>JAJQWJ010000002.1:113006458-113644958 GCA_023637945.1 Phaethornis superciliosus
TTTTTTTTTGACCAGTGACCCAGACAAGCTGCAAAAAAATTAAGGGTATGGTCAAACATGGTGTAGAAATGTCCCTCAGAAACAGTTTTGAGAATGCCTTTGGTGTAAGTGCTTTCTGGAATAAAATTGAAGCATGCCTTATATTTGCTGAGTGTGGAGGAATTTGCGTTCTGGTATGTATGTTTTTAAAATTAATTAATTGTGTCAAGGAAATAACTGTACATAAACGTCTTCCTCTGGAGATTTTCTACCTTATACTTCAGGGAAGTAAGAGCTACTTATCCAGATTTATGCAGTATATAATGTCCATAAACATCTTCAACTGAGCATTAATGTTTTAAGATTGCATAGTGTTAAGTGAAGTTAAATTATGTGCTTCTGATATACAGAGCCAGGTTATACAACTGAGCTGCAAGAGCCAGCTTAAAATATAGACAGCTTGCAAAAAAAAAAAAAAAAAAAAAAAAAAGTGAGCATCATAAAGCATGATTTAAGTTACCTTGAAAATACTTGCTTTATCATAATTTAAAGTGCCAGTGACAAACTGCAAAGATTAAAATGTTAGTTTTACAGAAAATAAATACAAGCTTCTTCTGTAACCTTTGCCTGGCACAGTTGATGTGGAAAATGCAATTATTGCTTGTAGTTGATTTAATGTATCTTTGCTTAACTATTTATGATTACTATTATAATTACTATGTCAAGTGGTTTATCATTATAAACCACAGGATGTGGAAATAAATAAATGGCTGATAGCAGTGGTCAGAGCAATGTGAAACCACTTGAACACTTGCAGAGGGTTGTACTTCCTGGAGAAGACTTGATAGAAGAAGACAAATCTAAGGCCTCTCATACCACAGGGAAAGCTGTGCTTTGTTATTGGGGTCTGTCACCTATAAAGCTACTGGGGCCATCAGATGGTAGCAAGAGCAGCTGCAGCATCATTCACTGCCTGTCCTCTTGCACACCTTCTGAGCCCTTCCTGCAGTACGACAGAATACAGCATGTACCAGTGCCAGACTCTAGTGCCAGCTACTGCTATGACAAAATGACAGGTGACAGTTTGTGGTGGGTGACAATCATGACCAATGGATCAAGTGGGAGCTGCTACGTGTGAGCAGCTGTTCTGTTAGGCAGCAGAAACAAATTGGCAGGCAGGAAGCAGCAGATGAAACAGATTCCCTAATATGCATCTTTCTACAAAATGGACCTATGTCCCTTCTCAAAAAAAAACCAAAAACCCAAAAACCCCAAAACCAAAACCCAAACAACCCCAACACACCGAACACCAAATGAAAAACCCTGAACTAAGGGCAGATTTCTGCCTTGTTCAACTGCTGTAACAAGATTGATAATATTTCCCCCTTCTCTTTCACATAAAAAGTGCCCGGTTTCATCAGAGGTTTCCTGAACTAGTTGTAATTGTAAACCTAAATGATGTTTAGTTACATGTTAACATCTGAAATGTGATGCAAGTCCCGCATGCAAGTAAGAGTTAGAATATCATCAGCCTCTCCAAAATAATTCCTCAAAACCCCCCCCCCAAATATTCATGAGGTTTGGAAAGCAAAAAAATGGGGCATCTAGAGCAGGAGATCTTGAGGAGGTGATTCATGCTTAAATGATATTGAAGTATGCTAAACACACACAAATGTTCTTGAGGCTCAGGTTTTAAGCAAATACAAGAGGCCAAACCTGTTATTAGGACACATAAGAGCTCCATGGCAATTGCTTCTGATGTCCAGGGTGGGTTAACAGTTAAGGATATAGAGGTAACACTGTGTTACCCTTCATTAAGGTGTGTCCATCATTCTGTGACAGCTGTACAGCTGCTTTTGAGTTCAGAAGAAATGAGACTGGTGATGATGGCTGTGGTTTGTTGGGATGCAGAAGCATCCATGCACATCACTGAACAGGACCAGTAAATCCATGCCTGCATATAAGAAGCCCTTTGAAAAATCTTATAGATTGGAATTGCTGCCAACAGAAAAGAACTGGTGATTAAAGAAAATAATCCTTGACCTTTGATGACTTATTCAGAATTTGTGCAGAAGATGAAAAACCTCAAATGTGCCTAAAAAGCAAAATAGATATTTTCTGTTGTCTGATATTTATTTTTCTAACCTTTCATTAGAATAGCTTTAACCATTAATGGCTTTAATCCCAAATTGCTTGGGATTTAGGGTGACATTATATACTTCATGTGCCCGTAAAAAGAGAAAAATACCCCTGAGATTTGCTCCTTGGTTTGTTGTTGGGGTTTTTTTGTTTGTCTGTTTGGTTTGGTTTGTTGGTTGTAGGGTGGTTTTGTTTGTTTGTTTGTTTATAAATCTTGTGACAGATAATCTTTAAATCTATTCACTTTTGCCCAAGATTAACTCAGTAATGTCTTTATGAGCAGTAAGTCTCTGGAACTTCTAAAGAAAAGAAGAATTGTTGTAATTCCATGTGCTCAAGCTATATGCAGGGTCATAAAAATTTCTTCTGCATTGTAATGACACGTGTTTGTAGCTTAAACCATGTTTTTCCAGAGTCTGAGAATAGCTTAGATTATCTTAATAACTCATTGAGGTGGGATATGGATGAGTAGTGGCAAAATTAGCAGTAGAATAAACTTGGTTTACAAATAATTTTCTTATAATTGGGAATGTGACTATTCTCAGCCATTTCAAATGTGGTTTCCAATCGCACTTAGGGTGATGCTTCCTGTGTTCAAATCTAGAAAAAAAAAATTGGAAATAGGAATTGAAAGGATTTTTACAGGTTCATAATTACTCATGATGTTTATAGCTAGGGTGCTTTTTATTCACCTCTTTCTATCTGTACTTTAAGGTGGTGTCAGAAAGAGGATGAGGGGCAGGTTAAGGTTCTCTGGCTGCTTTATTCAAGGTATTGCAAATTTTCTTCATGCCTGGAATTTATGCCAAAAAACAGTGACTAGTTTTAAGTGTGGTGTAATGAATGAACAGCCAAATGACAATTTTGTTTTCTTATGATGCAACTAATCAGCTTAGTCTCTCTAAGCTGTATAAAGACCAGTGTAACTTCCTGTGCTCTGTAGAGTTTGTGATGAGAATCTCTCTTAATACTCTTAAGAAGTATTATAAAATATTTCATTATTGTATTATAATATAATAATATATCATTATACATAATAATATATAAAATATATTTTTAAGTATAACCTGTTGCTTCCTAAACCCATACTTCCTAACAAAGTTACATGTTTCAGAGTTGAACTTACCTCAAAAAAAAAAAAATTGCTTATTTTGAGAGGGGTTAAAAATAGAGGGTAGAAAATGAAAAGGGTAGTGTGTCCTTGTTGTGCGAGTCCTACTCAGCCACTGGCAAGCATAAAGTAGAGCATCAGGCCTGGTGGGGTAGGGAAGCAGGTTGCTGAGGTCTGGGCTAAAAGTGCTGAGACTTGTGGATGACAACGGGAAAGAAGAGAGATGGATGCAATACATGGCACATATCTCCAAGCATAATCTGTAACGTGCTTGGGCATTTGTCCTTGTCAGTTGACCTTGTAAGTTCTGTGTAGTGTTAGAGGGAAAATATGTGATGCTGGTTCCCACAGCCTGAGAGAGGAGAGGCTGCTGCAGCTCCTTGTCACCAGATCCAGTCAGTGGCAGGGCTGAAGATGTATTCCCAACAGTCACAAACACATGCTGCTTGTGTAGATTGTGGACAGGTATTCAGAGCACTCACCTGAGCACAGACAGCACCAATGGTCTCATCCTGGTCTTTGTCTGAGTAGGGCAGAGGTCTGCTAGTGACAATCCTGCCATCAGGATGAAGGTGTCTTTCCCCTTCCTGCCTTCCCTTCTGCTAAGATTTCCAGCTGCATGACATTTAGGGTTCCGGGCTGGGAAGGAACATGACTGTAGGCATGGGTTAGATTCATCCCTGTTATCCTTCTGATGGACTGTGGATCTATGCCAGGAGTGAATTTGGGTATTGAAGGATGTGGAAGCAGGGGATGGATACTAAGGAGTTAAAGACATGATTTTAAGACTGGGGGAAAACGTACATCTGTGGTACTTGTGACACTTCAAGGAAATCTGTAGGTTCCATTTTGGGTCTCTTTTCTACAGATCTATGTAAATAAATGTGTTATTTTCTGGGAGGCTTTGATAGGCTGAGATAATCCTAACAGCAGCAGTGAAGGGACTGCAAATAACCCCATAATAGTCATTCTGTACTCAGAAGTGCACTGTGGAGAAAGTAGTCTCCTAAGACTGTGAATCCATAGCAAAGTGTCTTCATGCTTAACCTTTGCAACAAATTATGGTTCATTTATAGCAATAATATGCTCAGCAAAAGTTCGATTTACATTCACATTTTCTATTCTAATTTGGAGGCCACAGGAGCCTTGTGATGGGTATAAGTGAATTAATGAAAGGCAGGGACTGTCTGAACAACAAAGGCATCCTGTTCTTGTCAAGCAGTATGGTTTCAAAGCAGAGCACTTGGCTGCAATGCAGAATTTTTTGGTTTCTTGCCACACAGTAGCTTTATGCTGTTAGGAAAATCTCTCCCTGTGTGCTTCGTTTATCTTTCTGAAATTTATGATGAACTCTCTTATGTCATCTCAAGCTTCACAGGCTAAAGTCTAGATAAGACTGGATTTAATCTGCAGAATACCCACTCACAGAACTTCGTGGAATATGGGACTTTGTGCATTGCAGCCTATTGCTCTGAGCACAGATATGTTTGGTATACTTCTTAATTCCTTGGCTTAGACAATCAAATATTTATTATGGTTAAGAATCAATAGTGCACATGTTTGAGCAAAGCTCTCTGATTGATCTGAAGCTTAAAGGCAATGTGATTTGTCTGGCAGTTTAACTTTTGAACATTTTCAGACAGCCTCTTTCCTTTCTCCCCCCCCCCTCTGGAACAGATCTAGGGCTCTGCTTCCCACAGATGTGCTTTGTGGTATCTCCAAGAACCCAGTTCTCAATAAGTTAACCTTTCTCTCCAAAGCATCACACATCCTAGATTTCTGCAAGGACCCCTTCCCTCCTCTGCCTAACTCTTGAAAGCCTTTGTTGTGCAAATCCTTTTAACATTGCCTGCTGCATTTGAGGGGGCACTGTGGGCACGTTTGGTTCCCCTTTCCCAGCCAGTCTCAGTCCAGTTCAGTCTCATGACTGTCTAGCCCCATCTGATTATTATCTAGGACCTTCACTGAGCAGAAGTTCAGATAATGAGACTCTTACACTGCACAATAAAAAGGTGCTACTTATGTCTTCACAAACAGATGTGAAACCTTCTATTAAATCCACAGAAAAACTAGCATTCTGTAAAGGCAAACTTGTACCTTTTTGAGGGAGAAGGAACTGAAATTCAACATGGAAGCAAAGTCCTTTATGACATTGCTAATGAACTGCAGCATCAGAATCCCAGAAATATCTGTGCTATGACTATTGTTAATTTATTTTTGGGCTATGAACTATCTGGACCAGTAAAGAACTTGTAGTTCAGAGCTTGCCTTCTTCAGCTTCTCTGCTTGTCATTTGTATTCCCTTTCTCTTCCTGCTGTCTCATCTCCTTTGGTACTGCTTAACCTTCCTTACCTGTTATCTCACACCATTCTACCACCTCCAGTTCATTGGCATCTGTCTAACAACTTGCACGTTTGGGAACCTTTGAGCCATAAGGCACAATGCCATCTAAGGAGAAGCCATGACTTTCCTGACCTCCTATCCCACTTTGTGTCTGACTCTACACCTAAATCAGTGTACCTGACACGAATCCAGACTCTCTGTCAGCAATGATCAAAGCCATCATAATCCTTCTCTAATGATGAGATAGAGTATTTACATGTTCACCTGTGATCTTTATGTAAGTGCCCACATTTTTTGCTACTTTTCTCTCATTAGGGATTGTCAGAATAAGTAGGACAGCAGTTTCTGGAACCATTTGTTAGGGTGTTCTGACTTGAATGACACCATTAAAAGCACTGACACAGATATTTGTGTTCTCCTTGGCTGCTGCTTGCTCTGAACTGTGCACAGCAAATTTTCAGGGCAAAGGCAATGTAATAGGGGAAGAAAGCCTGCTATTGCAGGTTTTTGTACAGTTTATGCAGCTTTTTCTGCAGAGTTTGCACTTATCTTTGTATTCTAGCGTTTTTTGTCATTGCTGGATAAAATTAGCCTCAGTGTGGGCTGCTGAGGAAGGAGAACACTTGATGGGGATCATGCATTTATGTGTGCCCGGATTAAATCCAGAGGAAGGATAGAAGGAGATTTGTTGTTAGAGCTTGCCTTATTTTAACTCATAAAGAGGAACTCTTGCAAAACTGAGTTTGTTTTCAGCAAAATTACTCAGCTACCTTTTCTAGAATAAATTCTCTGAGTCATGGCTGTCCTCAGGATGGCACCACACTCAGCAGATGTGTGTACATGTAATCAGTTAAGGAAATCCTTCTGCTACCTAAGACTGGAAGTCAATTCCATTTTTTCATGCAACAAAATTAGTTCTGTTGTGTTTTAAATAAAATGCCAGGAGTAGATTAATACTGTGATGGTGATAGTTGTGTTTTTCTTTCCCTTATAAGCAACACTGAAGGATACTCAAGATAGGAGTAGATAAACTTGTTTGATTTTTTGTTTTTGTTTTTTAAACTTGGACTTTATTTTGACGTCTTAGTCACTATCATGCGATTTTAGTAATTGAAATGGGCATTAAGCCCCTGTTTTCTTTCTGAATTTACTAAGTATTTGATGCAAAATTAAATAGAGAAAGTTCAATGTGTCACAAGAATATGTGACTGGAAGAGAGATATAAATGTATTTCCTCTTTTGATTCAGTTAATTTTGTAAATGCTGAATGAAAGGATAAGAGAAGCTATCTCCATAGTACTGCATTTCCATTCAACCAAAATTACTCCTGAACTGGATTTGATAATTATTCTTGCAAATAACTCTGAATCAGCAATCTGTGTTTTGAATGGATAAACTGATTTTCTAAAATGTTTGTCCATCCCTTGGTATCTTAATTTATAAGTTTGTAGCTCTGTGTTAGGTAATAGAGATTCCTCAACATGACAAAAAATAAAAAAAATATTTTTATACTGATGTCAGTAGGATATTGTGATTGATTAAGCTGGTGATATTCTAAATTTTTAGGGTTTTGTCAATTTTATGCTGTTTCTTTTTGAAACATTTTTTTTCAACTGTCATGAAAACATTTTGCAACCAGAATGAGATTGGATTTCTTTTATAATATTATCATATTGCAACAAACTATTACATCTAGCAGTCACTGAAATATTATCCTACTGTATATTCACACAATTTCAGGTTTTAACACTTCTTTGCTAACATATTACTTCCAAAAATATGCCTCTGGAGAAAAGAAAATGCCCTACGATGTGAAAATTAACAGTAGCTTGTAATAGTTTTTCAGAATTGTATAGCCATACAAAATCCCTTAAGCATAAGGCAGCATCTCTTTAAGATTAAGCATAAGCCAGCGTCTCTTACACTTCTCAAAGCCTCTGAGCAAGTCTAGTGTAATCTACTGTGTGTATGTTCTGTTCTCTGTCCTGGTTTAATTATGAAAATTGTATGTTGTATAGCAGTTCATGCTTCTTGTTATGCATGGATAGATTCCTGTGAGACAAAGGTGCTTGACATATATGATTAGAAAAAAAAAAGGCACGGATAAAAAAAAAAAAAAGGTATTGATTAAAAAAAGAAAAAAAAAAAAAGGAAGTAAATATCAAGACAAGATGCCAGGGGATGCAGGTTCAGTGTTGATGACAAGGTAACTGTGCAGAGAGACTGTCAAAGTGGATTCTATTTATTGAAAGTGTATGTCAGGAGCTTAATGCACTGATTGGACGAAGAAATTCTAGTGCTGATAATGTGCACAGTGGCAGCTATGCATATAGCTTTCCCTCTGTACTTAAAGTTTTTATAGCTTTTTTTTAAAACTAATTTTTCTTCTGAAAAACATATATTAGACATATATTAGAAATAAGAAGCCTTTGTCTGCCTGTGAACATGGGAAAGTATGAAGCAATATCATTGTCAAGCTTCCTTTGTCAGTATCCTTGAATAATTTTTTTAGAGGTAACTTGTGACAAAGGGACTCCTAAACAGTCATTTTACATTTCCAGCATTTCAGATTGTCCATGAACAATGGTTCTGTCCCAGAGCCCTCCCATTTCCTCTACTAGTCCCCATGGTTTCAGCAGAGCGATGTCTTCTGGTTTTCACAATGGTGACTGAAGAGAACTTTAAGTTGGAAGCTCATAATGCTGACAGTCCTCTGAAGCAAGCATATAAACTAATGAAAACACTTGAGAGGACTGGTGGTGTTCTCTTGTTTACTAGGTGTCATCTTGCTTTTGGAGGGCTTGAAAGGTTTAAAGAAAGCTAAATCTAACACTAAGCTGCTCTTCTCTTCCTTCAAAGGCCCTAATAAATTAGAGGCAGAAGGACAAAGTCACTATGTGCTGTCTCTAACTTGAAGGTATCCCACCCTGAAATGCTACTACAAATGACTGCATCTCAAGATATTTCAGACTCTTGGGAAGAAAAAAAGAGATCAAAGTGAAGTCTGGGGAGAGAGTTTGATCTGAATATTTCTGCAAGTCTGCTATACCAGTTCAACCTCTAACCTGATGGCTTGGTTATCTGGTAGGAACTAGGTTATTTCTAAAACATCATATTATGAACATGATTCATCTTGGCTTCAGTGAAAAAAAAAAATTACTTTTGGATCTGTAGGAAAACATTCTACAATTTTCTTCCACAGTTCTCTCCTCTTACGTGGCCTGCATCTGTGTATATTGGTCTTGATGCAAAATATAATCTGTATTTTTACCTCTTTCTGTTCAGCCAAGTTAATGCTCATGTTTGCCTTTTTGCTGTGTTTGCTTTAATTACTGTTGTGGTATGAATTATTCTTTACAGCATGTTTTCTTTCATTATGCCTATTGTGATAAATTAGTATATAACATAGTAGGTCAGTGTTCTACACTACAATCAATTATGCTGCATCAGTAATAAATGATCAGTGATATAGAGGATGGTGGAGGAGATATTTTACATCTGTAATTGCTAATGAAATATGAAAACTACCTGTGAAGGCACCTGAAAACATCTGGATCCAGTTGTTCCTTTTCCACTTTACATATTCTATGTAAAGTTTCTTTACATATTCTATGTAAAGTTTCTAAGTTTCAGTATCTGTAGTGAATGAAATGACATAGTGGATGAAAAGTTTTTGATCTAAATATCTGCCTGTGCTAAAATTATTGAAATTCTGATCTTGATTTATTCTTCCTTATTTTAGATTTAGGCAACAAATAAACAAAACAAATCAAAACAACCCCCCAGACAAATAAACAAACAACAACAACAACAAAAACCCACCATACCAAACCACCACCACCACCAAAACCCACAGACAAAACCAAGAAAAATTATTTTTGGCTGCTTTGCTAGATCATCAATATTTTCAAGGACTCAAGTGATGATCTGCAGGGTGTTTGATGGAAGACACAGAACTCAAGTAAAAAGAAGAAATTATTGGAGTATGGAAATTTTGCAATTGTGTTTCCTGATGGAAACATGTCTAATTATGTTTAGACATGATGGGAAAGAAAATCTTTCTGGAACAGCTATTAGGAATACAGGATTTCTGAATCCCATAAGTAAATTGTCTGTCATTGTCAGGTGCCTCTTCTTTTTTGTAGCTGGTATTCCTGCTTCATGTTATCATAAGATATCTGTTATGTGGCTTCATTGGGGTTTTGAAAGTGTGTGGTTTAGATGTAGCTTTCAGTGGGCAAGTGGATTATGTCTTAAAGATGAGTTAGACAAGTTGGTTTACTGAGAAGAGGACAAGGCTCAAAACTGTGGTATTTTGCTCTGGGTGGTGAAGCAGTGTGGCAGGACAGTGTAAAGAAGCTGGTCTTGACTCTATGGATGTAGCAAAGTAAGAACCTTTTTCTCTCTTACTTAGTCTAAATGTAGTATTTACCCAATATATGCTTACACTTTAAGTTACTGATATTCATCAAAAGGCCGCTTCTTAGCGGCAAGGTCATCTGGAATGTTTATGTTTCCATGGAGGAGAATTGTTCCTGTACAAACTTTCTCAGACAACAGTGAAAGGTTAGTAAAAATAGCACAAATATTGCAGTTGAACAAAGAACAGCCTTTAAAGCCAGAGAATAAGTTGATTAGCTGAGCAAAGCACATTTTCAAGCTTAGTGGTACCCAAGATACTGTTTGAAAGGGAGACAAAGCAACAGTGTTTGCTGTTGTTTTTCAAGGCTATTATTAATTTTCTTCAGGTCAATATGAATGGTTATTTGACAAACTACATGACCTGTGTAGAAATACACAGCACCTGGTGTGTTTGCAGCAATTGCATTATTCTTATTCAGAAGGGAAAAAAGTAACATCAGTAACATCTCAGAAATTAGGAAATACTGAAGTTCACAACACTGAAGTCTCAAGTCAATTTTTCCCCAAAAGTCCTTGATTTATTGAGCTGAATATAACTATTTAGAGGGTGAGCTAAAGAAAGAGGATGTTTTTTTCTTTTTCTTGCTCGTTGTAAGCCTAGGAATGCACTTAGTAGAGCCACCAAATCCAGAATTTACTTGTAAGCATGTGTATAGTTGGCAAATGGCTTTAATCACAAGAAAATAAGATGACGGTTGTACATAACAATATTCCCAGAAAACCTGTACTACATGGTGTTTGATGCCTTCTGTGTGTGAGGGCAGAGGATGCTGGAAGCAGCCAGTGTGCTAGGACAGTTACTATGTAGTATGGTGGTGTATTACCATGCTTACTTAAAACTCAAAGACTCAGGACCATAAGAAATTGTGTATCTTGGGGTGGAACTGTCTTGCTGTAGTTGTATCTTTATTGTTAATATTCCAGCCTTGATTTTAAAGGCTTTATTTGCATATCTTTTCTTTAATGAGCTGTGCATGTTATTCTCATACTCTCAAAGCAAAATACAAATGAAAAAAACCAACCTTCCAAACTTCCAGTTTTTATTTATTTATAATAAAATTATAAATTTTGGAGGAATTTTTGGGTGGGGAATTTTGGACGGGGAACTAGGAATAGAAGTTTTTATTGCCAGGCTTGTGAATCTATCTATCATTTTTAAAAAGCCACTGCTAGCACATTGCAAATGCTTTTCGTTAATCATATATTTAATGCTGTAGCAATTGGAAAAGGGTAGTGGTGAATTTTTCAGCAACCTGGAAAATAGGACCAATTACTATTGTAGTATATAACAGTGGCCCTCAACTGTCAGTCTACCATAGCTATGCACATATTAAGAGCAAAATAAGATTTTTTTTTCTCCATTTTTAAGACTTTCCATCATTCTCTATTACTTTTTGATGTGATGCTCCACAAGAATTTCCCTGTTACTGTACTGATGAGTATCTCACTATGATTACTGCTGCAATCTTTCCTAATTTACAGGATAAAATCTGCAAGGGGCTTGAAGAACAAAAAAATCTTTTTATGACTGTCTCCCTTTTTCTTCTGGAAACTACATATTGAATATCCTCTTCAAAGTAGCTAGTTATTTGAATTACAGGTTGCAGACTGATTCTGAAATTTTGTCAAGGAATATTTAGTTAAAATGATTTTAACTTTCTCTGATTTATGTAACATCTTTCTCTCTTGTAATTTAAAAATAACAAAGAGAATTACAAATCTCTCTTGCCTTCAGCAAAAATATTATGGACTACCTCCCCTGAAATCATAGCCTTCTGTCTGAAGTTTTAGCTTTCTATAGCTCTGCGAATGGCCACAAAAATAGGATGCCTGTGGCCCTATGGGATATACTGAATATAGGTTTCTAAGTATTTACTAATTGCATAGAAGAGGACATGATGTTGAAAGAGATCTCTACAGAATATCTTAATGTCAAACCAGAAGAAGAATATCTTCTGAGAGCATAAAATTAATTTTGAAATATTTATTCTAAATAAAACATGAACTTTGGGTACTCAACTGAGAGTTTTAGCTATTACGAAGTAATGGGAAATATGGCTTTATTCAATGGATTTTTGTTTCAAAATTTCCTTCAGCTTTTTTTAATTGACTCTTTAATTGAAAATGCTGTAAGTAAAAGTGATGTTAGATTCACTTTTCATTTAGGTTCACAGAAATAACCAAACAAACCCCCCAAATTCCCAACCATTCAAAAAGCTCTACATCTTTCTGGAAGTGAAAGTGAATGGCAGAATATGTTGCTCATAGCCAGGGAGTCCCAGTTTGTGCTAATAGAATGCAGATCAATCAAAGACATTTTACAGCTTTGAAAATCACTTATGGAGCTCTCACAAAAGTTGCAAATTATATGACACTAAAATGTTATGGGCAAAATATTTAGTTCTGCTCAATGACAGGAGGGAATTCACTGTAATCTTTGCTACACTTTATGAATACCTCAACATGAACAAGGTATTGTGTCTCCCTTACTAATACAGGGACAAAAAAAAACAGTGCAGACCTTCAGACCAGTTACTGAGATGTGATTTTTGGCAAGTTCTTCGACTCACTTTTACTTTTTATTAACACTCACCATTGTAAACAAGGTCAGGTTCTTGGTAAATGAGAGGCAATTATTATCCTACTGTGATCCACCCTAACATTTAGGGAATGTTAGGAAGAGCTTCCTCTGTATGAAGGCTGTCAACTGTTAAGTGATTTTGGGATGCTGGTCAGTCAGAGCAACATCCCAATAAACCCAGCAGGATCCTGTTGGAGCAATCGAATCTGTAAGTGTTACGGGATTTTGTGTGTGCTGAATTATCAGTTTCACTGGCTCAGAATGGAAAATTGATTCAATATTTAAGCAAAGATCCATGTTATAAGAAAAAGAAGAGCTGGCTGATGATGAACTCTTTCAGTTTTGTTCAAATGATTTTTTAGATATAGAATATCACCTTTCCCTAAAGGAGTCAGGTGGGAGGGAGATACTTTGTGGCTTCAATAGAGGGTTCAAGTAGTCAAGGAAATATTAATAAAAACATTACTAATGCTGTATAGTATGAATGCTGTATATATACATCAACAAGCAGTGACTTACAGGTTGGAAACATTGAGATAGTAGGAATCTGTCCATTAATGCTGTATGTATGAGCTTTTCAGTATCAGAAAAAATTACTGCATCCTAAATGTTTATCTGCAGGATTAAGAAATAGGGTGTTTTCTCTCTCCAGTTTTTCTAAGTTCTCAGCTCCTTTACTATAGAGTCTGAACTGGATTGGATGTATCTTCTAAGAAGGCAAGGGGAAGAGAAATCTTTTATTTATCTCTGGGGTGTATTAGTAACTTTTACACATGAGAATGTATACTTTTATACACATAGGTGCATGCTATTAGATACCTATGTGTTATACACCACATACGTTATGCTAGGGAGACTGAGAGTGGACAGAATGATTGTCTATACTGAGTTTATAACATTTTTCTTGCTCGGTAAAATAGTGAGTAACCTTTATACTGAGAACATACTGCCAGAGTATTTCCTGACCCCCTACAGTTGCATGGTGTCTGAACAAGTTTATACACTTCTACTCAAAGCATTGCTACTCTGAAAATAAAAGGAAGGCAAGATATTTAGACTCTAATATTTTTAAAGGAGTGTCAAGTAAAGAAGTGGGTAGTCTAAAGAAGAGATTTCTGCTTTTTCCTTTGTTGTGTCCCTATTGGGCCACTTTATAAGATCTCTGAAAGCCAGGCTAGCAAGCACAGTGTAAGAATATATAGGACAGCTGGCTGGAACACAAATAAAAACCTCTAGTTTTGTGCTTAGCTGGATCTAGTTCTACAAGACAGTCTTAAAAAGAAAAAAAAAATAGAAAAACATCTTGCATTACTGTGCATGTCAGTTCTGTCCTTCTTTTGTGCAGCTTTTGATGGGCTGTAATTGTGTTCCTGGCATCCACAGTGAAGCACAGTAATTTTGCTTTTAAGTCTTTTGAAATTCAATAGAAAAATATGCAAATGATTCAGGAAGAAGTATGTAATTCAAAAGAGTTGTTATATATGTGTTGTTTTGGGTTCTTTTCTTTCCTAACTGAAAGAATAGAAGATTCATTATCTTTTCAAGACCACTTTATTTATCATGATTTACAAGGAGTCTGTTTCCTCCCAAAACTGAAAAATAATCTTTACAGATACTGATGAGGTTGTAGTGTTTGTAGTATGTGTGGAAAGGAGAAGGGGTTCCTGCTGGTGTTTTTATTATCTAATTGTACACATTTCTCCACGATCAAATGTTTTTTTCCCTTATGGATTTTCTTAAAAATCAAATGATCACAGTGATATTAGCTAATCTAGTTAGCAGTGCAAGGAGGAGATTAACTCTATACATAAAATCTCTTTGTGAATACATTTGCTACTTTATCTTTGGGATGTCAGGGGCCAAGTGTTTGATCAAGTGTATTTTACAGAAATTAGGTTTGTGAGGTGACAGTGCCTTTGTTGCACTCTGGAGACAGGTATTTCTTACTACCCAAGCTGCTAACAGCAGTAGAAAATGCCCTATCCCAAAATAAAATCCAAAATTGTCTTCAATTTTCATGCCAACAGAATATGTTGTGGATGACCACAGAAAAGGGCTAAGGACAGTATATATGAGCTATCTGTATAGGTGCCATCTACCTGAGTTTGTAGAAGGACCTTTTCATAATCATCCTGTATGCATGAATAAATCAAACCCAAGCAGGATGCTCCACTGATGATACATAATAGGCCAGATGTGCATGATACTTGAAATACCTGGTACCCACCTTGGTTTGTGAGGTAATGACAAATTCTGGTAACTGCCCTGCTTCCTATTGTGTAGTCTTGAGGTAGGCTGCCTGAAGTTTGAGTAGGCACTGGGAATAATGTTTTATTTACTGGAGATCATGACTATTAAATGGAAATTGCTTTGGATTCAAACAGTTCTAGACATCGTTTGAGATCTTGTCAGTGAGCTAGAGAAACCTTCTGTTGAGGGTTCAGCAGTTCAATTTCAATTCAACAGTTCAACTGTTCAATTTCATTTCAAATTCTGATCCCAAGATGAATGAGGACATTTTCTAACCCTTTTGTGCAGGATGGTATATGGATGAGATAAGGAACATAAAAACACCCTACCAAAGAAAGCAACCCACAAAACCTTGCACTTTATGTCAGTGCCAGTATTGGAGGGGGAATATAAATCTCTTCAAACTCCTTTCATCTTATGTTTGTCTTGAAGACAATGCAAATGTATATTAAATTATCTTGTTTGCTGTTGACTTGCTGTGAACAGATCAATCCTCAGATAAACGCTTCTCACCCTATTTGAGCATCTAGAAGTTACTCAGTATTACTGGGCCACAAGCAGTGATCTGACTGCCTTTGTTTTGATTTTTCCAGTGTGGTTCCAACAGCTGCCTTTGCCAGAATAACTTGTTAGCTGGAGAGAGGAGTCTTACTACTCCCCACTTACCTGCCAGAGAGCATCCTTCTGGAACACTTATGTGTTTTCCTCTTATGAAATCAAGTGAACAAGGAAGACATAAAGACAGAGTAGAACCAGAAATAGCTGTTGATAGTCATTTTAATATCTTGAAGCTTTGACCTAGGAGCAAGCTATTGCCCATCAGCCCGACTGCTGTAACTACAAAATAGAAGCAACTAAGCACAACTTCTGTGGAAAAAAACACCTTGTGCCAACTTGCTATCCTGTGGGAACTTCTGCTTCTAAAGCTTTAAGAAGAATGTAGCAATTAGAGTCTGTGAGGCTCAAGTGGATACTACTCTGTAAGTTGCTCTTCATGTATATTTCTCATGTATATTTGTGACTTACATTGGTCCCTGGGGTCTAGCTGAGGGATGAAATGGTGCTGATTTAAGTAGGCTGCAAAGTAATAGCTACTGTGGCTGCCACAGGGAGTTGGTAATGCAGACCTGGAGTAGGGGAAAGGAAGGAGACTCAGGATGTGCCTTTAATGTGGGAAGCAATGGATGTTTTTGATTAGCAGATATTTTTGGTGTACCAAATCCTGCAGGCTGTGTGACCTTGAACCACTTGTTTTAGCCCTATCCTTGCAGTCTGAATTGCTTTTACTTACGAGAAAAGTATGTCTGTGTATTTCTGCACTTGGGAATAGGTGTATGTTTCCGATAAAGTCTGCAAGTGAGGTGTGGATGGGAAATACTAAAATATTACTGATGCTTCTAAAAGGTTTTTAGTCTTAATGCCCTTTCAATCTGCTTCTGCTTGCAGATGAGGTTCTGTGAATGCTGCTTTCTGGCAGTAGAAAAAGGCCTAAGAGGTTTCTGACCTCAGTTATTCTTTCCCATCCTTGCTCAAAATGTTGTTATACAAAAATAACTGGTGGAGGGGCACGTGGTAAACTGAACAAACTCAAACTTAGAAAGTTTTAAAAAGTTTTATTTTCATGCTGTGAATGGAAGGAAAGGGAATATATTATTCCAACTATTAGGTTGTTTAAATGTGACTTGGAGAGCAAACAGTAAGTAGCAATATGAGGTTGATACCTCCTTAAGTTAACTTTCAAAAGAAAACAGTCATAGATTACAACTTAAATCTGTTCTTGATTTGTGCAAGCAATCTTTGCTGCTTACCCTGGAAATGATTTGAAAAAATATATTCACTGTCTGCTGTCTCATTGCTTCTTGGTTCCTTTGTGTTGTGCTTTTGTACATGTGTACTTTCAAGTGCATAAGGGTAAAAACTTTAATTCCTGCAATTGTTCCATAGCAAAGATTGAAATTTATTGGTTGATACTTCTAAGCCTGGTTTTTCAAGAGTACTGTGACATTTTGATGTGAGGCCTGTGATGGCATTTTGGCTTTGGGAGCTGTCAAGACCTCAAAAAAAAAAAAGTGTTCTTTTCAGAAAACCCCAAGTGTATGTAATAGTTTCAATGCATAAAGCTCTTTGCAATGTGCAGTTAAGTTCAGTCTTCCGGGTGACATTTTAAAATTGAAAGGTTTCTTAAAATACATCTCCAAACATGAAAGAGAAGGACAATGTCTTCAGCTTTGTTGTTTATTGTACTTTAATGTGTGTAGCATTATCAGGACAGTAAAGCTAATAGTTTGGCATCTTTATGGTTATATTCACATATTTTTCTATTAAAAGAACTAAACCAGTACAATAACACAACTGCATTTAGGGTGAATGGAAATTTCAAAGTTATGCTTGATATATTTGTATGTTGACTTCTGCATTTAATAGTTTGTTACTATCTGTGGAAGAGGAGAAAGGCTTTCATACATCTGAACACTTTGAGAAGCTTTGTTGTAGTTGCCTTTCTATATATGCAACATAAAAACTATAGGTGTTTATAGTGATTGTTCTGGTGCAAAACTAACAAAACAAACTTTAAGGAGAAAATAGCAGCACTTACAGGGAAGTGGTGAGGTAGGAAACGATAGGAAAGCTTCATTAACTGGTCTACTTCTTCACAGAAAAGCAAAGGCAACTTATGAAAACCAAGGCTGTTACTTGTGAATGGGAGCATAAGCAGGGAGTTCATACCAGATTTCAGTGAAAGAGTGGAGCCTAAAGCTTTTGTCTCAATCTTTTCTTGCTGTGTCCATTTTTCACTTGGTCTTTATCTTTGCTTGTTCTCGCTCATTCCTGTTTTCACTAGCCTGTCTCAGGAAGGGATTTCCCTTGTTATTTTCCTTCAATAAAAGACATCTAACTTTCTATATTTACATAAGTTTATTACTTGGCGTCAGGCTTGTCTTACTGTAACTGTAGTTCAAAATCAATTGCCATACACTACTAGCAGATCGAGAATAACTATTTTTTTCTTGTTACTATCTTACCGCAGTTTTTAGTTATTGGTAAATAAAATTTGTTTGTTCAATATGTAGTCATGGAAGAAAGGGAGGATTCATCCTTTCCTTTGATACAGAGGGAAGACAGAGAAAGATGAAAGTGGAGAATCTACTTTGGTCCCCTGTGTATACATAAATTTTATATCACTGGTAATTGCCTTCAAAATCCTAGAAAAAGTGCTCTTGCTGTACCTATGGCGTTCTACAATACAGTAGCATGTTGGGAAGAGCGCGAAAACACGAAGCCTGTGAGTAAAACCAGTATGATTGATATACAGCACTCAATTTTATTAATAGTTACACAGCATTATATAGGGTTCAGAGGGCACACCTCTTTTAGATAACAAATTCTTGCAGTTAACTACTTTTTGACTAGGCATCTTGTTTTTCACTAAAGCTGCACCTGCATCTGCCAAACTAGTTGCTCTAATGGCGCTTTCAGAGACACTTCAAGTACAGGTTATTTACTGCTCTCAGAACTGAGAGTTTCAGTCTGCTTCATAGTTCTCAAAACATGGATTGGCCACAATCACTGGGTGTCCACATTCCTTGAGAAATTCCTCCACAGTAGCATCCAATGTATATTCCCCTTCACTTATGCTCCTTCCAAGTCTATGTCTCACATTTGGTCTTCACTTTGTGGGCAGTGTGACCCAGTGGTCAGGGTCCCTGTCTGTCTGCTGGAATGCTACTGAAAGTTTCTGTATGTGATTGTGCCTTCCCTAAGAGATATTTGGGCTATAAACATCAAGAATTGTGATGGGGGGGGAAAAAAAATATCTCATGCTTACAGAAAAAGGTTTGAAAAGGTGATCTGAGTATAATTATGTATTACAGTCAGAAAGCAATTGCTCAGCCCCACAGTGTCCTGTGTTTTCTAAACCAGTCCAGTGAATTTAAGTGAATTGCTCTTGATTCTTGAGCAGCTGGATTTATAATATCATATTACAGAGGAATACATAGTCTAGTTAAATAACACAGGGCTTTCTAAATGGATTACATGGCTTTTACACAATTATGCTTTTTCAGTGCTGGTGAGGCAGAACCAGATGTGTTCAGGAGTGTCTGTAAGTCTGCTCATACAACTCTAAACCCTCTTTTGTCTCTGAAGAGGAAGAAGGCTTCTTTATACTGAGAGATTTGATGAGTCTAACTGAGGGAGCCTTTAATTTACACACACCTACATAATCCCTGGAGTGGGGGAAGCACTCCCAGTTTTAATCTGGGGATGCTTCTCTCCCTCTATTATCTGAGAGAGGAGAGCTGGATGGGAGAACAATCTTCCTATATATTTAGTTGCAAATACATGAATATTTCCCCTTCACCCCCACCACCCATTTTGGTGAACACTTTATGCAAGCAGAATGATTTGGAGACCTGGGAAAAAATATTTGAGAAAGTAGGTAGTGATTTAAAAACAAAGGGAAAAGCCACAGCAGGAGTGGGCAAAATGCCGTATGTGTTTGTTGGGAGCAGTAAAGCTTGTGGAGGGAACAGTAGGGAGCTGAATAACACAACCTTCAAAGCCATTTCACTACTGGTGTATAAACTTGAAGATGGATTAAGAGCCAGTTTTCTTATCTCAAGAACATGAGCCTTGCAATGAAGGCTGTCCTCATTTTCAATTGTCATCTGTGTTGTCAGCCAGCTTAGTGTTCCCAGACAGAGCTGTGTTTGCATTTACCTTCACAGTTGCATCTGAAGCTAAAGTAGCTTATCCACACACACCCAGCCTTGCTGTCTCCAATAGCAGGTGACTCTTCAGTGCCCAGGGTGTGCTTCCAGCAGGGTCATCAGGAATGTTACGCAATCAAGAAAAATGCTTACTTACCCCAGCTCTCCCCTTTTAGCTGCCCTACTGATAGGAAAAAAAATGGTCCATCTGCCAAGGAACTTGATAGCTGGATTTTTGCAAATAGGATGGAAAATAGTCTACCTGATTATAGAAATGGAAATCCATTTTAAAATTTAAACTAAATTGCTTTATTGATCAATAAATATGCGCTTAAGGAAAGCACCCCCTCACTATTCACCTCAAACTCCAATGTTTCTCTTAACCTTTGAGAAAACAGGCAAAGAACTGACTATTTCAGAAAAATTATAATTGTCTTTTGCATATTAATATGAAGCAGTAAAACTTCCTGAAATAGTTGGTATAAAAATCAATGCTAAGGAATTCAAAGGACAATTGAAGTAATTGTAAAATCAAGTAACAAATCCAAAATAATCCCCATATACGCGTAATCCCATTGGAACACTGATACTAGTGTAACTCATTCTTGTTTTAAAATTATTGAGGTTTCAATGACTGGAGTATCAGAGGTTATGCTTATTAGAAAGTATAAGATAATGCCCACTGTGATGAGTAATAGTCTTCATATTTTAAATAGTTTTTTGCTGTTTGAGAAGAATATTTTTCCCCTCTTGACTCAGAGAGTTGTGTGCCCTAAAATCTGCACCTTTTTTATGAGATCAGTTTTGTTCATGGCTACTATTTAAATCTCTGTTAAAATACATGAGGAAGGAAGAGCTCAGCTCTACTAATCTGTGTTTCAACAGACTTTTTATATGTGGAAGATTGGCACCATTTAAAAATCTATTTAAATTGCAGTGTGTAGTAAGGTGTTACCTCCAAAATACTAAGAAAATGTCTTTAATTACATTTTGGATAAAAGCTACAGGTATTATCTTGGTGGTGTTTTTTTCACAGATATCTTATTAACTAGTATGACATGTATGGAAAGCTTCTAATTTGTAGCAGCCAATGTGTATTTGTTGAGAATGGTCATATCAAACAAATCTAATGTCTTTCAGTGACAGGGTGTAACAGGCCTTTCAAATAGGAAAAAAGAAACAGATGTATGTATTTAGGAAGGCTTTGTTATTGATTTGCACAGTATTTCCACAAGCAAAGTGGAATCCACAAGATAGAATAGATTATGAATTTTAATAGTATAGGGACAGAATGGATGAGTAAAGAAAGTAGGATGCTTCAAGGATTTTTCCTGGCTGAAATAAAATTAAATGTTTTCATCTAATATTACAACTGGGAAAATTGTGGATGCTCCCTCTATTTTACACTCCTGTGTAACCACAAGAACAACTGGACAGGTGGCAGTTAAGTAAAAATATCTGGGAGGTAGTGTGGATCAAACACAGAATGGGAGCTAACAGTGTAACACAGTTATCAGAAGAGCAGAGGTAAATGAAATTAAAGAGGTTTTTAATATGTGAAATACTTCTACACATTAGTAAAAATGTAACTGGAATGTGGTGGCGAATTTTGCTTAAGAGGAGAACCAATGGAACTTTTGATAAAATATTAAGATTTTTTTAGTTGTCTTTGATAGTGAAAGTCAAAATACTTTTCTAAATAGACTTTTACATTGTATATTCTTTTAAATTTATATTTCAGAATTTCTTAATTCATATCAGACAAAAGTAAGATTAAAAACCTGAGCAAACTCACAGTCTCCTGTACATCTGAAAAAATTTCAATGCCACAGATAAATGCAAGTTTACAGTATTTCCACTTTAAAGGGTATATTTAGAGCTTAATGAACATGGTGTCCTAGTGTATATTATGGCATAAGTTTCCAAATAATAACAGAAAATTAGTTTGCTGTTCCCATATGACACTAAAATGTTGCATTGTAGAGGAGGCTCTAGAATGAAGTGGTCATCTAAAATTTAATTTAGAGCTGAAATGCTGCATTCTGTTCCTCCTCATCAATTTATTCTGCACTCTCCATTTTAATTGTTCTGTGATGATCTTTGAAAATGCATCTGTCATGAGAATGTCAGATGAACAGCAGTACATGATGTACCGACCCATTGAGGACACCAAGGACAGTGACCTCCTTTACATAAACTCATATTCCATTTCAGTCAAATATGCCATCACATCACCCATACATTTACAAGAGCTTCAGAGAAAGTCAGTGCTGGCACATATAACAGACAATTAGACCATCCTACTGAGTCCACTTACAATGCAACAGGACTCAGGAGTAGGTGAAAATCATCAAGTGATAATAAGCATGTAGTTTCATTTGTTGGTAATATATTGACTGTGGAAAAGTGCAGCTGTGGAAAGTCAATATGTCTGTATACTGTTGTCCCAGCTGGACAAATGCACTTAGGGCCTTCTCATTACTGTAAATACAAAAGTAATCTGTTCTAAAAGAAGACCACAGATACTGTGTGAATGGGTATTGAATTCAGCAGAGCAACTTAGCAATTTGTTACTTCTCAGCAGCATCAGTTTTTCTTATGTAAAGCAACCCAAAATAATACCAGCAAAATGGGTGTCCTAGATGGCTTGTTCTGTAGGATACATTTAACTAATAATAGAACATAAAAGCCATTAGGCAATCAGATCCAGAAGGGGAAAAATATAACACACAGAGATGCAATCACATCTGCAGAAACAGGTATATTCTAGTAGCATGTAATGCCAGTATTATATCAAAGTCGCCCTCTTAACAACACCGCAGGTTTGAGTTACAAGACTTTTCCCAAGGTAAATAGAACTGTTGACAGTGCAAGTGGCACTTTTAGAAAAGCTATAGAAGATGGTGAAGTAGTGTTTAGGACAAAATGTTATTAGGCAGGAAGTTGTTCAGGTTCACAGTGTCCTCTGCTTCTAGTGAGCATGCTACAAATACTTTTGTTGTGAAATAAAAGTTGATGGCTTCAAAAGGAATGTAGCTAAGAGGATTTGCTATAGGCTTGCTCTTATATTGTGGCAGCATCAAGAAGAATCACTTCTAATGCAAAGCTTTCTTTGGAATAAGGTGAATCCTGCCATCCCATTCAGGGCTTCTCAGTTCTTGAAGGACAAGGAACTCCTGGAGATAGACCAGTGAAGAGCCATGAAGATGATTAAGGAACTTGAGCATCTACCACAGAGGAAAGTCTGAGGGAGCTGGGTCTGCTTAGTCTTGGGGAGACTGAGGAAGGTTCTCATCAATGCTTAAAAATATCTAAAGAGACAGTGTCTGGAGGATGGAACCAGACTCAGTGGTGTCCAGTGATGGGACAAGGGGCACTGGTCACAAACTGGAACACCAGAGGCTCAACCTAAAAAAAAAAAAAGAAAAAATTCTTTAATTTGAGGCTAATAGAGAAGTGAAGCAGGCTGCCCAGAGAGATTGTAGAGTCTCCTTTTTTGGAGATGTTCAAAACCCATCTGGATGTGTTCCTGTGTGATCTACTCTCTGTAATCTTGCACTTGCAGGGGGTTTGAACTAGTTGGTCTTCAGAAGTCCCTTCCAACCTCTAACATTCTGTGATTCTGTGACAATATGGTTTGTGTGAGGTCTCAGCACCTGGGAGCCCCATTTGTTAAATTATGTTGTGTTACCTTTAAAGGTGCCGCAGTGTTACATGGACCAAATAAAAGCTCAGTCTGTATTTTTTACAATGGTATCTGCCTCTTGGGGTTTATTTGGCATTTATAATAATTGTCAATGTTTTCCTTTGGTCTTGGTAATGAGGAAGGTTTCATGAAGAAAATGACTCTCTTATCTGTGCCTATATCATATACATTTGCTTTCTCTGGCCTCTCTCATAGTCAACATCCCGGCTTCTGCTGCTACAAGTTGTTGTCCCAGTCTGTGCCAGACTTTTAATTTGTGAGTCTTGCTGTTTATTCAGAGTCCTCCTTTGCTATGATCTCCCTGTGAATGAGCGGCTACAAATGCTATTGTCTATCCTGCCCTACCAGTCTTCAAATTTCTTTCCTTTTACTTTCAAATTTGCATTTTACTGTTAGTGCAGAGTAGCTTGTGTTCCCAATATTAATTTTTTTTGTGAGGGTCTTTATGCTTTTTATTTTATCAGCAAACCTTAACATAATTACTGCTGCCTGTTGGGATGCCTGTGCTGACTAGCATGCACCAGCAGTTTGTTTCTCCCTCCTGCATGGCTATTTTTGTCTCTTGCCATTCTAATCTTTACTAGGTTGGGGTTTTTTTGTGGAATCAGCTAATACTCATTGATGTAATTTTCTTCACCTCATCTCTGTCCCATGCACCTGACACATCTGATTTGCTTTGCCATGTATTCAACTCCTCAGGCTTTAAATATACAAATACACCTGATTTACATGGACTTCTTTTCACTTGCTCCCTAATGGCTTTTACATGATGACCAATTTCAGCCACACCTTAGAGAGACACAGTTATCCAGGGTAATTAAATTTCTCCCCTTCCTGTGAAAACAAGCAGCACTATAGAAGAGCATTGCTGCAGATGTTTTTGTGTACGTTGTTGGACACTAGAGATGCCATGCTGCAGAGAATTCTTTTGAAGGGCTCTGAGGGGAGACACTTTCAGCTGGAGCTCACTCTTCTGACGCACATTCATGCAAAACAAAGCTATATTGGTTCACATTTGTTTTATTTGCAATTTGTATTACTCTAGCAGAAGGCACATTTTGAAGAGGTTTCACTAGTGTGTGTATTTCTCAGTTGCCAGTATACACGAAACTTGAGTACAAGTTTCATGCCTGTTAAAAAAAAAATAAATATTTACTAGGGTGAAGAATATAGGATACAATACTTTTTTTCATGAAGACTTGTATGATTGACAGACTTGTATACTTTTCAGAGTTATATTTCTGCCTTTTTTGCACATCTTTGAAAGCTGCTTTTGAGACCTTTGTTGCTTTCTCCTTTTTGTGCTTCACAAGTTGCTGTTGGATGACTTCCTACTGTCATAAATAAATCAATTCTTTATGAATTACTTTTTTGCCTGCATTTACCACATGAGTTGATTTTTAGTCTTTATTCTTTCAAAAGATGCTGGTTGAATTGAATGTCTCTTCTTTGACTCTGTCTTGCTTTCCAGAGGTTATTCTACTAGGTCTGTCAATAGACATATGTGAAGCTGAAAAATCTGCAGAAACAGGGATTATTGTAATCCTTTAGTGCCATTCTACTAGCAGTGCGATCCCAACCATTGTGCTTGTTCTGTTAATTGCTTTCCTTAGCATTACTTCTTTGGTGAATGATAATCCTTCATTGCTGAAGGTGGGACTGTTTCAAGTGGAGTGAAATAGTGGACATTAGCTATTTCTTAGTTTCTGTATTGTCAAAAATATCATAAAGATTCTTTCCATCTGATGTGAGGACACTTTCTGAAACTAGAGAGTTTATTGAATATGTTCTTCAAAATTCTCATGCTGGAGAAAACAATAAAAATGTCATTGAGTGACACTTGCCTTACCAAGATTTGCTATCATTTGTCAGTGCAAATGAAGGAGCTACTTCCACTCTCTTGGGCTTGAAAGCTGAACATACCTATAGTTAGGCTGTCTCTCTTGAGGGAAAAATTAAAAAATAATGGAAGCTGATAGTAACTGGAAGTACGACTTCAGCATCTGAGAGGGGTATTTAAAGACTTCTCATTGCATGATATTATTTTTTATCATTGTTGGCTACTATGTTTCTTAAAACTGCCTCTAACTATGCCTACAAGTGTTGAAAATCATGCACACACCTCTAAAGCATTTCTTACACAATCCAAAGGAGCATGGAGGAGGAGATCTTGGTCTGTGTTCTCTAAGGAAGATGGAGAAAGATCTGGTAAGTGGGAAAGAACTAACAGAAGAATAAAATCTGGTGACAGCAATTTTTAAGGATTTGCATTGAACACAGCTGCAATTTTATGATCTCCTTTCATCCAGATGAGCAGAATCATCATTGGCATAGTACCATAGAAAGAAAAAACTTGAAAAGGAAAGAACGTAATGGCATAGTGACTCTCACGTTCATAACAGCCTCTAAAACTCTGTTTCTGTAGGAAGTCAAAAAAAAAATTTCAAAACTAAGCTGCCTGAGATACACAGCTACAATAAAAAATTGAGTCAGAGAGTGACATAAACATGAAATATAAGTTCAGCTACTGTAGGAGAGAAGTTAAATTGATTTGTAATGCAATGTCACAATTTGTATAATGAACACAGGGGAATATAAGATAATCATGTAACTTGAAATGGCTGTGGAGGAAAGTATTTTCAGTATGGTGCAAGTAGGAATAATTTTACAGTAAATTCAAAAAATTCTTTATCTGTAAGAATGAAAATAGTGGAATTCTTACATCACAGCTTCTGACATGAAGCTAGAAAGAAAATCTGTACAGTGAATCTTTGGAGCAGGAATCTTGTATTTCAGCAACACTCTTTGCCTTCATGGTAGATCTGAAGAGACTGATTTTTTCAAAGATGTCCTGTAACATCTATCTCGGCCTCAGACAACTAAAAAGAAACAACTTTTAATTAACAGAGCCCAGCATAGCGTGAATCTGTCAGTTCTACAGCATGCCCTGGTGTAGTTATCTTGAGAAAGCTTAACTAGTACAAATAATAAAAGCATGTGGGTTTTGTTTGTTTTTACCCTCCAGTGATCAACTCTAGTATGCTTTGTTTTTCCATGGAGAATAAGAGCTTGATTCACAAGTTATCACAGTATTGGTATTCCATTCAGTATTCCACACTCCTCTACCAAGTAGTAGTAGTGCAGTAGAGACCTAACATACACAGTGTCCACAGCATGTCCTGTGTTCCCTCTCAACATCTAGTTGCAGCTAAGTCCTTCCAGCACTCATGCATTGTTTCCATCAGCAATTGATTTGGACACAAAGGTTGCTCCACTGGCAGAACTTGGACATTGGCAGAACTTTCAGACATTGGAATGGGCTGCCCAGGGAAGTAGTGGATTCTCTGTCCCTGGAGATATTTAAAAAGAGACTGGATGTGGCACTCAGTGCCATGGTCTCGTAACCACAGCAGTAGTGGATCAAGGGTTGGACTTGATGATCTCAGAGGTCCCTTCCAACCCAGCCAATTCTATGATTCTATGATAAGTCCTGTGAAGGGCAGTCACAATGGGCCAAATCAGCAGGCTGGAAGGCCACGTCCATGTGACTGACCCCCAGGTACCCAGTCTACTAAGATTTGAGAATGCCTGCTGAGCTGCACCACAAGGATGAACTGATTTGTGTTGGGGATCACAGAGGAAAACATGCTTTGAAGTGTTTAGTGGCAATAAAGATAGGAGAACCCAATGAAGGAGGTCAACTGAATGTCACAGGTACCCTGAAGAAATTCTTGGTTTTGAAGGCATCATTTTCATCCTATCTTGTAATAAGCAAGCTCCCTGCTTAGGCCCTGGGACAAGGTATGCTCAGAGTACAATCAACAGCATGGGCTCAGCTGCAGATATTGCTTGGTTGGCTCAATGGAGGAATGCCAGAGAACTGAGAAGGACTCTAAGGCATGGCAAATTCTTCTATGCTTTCCTATTGAGCATACTGGCTGTGCTGTGAAACCCTTGGGCATTGTCCGTGTGTGTTACTCTCTCAAAAAGGAGAAGACTGACTGTGTATTTTGGTGACCAAGAGAATACACAGAAAAGCAAGTTGTAAAATTTGCAAGCCTTTTGATATATGATTGCCAGTTTTTGTATCTGATGCACAGGAAGCCGAAATGATCTGACAGTGTCAGTAAAACTCAAAGGAGAAATCTAAGGGCTGCCATACCTTAACAAAATACCTATTGGAATGAATATGAATATGGGACAACTATAACTTGGTAATCACAAAGTCATCTGAAGCCACTTATCCTTTTTTCTTTGCTTTGAAGGATAGGGAATAAATAAGGAAGAAAAGTCACATGGATAACTGGTGTGGTGCAGCCAATCTGCTAATTTCTATTGTCGTGTTTAAGCCCTGTTAGTACAAATATTTGACCTACATATGTAGGTCCTAAAAGAATTTTAAACGAGTGTTTTAAAATAGTTTAAGAGATTGATATTATTAGTTTGTAATATTCTTATTTAACTCATTTATGAGCAATGTCCTTCATTTGAACTTTGAGTTTCTAAATTTCCTTTTATTATCCTTGTTGATCTGGCCTCCCATTCAAATACTCAAATATTGTTAGAATTTTGATGAATTAATGTTTCCTTACACAAAATAAAAAAAAAACCCAGCACCAAAATATTTTTCAAAAAATCATGACCATAATTTGTATTCAGGAACTGATACATATAAACAAACACAGATATCAATGTCACTGATTTGTTTGAAAGCTTGCTCAACATCTGCTTCTGTTTGGCTGAGGGGCACAAAATGTACATATTTTTAAAGCCTAGCAGAACATTTTCACATTTATATAATGACTAATATTTCATTGCAATTACTAATCTGGTAAAATTCTTTACCAGAGGTAGGAGGATGAGAACAGTGAAGAGACAAGCACATCTGCTAGTCTTTTGGAGAACCAACAAACTCCTAAATGAAATTTAGACTTTGAACTCCTTTCAAGTGTATTTTTGGCCTGAAACCCAGAGACTATAGTAATGGGCTGAAAGGAATCAGACTAAAACATATCCCAGAGGAACCTTTGTGATGGGTCTCTCACCAGTTTCACAAGGCAGATGTTTTCCTAGGAGAAAGAGTGGCAAGCTGGCTGTTTCCCTAGGAAGTGAATGCCACTATGTCTATGACACTTCCTAAACTTCTAACAATCATTAAAGGACACTTTAAAATATTTCTTCTCACAAATTTTAGTAATCGTGTAGTCATAATTAAAATGGACTGAGACCTCTGAAACCGCTGTTTAGAAGTACTGAGGGAGAAACACATTCAGAAAAATATAGTTCATTAAATGGCAAAAAAATGAAATTTTGAAATTATGGAAGATGGCAGTTGTCATGGTAAAGGTTCAAGTGTTTTATTCAAGAAATGTTAATTTGTTTACATTTGAGATATATCACTCTTTAAATAGGAGATTAAAACTTCTATGGAGGATAATGTCTAGTTAGATTAGTTTTGCAATGTTAAAATTTCTATGGGCAGGTCTGTGCTGTTCTGTACCATGCTAAATAGATAGCCCCAAAAGGGAGGATTTCAAGACAGCTAGAAACAGAAGAATATAGTCACTCTGCTTGTCTCTGCCAGTTCATTGCTTAACCTGAAAATGGGCAGTGGAGCTGAGGATCAGAGCTAGAATCAGTAGTAGTATTTTGCAGAGTTTCATGGATGTTGAGCCACTTTGCTTGGAGTCAGGTTGAGTTCCCCTGCAAGAAGCACAGTGCCCAGAGAACATGCAATTCCCTGTGAAGCCTGCAGTAAAATTGCTTTGTCTTTTCTGAGGTTAACTGGCTAAACATCAGGCTTGTATCTTTGCTAGAACTGAATTTTTTGTTAAAATTGATGTGAGACAAGCCATGCCACCTGCATTTTCAGGCCACTGAGTTTACAAAAATAGGGCTTTAATCTTAGTTTCTCCCTTTACCTTAACTAGAGCTGTATCAACCAGTGTTTTTGAGCAAAAGTGCAGGTATAACAGGACAGCTGGCAACACTTGAAAATTGCATTCATAGGTGAAAAGAAGCCATTTTTATGATGACATTTTAGAACAATTCTTCAGTGTATTACAACAAACAGCAATTTAAGTTTACAAAATCAAGCGATCAAAACTGGACCTGGTTTTCTTTTCTTTTTCCAAGATGCTATTATTTGGCTGTTACTTATTTTGCTTCTGTTCCAAAGAATAAAAGCTATAGTGAATTATGAGACAAAGCCTCCCAACCTGAGAAAGCCATAGAAACATGGCTTCCCAACCTTGTTTTTGGAAAATTACAAAGCTTCTCTCCTCGTGACATTATCCTAAGTGAAGAAATAAATTTTGACTTGAAACAAAACGTTTGAAAATTTTGGTCATCAGGGACCCAAATATTTAATAGTTTAAACAATGAAAACAGAAAAGTGTTGGAGCCTCTTACTAAATGCTTTGTACTGGACCTATTTGTAGTGATATTCCCAGTTTTTCAACCCTTGAATATATTTGCTATTAAATCTGTCATTTCCTTCCACAAATAAATTCATTATCAGAACAAAAATTAATGTTTCTGAAATATTGTCAGTCTGTAGTGAAAGACAAAATAAAATTAAATTGGAACATTGCGATTTCAAAAGCACAAACAGTTGATGCATCATCTTTCCCAACTTGGCACACAACAATTTAAGTTTAATTAACAGTAACAGCATCAATGCCATCTTGGTGCTTGTTGGAATATAGAACAGTTGTTGGCAGATGTCTAGCAATAGAGCAGTAATTATGAATCCTTCCCCGTTGTATAATTTCTATTTAAATCACTTTTTAAACGAAATCACACAGTTTATGGACCTTTCAGGTATGTTCAGGTCCACAGACTGTGGTGCCCACACAGCACAGCATACACCAGCCTCTTTTCTCAGATGAAATATATGCAAGTCTAAAAATAACTCGATGAACATATGTGCTAATGTACTCTGAGGCAACCTTTGTTTTCTCTCAACTTAATGTAATAAATCAAAATCATAGAGCCAAGCAGATGCTGTTGTAGCTCTACTTGCAAAGTCATACATCACTTCTCAGTGTAAGAAGAAAACAGCTGATATGTATGTTATAATATTATCTGTGGAAAGTACTTATGATAGGATTTTAAAAGGGAATTTTAATATTTGTAAGGAACTTAACCTCCACTTCTTTAAAAAAACTTTCTACAAAAAGGGATGGAAAGAAACATTCTATAGAAATTTTTAACCACATTAAGGGCTTTCTACTTATAGATCACCTGCTGGATGATTACTAACTGTTCATTATCCTGTGCTTTGTGTTAAAAGTAATCAAGGTCTGCTTACCAGAAGTTTGTCTCTGAGCACCTTGGATAATACATGAACCTCATTCACGTTCTTATGGTTTTTCTTCAAGGCCCAGTAATTAGCTGTCAGAGCTGCTTTTTTCATCTGAGGAGTAAAGCACATTGGTATGAGCATGAGTAAACATTGCTGCGTATTGGCATGCCATGCATGCTCTGTTCAACAGGAAAAAGTTTGTCAGATTATTGTTCTTGCTTATTACATTGGTTTGAGCATTTAGAATGTGAAAACAAAACTAAGCCTCTGACTTGTAAAAAAAGACCAGCTGTTCTGCTTAAAAGAGAAGGAGTTTGCATGCCAAGGAGAGGGGGTTGCTGATCAGGAGGGCCAGAGGGAAGTAGAAGATGAGGAAACTGGTGCTAATGTCAGGAGTATAGAGAAGTGTCAAGGGGAGAAAGGAGGGGCCATGCATGGAATTAAAATACATACACAAAGCTGACAGAGTCACCATCCAAACCTTTGATGATCTGCATCTTCCTAATTAATGTGTATCGGACCATTAACAACAGATAGCACAGGAAGGGTGCTAACTATTTTCTGCCTTGTGTATCTTGACTCTTGCTATGATAGAACTGAATGGCAAGATGCCATTCAAATCCACATTTATTTCAGTGGGTTTTTAGCCTGTTTGGAACTGCTCTACGTTCATACAGTGTCCTTTCTTATAGCACTAGGTCTTTGTCAATCTTAAAAAATCTAAATCTAGAATCTGTTATTTTTCTAAGGATGAGTTGAAAGAGCAATCTTGTAATTTAGAGATACAACTTTTAGCTGGTTTGCCTCAAACCAGTTGAATGAGATACTACATTTCCTCTTAACTTACTTAAATAAAATGTTCTCAGTATGTTTTGTTTTGTTTAAATAAGCTATTCCTATATTACTATTTACAGTTATGAAATACATCTGGCTCCACTAGTGGTGGGGAGTATGGCTTATGCAGGTAATTGAAAATTTCTAAAGTTCAATTTTGGATAAAATAACTATATAAAAAATTAAATAAAGGCATGATTTGTATTCTATTGGAACAATGTCATGAAGTCTTTGGTAGTTGACAGGTTCAGCAGCTCATAATGTGGGATTGACATTGTGCAGTTTTTTTTGGCTTGCCTTCTGGTTAACTTAATTCTTTTAATTCTACTCCATATTTGCTATTCAGATGTCCCTAATACCTGTGGGTGGAATGTGGGGGGTTTTTGTTTGTTTGGTGGTTGTTTTGGTTTTTTTTTGTGGTTTTTTTTGTTTGTTTGATTCATTGTTGGTTTTGGTTTTTTGTTGTTGTTGTTGTTTTTTAAGGTAGTAGGGAAATAGCCTCAACATTATGGTTGTTGTATTGACAAGTGAAAGTAGCCAGAGGTCAGGAAGCTGTTCATATCACAGACTCTCACACTGACTGCTTCTGCTCTTGTGAGTGAACTACAGGTATTAAGTAATGATTAGTAATTAGCTGCTCATTGATTGGTAGCAACCCCAGTCAGCCTTTCCTGGCTGGTTTTCTTTTTCTCAGGCTGGATTCTGAGCTTAATGTATTCTCCATAGATGGGGTTTACTGCTAGTCTGAAAATTGAGGCCAGTGCCATGAGGCCAGAACAAAATCCATTCATTTGCTTCTAGCCTAGTGGGGTGCACAGAGGGCAGGAATATCATGGGGTGAGCCTGAATTTTCACCTGTCTGGAAGAGCTACTGAAGAGTGTGAGGAGAAGATCAGTCTTCTGTCTTACCAAGAATTTTGGCTGAAGCCTTCAGCTTCATTCACCAAAGCATTCCACCCAGTCTTGGGATTAATTTTTAGTAAGCCCTGGTCAGCAAGCAAGCAACTCAGTCCATGGTTTAATAGGAAGGTGGAGGTTTTTTAATTTTATTGCTCAACCATTGGAAAAGGAGAATTATTCAAAGGGAGATGAGAGCAAAGGACCCTGGGGCAACCTCTTTGAGAGCCTTGGTGCTGATCACAGTTGAAGAAGATGAGCTGTCTCTATGGGAAGTGCCAAAATTGACAGATTTTTTAAAATCTCCTGTCAGAAGGTCACAGCGTAGTGGGGAGATGTATTACATACAACTGCCATATGGCATCACTTGACAATGCTGCTTTAATTAAAAATAACACCTGAACACCATAAGAATACGTGGGTTTCAAAAATATGTACTCATCAATCTATGCTATTTGCAAGTTTGTCATTGCATGTCATCTGCTTGCTTTCATTGAAGAGAAATGAGCTATGCTTTTTACAACTTCTGTTCTACAGTAAATCACTAGAAATACTCAAATTCTAAATACGAAAGTCAAATAAACAAGCCCATCTCTTTTAACACAGCCAGTAATCCCTTTTCTTTAAATGCTGCCAAGCATAGTAAAATACAAGGTATTCTGCTCAGAGAATTTAATCCCTTTCAAGATAATTTTCTCAGGTTAGATTTAAATGCACCGTGTAAAATGTTAATACAAGTGATTCTGCTTTTGTTGCCTGTGAATTATTCAGATCTGAATATCTGCCGTGTGTAGTCAGCTAGTTCACAGAAGAATCTTATCTAACTATGCTGAGAGACAGTCCTTAGAATCTTTAAACAAGTATAATGTGCTCAAATACTGAAGCTCAGATGATTACATTAACACAGTTCAAAAGAAAAATCTCTGTAACAAAGGTTATTAAGAAAAAAGTAGTTGTGTGTTATGAAGAAAGACATGTCTGGAAACCACAGTGACATCCAGTAGGGTAGATTATCATAGAAAAGCTGTAGTATTTGTTGTCTTCTTTCAGTGATAGGTGTCTTTTTCCCCATCTGAAACCTGCTTATTTTGAATGCTTGGGATGGCAAGGCATAAAATCAACCCATTAACAAACCATTCTCCTTTAACCATTGGATAATAATGCCTAGATGCTGCACAAAATGATTTAAAAAGTTAAATGGTCCGAGACAAAACCTGATACAAGAAGAAATAGTTGATGGAAACACAAGTGCAGTGGTGTCAACTGGGACTGTAGCACTCTAGTTAGGCAGTGAGTTTCACCTTTTCTGTCTTCTCCTCCTTTTGTCTGCTTGTCATTTTCTTCAGGGCAATCATCACCTACAGCTGAATGTGTGAATGGCATTGCAGGCTTCTATCTTGGGGCAAGAGATGCACGGCCAATGCTGCCCTTGTAGTAAGATTATAGAGCATGACAGAGATAATAAAGGGGCAAAGGGGATATGGATGTTATCATAGTTCTTCTCTCTTGTATCAGTCACAGGTTACAGGATATGGTTACAGGTGCTTGTTGGAATATCGAACAGTTGTTCTAATAAATATGATTAAATAAATATGGTTACAGGAATAATTTGGCATATAGAGTAGAAGTGGATGGGAATATTTCTAGGAGAAAGATATGAAGGGGAAAGAAAAGGCAGAGTGAAGAGAAATGTAGGTTATAAAAGAGAACAGACTTGATATAAAGACTGTATTTCACATGGAAGGAAAAATTACCCTGAAATTTTAAGGAAGTGATCTACAAAGCTTTTTAATGTCATTTTTCTCTATTAAGGATGGGGAGGACAGCAGGAAAAAGTTGGGGAAAGAGTTAAAAAATCAACATACTTCATTGCACTTCCATGCCTAGTATGCTAAGTTTACTTTTTAATGCAACATTGTATATGGCACATGACAAGCTTATAAAAGAGTGTGGTCATAATGATTTGTTTCAGAAGAGGAAACAAGCCTTCTGGAAAGCTTTTCAGCCCTCCAGAGATCCTGTGAATCTGGCTCTTTGAGGTGGCTTGGCAGTATGGATTGCTGCTTTTTAATGTCTTTCTCCACACAAGCCTGATGCAGTCAGCCCCACTAGAACAGGGTTCAGTTTATTATGAAGGCAGAATGTATTTACCTTTCAGAACAAATGAAAGTCTCAGAACTTTCAAAGAATACCAAACTATGCACACTGCCTGTTGGCCTCTATCCAAGCCTACCTCCGCTCTTCTGGAAGCATGATGACAATTTGGTTAGTCAGCAGGAGGCAAGTTTCAGCCTCAGAGAGCTGGAAGGGATCCAGATAAGAAATATGGATCACATTTCCACAATATGGATCAAATTGCATTCGTTATCTACTAAAGATATTCCCTCTATGCAAATGGTGTTTCCACTGCACCAATAGCCTATTGAAGAAGACTAAGATTTCCGAATTTTCCTCTTTGTTGTATAATGTATATAGGTACTGGATTCAACTACCTGATTTCTATTCCTCAGGGGTTATCAAAGAGAATTCTCTTCATGTCTGTGGGGCCCAGATTTCTTACCTGATTCTGATTTTACAGTATCTGAGTTTCTCTGAATAGTTACACATGACACTAAAAGGGGAAGAGGACATCACAGCTCTGATTCAGGGATTTTTTCATTCAGATAGCTTGTATGTGTTTTCTGGATGCTCCTCATTATGCCATGGTGTTCCATCTACTGTGCATTTATGGCTGATGTGATTTTATGTGGTGGTTCTCTTAATAAGTGGAAAGAGGTCTTCAGGAGCAGATCAAAGGTAAGTAAAATTGTCAGAGCCATATACAGCAATTGCTTTGTTCTTCAGAGAGCATAAGAGAAGTGGAAGACATTTAAATGAGAATCTTCTTATCAAGGATTGCTTGCAAAAGTGAGAGATGAAAAAGAAAGGGTAAAATAGATAAATTCCTTTTGAAAGCCACTCAAAAACACTTCAGAACACAGTGTTATCAAACCACTATTACAAATAATTTGGTAGGGATACATGAGTGTGCTAGACGTGGTTTTGGACCTGAATTATTCCTCTTGGTGGAATCTACTACTAAAAACATACTAGACAGTATTTGGGTGTGGAAAATTTACGTGGAAATATGGTAATTGAACAACATAATAAAACTGTAGTGAGGGACCAGCAACAGTGAGAGTAATAAAGAGAGGAGGGTTATGGAGAAGACATGGTTATTTTTTGTTATTTTGTTGAAATTATGTAAGCATAATAAAAATGTACGTCAGCATCATCCCTCTAGTACAAAAGAAGCAAAGGTTTCTTGTGAAAATGAGTGTTCAGTTGCATAAATACTCCATTATGGAAATGGTTTAGACTGTGGATGACTTGTACTGCAATGCATGATGACTTCTAAGGACCAGAGGGCTGAAGGCTGAGAGAGTGCAGAACGCTAGCAGCATCCAAGAGAGGAGAGAGGTTGGGAAGTTGATTTAGAAAGTATAAGTCCTCTTCTGGACTACAGACTACATGGATATTTTCTTCTGCAGTATAAAAGGAAAAGCATAGAGAGTTACCTTATTGAAACACTATGCAAGGTGATCACGTCAGGCTGAAGTCTTCAGCGGCATCTTTGTATCTTTAAAAACACAGTTTTGCACCAGTTTTGATTTTTTTTATGTCACCACTTTTTGCCCTGCAACAAGTACTCATGTAAGTTTTTGCATATGCTTTTCCTATCTCGATTCATCAAACTGCATACCTCATGAAAGATAATGCTGTTATCTTACATATTTTGTATTACTGAAAAATACAGTCCAAATGTCTGGATATATTGGACCCTGTTAAAAGCCCCTTGTTTTATCTCAAGTTTTCTTATCTTTTTAACTGTTTAGCTCTCCAAGTTTTTTTTCCTGCTATCCATATATTGACAGACAACCTCATAATTATTATTGTCTTTCTAGGCACTTGCTGGTGTTGTTTAACCGCATTTGTCCTTTTTTTTTTTCTTTTTTTTTCTATTGTGCTTTGCTGCTTGTTCCATTGCAGCAATTGGGTGTTACTAGCATTCAAAATTGCCTTCGGGAAATGTGCAAATTGCCTGGAGAGCATCAGGCTCTTTCTTACAGTAATTGAGTAAGATAACAAGGTCACAGCCTCCACCTTGCATGTCACCTGAAACTTGGGGCTGGTACCCTTTTCAGATGGATCATGTTCTTGAACATTTGGACGGCTCCTGCAAACTAGTGGAGGACTGGGCTGTGTGTGTTGGTAGCCAGCCGGTTGCCCAACAAAATTCAGAATGTATGCTGGGACCAAGGTGGGATGAGGGCACACAGGTGTGCCAAGTGCTCAGTAAAGTCTGCTGAAGGGGAGCTGGCCCATGGCTCAGAAGATCTCATGCCTGTTTCTGGTTTCCTTGCCAGTCTGCTGGGTGTCTGCCACCAGCACGTACCTTTTCCTCCCTGCATTGCTGCTGCTGCTTCTTTGGCAGTTTATGTACCCTTTCTATTAAAAAGGAAGCTTTTGGAGGGACAGATTGTCACAGACTATGTGTGTACACTGCTCATTTGTGTCTTGCTGTCAGGTCTTGCACTACTGATTGCTGTCAAAAACCCCAGAGACTTTTTTAACTGTCAAAACTTCTTGTATTTCCCTGGCAGAATATTTTTTTGCTGTGTCCTTTCCGGTTTCAGAGGTTCTGCCTTTTTTTTGCCATTCCCTGCAATTACGTGTTCCTCTGCTTATTTTTGAGCATACACAAAGCACCCTCATGAATTTTTGCTTGTTGCTTCTCACATGGATTTCCTTGCTCCTCTCCTCTTGGAGCAGAAGTGTCTCCCTCTCCAGAGGCTTATTGCTGGGGCTTGCTGCCTACTCCTGTGGCTCTGGTTTTGAAGGATTATCACGATTGACTAGAAACTTATTGGCTAGAAAGCAAATCAAAATAGTAGCCAATGATGACCCAGGATATCAAGAGCTTTCCATCCTGGACATAGGTGTATCCAGATCCCTATGAAAAGACCTGCTGTGTGGGAAAAGGAGACATCTAGTCTGAGTTTAGATAATTTGATGGAAGTTGATCCAGTTGTTTATGGGCTACCTTAAATAAACTTAATTTGGAGTCTGGTTGTTTTTGCATGTGAAACAAAGTGTGGTACAAAATGGAGTAGACAGAAAACAGATAGAAGAAGAAGAAAGTAAGTAAGGATTTCAGCTCCAGCTGGGCAGCTTGTTTTGATTTCACTTTGAATTTTCTCTTATTTTTTCTTATGTTGGCTTTACTTTCCAGAAGCAGTTCTTAGTCTAATCTTGAATTATTTGTAATATAAAAGGAATTTTGTTATCATCAGCTGCAGAAGTACATAGAGGGTAAAAATAAATAAACGTGGTTTAAGTTCACTGATAATGTAACTTCTGGGATGGGGTTGAGGACTATCTCATTTTGAGCAAGACAAATTAGTTTTGAAAAGAGCTGGAAGTGTGTATCTTTTGGGTAGATATGCACTGTTTTGCTTTCAGACTTTTAACACTTGATTTTAAAATGAATGGGACTGTTGAAACAGCAAGAAACTTATCTTAACATCATATCTATGGGTATCATACAGCACTGGAATATTAGAATCCTGTCTCTCTTGCTGGAAACTGTAACTTGGTGGTGTTGCCTAAAGTGGAGCGTACCTCAAGAAATTTTAGTTTCAAGTTATAATGACATTTATTAGATATTCAAGTGACTGCTTTCTCCATTTGGTGCTTAACACTTCCTTGGAGAGTTCAGGGACAAAGGTGAGAGGAGCAAAGTGTTTTATTGTTGCTGTTATGGGGCTGCCCAGGGTGGAATCTGATTATTTCCTGGGCTAATCAAATAATCTGCTGTGACAGTGGAGGGAACTGCTTCTCAGGGAGCTGCACCTTATGACAAAAGTATTGTATAAATAGACAAGCAGAAAACTGCCTCTAGGTTGGAAAGTTGTGTTCCCATCCTTACAGCACATTGCTTCAGAAATCAAAGGCAAGGAATTACCAAAGGTAAGAAAATAGCAAATTATTAGTAACACTCAAAGTATTAGAAATTTATCTGAAAATAGTTTTTGAGAAACCTATGAAAAAAGTCTGTTTTGACAGCATGTTGACTGTGTATATTGAAGAAAGAGAGATTAATTACATATTATAAGGCTTTAATTGGCAGCCACCTGAGTGAAGTATTCTGTTTGTAACTAATGGGTATCAAAAACGTCCCTCCATAGACAGTGGGTTAAAACAAATTTTCAGGTCTCCTCAAAAAGTTAATGCTGATAGAGTGAGCTGGTTAAGAGTCCTATAAAAGACAAAAAATGTGTGCTTCTGCTGGGACCAGAATATAACAGGAAAGTGGTATTTGTGGTGTGAAGATCTCAAAATCCTTGAGGTTAAGACTTAGTAGATATGGTCCAAATTTCCAATTTCACCACTGTTTGGTATCACAAAGGTGGACAACCTGTGGTATTCTACACCGCAGAGGCTGCCCTGGAAAAGCAGGCTTGGAAAGGCCAAAGGCTATTGGGTTAATTGTCTGGGAATGGTCTTTATTTAGTTAAAGATCAATGGCAACTGAGTTCTTTTCAGAAAGCATTTCAGGCTCAATAATTCCAAATTTTCTAGTTAAATCTGTCTCACCTGAAATTTCCCAGTGAGCTATACTCAGCATGTAAGCATGTGATACAACCTCAATTGCTGTATCTGTCTTTCAGTTACTAGTGTACAGCTTTTAGGCCACCACTTTGAGTGAAAAAAGTGTTTTTGAAAGTTGCGTATGACTGCTTTCGAGGCACAGCAATATCAATGCTAGTTCAGTGCTGCACCCAAAAAAATTATAAGTAGAAGGAGGAAGAAAGATGTCAATTTTCTCATTATCTGATGCAGAGGTTATGTCAGCTTTAATATGGAAGCCACAAAGCCTGCTGTTGGATATCTTTGCTGAGATGGCAAATGTTCAGTTAAGCAACTTTTATTCTTATAGACAAAATTAACATGAAGGAGAAAAATGCACTGAAAGTATGGAATAGTCCAGGATTTAGGAAACTCACAAAACTGCTTTTAGGAAAATATAAACTAACAAACCAGAATGTGAATTAAGTTTAGCAATAGCCTGATAGATACATATTCCCCCTGAGGACCTCCAAGTAGCCTGCAGGTCTCTCTCATCCTTGCGCTGTCTTGTGGCAGGCATTCTTAGTAAGGTAAGTTGGGCTTCTCACAGGAGAAAATCACTCCTCTGAAGATTTCTAAAAAGCACTTTAATATAAATATAATGCATGGACTTGGTGCCCGTTCAAGGGGACCGTATGCCTTACAGATATTTGAAAATACTAAACTCGCGTAAGAAAAAAAACCCCAAACCACCCCAAAAACAGAAAAAGAGAACATAGGTTAAAAATATGATTCTCCTAAAATAAAATGGAAGTGGAACACTGGAAATATTTTTTCCTTATGGTAACCTCTACTGGGTAGTACAATAATTCAAGTGAAAAATAGAAGAATTCATGGATGCCCATAAAAACATTAGGTCTCACATTTAGATCATTTACACCGCAGTGGTGATATTTATATGACAGAACTTGTGCAGAAAAATGAAACGACCCAAGATGAAGAAAACTATGTCCTAGGGAGAAGGAGCCTTTATGAACAGTTTTGCATTTTGATGTAGCCTAAACCACAAAGCAACTTAAACCAGGTCTTGGGTTTCTGTCATTACTTCCCTGCAGGTCATTGACTGGAAGAAAGAATCCATCCCAGCTATAGCATAATGTCTATAGATTTGCTGTTGAGCTTTATGGTTAGTAGGTTCTTGTAATCCTATTCTGGGTGGAGGTGATAATATCCCTTGCAGTTAGGACTCTGGCTGTAGATGTTGTTTTACAGGTTTTTCTTGTTAAATATTTCCCAGATGGCAGTGAATCATCGTGTGCTACTTTGTCTGTTTTCCACTGTTCTGAAGGGTTTTTATTTATTAATAGGAACAGTAACAAACAGAAATGTGTGGCCTTTTCATAGTCATTATTTGCAAAGCACATCGTTTCAGGCCACCTTGCACCTGTGTCATAAATTAAGTCTGTGGCAGATGCTTAACATACATTCAGTGAATAATAAAACTAGGGCTTTTTTGACAGCATTAAAAAATAATATATTTACACTCTAGTGGATCAGCAACTTTGATATTTGGTTGAATTTCTGAATAGACCAGTGAAACCCTTTTATCTCACACTTAAGTAATTTATTTTACACGAATGTTACTCACATAATAGAATTTACACAAGATAAACCACAGCTGTTGCTGTCACTGCAGAGAGGAAAGATGTTATTTCTCAGTCACCATAGTCTGTTTTAAACCAAACAATAGCAGGAAATTAGAAAGCCAAAATGAATTCACATCAATATTAAGAATTAAGAGTTCACTCTGGCAAGTGGAGGCTGGATGAAAGTCATAGCCTGACTGAAGAACTACAGTAAGTTGTGGGGAAAAAAAAGTTTGTTTTCTGACACTGACATTTAAGACTGCAAAAAAATTTTAAATGTTCTTCTATTCTGTAGAACTCAGAGCTGGCAAGGGACCCTACAAATATTTGGAACTTGTCAAAAACTCTCTAGGCTAGACTTGGATATGGCTGGGAAGTTCAGTGCTGCTATTTGCGAGAACGAGAGAGAACTGGAAACTGCTTCATTGTGAGAGAATTTCACTTCCCAAATATAGTTTGGAGAACAAATGCCACTAACAGTGGTAGGCACAAAACATGGCAGAGAGATGACAGCTGGCAGATTTAATAACCAAATGGTGTCTGAAAAAAAAAAAAAAAAGAGTCAGGTCCTGTATCAGATCTATTTTGGACTTCTAGCAGCAGCATTGCAGAAGGTAACCTTGGACCAACAGACCACATATAGAGAGTTGAAATTAATTGAAAAAATCAGACTCTGAAATGAATGCTTAAGACCATTTGAAGTTAGATGAACCTGAGTTGCTCAAGGGTATAAATACAGAGTAGCTTTACTTTTCTTCAAGTCAAATATATCAAAATATCTAGGTTCCATACCCTAAAAAGAGGACAACATTTTTTAGAGACAGGCTTCATTATTAACATCATTGATTCACACAATAAATTGTGACTATGTCTGCCCATTCAATGTCATCTGGCAAAATAGAGTGAATAATCAGGCTGTTAACAACATTGAATTTGTTCAGATTGTAATGTGATGATGAAAGCTGGCTCTAAATAACTGTAAAGGACCTCATTGCTGCTGGTCTGAGGGGAATCTGTTCCCATTGTCAAAGCTGCCAGTTTTTTCTTTACCCAGGTGAGTGCCTCAGTGCATATTAACTCGTACAAAGGTTACACTGACAGAGGACATTGGACATCGCCTTTCCTTTTTTCACAGTTTGCTAATTTTTTATAATACTCTTTCCCTGGCTATTTCTGGTTTCCAGTAAGGGCTGGGATCTTTCTACTCCCACTTGCATGATGACTGGGGTACAATGTATAGAAGAAGTGATAGTTCAGGGTATAAAAATGCCTCTAAAGGACCTGACTGCCTGTGCTTGGATGGCTGACTGTAGCAGCAGCAAGGCTCAGACAGATGTATGTGCAGTGTTAGCAGATGTATTGGGTATTACTAGGACACATTGCCTGCCTTCTTGCTTTTCTAGAAATACCTGACTGAGGCAAAGTTTATCCTCAGAGGTGCTAAAATGAGCAGGTATTGTCCAGATGTGATTTTTATGTTTGATAGCAGATTAAGGAAAAGGGCTGCTCTGCTGCTTTTGGTAACTTGGGCCTTGCAGGTGTGATACAAAGCTTACCCAAGTCCTTCAGAGGCTACATTTTTTTCTGGCTTGCACACATCGAAGAACTAATTACCAGACAGGCTGTCCTAATTCAAGCAGCTGTTCTCAGAAACTTTAAAAGCACTCTTACAGAAACTGCTGTGCTGGATAGCTTGGACTACAGATAACTCTCCCATACCTCTTGATTGTAGGTAACCTAGTTTTACACAAAGCACAATGTTGAGAATCCTTCAGTATTAGTGCTTGGAAATGCTTTCTGCTCTCCTAGGGCTGTGTTCCTGGTGCACCTGCAGGATAGGGAGGCAGGCAGGGATGCTGCTGGGATGGGCAGAGGGGTCCAAGCCTGGACAGCCAGGGACTACACTTCTGCTTCCCCACAAGCCACTGCAGGACCTTGGATAAGTTGTTCATGCTTTTTTTTTTTTTTTTTTTTTTTTTTTTTTTTTTTTTTGGTGCTTCTCTTTGTTTTGTTAGGCTGGAAGCTCTTTGAACTTTTATTATCCCCATATGCTGCAGTGAATACAATGGACCCCTGAACTCTTTTAGGCACTCCAGTTTCTACCTCAATGTGAATAATTGCTAAACCAAGCTCCATATGATTCCATTTATTTTCCAATACAATTTTCTTATTGAAGTGAAGGGCAACCAGTGCTTCAAAAGACTGTGTTCTATGGCTATAGTTGAGGGTATTGTCAAATGTCCCTGAGAGTTCTTAGAGATCTGTTTGTTTATTAGGAAGTAGCTATATAGACACAAGCTTTTCATAACAATGGGTTGGTGAAAGGCTCTGTTCTCCCCAGCAGTTGAAAGAATATTTATGTTTACATATTGGTTTGCATCACAAATAGGCAGCTTCGAACCTTGTCATTTTGCTGCTGTTTATAAAGATAATTTAGTCCTAAAAGAGATTACTAAGGATATTTTAAAAAAAAATATTTTACAAAAGCCTAAGCAGTAATTTCCTTTTTTAAAAAAGGTTTGCCTGTTGTTAGAGAGGTGGAAAATAAGGAAGAATTACCTCATCTCTGCTGTGGCAGAAATGCCAGTAGCTACTAGTATACAATACATATATTCATGAGAGATTCTGCAGCACAATTTGTAATGCAAACTGGTAATTTCCTATAGGGGAAAATACACAGGTGATCATTTCTTTTTAAGGCCTGCAACAGCTTCTTAGGAAACATGATCCAGTAACATTTTAAAATACTATTATGAGACAGTATGCATATTGAGTATTTTCTCCCACCCATCTGTTAGATTTCACTGCAAGCAAAGGGGGAGAAGAGGACACTGCCATTTGTGGAAAGTAATTTTAGACTGGTGTGAGTGAAAAGAAAAAGATTTTCATTTGTGTGGTTATAATCTTACTGTCCTATAATATAAGAAAACCACATATTTTATACATAGTATACATGTTTAAATTATGTTTAACAGTAATTTGCATGATTACTGAAATAACGTTGAACTTTTCCTAGAGAGAATGTGAGCTGTATTTCAGCAGATCTGTGCTCTGTAGGGGTGGAAAAAAATACAACAGCACTAGATATATGTGTTAAGATACAATATAGTGGAAGGAAACTTAGGAAGTAAATGACAGACAATGGTGGCCTTTAAAAAGACATAATTAGTCTGTAAAATTACTGCCTAATGAGACTTCTGGTTCCAGTTTTTCTCATGGTGCTGTTTCTGTCCTGTGCCTGACTGCAGAGTCAAAAAGAAACTTGTGCTTGGGATTTGATTGTTTGTATATAGGGTGGCAAAGCCTGTTTTTTATTAGTTCTTCTTGAAGGAAGTTTTGATTTTTTCGAACAAGAAGCAAAATCTTTGAGCTGCCTCATGAAGAAAAAATTCTCCATATATGTGGATTTGAAGTGACTGCACAGTTGTCTTGAGATTTATTAGGGCAAGCAAAGGAAGAAGTCATCCATTTAACTGCATAAACAGAATATATAAAAAATAGAGGATCAGAATAGTTACCATGTAGACTAGGACAGGGTGAATATATACATAAAATATCATCCACTATATACGAAATTTGAAATTAAAGTGCAAATAAGATGGGCTTCTTACACATTTGGAAATTTGTGCTGATGGTCCTAAATTCTTTGGATGTGTGGACTATTAAATGTGAAGGTTTGTAAGTTTTAATTTAAAAAAATCCTTCTTTATATTTGCATGTTTTCCTGAAAAATCTGCCACTTTTTGATTTGCTTAATACTTTCACTATTGTATTGTAAGGCTCTAAGACTCATTTTTGCAAACTCTGATTTCACCTGTTTCTGAACATTGCCTTTGTGATGCTGGAGTGTCTTTAGTGCCATAGTTCTTACAGTTGTGATTTACAACAGTGTTAAGTAGCTCTATGGCACTACTCTGGTCATTAGGTTTTGTGGAAAATGACTGCAGCAGGCTAAAAGCAAGTAAAAAAAGAATGAATGTAAATAGTTCTCTGCAGTGGTACTTTTAGGGACCGTATCAGAGCATTTTGAACACGTGACGTTGATTTGAAAGTTGGAAAACTTAGGAAACATTTTTTCATAAGGCAGTGAGTGGAACTGTTTATCCCATAAGTTTAGGCCTGCAATGAACTCTTATTGTGTCTTAAGTCCTCGGAGCTTTCTCCTGGGAGACACTATGCTGATCTGCATGATGAACATCTTGCAGACTTTGCAATCCAGGTAATGACTATGTTCTCTGAAACCATACTCATTACAAGTAGCATGATTCTTGCCAGCTTTGTGTGCAATATATTCGACACTTCCAGAAACAAGGAACTTCTTAGGACAGATATCCCGGTGCTTCTTCTCAGTTACTGCACACGCATTTTGCATTTGAGAATGAAATGTACAACAATAAAGCCATACCTATTTGTGAAAAGTGGATTTTTTTTCTCACTGACCTTTTCAGACTTTTATATAAAACCGAAAGGAACACTCCAAAACAAAACACCCAGTTATAATCTCACAATCCAGCATATATACTGGAAAAGAAAAAAACAATGGCAAAACTTTAAGGCCTATACATAAAGGTTTATGATTGCATATAAACTGAGAAAGCAAACACTGCTCCCAAGTTATGTATGTAATGAACACTACTGAATGATATTGGTAACAGCACAGCAAACAAATAGTATGTCTGTGCAGCCCCAGCCAATGGCTGGGATATAGCAAGCTTAGGTTAGCCCATGTATGCCTTTAATGCAGAAGTTTGAGGGCAGGTTACCTTGTGTGGCATGAGGCAGCTGGAAGTGGAGAACCAGGATTAGCAGTCAGCTGTGCTGCATGTGCCCAGGCATCCCAAGGAACCAGGATCTTGCACTCTAGGGATGAGGACAGGAGTGGAGCATGGCTACACAGAGTGAGGGCTGGCTGCTGAGGCAAGGAGCTGCTGCATTGTCACTGAACTGCTGGCTGCTCTGTCAGGATCCCGTCCCCTTCTGCCCACCTGATGCAGCTCTCCAGCTTCTGCCCTGCCCTGCACTGTGTAGCCGATTGCTAAAGAGGACTCAGAAGTGTTTGCAGAAATAGTACTGCTATTGCTAGCATTTGTTATTAATTGCTTTTGTTTGGGTTTTTTTGGTTTTGTTTTTTTTTTTTTTTTTTCAATTTCTGGGATACGTCTTATTCAGTGGGCACTTCTCTATTGAACCTTAAACCAGGTAAAAACTGGAATACAGGGGAAGTAAGAAACACTATATGTGAACACTCATGTTGAAGTGTAGACACGCTGGCAAAAATCTGGCAGCTCAAAATGAGAGGTGTTGCTTGGGCTTTAATTTGTACCAGTGGGAAAAAGGATGCGAAAGCATGAAAACTAGGCTCAGACTATCAACTATGATTTATGTTCCCGTACACATCCAAATGTTAACAATAAACTTGTTCCTTGAGGTTTTAAGAAAAAAAACTCTTAAGGAAGTTAGACATAAATCTGTTTTCTGTAAAAATTTTACTTTTATAATAATCACTAGTTTGCATTAACTATTAAATTAGTACTTTAATTTACTTCAGAACATTTATTTGGGTTGTAAAGGTTCATTTTTTTTACAAAGCTTGCTAAAGAACACACAAATATGATGCATGCTGTGTATCTTTGAATATATGAATAAAATTCCAATGCATAGTAGTAGTTCTGGTTTCACTGTAGCTATATGAGTTCCTAATACATTAAATACTGAAAAAATTTTCCAGTGTTCTTTGGGCATTGAATGATAGAATCATAGAATGGTGTCAGTTGGACGAGACCTGGAAGAGCCTCATTTTTGGCTAGAGGTCAAAGTTAGTTTTTATGTATGTCAGTAAAAAGCATCAAATAAATATTTAAAACTTTTTCCTTTCTCTCTTATTAAAACATTGTAATTTTCTCTAAATTTTTATCCCTCTTAATTTTCTTGTCTAGATAAAAAATCCCAAAGCAGAGATGTGAAATGTTGGCTTGGTCAGATCAACAATAGTGCTATACTAAGACACCAACCAAGGATACTCAATGCTATCAGTATAACAGTTTAAATTGTATGTAGTAATAGCTGACTTGCTATAGAATAGAACATTCCAGCTGTTTTATTTTTTTTTTAAATAAAATAATACCTTCATTTATTTGTATTCCACCAGCATGAATACATTCATTGCAAACTGCATGCACTTAAAAGGGAATCCATTTGTAAACTACATAATATCTTAACAATAAATAGTATTTGAACTAATACATGATGGTAGTGCATTTATTGTCAAAACTGCAAGCCTTTACCAAAATGAAAACAAACTCTTATTCTCCTTATAAATATTTTGAATAATTTTAAAGTACATTTCATACCAAGTATATAAAAATAGTATTTTTAGATAAATTAAGAGGTTTCATTTACATGACAAATAACGTGCAACAACTAACCACTCTCTACCAGCTCTATTTGGTTGATTGTCTAGATGACATGCAGCGATAATTGTCCCTTCGCCACCACAGAACTGATAAACAGACCAGCAGGACCCACGATCACCTGAAGTAAACAGTGCCATAGATATTGTTTGAGAACAACAGTCAAACATTCAGGAAAACCTTTGCTTCGATGAACAAAAGCCACCCAGGACAGTTCTTTTGTCCTAGACTTCCAGCTGCTCTGACCCTCAGGGTCTTTGGACGATCACAAAAGTCTGCCAAACAGACCAGTAAGTTATATCTGTGTACAAAATGCTTTTCAACATGCTTCTAGAATCTAGAAATATTTTTTTCCTACAGTATGAACCTGCAATACCTTTTCTTACTTTCTATAAAGCTGAATTTTCATGTTTGTAGGTCTCCATGATCTTCGGAGAAAAGGTGAAATAAAGCAGTCATGCAGTACTAAGTTTAAAACCGTCAGCTGTGGAACATGCTTCGAGTACCACTTCACTGTTTTTCATTATACATCTATGGCTTGGTAATCTTTATCTTTAACATCCCTTGTGCTTGTCACAATGTCTATTGGGAAATCTGGGGTCTGTGAAGAAACTACTCCAGGTGTTCCTTCCAGGTCCCATGATCCCGGCAGGTTCTCGAGGCTTAGGGAGCTGATCGCTCCTTGGCTAAAGCTCCCTTCCTCAGATTTGCTGGGGAGCACCAGGTGCAACGAAGTCTCTGATGAAGAGCATACTGAAGAAGAAAGAGTTGCTGAAATAGACTGAAGAGGAGTCAAGGTAGTGTCTGAATGGGGAGAGGTGCATCTTAAAAATTGCAAATTGTCTTTCTGAATTACCTGATACTGGGAGGGGGAATTGTGAAGGCCTGATATATAATGAAATTCGCTGTCCATAGAATTTTGCAGGTTGGATTCAGTTCTTCGGGGACTGCTGCCTACAGAGGACTGATCTGTGTTCCAAATGTCACATAACGTGTTGCTGCGGCAAACTTGTGCTGTGGTGCAAGTGAAGTTCCCAGCTTGCACGTGTGTGCAAGGCTGATGAGTAGTCCAAGCCATTCGAGACTGCAGACTTTCTAGGGTAGGACTTCTAGATATGCTATGCACAGCACAGAACTCTGGAGGTTTCTGAGATGTGAGCAGGTTCTCCAGAAGTTGCATCACATTCTTCATATCCTTACTTAGTTGTGAGACTTCTTGAGTTAAAGTTGTCACCTGTTATGGCAAGGCAAAATATCACACTTATTGATGCAGTCATGCCTGGAAGACACACATACCCTTTTTTCTTCCAACGATAGCAGCTTTGACTGTGACGCTGTCTACTTTAAAGAAATATCCTCTGCTAATATATGGGTGGGAAATAGTCCATCTGTCTACCTTACCTGAACTACATGTTACACTTCCTGTGGCATATTGAAATAATTACAGGAACTCAACAAAAATGTATGATGGAAATGCTGTAGGCATAATTCACCTGAATTTAAATAAGACTGTATAAAGAAAAATGGCCTTAGGGTGAGAACTGAGATGATTTTCAGTGACAATATGACATCAATAGCTTCTTGATCAATCATTAAATATTTTAATAAATAAATATCTTTTGTTTACTGTTTTTATACAGATTAATGATATAAAAATGAAGTTCTTGTGAAATCTTCCTCAGAAATACAGCTGTGAAATATAATGTTGTCTTCATAATAAAATGAAAGAATACATGCCTAAAATTGTCAGAATCAAGTAGTAGTTACATGAAAATCTGGTGGACTAGTACTGAAAAGAAAAATAAAAAGAAATGAAACCTCTAAACTTTTATTTAATATAAAAGCCTATGAAATAATTTGTTCCATGTAGTTATGCTTGAGAAGTATTGCATATAACACTGAGAGAGAGAATCCATAGCATAGGAAGAATCCTATTTTTTGTTAGCATCCAATCAATGACATGAATTATATGGAGACTTTATTTTCCCAGAAACTGCTGCTTTGTGTGGGAATCAGACTGACAGGTTCTGAATTTGTGCTTTAGAGTAAATTGATGTATCAGCATTAATAGGGACATTCATTAGGACATTATAAGGGCTTCTTGGGAAATGAAAAGCCTAGCTCAAACATAAAAGTGACCCACTGACCATTTCAGATGTGTTCATCTTTACTTTCTCCTTCTTAAGGAAAAGTTTGTAGGAAGTAAAAATCAGGTAATTATTTTTAATAAAGAGAAATCAACCCCTCAAGAGGTAGAAATGAACTATCATTCAAGTGTTAGCTATCAATCTCTTTTAAGTCAAACTACTGTCATTACAGTTAAAACAGAGTTTGTCATACTGATGCTAGTGATAATACTCTGCTGAAAAAAGACAAAACTATACATTTTTCTTCAGAAGGATAAATCACCTGTCAAAAAGAAATAAAAGGCTAGTGCAGGGGGCCTTTCTTTGTCCTGAAGTAAAGACATCACCAATTAGGTGCCCTTAACAAACTGATTTTCATATAAGTAGAAATAGAAACACAATTCTCATTTTTCTGACAGGACAGTTCCAAAGAAGAAAAGACATTCCAAGCTGACTTTGATTTTGTTACTACAGACACAACAACTAACAAAGAAATTCTAAGTTAGAAGGAGTGGGAAGCTCCAGCACAACTCCTATATGTTTGTTTGTTTCTCATTGGGTTAAGAGTTCAAACCTAGCTTATTTTTAAATAGTATTGTAATGATCACACTACTCCTAGAAGGAAAATCCTTAAAGGGAGAGGATACTCTTGAGTGGTACATTACAAGATCTCTCTCTTTGTCTCCACCTCCTTTTTGTTCTGCTACCTTATTAAGTCATGCTAGGTAAAAAATAACCACGAGATCTCCTTCTGCCACTGGGATGAAACTCTGAACACCTCATTTGACCTTCAGCTAATGTGAAGGATTAAAATATGTTAGGAAAGTAAGTTATTAAGGGAGATAGGCTTCTTGTGGGGTCAGAGCATCAAGAGAAGGATTTTAGTACTGCTGGATAAACCAACAGTGCAAGAACTTCTGTGCTCCACTAAGAACTGGGAGATGGCATTGCAAAAGAATCTTTGGGAAGAAGGACAACCAAATCTATCACTATTTTTATACACTAGTCATCAGTTCTTTTGGCTCCTATTCCTACCAGATAAAGCAACTTCTGTTTTCCATGCCTGATTTCCCAACATGCATCCATTTCAAAGGGCCTTCTGCAGGTGTGCAGAGAGGAAGATGGGTATGCAGCATACCTGATGATTATGCACCATACTCAAACTATGAACACTGTGTGAAAATATCTGCAAATATAATATACCTTGTTTGGTTCAGTCCAAGCTTTTAACTTCCATTTCAAATTACTTGAAGGCTTTTAAAAAGTTAAAGAATAATTAAGCATGTTTCTTGTGCCAATTTATAGAGGCAATACAGCAAAAAATCAATGCCACCATCAGTTCTTGTGGCACTCCTGAATTTCTGCTCGTTACATCTTCCTTTTTTGCCCAGATACATTTTTGCTGTGTTGGCTAGCTCTTAGAGGGCTGTCTTCTCATAAGCCTGCTCTTTCACAAGCATAGCAACCCACCTGATAAACCAGACTTTGATATGTGCTTTAATAGTTTCCAGTAGTATAATAATCTATAATCCAAAGTTTTTATGCCAAGCTTTATTAGAAATTGACTATCGTTTAGTGAGATCTATTTGGACCAGTGCTGCTCAACTCGTAGGCAAAGCAAATATGTAATTTTCTGGATTTTACAAATTGGTAACTGTACCAGATTAAACCTCCAGTATCTGTACTACTATTAATTGACACCTACCTCCATATTATAATACATATGCACATAGCATACTACTACTATTATCAGTACTATGCTGTTTATGTTCTCTTTTACACCCTGCAGAGATTCTGAAGCAGATGCAAATAAGCAGGTGTAACAGGGAATGATTTTATCAATATTAACAGTTCCACAGTACTCCAGAAAGTGCAAAAGAACAGAGATTAAAGGCAAAAAAACTTCTATGAAACTGAAATAGAAAGCTGTACCCTTTCCTCCTGAACAAAAGGGATTAATTCCTTGCACTCTGGTAAGGTTAATCTCTTTTTGGAACTCCAGTGAGTATTGTTAGGCAATACAGCTGATGTACAAACGGTTCCCATTGTGCTAGGCAGAGAGCTTTAAAAGGATCTGAGAGATCCCAAATATTCTTGAAATGCCGCCTTAAAAGTTTCTAGGACTAGAAAAATACATTGCAGTATTTCCTGATATAGAAACCGGGATTTGTACAGATTTAGCTTGAATTAGCAAGAGATACTTCTCAGGCTATTCAAAAGCAATGCATCGGTGAAAGAATTTCTTCCAACATAGAAGTTGAAAAACCCAATATATTCTTTCATGGCTTTTTTTAAAAAAATATATGTGAAATTCAATAATAACATTTTCTGATGCCCTGATCAGTGTAAGTAGTGGCATTTTTTGTATTTTCAAATTACTTTGACAGTTGCAGTGAAAGAGTATTTTTCTTTATTACCAGCATTAAGGTGTTGTGCAGTCTGAATACTTAGTTGCATATAGTTAAGTAGAATTCACTGTGATTGATTAAAGGGATGAAAAGCTCTGTATAATGTAAGATGACGATGATAGTGATTATTGTCTGGTTAAATGGTGTTTCCTAAAAAAGCTTCTTTGTTTTTGCATTATATATTCCATCATTAATTTTTTTTAATGTTAGGTTTTTTTTATTGGAAGCCTAATACTTTGGTACTTTTTTATCTCTATGTTTTACTCCTTTCTGCAGTTCAAAATTCACTCAACTTCCCACTGTGACTCTTTCTGAACACCCGAAGTGAAAAAGAAAATTTTCTTCTTGAGAAATGGAAGTTGGAACTTTGCAAGCACAAAGAAGCTGCCTGGTTTGCACTGGATATGGCAGCTTCTTTATTTCCTTGGTGTTTCATTGGTTCTTCTGTCCTGATGCTTCATAAAGTCAAGGAGACTTTCAGCTGGAGCAAAGTCTGTTCAAGGCTCAGATTAACTAGCTGCTGATGTTCACTTTCCCAGTAAGTGCATTGTTGAATGAACAAAATGAGAACTGAGCTGAGACATGCTCTTCACTGATTATTTAACAGTACCTCTGTGGCCATTCGTGTTGTAGTGAGAGACATTTCTGATTTAATAGCACTTTAAGAATAAAGCTAGTTGCAGAAGAAAAAACATAATCCTGTGAAGCTGATCTGAGTTCTGATTAAATATATAGGATACGTGCAATGACATGCTGGTTCAGTTTCAGTGAAATAAATCTAGAAATCTGGAAGGTTGTGAAATATGGAAAAGATGAGGTGTAATTGGTGCAAGGTTCTCTTGGGGAGATTCCATTTGGACATAAGAAGAAAAATTTTCACAAGCTGACCCATTGGTCATTGGAATCATCTCCCCAGGGAAGTGGTGGATTCTTCAACATTGGCCACTTCAGATTCAGAAGAAAGGTTGGACCAGATGATCCTAGGAGTCCCTTCCAGCCTGGGATTCTATGATCATGACACAGGAAGGGAGTTCTCTTTATTAGGAATTACCTAGGCTTGTGCAGCTTGAGATCATATACTTTGTCAGTGATTTAAAAGATATGATCAAAGACAATCCAAGTGAAAATGCTATTAATAAAGATTTTTAGAAAATGTGAGGGGCAAAGAAAGACAGAAGAAATTTGTCTTGTTGAGATCTGATGGAAGAGTATGTGTTGAGTGTAAATTGGTTTCAGGAGAACAGCCATCAGCTTTTTCTCAGTATCTTCTAGGTATAAGAGAGAAAGAGGTGAACTTGCATATTAACAGAGATTTACATTTAGATGTTGGGAAAATAGATCTTTTCAGTACAAATAGGTTTCAAAACGCCTGTTAGTGAGTTAACTGGATGATCATCATCCCCTGTCATGGTAGTAATATTTCTTATTCAAATCTAAATTCAGCTTTTAGTGCACAGTTAATTTTTACACTGCATAGCTTCCTCTCGATTCATTTAGTTTTCTCAGGTGCTTTTCCACCAAGGAGAAGTACAAGAGACACACCACAGTGTATAGGACCTATGCCACACATGTGCCATATGTCCTAAAATAAACTTAGAGCATCAGCCATTTTAGTTACCTTCACCTGCTAAAAGATATTAGACTGACATTTAAATGTAAATGCCATTGGTTCACTTTTTGACACATTTTCTTGAATTGCATGATGTAATCCAAAGTGAATTAATTGGTATATCTTTGCTGCAAAAAAGTTTCTTTCATGCAATGATATAGTTATCAACCTCTTACAAAGAACATATTCTCAATTAATGTAAGTCAGCAGACCTCTTTGTACATAACATACTGATCTGTAATAAAAGTTATGCCTTTTTAAATTAAGTGAAACAGACAAATAGAGTAGGAGATTAGGTAGTTCTATTCCTCTCTACCTTAAAATACTGAAAAAGAGGTAAATTCCTTTTTATCAACTTGAATCTCATTCAGGGTCAAAATGAGAAGTGACGTTGGGTGACAAAATGAAGAAGCTGGGTAACCATCTAAGCAGTCAAAACCATGGATCTTTACAATAGGAATGTGAGGTGTGTTCTAATTTGTCTCACCTTGCCTAGTAGAGTGGCAGTGATGACTTTTGAGTCTGCCCTTCTCAGAGGAAGTCTGGGCATCCATTAGCCCTAAAGTTAATACTTAAGCAATTTGAGAAGTGAAATCAAGACTGTCTTCTGTTAGTCCTGTTCTTAGGTAAATGAACATTCCTTTGGACTGGGTAGTGGATATCACATGCCTAAAACACTGCCAAGAGTTCCACTGAGTATCTAAGCTGGATATGGCTTGTTTTGTAGATTTCTCTCCGGGGTAATTTTTGTGCTTTGCTTTGCTTCACTAATAACAGACTGTATTGAATGTTTGAATGGAAAGATGCATGTCTTTGTTCCCCAATGAACAGCTGAAATGTTTTTAAACTAACTACTGAACTGTTGTAATACAATTGCCTTCCATGAAAGCAGTTATTTTTGTATTTGTTGATTAACTTCTGAGCTCCACTGGAAAATGTATTCATGATGATGTTTGCTGCTGTTGGCTACTTGTGACCTGTTTTCTCATATTTCCTCTTTCAGGAGAAGGCAGCATGTTTTGAAAACAAACAGAAAAAGGAGTTTTTTTCTATCTCTACTGGTATATTAACTACTGCTAGCAGTCTGCTACAACATCGGTTATGATCTTCCATTAACGTTCATCATCAGATGATGGAATGATAAAAGAACTGGGTCTGCAAGTGTTCATGTAACAACAAAAATATTCAAGGAACAGCTAGCGTATTCCCGCAAGGCTCTGTTTAGGCTCATTTGTACCAAGTCAACACTGTCAGTTTGGAAACACCAGATAAGATGTTTGAATGCCTGTGGAATGTGATCCATGGGAGGACGTGGGAAAAAAAATCCTCTCTCTCTGGGATATAAGCCCAAAATGTTACCTATGAAATCTAATTATACTCCAGTTTAGAATTGCTTTGAGTAGTTTTTTTATGCTCCAGTCTACCAATTGTCCACGTTGTATGACCATGCATTGTCACACTGAGTTGAGAATTCTCATGTATACAATGTTTCTATGCTTAAGACTCTTGCTTGGTCAGAATGCAGAACACCAGGGGACTCCTTAGACCAAAAACAAAGTATGAGCTTGGAAAGTAGAGAATACTTCTCCAAGTACTGCAAGGCACTAACAACAATCTTAAGTATGTCTACACAAGAGTGGATGTACTCTATGGGATGTACCCTAAACAGCATGAAGTAATCTTAGAGATATTGCAATGTTGAATATAAATGTTCCATTAGGTTCCTAGACTGAGTCTGATGTGTTTTACAGAGTGCAGGGTTTTCTGTAATTACTCATCTATCCTCATGTGGCTCTATAACCTATAAGTTCTATGAGGTTCTTTAATCAGAGAAAGGTATCTTCTTGAACTGTGACTAAATAGTAAGTACAACTATTTTGATTTTTTTCAACTTTATTGTGCTGATTGTGTTATTATTAATGCAATTTAATCACTAACTAGGCTACACATAAATTCATTCATGCGTTGCCAAAAGATTTCCAAATCTACCAAAACCTTGTTTGGCTTCCAGTTTTAGTACTGACACTTTGTGTTGGTGCAGGCTTCTGTCAATTATGCAGTGTGAAACCAAATTCACTTTCATGTGGCACACTAACAAGACTTTAAAACTTGGTGGTACTCTTTTCAAATCCCCAGAGATTGTCTTCCTCTTAAAGGACTCCTAATACCTTCTCAAAAGGCAGAGACTATAGATGAACCCACTTTTGTTCCACTCCTGAGGAAAGAAGAGAAGCACCTGCTGGTGATGACTACTTTTTGTCTCATAACCTAATGGTTAACATATTTAACCAAGAATTAGTTGTTCAAATCTCTCTATCACAGGAGGGACTGCTGAAATCTTGGGAGGTAAGCAACTCTTATTTCAAGCGGACTCTCACAGGCAGCATACTCACTATGTGGGAAAATGGACTGATTTCCCCTCCTAAATTTTAAAATAAAAGACTGAACCATATTCAGAAGAGTGAAACACCTGTCTCTGGATTTTGAGTTCTGTTTTCCTGTGTGAAAACATTAGTAGTTTACTCCATTTGGTCATATTTCCTTTTTTATGCTTTTTCTATGCAAGCAAGAAAGTTTTGTAACATTTTTTTTTTTTTTTACAGATAGTGTTAGCAGGGGAAAAAATGAAGATTGTGGAAAATCTTCAAGGATTGAGGGAAATCGTCTTCATTGTCCTTTTTTTTTTTTTTTTTTTTTTTTTTTTTTTTTTTTTTTTTTTTTTTTTAATATAATGCACTGCTCCAAGACCTGTCCATTGCTTTTCAGTAGTAAAGAAATGACAAGTCCATGTTTATTGCTTTTCACTAGGAAAGAAATGACAAGCTCAGAACTATTGCAATTGAAATGTTTGGTTAATCCATGAGATGCCTCTCTTAGCACATCTGCCATCGTGATGTATTTTCCAGTTGCCTCCTGTGGATAATACATCTTCATATTTAAAAAATACCTGTCTCCTCTTCAAAGTCAAAAGGGATGAATCAATATGACATGTCTGTTTCAAAAGCACTACATAGGTAATAGAGTTTTCAATCATGATGGTGTTGTCAGTCAACATCCCAGAGATCTTTTCGAGTTCTTTGAACAAGCCTTAATAAAACACTGTAGTCAATGGGGCATGAGACTTTTGTCTGAACTCTGCAGTTTGACAGACAAATGAGGTGATAATGTCTATTGTGACTAACCATGCATACACTCTCATCTTAGGACATTTAAGTCATCTGACCAAGGATGAAAAAGGGTTTCTAAGCCCAATACTTCATATACAGAAATGGAGAATAACTAGTCTAAGTGTACACAGTATAGAAGGAAAAATAACAGAAGTCTTGACATTTCTGGTAACTAAGGAAATCAGGAAAAAAATCAAGGAAAACTTTGTGTTTAAATGTCTCCTTATGTGGAATCATAAGAAATTTTATAATCTCTTCATACTAAAAGAGCAGAGTATGATGGGAAGAGATTTTAGTCTTGCAGTATAACTGTGAAGTTAAAGTCTGATGCTTTCATCTAGTTAACCGATGTACTGAGGTGGCTGGATATATGAAACAGTTTTGTCAAAGAACATCTCCTTAGTGTTGGATTGATAGTCAGTTACAGGTTTGAAGTTATTGGAACAGAAGAATAGAAAGCACCACTGAGCAATATTGGCCCTGCATTCCTCAGCTTGAGCAGGAATGGATGAACTTCTATTTCATTCTAAATAGGCACAGGTAAAGTGGTTTGAGTCAGATGATGTGAATTTGAACATGACTGGATACTGCATTTCTTTCAAGGAAATTCTCACTATGCCAACCTCACTTTGTTTTTAATTTCAGCACAACAAAAACTTTTACATAGGATTCATGTACAAAATCAATCTGGGAATGAATTTAAAGCCCCAGACTGCCTGAAATATATGAATACTATCCAATTTTGCAAACTCATTTACCACACAGTTACTACGTTCACAAGTTTTCTGAGTATTTCTCATAATTCTTTGAATTATTGTTAATATCCTCCAACCCCCACAAAAGTTCATTACCTCATTATTAAGCCTGCTGATCTGCTGGTTCGTCTCTTCTGCTTTGATAACAAGCACAGCAGCACCAATTTCGGCCTCTGAAAAAGAGGAGTATAATAACCTGAAAACAGCAATGCTTCTTCTAGCTCTTATCCAGTGCTTGGAATGTAGACCAAACATGCACTTGGATTGGATGAAAATAAAATTAAACAAGTGTTCTGTGTATAATGTGTAAGAAAAGTGTGATGAATAAAGTTTGTACTGCTCCCTTCAGTCTGAACCAGAGATGACTGTAAATGACAACCCAGGTGGAGACTGTGTGACATGTTAACTGTTTTAAAAAATCATATGTACAATTATGCTTCTGTTATTATTATTATTTGGTTTGGCTTTGAGAAATGAATGATATCCTAACAGCTTTCCTGCAAAATGTACATAGCTGTGTGAGGACTGATTACTTGCAAAAGAGGGGAAGTTGGAAATAGCCTGAGCTTCACTACTTATGACACTTCAGCACTAGTCCACTGGCCTCCCTCTCTGACTCTTTTATTCTTTCTCCTTCTCTATTCCTCAGTAGTGGTATTTTATCAATCTTTTTACAGTGTAGGTCAATTAATGCTTAATAAAACCCCTTGCTATTCAAGGTTTTCACCCTTCTAGAACACTAAGTACTTCCATACTCTTCCACTTCTGTATATTTCTTTAATATAAATTGAGAGCCAAGCTTCCACAGGTCTCTTTATGAATTTAGGTTTTAATTTGCTATTAGAATGTCTTTATGTTGAATTTAGTCCTAGTGTTTAGTACCTTCCATGCCCAGGGGTAGGAGCATGGGGCTCCTGGATGATCCTACTACACTGCTGGTAAAATACTGCATAAAAATACAGTACTGTTTTGTCATGATTGTCTGTTAGTAGGAAAATGCTTTTGAGACCCTGTTGTATTTTTCTACAGTACCAATTGTGATACTGTAATTGCAATGAAAGTAGGGGTATATGCTAAATTCACTTTTGCCACTTCTGAGAACTGAAGCAGCAAAGGGGAACAAAACCCATTTATGAAAGCTGTTTTATCTAAAGAATGATTCTCACAGGCAAAACTCACCTCCAATTGTAGGAGATAACCTGGATTCCTGCCTGAGTGGATCAGAGCTGAAGTCAAAGGTTTGGCTTCCCTCATTATGGTTTCCATCTTCAATGCCATCAACAATTCTGTTGAGAAAAATCAGAGTGATGGAACAGTTTTATAAGAATCAGATTCATAATTACGTTGTTAAAATTACTTCTAAAGGTCACATTTTTATGCAGCGGTAAATTTGACACAACTTTAGACAAACGAAAAAAATATTATGCTGGTGCAACTTCTTGTGAGTCACTAAAGATTAAGCTTACTGTTAGAGAAAGGAATGGGAGGCCAAACATAGTTAACTGAAGTTTCAAAATTTTCTTAGGACTTCTGCAGTCCTAACAAAACCTGTATTGAACAGAGTTTGTTTTCCGTATCTAAAGTAATCTGTAATTCTTTCTCCTTTGCAAACTAAAGCTGCTTCACCATGCTCTTCTGAATTTTCAATCTCCCTGCACTAACTGTCTTGCTCTTATATTAGGCTTATTTAGAAGAATCTAAGCCTGAACATAATTTATGAAATAATTTCTGTAAACCAAAGTCAAAAGTGTTGGCTGCCATGCAAATAAATCTCAAATCTGGTTAAAACTAACTAGCTCAGACGGAGCCTTTTTTTTTTTCTTTGCAAGTGGAGTATAAGAAGGCATGCAGATACACCTGCAGTGTACCAGTTTCATCAACATTGGTAGTGGATCTAACTACTAGAAAAGGCATTTTTGTCAGTTTTTTGTACTCATGCATTGCAGTTGACCTCCAACTTGCAGTGTCAAGAAATCAGAAGAAAGAAAAAAGAAACATTTTATACAATAGTCAGTTTCTGCATACTCTTGAATAGAAAACTGGTATCAGATGGGAGAATCAGTACACATTATTAAAAAGATACAATTAGGAGTGGTTTTTTTTCCTCATTTCTAATAAACTGTGTTATAAAGATAACTGTTTAAAAGTCAATGAAAATAACTCAGAAAAATACCAATTGACCGATGTGGACCATCAGCTTCTTGTCTTTTCTAGACACAAGATTCAGAATTTATCTTACAGTATGTAGGTGAGTTAAATACTAATTTGGAGGGGCTAAAGCAGACAGTCCTTGGCTATCAGTCAGTGGCAATAACTTTGTGATGATGGAAATCAGACTTTTCATCTAATAAGGATATTCTAAAGGAAACCTCTTGACTGGAAATGTTTGGAGAAATGAAGAATAGTCAACACTGAAATATCTGTGATGTATTTGGCTTGAAAGACCTGTGGAACTTAGAGCCCTGTTCACATACCGCAGATTCTTGTTCTTCTTGGCTCTTCATGTGGGCTTAGGGCTCCATTTCATGTCTGAGTGTTCATAATGCCAATCAGTTATTTCAAAATTTCACACTGATGTTAACCAGCCTCTGGGAGCTGAGACTAAAATGTTGTGCTTGTGCTATTCTGGCCGATACTGATATCTGCAGCTGAATACCTGAATGATTACTTTGTTTGAAATTTACTATAAAACCTATTTAACGTCATCAGCCCTCACTTCCTCAAAAAGCAAATTTTAAACACCAGTATCCTTTTGTAGAGATTTCTAATTATATTAAATGCTAACATTTTAACTGCCTTTAAAGCACATGGGAAAACATACTCAAACATGAGTTGGAATTTATAGACACAGTGATCTTTGAAGTGTTCAAAGATTCAGACTAAGACAAACCATATTAGCAAAAATAGTCAGTTCTGAATAGCCAAAAGACAGGCTTCTATATGGGAAATGTGTAATGGGCAGGATGCTTATTCATATACAAGGAGCTGGCTGTGGAGTGACTTATTCTAGTGAGTTGAAAGAATGAGGGGACAAATGTAATTGTTAAGTCCCACCTCTTTCTGAATTAGCTGTTGTACAGCCCTGAACTTTGTCCTGAAGACAATCATCTCCACTCCCAGAAGCCAAAAAGTCACAAAAGATTAACATATAACCTTTTCTGCCTAGTTGATGAGGGATGGAGTGCTCTCATCCTTGCGGGTCTGAGAAGACTCAAGTACATAAATGCCTCCTTCCAGGGCTGCCTTTATTATCACTTGTATTTTCTTTCTTTTGATGATCTTCTACTTTATAAACAGTGCCCAGGAAGTGACTGGGATGACTATGACTATGGTCTCTCTTCTTTGTACCAAGAATTCTTTGGATATTTTAAGTGGTCTCTGTGCTTCATTGCCTTCACTGTGGTGTACAAAGAAAGAAGTTAAAGCCCCAGTGAAGAGTTCTGGTTGGCTTACTCTAGGAAACATCCAAAATAGAACAAGTATCTTAAGCAGACAAAGTATATTCTCTTGTCAAAGTGTGGTTATGCACCTGATAACTGCACTGACCAGATATTTCAACCATAGTTTGCCTTCCCCTTACACAGCTCTCTGACAGCAAACAAAAGCAAGAATCTTAATTAACGTCTTTATAATACTAAGAAACATTTAAGGCTCTTTTTGGAGTGGTTTTAACTTGTCAGTTTGAGAGTTATAATAATATAAACTCATAATACATATATATATTGAATAATAATGAATATGAAGTCATATGAATAAGTAATATGAAACTTTTATGGCTGGAAAACCAAGTCTGAAAAACATTTTATGTCTGGGGCCAATTTTCCAGCCTATTAACAGGATTATTCTGCAATTATAGAATGATGAATGGAAGTAGGAAATAAAAATAGTTGTAACAATAGTTGTTTCACAGTTGCTTTATCAGCCTTGCATATGTTAAGAACAATAATGAAAAAGACAATGCTTCAGCAGAAAATATGTAAGGTAGCTTTTCCCTGAATTCCCACTTGCTGTGCAAATGATAATGACCTTTGCTCACAGCTGATGGTAACCAAATTCATATGAGATCTACAAAAGTAATCAGAAAGTATCCACTATTTATTTCAGTTTTGCTAGTGTAGAAGTGGTTTCCACACATAATCTTCCCCTCTATTGACAAAACTGAAATCAGTTTGTATCCTGCTCCTGTCTGAAATGTAAGTGTACTGATGCAATATATGACAAAGGAAAAAGATTTCCCTATAGTCTCCCATGTCCTTTTTATGATTGCATCCTTCAGGAAGAGCAAAATAAATACTGGTCAAGCTGTACCTATTTCATGTGTGCAATGACAGGTTGCTGAAAACACCATTCTGTCTCCAATAAATAAAGGAAATTTTTAACATGCAAAATACTTCAAATTATAGAAACCTTGAACTAGAATATACACTGCTGCAGCTACCATGTGTGAAAAGGTGATTGTGAATTCTGCAAAGAAATGATCCTAAAACTGTTGGTAATCCTAAAAAATGTTAATATGTTGCAGCAATTTAGAAATCAGGTACTTAAGTAATTTTGCAACATACAAATAAAAAATAAAATATTTAAAATTATACACTAACAATAAAAAAACCTATTGCATGACTGGTTTATGTCAAAAATCACAGCAAAACAGATTTTCTCAACTCTGTAGCTACTCTCTGCATAACTTGGATTTTCAGCTTTCCTTTGAGAGCTTTCCTTTTTTAATTTGAAAAAAATTAAATATTATCTAAAATTGCTAGGCAATACTTTCTCATTATAGTCCCCTACTCCAGTAATTTTTGTATTTGCAGAGAGCTATACTGTATTATTGTCTACTTGCTTTCTGAATTGCTGTCTCTCTGATGGACTCAGAATGTTTCTCTGTGCTACTGTGAGAATGCATATTATTGTAAATGGACAAAATGAAACCATGAAGCCAGACTATTCAAATAGTAATTTTCATAATTGCTCAATACTTTCCCTTTTTACTGGTAGAAATACTTTATTTCACAATAAAGTACCCAAGTCATAATATTCTGCATGATATGTATTAGTTCCTACAATAGGAGGATAAAGAAACGTACCAACTATTTTATAGTTTTACAATAATTCTATTTTTAATAGGAGTGACATTGCAGAGAATAAAATAACCCTTCATAACTATTACCTTGGGCTCAGGTCAGGTGGACCACTGGTTGTCAGTGCTGAAAGTTGTAACTTAAAGTTTTTCTCCTTCCTTCTGGAGTAGTAATGGAGCTCTGTTTCATGTTTGGTTCTTGAGGGGTTTGAACTGCAAGCACGGATAGGCGAATGAAAGGGCACTGTTCCTGAGGCCAACTGCTTCAAGTTTCTCCCTAGGTGGCTTTTATTGCTTCCAGCCTTCTTCAGCTGAGAGCAATTTGTGCTTCTTGTGTGGATGGGTGAAAGGGTGCTGCTCTCTTCTTCTCCTTCCTCATCCTCGTCTTCATCTTCTACAATTGAAGGGAGTCTCTTCTTTATATTTCCATTTCCCTTGAGCTCTGTCTAGAATAGGAGATAATGCAAACCAGTGTAAAATTCAGAAGCTGGTGTTGCAGAAATAGTTTCTCCTAATGTTCATCCTGGAACAAAGCCAGATCTACCACAGATTTTAATTTCTCTTTTGGAACTCTTCTATAGCATCCATCCCCAACTATGGCTATAAGGGCATGTATGAGAAAAATACCAATTAAAGTCGCTAGTGACACAGACAATAAAGTCACTACAATGTGTTTTGTTACCAAGAAAGATTACATGAATATCTTCATCACAACATCTACGATATTAGAAAGACATTCTTCACTGTGAGAATGTTGTGACTCTGGAATAGGCTACCCAGGCAAGTTTTATCTTCCCTGGACATGTTTGAGGACAGGTTGGATGGGGCTGTGAGCAACCTGGTCTAGTGAGAGGTGTCCCTGCCTATGTAGGGGGCTTGGAAGTAATTGATCTTTAAGGTCTCTTCCAACCCAAACCATTCTGTGAGTCTCTGACTAGTGGAGTAGATTAGTCTTGCTTTATTAGGTATTTCTTTTGTGTCTTACACTCTCAGACTCCAGGTGGACCAAGGAAAAGAACTAAGGTTGGTAATTCATATAAATCCACATTTCTATATGGAACTGTTTGTAATGTATAAATAGCATTCAGCTCAAACTAGAAAGTCCTCTATATCCTTCTTGGTTGCTGTAACTGAAATGACTGCTGGTTTACTAGGCATGTTTTTCAGTTTATACCAAGTCCCATCAATGCACCAGTGGTAGGAGATCATCAGCTTCAAAAATGAGTCACCTAAAAGCAGAACTACATGTGTTTGGTAAAAAAATGAATTTGAATGCTTGATGTTGGAACCAAAGCAATTTAGAGGCAACATAGATCTGGGTTCTGTACTTCATGTACCAATTAAACTACAGTTTAAACTTAGTAAATTAAACTACAAGAGCAATGTATTGTTTGTTATTGTTTCATGGTAACAAAATACACTGGTCATGAATGCTGAGACATGCCAACATGGAGCTTATGTCAGAATCAGGTCATAATTCAGAAATAGGTCCATTTTTTTGTCATGGTATCACTTACTGTATTTATTGGTAGTAGATGAATAGAATCAGGTAGAATCACATTCCAGATCAAATTAACAAACTCCACACATCTCAGTGAAAACTACAGCCAAATGCAGCTTCATGGTTTTAGAAAAAGTTGCCATTAATTTTTTTCAGGCAACTCCTTTTAATCAAGCTTGATTAAGGCACTGGTCAATTTAGAGAGAAAATTACAAGCTCAGATGAGCTTGTAAAGTCAAATTTCCCACATTTAGGCCAAGTAAGATTGGATGGGTGGAAATGCAGATCTGGGGATTGTATCCAAATGTTCTAATCCCCTATTAGTATCTGTTTAAATGTTTTTCAGCGTGGTGTTAATTTTGCTGTGTGCTGCAGCATGCTTCTGTTGGGTGAATGCTTTTCTCTTAGCGAAGATTTAGTGAACAGGGTCCTTTCCATCTGAGACTAATGAAAAGGTAAAAATTTAGACCAGTGGAAAAAGACCTGTCTTTATGACATATAATAGACTTGTTTTCAACCATAACAGCCATCTGAAGGCTGTCATAACAATTGAATTGTACAAGACATGCAGGTAATGCAACCTATACTCTGCAGAGAATGAGCTTTCCCCATAATCAAAACTTTGGCTTGGGTAAGCATGTATTTAAAATGCAGATGCTATAGTAGGGCATTCAAATACAGCACCTAGAAGAAAACATCATAAGCTGTTATTTATAAAATGGAATGTGGCAGAACCACCTGCATGATGCTATTTAAAGTCTAATTCTGAAACCATGGAATTCAACTGGAGTTTTTCCAGTTTTGTTCTAGCCATGACTGTGTGCATGTTTCCAGGTGAAGCTTGGCATATTTAAAAGGTGACTAACATACCTGAGATAGCGTAGGCTTGTTTGATAATTTGGATATTACCTGAAAGAACAAAACAAAACAAAAAAGTAGCAAATATGTGCATCTGCACAATATTGGCTTCCAAGACCATACAAAAATTGAAACCAAAACATTTATGCTTATACAATGAAAGAATCTTATGAAAGAACAGTTGTATTAAAATACATGGTGACATAGCACTGAACTAAGGACACTCCTTGGAAACAGATGCTGTGAGAAAACCAATTTTGTTTTATCTTTATTAAAAAGATCTTTCCTGCAAAAATAATATTTTATTTTAATAAAAATTTGAGTCAAGGCTCCAACCTGTGAATGAATGTAGATGGGTGTACATATGCCTGTTGGATGTTGTTGGTGGTGTGGTGGAATCCCATGCAAGAACAGTGCTCTGCTCTGGCTCTACCCCTTTGTAACTTTAGCTTCTGTACCAGCTTGGTTCATGTAGAGGATCTAAGTAATGGTGGCATCTCTGAGGAATTTCCAAAGGCAGTGATGGGACTTATGTAAAGACAGATAATACAATCCTGAAGGAGATAGATGCCTAACAACTATTCAAGGACATGATATTTTCCCACCTTGGATTAAACAGAAAGTAAAACGAAAGAAAATAAAAAGAGAAAATAATGGAAGTTTAATGTGTAACTACTACTCATAAAATCCACAGAAACTGCTGAATAATACGTGTTACAAGCATTCTGTTTATTTGACTATCCACACTTCGGCCATGGGAAAACCTCTGACAGCCTGCATGTTGTATATTTTTAATAAAAAAATTTAGGCTTACAGGTAGAATTTTCAGAAGTGATTTTCAGCTTTACTAAGCCCACATATCAAGATAAAAAGTACTCGGCACCTATCAATTTTAAATTCATAGAATAATACCTTAATAAATTCTTAGCATCAGTTTATTTTCCTCCAAACTCAGGTAGTTAAACCTTTCTGGAAGTAATTTGAACTTCCCAGTTTGTTTCATAATAGTATTCAGAACTTCTAAATACACAGATTTTACACTGAGATTTGGAAAAATAATTTTGCTCTTTTTTTTATCCCTTTTCTTTTTTTTTTTCCTCTTCTCAAGTCTTTCTGAAAACTTTTTTGTAGTTGCTCATAAAAGTGAGCACAAAATTATTGTTTGCGTACACAGAAATCCTAATCCATAACAGTCAAAGCAGTAGCAGCTGTATCAATAAATTTAGCAATAACACTCTAATAACTGCCAAACAGAGCAACTGCAATAATCAGGCTATGTAAATAAAATTACTGGGGGGCTCTTCCTGAGTTAGATAATGTACTGGATAATATTAGCAGAGGATAAGATCTCAGATACTGAAGTCTCCCAGCTTTCACTGTAATCCATGCCAATGAAAGAAAAACCACCTCCTTCAAGATTCAGGACAACAGAAAACTGGAAAGGTACTGAAATATTAAACTCATAATTAGGAAGTACTAATGGCCTACTTTGCCCATGTTTCAGAAGATTAATTTACAATGGTGTCTAGAATTTTGGGGCATCAGTTTGCTTAGCTTCTAAGAACAGGTGCAGAATGAATGTTAAATAGCCACATTAATCAAAATTCCAAGTCAATCCAAAACATTAGCAGCTTCACAAAAAATATCTTAGAAAGTATGCATTTCCCTGCTGAAGGCTTTAGAAGTGACTTGTTTTTGGTAGTTTGTAACGCAGGTGAGGATTTCTCCTCTCTTTATTTTCTTTCCCTCCTGAGCACGTGTTAATACTGATTGTACATCTGAAAACAGAGACAAAGCCATCATGATACGGGGGGCTTCTAGATGTCCTGGGCACATTTCTCACAGCTCTGATGGGGTTTTTCATCTGGGCTGGTCTTTCAGCTCCATGACCTTATGACCTTACCAAGAGGAAGGAAAAGGAATTTTTTAAGGCAATCCACTTCTAGGGAAGGAAGAAAGATAACATAAAAGAAGGATAAAGAACATAATATGTGAGAAACTACTCATCATACTTTCTTCCATTTCCCCAAACTGGCCCCTTTAACCAACTGGGGAGAATTTCAGTCTGGATAAACTTATTTTTAGATAAACCTTGGGCCTTTTAAACTATCTTCTCCATAGCACAGAGCCCACAGTGAAGAGTGCTGTAATTGATCCAGTAATAATACAGTGCACTCATATTTATTGCTTGTAACTCTGAACACCATGTCTCACAAACATAAAATAGGGATCTGGAATATATAGCTTGGTAGAGAAAAGCTGGTAAAAGAAAACACACTTAATCTGTGACCAAGAGAACTGTCAAGAGTTTTGCTTTTAAACTTCCTCCAGCAACTCTCCCCTCTCTCCCTGTAAAAGTACCAGTCTCAAAGAGAAAAGAAAAAATGAAGTCAGGCAGCAGTAAATTTAAACACCGCACAATGCACATGCACATAGCTTTATCTCTGTAAAAATGTTGTATCAAGCTAAAAAATTATGGAGATGTTGCCCTGTTTTCTGACCTGCTAAAACCTTTTATTTATGGCAACACACTGGTGTAGTCTTCTATAAAATACTTTGTTTTTGTTTTTTGTTCCTATGCAAAACCAAAGAGGGTGCGAAATAGCTCACATGCTAGTAAGTACCACTCTTAAAGGATAAGGGCTTCTGAAAGAAAAAAAAAACATAACAAAACAAAAAAACACTGAAAAAACACATGTATTTCCCCTTCTATGCATTAGGAAAAAAAAACAACAAAAAAGACTGATGTTAGAATAGCTTATGTGAAATACTGCCAAGGAGTCTAATTAAATTTTTAATTTCAGCCCTGGTGTCTCTTTATGTCTTGTTAAACCAGCTATCAAATTTAATTTCACAAGACAAAACAATAATAGATCATGTAGCAAAAGCAAACTCATATCCAATTCTTCCATGTACATAATCTCAAAACGGTAATCTTGAAATTGTTAAATATGTTAATATAGAAAGCTTAAAAATTCAGTAATCTTTGTCACTACTTACTACAAACACAGAAAGAACATTTTCCCATTGAAAAAGCCTTGTGTTTTACTGTTGAAAGACAGTGAACTGAAGACTTTTCCAGGGTCTAGTGTCAGTAGCCTTTAATCGAAGAATCTCTACTGGAAGTTGTGGCTAAACCCCAATTGGATGTAGAATAACTCAAAATTAACTCCAAAGGCAAAACCCTAAAAACCGAAACATAGAGATATAGCTAAATTTGAAGTTATACATTAAATGTCCAGGTAAGGAAATTTGAATTTTGGGCTCAAAAGAATGCTCTCAGCTTATATTGGCCTGAATCCTCTTGTCTTAATGAAAAGGGGGAAAAAATAGAAAGATAATTTTGCTGATTTACTTGTAAATCTTGGGTCCTGATATATATTCATAATTCTTTACATCTCAGAGGTCAAAAGGGTAAAATACACTTTCAGGAAAGGATTTGAAATCAAAATATATTAATGTTCTTAGTCAGCATTTAGACACAGGAAAAACCCATTTAGAAGCACTGGCAGTGAGAGGGAAAAAGAGAAGAATGCATGCCATATGTTCTATTCTTTGTGAATTTACTGTACGTCAATGGAAAAGATAAAAGTACATAACAAGGGATTATTGTACTATTGAAAAGCTTAATGCCTCACGTGTTCAGGCCCCAGTTTTCCATAATCAGGAAAATTTTGAATGAAGTATCGCAAATCCTTTAAATCATAAAGGACTCAATCACTCACAAACTGGTTTTTTTAGGCTAGATATCACTGTTTTATGTCTTCACTTACTGAGCAATTTACCTCTTCTTCCCCTGACCCCTTCCCCTGGCTTTTTTAAGACTTACTACAGTTCATTGGCTTGTCCATATATTTTCTCAGGTTTATTCTTATCTCTTTTCCTTGCATAATGGACAGATAAAGAAAACATGTTTTCTGGAAGCAGATGTTTTCAGCATTCTCTGATCCTACTTATAGTACAGAATATGTTGAATTAGCAGCTAAAGTTGAACAGCAGATCTGTCGCTGGTATTTTATTGTAGGGACTATTAACTGAATTGCCATGAGCTCTGCAATCTTCTAGTAAGTAATTTTCCCACATCGTTTCTATCTTGCATGAAATATAGTAGCCTGTGAAGTTAGAACAAGTGTTCAGTAACTGGTTGCTTGTGGTTAGCTTTGGATAATTTTTTTCACAAGTTCTTCAGATCCAAATTTTTCACATCAGCCTTTAGTATTAAAAGCTAACGTATATTTCTTTAAAACTTGAATGTCACTTTTACAATATTCATTAGGAAAATTTTTTAATTATGCTTTGATTCTTTTTTCAAATGAAGAATCAAATAAGTGATAAATGTGGATGGTATAATTTGTCATTTTTACTTCTGTATTCTTATCTTCTTCTCCTTTATGTAATATTTTAACATGATATTAACAGAAATTACACCAAATGCTAAAAGCTTTCAAAGCAATAAAACTTACATGGTTAACCTCATACAACTGCAAGATTTCATATGAAATCATAAATATTTTCAGGACTGGTCCTGTGGATATGTATCCAATTAGATTCTTCAACCTGAGGCTGTAGATAGTGTGCAAGTGTTACTTTAAGTTTACATTGCTAGCTTTATCTTCAAATGAAATCTCAAACTGCTTTTTATGAAAATCACTGAATCACAGAATATTAGAATGGTTTGGGCTGGAAGAGACCTTCAAGATCATCTAGTTCCATCCCCTCTGACATGAGCAGTGACACCTCCCACTACACCAAGTTTCTAAGGACCCATCCAACCTTTAAGGGGGCATCCACAACTTTCCTGGGCAACCTGTTCCACTGTCTTACCACCCTCATAGTAAAGAAGGTTCCCTCTTCAAGTTGTTTCAAACCATTGCCGCTTGTCTTCTTGCTATATGCCCCTGCAAAAAGTCCTACCCCAGCTGTCTCGTAGGACCACTTCAGGTACTGGAAAGCTGCACATATTAAAATATGTGTATGTAATTTCAGAGAGGCTCTTGAAAAGAGAAAGATAATGAAGTGGATCTTGAAAAATTATTTTCCCACTGAAAATAATTACCTGCTATTTGCCTTTCTTCAAACACCCTCAATGTTGCCCAGATGTTTTGCTAACACTTGGAGACCAAATCAGCAGGACAAGTTTTAATAAGAACAGCAACATATTGGAGGATAATTTTTAAGATAATCCATTTTTGTCTAGCTGTCAGGGTAAACCTTACATAGGAAGGCAGGGGCAAGCATCATGTGTGTGATCATGTCTGTGATAATCTGTTTCCTATTTTAAAAATCTGTGTGTGTGTTGTTGTTGGGTTTTTTTTTGTTTTTTTTCTTGTCAGAAATATTTCTTCTAAGTAATGAGTATTTTTGGGCTTGTGTGGCAAACTGATCAGTAGATTAACTTTTAGTTGACTCTGCCAGAAGGAAAAGAAGTGTAAACTGAGAATACATCTGGCCCCTAGACATATTCAGTGTTAAAAATTTGGGGATGACAGCAGATGTACAGTAACTGAGTGATTCTCATGTTTTCATGTCAGGCTAGAAGCCATATCCTGGCATGTGAAGGTCTTAGCACAAGTCCAAATATATAAGCTTGTAGAATGAGAGAGTCATCGTAGCTTCCTTTCCCCCACATGCAGTGGGTGTTTTCTATATAAGCATAATACAGAAAAGCAGAGCCTGTAGCTTTTTTTAACTCTTGAAAGCTTTGTTATTTGAGAAGTTCTGCATAGGTTAGAAACTAAGAGAAAATGGACACTCCATAAGTGAATAAGATTTCTACAGTCTTCAAAGCACCCTTATATAAAGCCAAACCCAGTGACAGAGAAATCCAGTATCAGTTTTGCTAAAGGAATGAACACACTATGATTGTCAATGGAGCCTGACCCTTAACACTATATATTCTGTAGTGTACTGTATATACAGTACATATGGATAGAATGTATATATTACAATCATTTTATCACTAAGTACAGCATTGAAAAAGCAAGCTCTTAAAACAGGTAGGAACTGAATTTCAGCTGAGCTCTGGTTGTACTTGTGCAGGCAGGTTCTGTAGCTCTGGTTTTACTGCATGAAGGTATGAATTATTAAAAAGAAAAATATTCTGATAATATTGTTTTTATATCAGTAAAATCTTATACTGAATTTGCATATAAGTATTATTTGGTTTTATCTTATATATGCTTTTATATCTTTGAGCAGAGGAGTGGCTCTAGATGACCATAGGAGGTCCCCTCTAACATCAGCTATTCTGCTTTAAAAAACTCAAAAAATCTGAGAACACATGCTTGTAATAATGTAGAAATTCTCTTTGATATACAAGTTGCACTCATAGACAGTTTGCTCAAAAGAAACATCATATTTAATTTCACACATTTCAGAATGTACACTGAAGCTGTAATGACTGTGCAAGTGTTTTAGAAACTTTACCATGTAAGGCACTCTGACATCCTCATTACCTCTCAAAGTAGTCTGCCTTCAGAACCAGTATTCTCATAGAAGAAATTGTGGTAAGCATTACAATTTCCTTCATGAATTAGTCTTACTAATTCATGCAGAAAAAATAAAAGGATAAGTTAGTCTAAGAATACCTCTAAATTTTAGGCTTCTATTTGGTTGTTGCTATATCAATGTAAAATAAAAGCAATTATGAAAAAATATCCACCATCTAAATTCACATTATTTTAAGGTTAAAACATATAAGTTTTACATTTTTTCAAATGTAAAGACAAAGATATAATATTAGTATTGTAAAAGTTACATTATAATGTTTCCTAAGGTGCAGTGAAGCATATTGGAAAAAGTTATCATCTACTGTCCATGTGTAATTAAAATAGAAATACAATTTGATTCCGAAGCAGTACCTTCAGGAAGCCAGAGGCTTTTCCTGGCTAGAATTTTGTTTAACAGTGTTTTATACCTTCCTCATGCAACATTCTAAAAACATCAATAAGCTGCTTTGCTAGCCCGGATTTTTTTCAACATGTAACCCTCCGGTTAAGCTTTATAATCTGATGCAGAATGCAATAATCCCAGGAAGTGAAATGAATGAGAGTGGAAAGTGTTCAAAATGACTCAAAAGCTAAAATTAGAAGTAATTTTTTTCCACTTATTTAAACATTTTAGTTCTAGTTACGATGAAAATAGTTTCTGTCTGTTAAGAAAGTGGTAAGAACCAATTTTGAAAATCCTAATTACATACATATGTTGAATAGTCTTCTTGTAAATAATGTACAACTAACAACCAGAATTCCTGTCCCTTAACTCATTCACAAAAGTAAAAGAATTACCACAGGGGAAGGAATGTTGTGATGCCATACATTTTTGTCCCATATTCCCAGACAAAACTAAATGAGTTATTTTACACTCTTCTCATTTGGCCTCTTCTGCATCTTGTAAATTCATCCTTAAAGCCAATAGTCTCTTGGTTTTAGATATAAAATGGAAAATACTTCTAAACCAACAAGAATTATTGAAAAAAATAATTAATAGGAAAGATGAAATAATTACATCAGTAAATTGTGGAAGGATGCATCTTCTAACTGGAAAAATCAGAAGAATAAATTATAAGAGAAAAAAAGAGGCACTATAGGAGGCTGTGTGTGGATCTTTTAAAATATTAGGATGCCTGAAAGATACAGAAATGGAACAGGGGCATAACAGCTAAAAAATTCTTCAGGTAAAGATACAAGGAAAGAAAACAAAAAGGCCACCAGGCTTTCAAGAGACAACATGTACCAGTCAGTCCTTTTTGAATTACATGTTTCCTTGCATTATTTCTCATCAGTGTACCATACTGAAGGATATATCAGAAACATGATAGCGAGATGATTATCTGGAGGGCTACTGGGTGAACTGATGGCTCAGAGGTAGCACACCTCATGCACACCAACACAACACATAAACAAGCTTTATGAGTTCACAGTCAGGAAAAAGGAGTGAAACCTGGCTTGCACTATAGCTCCAGGTCAGCCTGAAGCTCCCATGCTGAGTTAAGGGAGTAATTGACAGGTTGAGAGAGTGAAGGAAGGGCTGACTATAACACTGCACAGGGAGGAGGATATTGCAACCAAATCAATTTTCTGAAACTAGGATCCATCTCAGATATCCAAAGATCCACCAAAACATGCTTACTGTCATGATTACAGGCAGGAGACCTGTGAACTATGCAGAGAGATAGATGAAAAAGCTTGACATTAATTTAAAATCAGAAGCTAAGGGCAAAACAGGCAAAGGAAAAGCTCTGCTCTGGGTTTTTTTGGGGGGGATTTTTTTGTTTGTTTGTTTTATTTTGGTTGTTTTTTTTTGTTTTTGTTTGTTTGTTTAGCTTTTTTGGTTTTTGTTTTTTGTTTATTTTTGTTGCTTTTTTTTGATTTTTAATTTTGTGTGTGTGTGTGTGTGTCTGTGTTTGGGTTTTATTGTTTTTTTTTTTATTTAGGTTTTTTGGTCTGTGGCTATAAACTCCTACAGCTGCACAATCTTGCTATTTGTTCCATAGAAGTTGAACTGTGTAAGTGATGTGTGATGCTGCCTTTTCCAGCAATAGGATAATTAATTTTGGGAAGGTGATGAGAGGGAGAGAGTGGTAGGGAAGAAGGTGAAAAATTATACCAGATGGTCTCAGAAGCATGAACAAAAAATGTGAATAGCCTGTAAAATGTGAAAGACCACTAAGTAATGATTCACAGAAGCTCTGATTATCGAGTATTCCATGCACAGAGGCAAGTAAGAGAACTACTGCACGGAACACATCGGGAGTCATGTCTCAAAATTAATTATCTGTTCATAGTTTTAAAAATATTTTAGTTTTTGATAGAATGAGGAATGTCTTCATTCCTATTCTTTAATTGCTGATAATAATTCTGTAGATTCCATCTTGTAACAAGGATACATCAAAAGAGTTATAGAGGAGAAATGCAAATACGTTGGCTGGCAGGCATGGAGCAATGGATGCACAGTGATCAGTCACTTAGGGTCTCTAATAGAACAACAGGTATTTGCCCTGTGTTTCTGCCAAGCTCACATGGAGTAAAAAGAAAGATAACAAATTGGAATTGAAGCATAGTTTTTTTGCTTGTTAGGTTGGTTTTTTTGGTTTTTTTTTCAGAATAATAATGCAGATAAAGTAATAGACTTCTGTTGCTTTAGGTGATTTATTCACTTTTGTATTTCACCTGCTGTAGTAATTCTTGTATAGAAATATAAAAATTGCCATTGACTGGTCTCTTATTTTGCAGAATTTATACCTACTGTGCCACAGAGAATAAATGCCAGTGATTTACACCTACAGTAATGGTGTACGATCTTCTGTCAGATGAGCTACTGAGAATGGTGAGTGCTTAACTACATACAGATGGGTCTGAAAATTGTAATTCTTCTGCAGAGTTATCCAGCCCCACTCTAAATGTCAAAGTAGACCTTTTGATCTTTTCTAAGATAAGCCACTTCTTTCTACATAGCTGCTCGGTAACACGGCAAAACTCACTCAAAAAGGTGGCTGAAATTGTATGGAAATTATTTATTATGAAAAATATTTTGCAACCTATGATTGTCCTGCAGTTTACAGGACAAGATGTGATCTGTGCTGGGGTGGAGGAATTATGATGAAGTGTAGCAATGTAGTAAGAGTTGATTTGGAAATTATTTCTTTTTCATGAATAGTTTTTATTATAAACAGGTAGATAATACCCAAGAAAAAGAATTTTGTTGGCTCTAAAAGCTAAACAGATCAAAAAGCAATCATGTGACTTATGTTTCTTACCTTGTAACACTTGTCAGTTTAAAACACAAGTATTTAAAAAAAAATTTGTTTTTTCCTTTAATATCTATAGAATTAAAAATAGAATAACTTTGGTTTGTTTCTTTAATGCTAAAATACTACTATGGTGACTATAAAGACACATTAAAAAATCTGAAATATCATTGTAGTTCCATTGCTCATTCATAACAGATAATCAAATATGTAACAGAAAGAACTCTTTCTTACTTATTACTATGTTGGAAAGCAACATTCATAAATTCAACAGATCTATAATAAAATATCTAGAGACAGAATGACTAAAGAGGCAAGAATGGATGTATTTCAAATCTGTAATCTAGTAGCTGAAAAGCAGTGGTCAGGCAGAATTGCAGCTGAGTGTTGCACTTGCATTCAAAATATTTTCTGCTATCTTTTTTCCTGCCTTGTAGGAACAATAGCACCAGCTGGCACAAAGATAAGTATAGACATAAACAAATTTAAAGAAAAATAAGGTGGAATTACATATATGCTCTGAAAACACTTGTTCAATTCTTAACAGGCATGAATCAGGAAATTCAGAATATTTTGATTTAGAATTTGTATATTTTTCTTCTCTAACTCTGCCTTCTATTGTACAGTCCTCATAGAGTTCAGAGATATTTTCATAGTTAGGAGGTCTTGATTTGGTCAGTTTTCAGGTTTCCAAGTAGAAAATGAGGAGCATTGCTTTGTAATTTGTTTGGTATTGCACAGCAACATGAGCTTTTTCACATAAAACCCCCCCCCGTAATAAAATAATTTAAATCTAATAAATTCTAAACACGAGCCTCTCCAAATGACAAGAATTAAGTCCTGTTTTGTCAGACAATGCCTTTGTAGAGGAAAAACAATAAAAAAATTTTTTAGTGCTTCCTGGTTGCCTTTTAAAATTTATTTGTCTATTTATTTATTTTATTATCAAGGACTCAATGCTCCTAACTGGAGGAAAAATCTGCCACTTGTGCAGTTTTTGTCATTATATTTTATTTGTGCTGCAGATGCATTGAAGGAAGAAGTCCTTCCCCCTGCTTCAGAGACAGCACTTTCTTTTAAGAGAGTAGTTTCTGTTCCTTTGGGGCAAGGGGTAAAGGGATCTCTTGTAAGAGGCAGAACACCATTTTTAAGGCTACAAAAAGAAAAGTATTGATTACAAGTCCTGTCTACAGATATTTGAATTGTGAGGAATATGATCTTTCATTCTTAAAAATTACACATAGTGAGTCACAGATTAAGCCTGCTTAGGTCTTATCTTCCTTTGAGACTTCATAACAGCGTGAAGGATGGCACAGGTGTCAAGGAGGCATCTTGTTCATCATTTCAGACTTTGGGTTTTTTTAATGAATAGGAATGTCTACACTGTAGACTCTTCTTCATCGACACAAGAAATAATCAGCCAATAAATTCTTTCCAAGCCCACAGAGATATTGTGCAAATATTTACCTGTTTGGAGCTTTTAATGGGATAATTCAGATGTATGATCATCTGCTGCAGCTTTTTAAATATATACTAAAGCAACTTTACCAAGGTTGGTAGATAGCAAAATAATTTACGGTTTCTTTCATATATTTGCATTATTTATTGTGAAAACTTTCTTATGAGTTCTTAGCTTTATCAAATCAGGTATCTTACTCTCTTACTTCCTGCTATATGGGCGACCCGTAATATATAGTGCAAAATTATATAGTTGAGGTGAGTCGAGTGTCAAAATCTCTGTTGCCTAGCAAACTATTTTGTGACTAGGATATCACAGTCGTAGATATAGAAAAGTTGCTTGAAACACCTGAATAGCTGAGTTATTTTAATATCACAAATCCAGCTACCAAACAAATTAGCTTTTTCTAATTGTCCCCAGATAGTTAAGTATGTTTACAAAACCAGTTATAAATATCTTGAGCGAAATGCAGCAAAGAAAGCAAAGCACAGAATATAGATAAGCACCATAAAGACTTTTTCCTAATTCACATATTGCTTTGATGTAAATTTATAAAAAGATGACATAATAGCACTTCCAGTATAATTGCACTTACATTAATGGTTATAATAAATAATTACTTAATGACTGCTGATTTTAGAGCTGTCATGAGAAACAAATGAAGCTTCATTTCCTTGGGTTTTTGTTTATTTGTTACTCATTAGAGGCTGAAATAGTTATGTGATTGCCAGCTCCTGTACTTAAATTTTCCTGAGCTTTTCTTCCAAGGCTGCTTGAAGAACAATCTTTCACTCTTTCCATAACCACACAGATACAGTTTCTACTTGTTACTGGGAAATCTGGTTCCAGTTCCTCTTTGTTTACTGAAAAGTGACATGGAGCCTTTTCTACCATTGCATCTTGGATTTTAATGCAGATGGAGCACATCATTATGTACAGTCTTAGACTTGCAAATGAATCAAGAAAACAAATTTAAAATCTTTCCTAAAGATTTCTCTGTGGATAGGGTACTTATGAGATCTAGTATGTGTCTTTGACACTCCAGGATCAGGAAACTCACAATGACTTCTGGCCCTCTCATCCACTTTTCATCGAGTTCAAATCACTTCCTCAACTTTCTGTGTGATTATGGTTCAAACAGCACAAGAAAGGGGTAACCAGGATCACCAGGACTGCATATTTCTGCAGCCTCAACTTTTTAATCCTGTGTTTAAGTGTAAGGAAATCTGCAACCTAGCATGGTTTTGGTGGATGCTGATTGAAAAAGCAACCTTTGTACACTTACATGGTCAAGTCATAAAAAGGGCTATCACTGAAGCTTTCCACTATTAAAATCTGAAAATACATATATTTGCTACATAGTAGCAGTGAAAGTACTTTGGCATATCTATGCTGGTCTTTCAACAATGCTGTATTTGGAACTTCTTGGTTTTTTTTCACATTAAATTACTCTTTTAAATGAAAAAACATGTTTTAGTTGCAGTGTGATGAGAAACAACTTTTCTCATTTCAAATGTATGTGACAATGTTGTTAACTGCAAAATGATAATCAGTGATCTATGAAACTAATGTTTGTTAGGCTGTCACAGGAGGTTATACCTTTATTTGGATATGTGCTTTACATAACTGAATTATTTTCAAATGTAAGCAAAGCCCAACAAAATATTAAAGATGAATGTTCTCTCATTGATGATGTTTTCTATGGAAAAATGAGAAACAGGGAACATGTTCACTGTTTATGATCTGATTAATTGATAAACATTTAATATAGGTAATGACTGAATTATCAAAAAAATTGAACGAACAGTCCTTTTAGTCTAATCTATGTATTGTTTCTTTTGAGGCAAAATTACAAGAACTAACTAAAGTATGAGAGGTATCTTAAAGATAACAGTAACTGCAGATACTTTTGAAGATACTTACATCACTTTCATGGCCTTCTCTTAGATTGTATGTGAGATCATGCTGTATGTCTTCAACAAACTTGTGAGCATACTCTGGGTAAAGGTCAAGAACTTCAAAGAGACCTTTGAGGATAATGCATTGGAGGTCACAGTATGTTAGAGCTTTGACATCTGCGTTTGTTTTAATAACTTGATCCCTAATAGATAGGTTTGCTCCAATTAAGTCTCCTTTACCTGAAAGAAAACATGAAAATAATTATCTTCAGGTGTCTATTCTTTTTTGAATTACAAATCTGTTTAACATAATTAATTAAATCCCTTTGATACCACCACATCGCTTAATAACATTCTAAAGGATCGATCTATGAGTAAAAGACGTCTTTTTTTTGGTCTTCTTTTTTTTTTTTTTTTTTTTTTTTTTTCCCTTACAGTTGCAATCTTATATGCAATTAACTGGCAGTACTAAAACTAATTTTCAGACAGGTAACTACCAGATTTAAGAGACCAATTAAGAAAATATTTGTAATATTAAGATCAACACTAGTAATTAACATCAAGTTTGATTTTGATGCAGTGTTTGATAAAATGATATCAGCCTGAAGGACACTACAATAGATCTGGTAGTTCTAGTGTATGTTCCTTTTCAAGTGAAAATCATGTAGTGAAAGCTGTAAATATTAAGCTGAAGCTTCATGTGGAATTACTGCAGCAGTGACACAGTAATACCTCAAATATCAACAATTGTTAGATAAAAAGAATAATGTAAATTGTTTTTAGTATCTCTTTTGATTTCATTGGAAATTAAGCTTATTTATAAATATTTATGCAGACACATATTTGTTAATATATCTGGGATATCCAGTCAAAGTTATGATTTCTTTTTATGGATATCATGTAAATAATTTATGGCTAATATTTTAAATAAATCTGAGATGTATACTCAAACAGTACATAATTTCTATAATAGAACATATTTCCTTGTAAAAGATATCCCAACCATCATTGTTAGATATCAGGTAGCAGTCTCAAGAGGATTCAAACAGCTATATTTAAGCAGGGTATGTTATCGTCCTGTTGCTGTATTGCTTGTTAGTGAGAATGGTTCAGTAAACAAAACCCTATCCACTAGAAATAGAATCATAACAGAATTACAAGAATAGTGGTCTGGGAACTGTAAGAAACCCAGCATTGTCAGGGGAAAAACTGTTCTCTTGGGTTTACATAACATCAGCAACACAGTTTCTCTTAGGAACCTGGAGATTTGATGCATTCACCATCTTCTGGTGTTCATTAGGTTTAAATGATGAACCTCCCATTCACTGCAATAAAACATTATTCAGTTGTATTTTCTTTATGGGTTTGCATTGCAATTCTGTTAACTTGTCTCAGAAATCCACTAATCTCTTTCTTATTGTTTTCACTGTTACCATTACATAATGATGCTTTCATTAACATTTTCATAAATGCCTGGAAATGGAATCGTTAACAAAATCATAGATCCAATGGGGAAATCTCTTGATCTTTTACTATATTTAAGTTTACATATTTTTTTTAAGCTGTGTTTTATAGCATTGATCTTTGGGATCCAATAAAAACAAAGCATTCGAAAACTTCCCAATTACAAATGAGTGATACAGCTATATGGAGTGTCAAACTAATAGAATTTAAGAGTTATAAAGGAAATAGGACATGTATCACATTTATATTCCTTAAAAAAAAAAAAAGTTCAATCAAATGCATACTAGTAAAATAAAGGAAATTCAATTATAAAAGACTAGAAGCTTGCATTATCAACAGTCTAGTGAAATCCCACCCACAAAAGAGGAAGGAAAGCAAAAAAAGGAAATGTTCTTTCTTCTCTGCTTTATAAGAATATTAAAAGTTATTAATAGAGGAATATATTCAAATCTAAAGAGTTATTCAAATCATAATGAACTAATGCTTTACATTTACAGTAAAATTTTTTGTTTCACTTTATCAAAATACGTTGCAAACATCAACACAGGCAAATCTAATAGTTCTTTTTTGCTGAAGATAAAGGAAATCTCTTTAGCAGGCATTAGATAGAGGCCAGTTACTGAAATTTACAAATAGAGATGCTTAGGCCTAGATAACTCAAAGCAGTCAACAACAACTAAACAAAAATTATTAAAGTAGAACTTCTGGCATTTCTCTGTTCTAATATAATCAGACGACTGCTGGCAAGCATCACTTAGCATGAAGAAGCAGAACCAGCAATGCTTCTTGTCCATCATATAGATGTCTTGCAAGGGGTGTTCATGTGCATGCATCAAAGAAGGACAGCAGTCTCACATTGTCTGCTTTCATTTGGGAGCATTTGTGCAGGCAATGCCTGGCGATGGATTTTCATGAAAGAAATGAAAGTTTTAGGAACCTATGACCAATGTCCTTTGCATTGTCAGTACTGCCATCAGATTTAGCTGAAAGCAGCAGCTTGTATCAGAAGCTAGCAAATAATTCCTTTCATGCTAAGGAGAGAAACTATAAGAAAATCAGGATATAGCTGAAATACTGCACAGCTAACAGGACCAGTTCAAAGCTCCTTATTGCAAAAAAATAAGGAAGTTTAAATAAAAAAAAAAAAAAATCAGGGATGTGAACAGCAGAGTAAAATCAGAACAATTTATTTCTCATCATCCTGCTGGGACTTGCTAAGTTAATAGTGATGGTCCTCCTACATTGGAGGAGCATTCTTTCTCTCTGAAGCTATGATTATGATCATACCAAGAATCGCCAGCACCGTGCTGTCCTTCAGGACTTCCATGGAACCTGAGCACACAAAGTAGATCGCTTGCAGGGCATCTCCCTGCCGGAGGAGGTATTCCCCAGGAGCACAGAAGGAGGTTTTGATATGCAGAGACAGAGACCTGAGGCAACCACGGCTGGCACACTCGAATAGGGAGAGCTGCAAAATCTCCTTGTTCAGGTGCATGGTGATGTCTGAACGCAGCTCATCTGGGAAGTCCTTTAAAAGCTGTCCAAAAAAAAAAAAAAAGGTGTAAAATAATGTTTCATCTTTTGAGGAAGTGGTTTGATTCAGCAGTGCTGCACATGTTGGACTTATGAGAAGATTTCCCTTTGATTATCATATGATGTACTATGTCTTAATAAATCTTTACATTGATGACCACTGATAAAGTCCAGGAAAATCATGAATAAAAATATGCCTTTATAATAGAACACGTATAAAAAAGTCAACATACGAAAAAAGTCAACAACACTATGTGCCCCTTAATGCACAATTTAACCTTTTCCTAGTTCTCAGCAGTAGGCTGTTCAGGTATGTTGAAAAATTATTTTTTTAGATTTTCTTTAAAATTCTTGCATAAAACTCATCAGTAGGCTTCATTGCCTCTTCTAAAACAACTGGATGAGAAGTGAAAAAAAAACCCCAAAACACTTTCTTTTTATTTTTTATTTTTGCTTTTGTTATTGTTTTGTTTATTTGGCTTTTCTAGGTTTTCTAATAAAAATATGCAACTGGATACTTGGGAGGTAAGAAAGGAATGGAGCCAAGGTGCTTATTCAGTGGGAAAACCTATGAAAACTAAAAGGTCTTCCTATTTTTCTTCTTAATTTGAGGCAAATTCTCAGTGTAGCCAGGCCAAGGGCTGTAGGTCCAGGGCTTTGGACCTTGCAAGCTGCAAGCCCATAAAAACAGTTCTCTCTGTAGGGTGATGGGATCTGGTATCTGAGCAAAGCAATCAACCACTACTTGACTAAGTGGGCTTAGAAAAAGCAGTTTGTGAGGCAAATCATGAAATACTGATGGTCTCTCCAGTGGCTGCTGTTGTATTACAGCAGTCACTCACTTCCAGTGTGACAGAAGGTACAGAAGCTGGAGGAGATAGTTAACCAAATCTAGGAAGCCTTTGATGTCCAAGTGTTTTTGTACCTTTGTAAATCTTACTAGGCTCCTTCTGTTGCTAGGATGCTGTTGGAAATGCTATTTGCTGTGCACTGCACACTCCAAAAAAATTTATCAGAAAGAGAGTGTTCTCAAACCCAAACCTTTATGTTTATTTCCACAATATTTATAGAGGCCACTGATTTTTTTAATGACGTATATAACAAGAACTCTGAAGGGAATGGTTCATTGAAATAACACTCCAACAGAGAGAATCCATTATTTCTCTTGGAGTGTAGTAATACTTAACCTGGAGATGTAATTGAAAACATGCAAGCAAAGACATGACCAGAAATGTCTTTTGATTTCACTCTCTTTACATGCTTTTAAATATTTAAAAATATAGGGAAATAGCCTAAAAATTCAGGCCAAACGACTTGTTTGCACTATTGCAAATAATAAAAGAAAATGAAGGAGGGAGGAAAGGTTCTTCTTTTAAAAAACATTAAAAAAAAAAACAGCAGAGTTTTTGTTGGGTGAAAGTAAAAAATAGCTCACTGGGGTGTTTCTGCTGGCACCATCCAAAAGTTTTCTAATGAATGTATTTCAGAATTATGGAGGACTATGAATATTTAATATATGAGATGATGTGCTAAACTAGATTTTTCAATAGCATACCATAACCCAGCTTTATTTTTAGGCATAGGTAACTTCACAAGGAACATTGTACCACAAATGGAAAAATTAGAACACCCTCCTTCCCCCTGATTCTAAGTCCACAGTCAAAACCATCAAACTCACAGCCTCCCTCATTTGGTTACCTCATTAGAATCAATTCCATTATTGACAGACCATGTGGTTTGGAAATATTCAAGCATCCTTTGCTTCAGCTGCTGTGGCAGGTGATGGACCCTTATGAAGTCCTTCAGATCCTTGGTTCTTGTGTGATAAAGGGACCACCTGGAGTACATCCTCTGAATTATGGCAGTCACATTGCCAAACACCAAGGCGTGCATCAGAGCTAGGGAGGACAGAAATTATGTGCAATATGGAGTATCTGTTGATCCTTAAAACGTAACACAAAAACCTAACAGAATCTTTATAAAAAAAATAGTCTCATGATTGAGAGATATAATTAAGCTTTTGGATCTAAAACTTAAGGAGTAATGGATAGTAGTATTCATATGATCATTCATTTTTAACTTTTTGTGTCACGAGCAGTCACAGTCATGGGATAGGATAGAACAGAACCACATTTGGTGCTATCTAGTCAAAGTGCAAAGCAAAAGAATAACCAAGCCAAATTATGTTCACTGTCTAGGGAAAAAGAAAAACAAATGAGCATATGCAGGCAGGCACGCTCAGGCTGTAATGAGAAACTATTAAGCAGTATGAAAAACAGACTCAAAAGGTCAGTTAGAAACTACATACAACTTTACAGATTTCTGAGAACTCATATAAGTAAAACCAGTTGCTACTAGGAACCGTGTGTAGTGGAATGAAATTGCAAATAACATTTAAAGATGTTCTATATTCTGGGGAATAAGATGTTAAAAAAAAAAAAAGCCATTGTGAGGGAGAAATTCAGGTTAAAAAAAAAAAAAGATATATTTAGACTGACAGTCTGATTTCTTATGTTGGTTGAGAAGGTCACTTATGTTTGGAAATTGTTTATCAGAAAGTTCTGACAATTTGGAGTTTCTCTGCAAGTAGAGACTGGCTTGGGAATAATATGACCAGAAGCAAAATTGGAGAAATTCTGACACGTACAGGTTGTCTGTGCAGAAAATGCACTTACTGATTATCAGTTGGAAAAATCACCGCCAAATTGTCATGTGGTATTGATCCACGGTATATAACATACACATTTACAAGTTGTTTATTGAAGTACCTATTAAAGAGCTTGATTATTACTCTTAAGGGACATAGTGCTTGAAAGAAAGCAAGTAGACTCCTCACTGTGGCAAAGGAATTGCTTTATAAGCAAGAGAAACCAGACATTGACCTGGAAAGGCAATTTACAGGAATCCAGAGTGAGCGAGGACAGACAAGCAGGAACAGGAAGAGGAAAGGATGCATTTTGGTGGTTAATAATGCTTTGAGAGTAGAAATGGGCAGAAAACTATTCAGTTTGGAGTGCTGAAGATTTTTACAGGCTGAGTAAACCACAAAGGCACTAGTAACATTATTTATGTTTCTGTTCTGAAGAAAGTTGAGAAAAACAAAGCAAGCACTGCAGTGTGATATTGTTTCACAATACAGTACGTGTAATTGTAGAGGTAATCCAGCAATATGATTAAGTTGATACAAGTCCATTACAAAAAGAAAATGAATGGAAAGCAGGGAAGAAAGAAAAGGACAGATAAAAGTATTAGGAAGAAAAGTAAGAATAATTGGAAATTTATTGATAAGAATAATCTGCTGGATCCACTAGATGTTGTTCCTGGTGGTACAGTGAGTTGCTAAGGCATTAATATCAGAAACCTGAGCCATTAAATGTCAGGTGCTGGTGTAATGCTGGGATATTATAATAGAAATATGGCAACTAGGGCTGAAGCAATTTAGTCAAATAGAGCTAAACAGGCTAAAGAGAGAGTGTAGGCTCTTGAAGGATGTGATAATTAGTTTTTAAAAGGGGGGGTTAAGGTATTGGGTGGTGTATCAATGCACATGTAAAAACCATGTGCCTTTTCTAAATGTCCTTACAGGCTCCAAATTTAGACTACGACGTCACATTTATGTTATAGGCACAAATGTCACCAAGAATTTTATCATTATGAGAGAATCTGTCTTTGCATATGTACATTGGAAGCCACTTCTACTGATGATAACAAGCTATTCCTGGCTGTGATAATCATTAAATTTCTTTATCAAATGATCACAGCCCCACTCAATTTCCTGTAAGAAATCTATTCATCCACTCTCTAAAACACAAAAGGACACGTTAAAAACTACTAGGAATCATTACATAAAGTAAGCTTGATTCTTATAGGTGTTTAAATTACATTTTTGTTGATTAGGGAACAGAGGAACACCTCCGACCTCAGAAAGGACTAGAGATACTAGAATGGGATTCCAGTCTAATAAGTGGAAAACCGCACATCCTTTCCTCAAAGAGATTCGAGAATACCAGAGAGCACATAGTATAGTCATCTGCAGGTGTACGGATCTGATTAATATTTCACTGATATTGGGTATGCTAAGAATTCTGGTAAAATTTTAATATTTAACTTTTCTCTCCAACTTAAAGATGAAATACTGTATAGAAGATGATGTTTAATCATCAATGTTTAATATTACTTGCCTTAAATTTTAATTTCAAATTCATGCACAACAAAAATAATACGAAGAAGCAGCTAAAAATCAGACAAGCATATTATAAGTTATTTATCTGTTAATCAACATTTTTTTTTTCCCTCTCATCAACTTTCTTTAAGGTTGCAATAAATTAACTTCATTTTTTCAATTTCCAATGTCAGGCATTAAAGAGATATAGAAGAACTAATGATAAAGTAAATCACGCTATCTATTACACCTGAAATTTCAAAAATTAATGGCTTGGTCTAAATAGTGTAAAAAATGTTCATTGGTTTTTCTTAAGACAACACTTTCCACTAGAGAATTTTAAAATTAAATATCAGCCAAAAGTATAGATCAAAACATGTTTGAAGAAATGAAAAGGTATTATGCCCTAAAGTATACAGACTCCTACCTTTTTTAATAATAGAGTTTTCTGAATCTTGCTCACCAGTGTGCACTGTATAATGCTAATTCCTTCTTCAAGCTTCCTTGCTCTGCTGATTTCCTTAAATGGCATCTAAAACACAATTCCTCAAGAAAATACACGCAAACGAACCTGTTCTGCTTTCTTACTTGGATATATGTAGTTCACTGATCCCTTCTAGATGTAAAGTCATTCTTCTACTTGCTTTCATGTGAATAAATTTACCTTTCATTTCCTTCTTCAGACATTAATACGACTGGTTCTTCACAATTTATTTAGTTCTCAAGCAATTAGTTCTACCACTTAATAACATGAGAAATTAAAAAAAAAATTGCTACTACTGTACTAAATAAAAGTAGAAAATATTTCTATATTTTACTCTGTTAATTTTGTGAAAGCTCTGCCATAAAGTGAGTTAGATATTCATCAGTGGTTCACACAGGTTACTGCTTGATTTCATGACAGAAATGAAAACTTCTACCTTCATTCCAACAGATTTTATGCAGTGAAAATCCCAAAGCACAGACACCTCACTGTATTTTCAAAATATTATTTTATGCTAGCAGAAAAAGTAATTAATGAGCTGCCTGTGCTTTTGTGATACTGTCAAAATCAAAATTATATAATTCTTGGATGGTTCATTATAATATTGCCACTCATCTTCAGGACTGGGAAAAATTAAAATAATTAATTGAGCAATTTATATACCACTTCACGCTGCAAATTTATAGCTTACAGGTCTCTGGCTTTCAAGTGTCAAGCTACAAATTTATTTTTGTTCAGGAAAATTTACACTGCAAAGCTGATAACCAGTGCCTTACTGACTAGCAGCAGAAAAATACCTACCAGTATTTCCAGAACAATTAAGCAAGCAGAAAATTAAAAAAAAATGGGGCAGTACTTTAGCAGTGATTTGCTTTTACCCTTCAGGCGACATCAATGAGCTTTATGATATACACACTATAAATAGCACAGCTGATTTTTGCTGGGGAGGAAGATGAATGTAAAGAGAGAATTACAGGTACTTTCTCTAGTGGCCTTGTCTTACTGAGTTCTGCAGGTGCCACAAGCTCACTGGCTGTGCCCAGATGCCTCAGCAGAATTAAGGTGACCAGAAATGAGGACATGGCTTTCCCCAAAGATACAACAAGGTGATTAACATAAATAAAAATACTACTAGTAGCTCCAAATATGACAAAACCATGGCATTGTGATTCTAAGCTGAAGCAATGATGTGTTAAAATTTACTTGGTGATAATTACACTGCTTTTTGTTTATGATAGAATCACTTCTGGCTCACCAAACAGTCTTCCTGGCCCTTTTCCCTCCCTTTCTCTCTGGACTGGCCCTTCAGATGAAGGTTTGGACCAGCTCGATGCCAGATTCATTGGCAGGCTGCCCACCTCCCCTTACAGTCATTCCCAGGGATGCTCTGGGAAATGAACTGGAGCTGAGCATCCACCTATTACTTTGCTGACTGGAAAAGTGCCTGGCAGGTAACCAAAATGTTTGCCATGCCCCACACACATGGCTGGGTCACACTCAGGGACAAACAGCTTTAAATTTTACTGGATGAAAACTATCTTTTGTTACCATGAATGATCAAAGGGTTAGAAATATATCTGGTTTGGAGAGCTTATCTTGTTTAAACCAAACAAAATTGCTTTTATTTTTGGTTTTTTGGTTTTGCTGGTTTTTTTGTTTGTTTGTTTTGGGAAGGTTTGTTTTTTGTTTTTTGGTTTTTTTTTTTCTTTCCTGTTTTAAATTAAACTTGGTTATGTTTGGTTTTTTTAAAAAAGAAACTTAGCAAAATTTCAGCTCTCATTTCACTTACGCCTCCAAAATGTTTTACATCCTGCTTAGTATTTGTACCTACCCCCAATCAGCATTGTGCAAATAGAGAAGATCTTTTCAGCATCAGTATTGGCTGAAACATTTCCAAACCCAACACTGGTGAGGCTGCTGAGGGTGAAATATAGGGCAGCTATATAGGCACTTCTGATTGATGGACCTCCTAGTGTATTGTTCTCATAGTAAGGAGATTCAATACGTTTTCCCAGCTCATGAAGCCAACCTGAAAAACAAAGCATAAAAAGAAATGAAAGCATAAAAAGAAAAGGATTAGTTACACTGTGAGTATTACACATCTTGTAAAACAAAATAATTCTAAAAAAATAGGGTTATTCAGAAGGCACTTCATTCTTCACACAATTCCAAGAATAAAAAGAACATTCAACCATAGGAAATTACACAGTACATTATGTATTGTGACTCTGGAGTATTTATTTTTATGCATTATTATTTATAATAAGAGCTATATTATGTACCAAAATCAAGTGGTTTTGAATGACATAGTACAGGTCTAATTAGATAATTCTCAAAAGACATTAAAGCACTGAAAAAGAAAAAAATAATCACCTAATGAAACTTCAGCAAGAATGCAAAATCAATTTGCTTTTCCCATTAATTAGTGCTTGGAAAGCTTTATGAGATTCTAAGAGTAAATTTTTATAATAATTACATATTTAGAGGTTTTTACATATTTCTTTTACAGTGGAAAAGAGTCAAACAGCTAAACACAATTTACAAACTAGAATTACTTTTCAAAAGATGCTTCACTAAATGTTTTCTAAATTGCTCCTTTAATCTTCCTTTTTGCTAAATGAGCCTAAGTGTGCTAGAGAAAGTAGAAGTAGCTACTGACTTACAGATATTTTAAAAAGTATGAGGTACCTCTTTTGGAAAATAACCAACCCGAGTGAATTTCATTGACACAATGCTTCACTCAAATCAAGGAAGAAGAGGTAAAATCAATTTTTCTACCCAGTTTTGCCTGTTAAGCAGTTTGCTTAGGAGATTGGGAACCTTTCTTGGATTGTCAGGGAGAGCTGCCAAAAGAAAATATTGCTGGCAGGGTTTTGTTTCAGAAATATTGTTTGCTGTCAACAGAGAACTGACAGAATGAATCACCTCCTGCAGCTCATTCTGTCTCCACTTCAGCCAGAATCCATTGCTTCTTGAATGAATCCAAGTATAAACTGGGGGAAATCCCCTTGTATAGAGTATCTACAAAAATCCAGGGCAGATTTAAAGGATTTACCCAGCACTTCCAATTAAACTGGGGAAAAAACATGCGTGAGAATTTACTACCTACAGCAAACTTGTTGAGCCATGGCTGCTGCCATCCTCAGCTCCATACTCTCTTGCATGCTCTCCTATAGAGAAAGCTAATTCAGATAGCCATGACCCTGTGTTGAGAGAATCAGGATAAAAATATATCACAGTCACAGCCCTCCCCTGGCTTCTCTGGGTGGGGTAGGGTTTTTTTATACTTTCTTGTATTCATGGTGTTGCTCTATCTTGTTTTCTCCCTGAAGAAGAATGTTGTTCACCATAAGAAGCCACCCTCCCCAACCTTCCTGAGTATGACCAGCTTGTCTTTTCCAAGTTATTTTGTGAACTGTTACTGGTACCCTGGGCTTGGGTACCCTCATCTGCTGCTGAATCCAGTTTGGAACTTTTTGTCTGGGAAGTAAATACCAACTGAGTTGTGTTGGCTTCCACATTTGTTTATATATTTAAATATATTTACATATTTAAATATATCTGTCTAATTCACCATTTGTTTTATTATTATTACTATTAATTATTTCATTAAACCTATTGAAGGTTTTTTCTAAACCTGAGATCTCTCCCTTATTTCCCTTTTATTTTTCTCTGGGAGGGTAGTGCGGGGATAATTGAGAGCATCTGTCACCTGCTTAATGACTAAAATCATGACACCCTGCCAACCCACTCAGTGCAGGCTAGTGAATTTAACCAAAATCATAAGTGAAAGTGCTCTGCATTGTCATGACCTGGCAGTACAAAGTGGGCTGGCTTACCTGGCCAACAGACAAGAAAGCATATGAAAATGCTTTTTATTTTTTGCCTTGACAGAAAGTAATAATCACATGAGGCTATTTCATCTTTGTGTCCTAATTATTTCAACTGAAAGAAAAGAAAACAAAAAAAAGCCTAATAGAACTGATATGGGGCACTCCTTTGTGCACTGTGGGTTTTTTTAGCTTACTCTACATTTCTCCAACAATAATATGGGCCTTTGTACTTTGGATTTCCTTTCCATGTTCTTGTTGGGGTATGTAATCCCACATGTTTAAGAATAAAATCTCTAATATGTGAATTCTGAAATAATGCCTCTTATGAGAAAATCTTGTTTCTGGGCATGTTCTAAATGCCACTGGTTCTTGGCCTCTGTATTCCCTTTTTTCTGCCTTTTGTTATCTGGATGAATTTCACATTCATTATTCTTGGAGATCACATGACATCCTATTTCAAGTTTCTCTATCTCAGTTTCAGCTCTCAAACAAGCAAAAAAAAAAAAGAGGTTACATATTGTACCTTTATATGAAACATTATTGGACCGTTTTCAGACAAATACATTTTCATTGTTATGCAGAAAATGTGGATGACTCCATTCTGTCATTAAGAGTTGCAAGTAAGATGGTTTCTCTTTTACAACACACTTTACATTTGAGGTTATTAAGCAAAAAATGCAACTCTAGGGGAATCATCATTGTTCCTAAATGTTGCATTAGTGCTAGTAGAGCTAAGGTGCAAAGATAAATGCCTACACTGTATCAAACAGTAGAAGTCTCTATAGTACTTTTCATATAGTTCCACTGTCAAAGTACCAAATTATTGGCATTATACAGTTGCTAACAAGCACTTCTGGCTGGGACACTCGTGTTTGAGAGGAGTTCAGCACTCTGTGCCCAGTTCTGGGGCATGACTGAGAATCAGACAAATTACTTTAATCAGTAATTTGAATGGCTAATCACTGAGCTACAACAGTAGCAGTTAGCAATTATTAGCAATTGTTAACAATTGCAAAAAAAGTGCCCACTGTATTGGGTAACATTCTTTAGAGATGGACCCTGGGATTTGGAACTGAAAATGTATACTTTAAAGTGAAAACTAAATAAATATATTCTATATTCCTCCAGTTTGTAGGTAGGGACACGTTTACAGCTTGTCATCTCTGTTTTGGCTGTTGGAGATGATCCTAATCAGGACTTTTTGAAGAGATTATACAGGATGAGGTTTCAATCAAAGTATATAGAATCATAGAGTGATTTTGGTTGGCAAAGACCTTTAAGATCATCAATAAAATGGTGTAAGATCTTCCAGATCAACTATACATTTCAGATATTGTTGATAGCACTACATTTTTTTCCACTTGGGAGAAAGACAAGATATGTTGGCTGTAAATACTTTCAACAGAAATAGTCATGAGCTAGCATGACTGACTCATGCCTTTTACTTTTTTGGTGTCTGTAGGTACCAGCTCTCAGCAGATTCTCTGGCAATCTTGAGTAATTAATTTCTGCCCTCAGGGAAGAAGAGAAAAGTAAATATCCCTTATTTTCAGAGGGAGATTCCTAGAATTTAGCATTATGAATCTTGTCTGGTTCTGAATTAGCATTAACTAGATATAGCTCTGTGACTTCGAAAACATTTTAAAGTACTAACTAGCATAATCATAACGAATATTTTTCAAAGGGAAAAAGAGGACTTAAGTAATCAGGTCCCATTGGAAAAGTAAGTAGGAACTGGATATCTATCTCCATAAGGCTGCTTCAAAAATTGCTGGAAGAATCTGTATTAAGTTTCACTTACTGATATCTAGGAAGTGCTCAAGTATCAGCAGAAACATAATAAAGCATTTAAGCAGCAGTAGATTGCATACTTTATATTTGAATATAAAATGCAGCATCTCATTTACTGGACTTCCAGAAACTCATTTTTCTGTCAATTTGGTCCTTGCACTGCATTGAGCAGGTGTTTCACTCTCTGCAGTTTTCAGAGTAATATTTTAATATTACTTAAATTTTCCTTATATGCAAGACACTTAAAAAAATCCATCCTGGCACTTCACTTCAACAACTTAGAATATATTTGTATTTTCTAACATATTAAATACCTGCAGCAGTTATTCTATAAAACAGACATACATTTTTTCAGTTAAAAAGTAGACCAAAATTCTTTGGCTTATTCTGAACTAGTGTGTCAGGAAGTGCAAAGAGTTATGGAGAAGGAGTATCTCTTAGAGCATTCTTGAATGTTGAAATGGTTCCACAGCTGAACAGTGGTGATGATACTAGAAAAAAAGGGTGAGACAGAGGCCCAGCTTCTCTCAGCTGTAGTTCCATATGAAAGTCAGGGATTTTAAGTATTCCTAGGGGCAATGATAAGATGTAAAAATTGATATATTCATACAGCATCACCTTTTTCTGTTAAAAAGGTATTTGAACCTCACATATTTTTAGCCTCACTTGGGTAAGGGATGAAAGAGTAAATGATGTTAGGCTGATAGTAGGAAAAGAGAATATGTAACAAGAAATACTAGGGTAACCTAAGGAATACTGTCAAGCATGGGATCTATGTTTCAGACGGTGTTATGTTTTTCTGACTCAGCTGAAAAACTCTGGAGCTCTAAATGAAAACACAAAAAAGGGCAATTTCTTTATTAGGTGGCACGTTGTACTTCTCCAAAACCTAGAACTGTACCTTGTGGAACGGTAGGCAACATAAAGCTATCCAACGCCAAACAAAATCTAGAAATCCTGGAGAGCAAAAGACAAAACTTAAGACAAAAATAAGTCACCAAACAATGAAAAATAAGAATTAAAAATTATCCTGAACTGTACCATATACATTCTTTTGATACAAATGCATTATAACTTTTAATGCGGAAGTCTGTATATTTTGTGGACATCTGTTGCGTTTAGCAGCTCAGGGTCATTGAGGAAAAGATAAAAACTACTAAAGAGAATACAGATCCTTCACCTCTGGAATTAATTTTTAAATGAAAATCATCATGTGCCCTGAGAGGTATGTTAGCTTGCACACCAGCAATCCCTGCTCACTGCTTATAGCTCACCCTTTTAGTCAGCCAGTGAGGAGCTGCAGGTTTGTGTGGGAAAATCACACCATCTCTTCATTATACAGTGGCACATTTGAATCTGCAAAAGATCATCTCGTATTTCAATTTTAAATGGGTGAGAACTGTTGCAAAGAATCATAGAATGGCTTATGTTGGAAGGGACCTTAGAGATCATCTACTCCAACCTCCCTGCCATGGGCAGGGATGCCTCTCATCCAGATGAGGTTGCTCAAAGCCTCATCCAGCCTGGCCTCAAGCATCTCCAGAGAGAGTAGGCATTCACAGCTCCTCTGGGTAGTCTATTCCAGAGTCTCACCAACCTTGTACTGAAGAACTTCTTCCTAATATCTAGTCTAAACCTACTCTCCTTCAGTTTAAAACCATTTCTTTTTGACTTACTGCTGGACACTTTTATGAAAAGTCCCTCTTCAGCCTTCCCATAGGTTCCTTTCAGGTATTGGAAGGCAGCCATAAAGTCCCCCCAGAGACTTCTCTTTTTCAGGCTGCACAATCCCAGTTCTCTCAGCCTCTTCTCATAGCAGAGGTGTTCCAGCCCCTGCATCATCTTTTTGTCCCTCATCTGGACTTATTCCAACAGATTTATGTCCTTATGGTGGTGGCACCAGAAACATCCCACTGATCTCAATGAAACAAGATTTTAGCCTATATCTCCACTCCGTTTGCTTGAAATATTAACCTTCAAAAAACAAACTTCAGGGAAAGAAAGTTTCTAATACAGAACAAGTAAGCAAATTCTCCTTTTTTTTTAGGTAAAAGCACTTGTGATTACAGTCCCTTTGAGACAGATTTTACATGTTTGAATGACTTCCATCACCCACCCTTGTTGCTTCTTCAGAATGTGCTTTCATGTCATAGTTTAAGATTATTTAAGGGGAGAAGATGAGAACTAATATTGAATTTGCAATAAGGTAACACCATAATTTTATACAACAGTATAACAAATATGTTCTACTTCACCAAAACCTAATTGACATTCATCAAATATTAAAACACTAGCTTTGCTTTTAAGATTGCTTCCAAAGAATTTTTCACAGTTACTTTCTAGCTGTTTCTGGATGATACAATACATTCAAAATTTAGAGGCTTATAAGACAACTAAATCATTTTACTTCCTCTAGCGTGCATGACTCTGCATTATTGAATAATCATGGCTTATATTCTCATGGTGATTACTCATTTAAGGTATTCAAGTTCTTCTCAGGTTCTTTTTAAATCTTGTCTAGCCAAAATGGTTTTGACATCTGCAACTTTTTTTCTGCTAAAACATTTACATCTGTTTCCCAGACTGTTAATAGACTCAACAGTACCATTCCTACTGCTTAATCCTGTGGAACACTGTTATCCTTTCATTGTCACAAAATCTGATCATTTTTTTACAGATTTGACCTACGGTGGAGTTTTGCCTGTCACATTAGGATAGGCTGCCAGGTACCAGAACAGATTGTTTTAGGATTAAAGACCCCCAGAGATGACAGAAGCAATCACACTTTTGACCACTGCTGCTGGAAAACTGTAAATGTGGCAGGTCTTACTGCATCAGGTCACAGAAAAAGGAACCAGGTTTTCTTCCACACAGATTAGAAAAAATATGTACTAAAAATAGAAACGCCCACAGTGCTGCAGGTGTCACACAGCTGCAGGTTCTAGGACTGTGGAAATGCAGCTCCATCATATGTGACTGAATGGTACAGTTGCATGATAGTAAATACAGGGGATGAGTTTATGATCTTTTCAAAATTAAGATAATTAACCAATGATGTATGTGCAAGAGGAAATTTGAGGTGCATCCATATGGCATGTCAACAGGTTTAGACTACAAAGGAACAGCTCTGGCCTAGAAGTTATATTTGAAGAGAAATATGTGAGAAGATAAATTAAAGTTAAGTGGCAGTGCATGAAATTTAGACTAGGTAGGCTACTATGTTAATCCAACAAGCACAGTAATTGCATGTCAATGAGGAACCACTTGCTTAATATACTCCCTTTGGTCCTTATTTTGCTAGCACACTCTCCTGCAAACAGTAGACACCTAAAATTAGAGAGGAAACAAATCTGAGACAAATAAAAGACATTAATATTTTTCTCAAGCACTGAAACTGCTTAAAAATATTAAAGTAATTACCAAAATAATTTATTCTAAAAAATTGTTTTTTCGTTTTTTTTACTGTAGGGGCACTCAAGCCTCCCCTCTGTGACCTGGGAAACAGAGGCCAGGCATCAGCCATGCTGCCTGGAAACTGCCATGCAGGCAGCAAGTGTGGCAGCTACCTCTTCAGAACAACGTTTGGCAGAGGTATTTACCCTCCACAGTTTGTAGCATCACCTTTCTCTTTCCTTTGTGACCCCCTGTTTATTTTCAGATCTAATTTCGGCTATTTTAATATTTCCCTCCATTTTTCTTTGTCTGGGTCATGATCCTTGGTACCATTCTTATTGAGATAATGAAGACTTAGCTATGTTAACCTTGCACGAGCAGATTATTCTTAACCTTTGGGCTCAGTGGACCTTTAAGTGCTGACAGAACCAAGGCATATAGATATTACCATGATGGCAACTACAGGATGTTTTCTGCAGATATATTTAAAACTTCATACATTTTTGCTTGATGGAACACCCACATCAGAGAAAATAAAAAGCCACCAAAAAAAGAGAAATCCCTATAATACGTAAACAAAGGGGGAAAATTGCCCTTTTCTATCAAACACTCTATACCTCATTGTACTAAGTAGATAAAATCTTTAGAGGGGAGAGGAAAAATTTTATAAGATCTCATGCTTGAGATCCAAGATACTCCTTAAAACCTACTGCATAAACTGAATGTTTCATTCATGTAAGTGCTATATATCATTTACATCTACATGAGAAATCATTAATATCATATTTTTGGGAGCCTGTAAACAATGGCAATAACAGGAAAAGTGAATTGAAAAGAAAAAGAGCTGAAAGTTTCAAAACCATACCCTTCTGAGAAACAAACCTTCATGAGATGACATTCCTCTACAAAATCATACATAAAGATTCATGAGAAGCATCCTCCCAAATTAGGAAATTAAATAAGAGATGCACATGCGTCAAATTCCAAGGCACAAACATGCTGAAGTGTGGGCCCTATCTTTTCATCTAGTTAATTTCTTTATTATAAATCAAATAAAGAAACCAAAACCACATTTCAACATATGTAATATAAACTTTTAATCCTGTGATAGATTTTGGGAATACTACCACTGATTTTTGAGCATCTGTAACATCATCCAGAGAAAGTTTGACTTTGAAAACAGTGTAGTGAGAAAAGAAAAACAAATATTCAAATTGGAGGTCCATGTATGCTCCACTGCTCCATGAAGACTGCACACTCTAGGTACACCAGCTTCTGTATTCAGAAGCAGGTAACTGAAAAGTTTATATTTGTATCTGGTTCTTTTTTAATGCTTGCCTTAAATAATGAGAATATCCTTTGAAGATGCACTGACTATTTTTCTTCTTGGACACTGCTCTAGAGGAAACTATATCTTTCTTTAGATGCTTATGGAAATTTTTTTATTATCTAGAGACATACAGTGAGACAAATGTTTTAAAGACTTCTGAAAGCTATGGAATTTTCCAACTTAAATTAATACTTCTTTTGGTTGGAGCATTTTAAGATACAAGCTTAAACTTTGTCAGGTCTACCCAAAATTAATTTGAAAAGTTAAATCCTCTGTAATTCTTCTGTAAGGCTTATTAATATCCTGTGTAAGTAAATTGGCTGTTTTATTTCTAATTGAGTATATACTTAGAAGCTACCATAAAAAATAATTACATTTCATAGAGCTTTAACTCATGTAACTCGACAAAGTCAGAAGAAGATATTGACCCATTGTGCTTGCTGAAAATGTAATTTTCATGGTGCTGTGACTATTCAATAAGCTTAGTGGTTTCAGGAAGAAGTGCTCAATCAAGGGATTAAAAAAAGAAAAGAATCTAAAATCTAATTGTGATGTTGCTGATAACAACAGAACACAGCTGAGCCCACAGAAGTGCTGAAAATCTGACAATTAAGCTTTAATTTTCTTACAGAACTCAACTGAATTGCAGGTATCCCTGCTTAGAATGAGAAAGTAAAAATTCTATATTCTCATGGTAAAACTTTGTCCCCCTTGGAGGTACATATAAAATTCCATTATGGGGAGCATATAATTTCCTGCAATCAGCAAAGTGTGTTCTGTAAAATAAGTTGTATTTTCAGTTCCGAAGTCCATAAATTCAAGAATAGATATTTTTTGTCCTATAGGTGATTGACCACCGTGGCACATTCACAGCTTGTGAGTGGTAGAGCAACAGGCCAGATACGAAACACTTGTAATGCTAGCATTTTACTAGGAAGCAGTGCTAGAAAGATATATTTAAAAAAATATTTGGATGGTCACAAATGAGAATAAAGTGGAGTTCTGCAGCTCTTCTGGCTAATACAAAATGCTGCACAGTCCACAAAACACAGCAAAACAGATAAATTGCCAACAAGTGCACACGTTTCAAGTGCCAGCTTCTAGACAGAACCTGAATATGTTCATGAATTAAAGATCAACATTACTAGATGAAGTCCTATCTTATTTTGTCTGCAAAGCAAGGTTTTCGTCTTTTATTTTTTTTTTTCCTACTGGGCTTGACAAATCCCTGAGGACCACCCCAGACACAGTCTCACAATTAGAGCAGAAAATATTTCTTAAGATGGTAGAGAGTTCATGTGAATTAGCTACTCACATTTCTCCTTCATGATGTGCTCTCCTTCATCTAAAAATACTCTGTTTTCAGAGAAGCCATTTTATACCTGAAGCTACAGTGAATGCTTGTGAGAGGGGAAAGAAGGAAGTGATATGTGGAGAGATATGTCTCAAACACAATCTCCCAAAAGCTGAATGGTGTTCTGGATGATTGTAAAAGTTACTTCTGGAGGACTTTTCACCCAGGACCTTTTGCTTTGTGGAGTGGGACCTGGATGGCTGAGTTTGTCCTGCTTGGTGGGCTGTCCCTGCAGGCTGACAAAACAGGCTCTGGGTGGCTTGAAATCTCACTTCTACACTGTGTTACTGCCCTGCTGCCACATAAGGCTGGAGATTGCATCTTTTGGCACCCAACTGGTATTCAGGAGATGCCTAAAAAATTCGGACAGCTCCGCACCTCTTTTATTCATACTGGTGAATATGAATATTCCAATATGTCTATGCAACAGGAGCATAATATAACACAATAAAAATTTCCCTTACAGTAGAGATACATTTATTTGAGTTAGAGACCTGACTATAACACATATAACAGCTATGTATAAGAGTTTTAGAGCTAACTCAACAAATTGGCAAGGAACACATTCCTCTTGATATTTAATGATTACTCTCCAAACATTTATACTAACAGATGCACAGAAACAGATATAAATGGTAAATGCACCTGCATTTCTGCAGAACTAGGTCATAAACTCCTTTAGTCTCATTTATCAAGGAGCAGATAAATCTGAAAAACAAATGTACTGGAAACTCTTTTTGTCTCATAACAATGTACAGCAATTTGTCAGATGGCTATATTTGGGTATGTGGGAGATTTAAGTCCTTTCTTTTTCAAGTCAACAGATACTTTTCTCTTCTGCACTTCACTGAAAGGATGAGATAGGGATATTTTTTTATATAAACTTTCCACATAATACACACAAAGTACTATATATAGATGCTAATTTTAATAAAACCTTTGATTTTTACTAGGAAGTTTTTATAAATGGCTGTAATGCCATTAATTTATTTGTAGTGAAGATAAATGCCTTCCCATTTCTAAAAAATTATCCTGGCTTGTCCCATCACAAAAATAAAAAGCCCAATATTTCTTTTATGTTTCTTAAACTAAATTAAAATAGTAACCTAAGTAAATAACAGCTTTTTTATAATAGAGTATACTGTTCACTTAATTTTTCGATTACAGGTAAAACATAGAATTCTAAACATATAGCTAATTTAAGCAACAAAACTGCATGCATGCCATTAGAAATATATACATAATTTGGAAATCATATCCTTTTAAGAGACTGTCACACTGTAACTTCACAACATTCCTGGTTACTGTTGCCTAGGCAAACTTGCTGTTACTGTCCTCTCCCAGGCTATCAAATGACTTGCAGCTAAGCTTGGAATTAAAAACATTAGTGCTTCAAGTCCATTCAGAGCAAAGAGCACATCTATCTATGCCCTCTTGCCCTCTTTGCTTCCCTGTGCCCATCTGTTAGAGCTTTTCTTATATTTAGAGTTTAATAGCCTTTTGGACAAGAGCCGTCGTTTTATCCTGTGTTAATTCAGCGATAGAGACAAGAGCTTCTTGACCCATAACTAGGATCCCGGGTGCTGTTGTAATAAAATTAATGGAAATGTCTTTTTTTTTGTTTTTTTTTTTTTTTTTTTAAACTCTCAAAGGAAGTGTTAGAAACCTGCTTTGGAGTTTTATTTTTGGCATCCAAATCATGACAGAAAGGGTCTGAGCTCTTACAGGTGATACATTCTTGTCTTAAGAAATTATTACCATATCATATTGAAATGAAGACTTTATTATCAGAATATGAAAAAAAAGCCCCCCCAGATCAAAACCTTAAAGAATGTCAGTTTTGAAGTTGGTAGCAAAACCTTGGGTCTGTTTGCATGTAGAGAGGCATAGTTAATAAATTTATCTCACTTCTGTCCTGATGTTCTCATCTGCTCAGATGTCATCACCAGAGAAACTCAGGCTAAAATCTTACTGTGTTTTATTTAAATGGCAATTTCTTGATCCTAACCAGTGAGTATATTAAAAGTCCCAACTGTGAATCAGCAAATGGATTTTCCTGGGGGCAATCGATACCTTAAAATCTGTAAAAATCTTTGTAAAATAAAGCATTATTTCTTTACAACAGCAAGATATCAGGAGGACCATTTTTTACAAAAGCTGTGAAATATGCTACACATATTCTGCCTATTTAACCAGCAGTGATCTCTGAGAGTGGAGCTGTTTACTCCTAGGTTCCTCAGTAAGAATCCTGTCAAAGCAGAGACTGCCCCTGACAGTCAATACCTTCCCTGCTCCTGCCGCTTCCCCCACTACAGCAATCAAGACAATTCTCAGAAGCTTCTACCTGTTCAAATGAAGCTTCCTGGTAAAACAGGGCAGATGCATCAGCACAGAAGTTATTTCCTTTAGTAGGTCTAGTTACAAATAAAAGGGTAATTGCAGAACTGCAGCAAAACCATGCTAGCCTCCACCTGCCTAGACTGTGTAATCACAGAGAGGATGATACGACAGTCTAGAGTTCAGTTTGGGTCACTAGAGACTGTTGCAGTCCACATGACATCAGATTTTCTTTGTTTTCTATACTAATAACATCCCTGTTAGTCAGATAACAGCTAAGCATGCTAACCCTCATCACAATCCTCTCTTTGCTTGCTCCACAGATCTCTCAACATCGTGTAAATCTGTTCCTCTGAATTACTACCTAAGGAGCAGCTTTGCTCGTTTGGACACTGCCCCAGTGAGGTAGCCATATGATGAATAGTATTAACACTTTATTCATTCTCACCTTGTCTTAATTTTCTAATCCATGAATCTACAACCTAAATAGCACTTTTCAGTATGATTTTTTTTCTATATGTCATTTGAATCAAGTAAGTTGAGATCCGCTTTTGTGAGGGTAAAATCAATGGGATGTTTTACACCAGATTCTATCTTAACATAATAGCAAAACAAAAGTTTGAAGTGTTAATTTGCAATGTTGCTTGATGTAAAAAAGGAATAAAAAGTAAAGAAGAAAGATAGTGTCTTAATGAGAAAACACACAACGTGTTTAAAGTTACAGCAGATCAGAACTAAAATGTGTCTTCAGTTCTGACAGGTCTTTTTAAAGTGTATGCTATAAGGAAATCCTAAATTAACTTTTTTTATCTATAGCTATCTTAGACATGACAATGAAAAATGATTTATAATAATTAGGTATAATTATTTTTACAGAATCTGGCTTGTGTAAAACTTTATAGAATGCACAATGACATGCCCTCACAACTCCACATCAGTTTCTTTTATTGAAAATAGAAACAAGTTAACTCTAAGCACTGTCACCTGAAATTAGGAAAGAAGCATGAATATTTTCCAAGGTATGTGAAAATGGAAAAAAATCTGGAGAGAAGAGAGCCTTCAATAATATCTTTTATATATTGAAATTTTTTTCAATATATAAAAATCCAATCAAATATTGAAGCAGCTGCTGAAAAGATTTCAAAATATATACCAAAGGCTTTACGGGTTTAAACTGGATTGAGACATCAATTTAAACATCTAATTTGAATAGCCAAGCCATGAGCCTTGAAACGAGAAGTAGTAAGTTCTGAGAAATCCTAAGAAAAGATCCTCTTATACCAACCTTCAGCAATGGACACTTCAGCAAACAAAGATCTCCAAGGAGAAGAGTGTAACCCTAGAACAAGCAACCCAAAGAGATGGAGGAATCTCCAGGACTCAGCTGGAGCAATCTGTTTCTGATCTGATGTAGTACTGGTGATAGCCCTGCTTCAGATAGCTGGCTGGGTTAAATAAACCATAGAGGTTCATGCCAGACAACATTTCTACAACTTGAAGTATAAAAGTTAAGGGTGAAAGAGTCTAATATAATTTCTAATTGACTGAGCAAGGCCTTTACACACAATATTTGCAACTTTCAATAAATTATACATCATAGTGTTTCTGTTGCAGAAGCCTTGTGGAAAGATATTGTGTTATTTTACATTTTGTGACTATTCCCTCTTATGGGATGTATGCTAGAGAGATTTAACCTCTGTGTGTGGCTCTGAGGATTTCTATTATGGATGCAGAAATTGGTCCAGACCAGTTTTCCACCAGTACAAAAACTGCTCTGTGGAAATAAAGAATGAATAATAATAATAATGAATAATGAAGTGGAATCTGCGGTTAGACACAGCAGGACACTTCCAACTTTCTCAAACCTCAGGGCTTTATCCACGCACCAGACTTTTACTTTTCACTTAAAAATTTTGTCCTTGGTATAAAACCTTGGAAATGTATTAATAACTACATAAAAATCTCATACTCCCTTTAATATGGTACTTTCATCTCTGTTTTTTTCTGGGCAGAAAATCCAATGGGGTATCTCAGTCCTGGGGTACTTTTTGATTGCTAAAATGGTTCAATCAGAAGGTAAAGTACTGTGCATAAAGAAAAATATAGTTTAATCAAGGAACTGAGCCTGCACAAAAGAACAGCAGGGAAGAATAGCAGAATAAAATCTGCTAAGGCCTGCAGCAGCTGAGATACAAATTAATGTTAAGCTAAACTCAAGAGAAATATTTCAGTTCAGTTCAACAAATGACAATTTGGTTTGGCACAGCTCTAACATAAAAACAGTGGTTTGGGTTTTCAAATGCAAAATTGAATGATTTCCACAAAATTATATTTTATGGATATTAAAAAAAATAAATTTATATTTTAGATCCTGACAAGGTCTTGTATGAACAGGTCTGAAAAAAGGAATGATTTTCAAGAAAAACCTTTCTAGAAAGTATGTTTTACATATAAAACAGGAAGAAAAATAGGGTCAGCTTTTCAGATAAGGTGTTATGAAACCTTCATTTATGACTATAGGTTTTTAGCATGTGCAGACAGGTTTTTACTCATACTTCCAGCACATGTCCAAGTGATTACAGGTATGCATATAAACCCCCCTTGTCACAGTTACAGACTGACAAACAAGTAAAAACTATGTGCCCCTGCTTGCATTGTACTAAAAAAATGTAACTATGATTATCTGTGAATAGTACTTCCTCTTCAAAAACTAAATGAGCTTTCTGTCTCTAATCATACTTATTCAAAAGTGTAATCCAATCAGGTAAAAGAAAAATTTTCTTTAATAAGTATTTCGCACTATAAACTTCTCCAAAGTTGGTCTCATAGAGAGTATCTACACCAGAACTGTTTCAACCACTTAGGCTAGATATCCAGCAGACTTTAAAGAAATATTTTTTAGCTGTTTTGAAAGAAATCAGTACTTTTGTTCACTATAATTTTGTGTCTCACAAGGCTAGAAACTACAAACATCAAACATTAGTTCATGGAAAATGTGCACATTGTGTGTACAGTAGCAGCATTACTTTTACTGAGGAGTAAAACTCAAAAGGATCAAAAAACCACACTGGAAATAGTTAAAAGCTCTTAAGTGCAAGGTATCCTCTTGGGGTTTAAAATTCCATTTCAGCTGCCTTAGAATACTTCAACACTGAAATACTTCAGTATTGTGATATAACCTTGTATTTTTTGAAAGAATGTACAATAGAATAAATACTGTTTAAAGCTATAAAACTTTTTGAAAGCACTTATCTCACAAATAATTACAAAGTAATCATCTTGTTTTGGTTGTCTATTTTATTGCTATTTATTATTCCTGTATAACAGTCCAGAGGCTAATTATTTCACATAAGTGCTGCAAGAAATAACTCAAAATACTTGGCTTAGTGTCTTAGATACTGATATCCCAAAATACTTCACAAAAGTGGTAACCATCAACCATGTCCTTCATATACTAAGTAGAATTGAATTTTCAACCAGATCAACTCATTTTCCCCCACAGCCCCAACAAACACAATAGGCAGGTATGTATATTCTGCACAGCAATGGACCTTCTTCAGTCCACACACCCCATGTCAATACAACATTATTATTAATTTTACCAAATTGCATATGCCAGCACTCATGCATGACACAACTATATTTTTAATTCTTTGTCTTAAAGTTTCCTATCAAAAAATTTGAAGAAGCCATAGTTCCAAAATAATTGTTTCTGCCACTACCAATGATACAGAATTTAAAATACCAGTAATCAAAACCAAAAGGAAACAGACTGAGAGATTAAAATCAAACATTCAGATACAGAGATGATAGATTGAAATGCAAAAAATATGATATCTTTTGCAGTTTAGTAAGTATGAAGTTCATTCCTTCCTTGCAAGGATTGATAAATCTACACATGCCAATCCTAACCTAATGGATGTGTTTGTTTCAAGTGGTGAAACTAGAAAAATATTTTATAGTAGAACAGTTTTCTTGGCCAAGAGCCTTGGAAATATACAAGTAGTTTTTCTGGCAGTGAAGAGGATCCACTTCTATCAATGCAACAAAATAAAATGAACTGCAGTTCCCACCCTCAGAAAAGAACAGAATGGGCTGGGAACCTGTGCCAAACCTTGCTGCCTGCCTGACAGCAAGAGAGCAGGAGCCAGATGAAGTCTTTCCTGAGACTCCAGTTGTAGTTCATTATTACTGACTCTTAATGAGCTGAATACTTCTTGAACTTACTAGAAGCTGCTTTTTCATAGGTCTAGACTGAAACTCCAGAGGGTAGGTCTGGAATCCATAAGTACATAGATGTCCCTGCATCCACCTACCAGGATCAAAAAGTGATCACTGCTTAGCACTGTAGTGTTACCCCACATCTTGTTAGTTGATTTAGCTGACAGCCCCAATATTGGAGAGCTGTAATCACAAAAGATCTCATTTTGCATATTTTTAAAAAAGTAAGTACCTCCTTGTCAAAGTTGCTAAGAATATGTTGAACATAGGAGTCTCATTTCTTGTTTTCACAAGTGCTATAAATTACAAAATTAGTAGAAAAAGAGCAAAGAGCTGAGAGTGGAGTTAATTTATTGAAATAAAGATTTAAATAGCTGAAGAATACCCTTTAATTACTTGACTTTAAAGCATCTCCCAAAGTAAAACATACAATTTTTTTGCCATAAAAGAACAGGTACTTATCTATGTATGTACTAATGTATGTATTTATTTATTGTTGACAACTCCTCCGTAGTCAGAACATTGTGTTACTGTTGGTAGACTTATAAAAACTTGCAGCTGAATTTCTAGTGGTCAGGAAGGAAATTTTTTTTGAGGCATTTACACAGATCATACCTGACAGCTTTGACTATCTAGGGGAGCCAGCATCCTGACTCTTGTCCTTCTTCTAATCTCCTCACTACACTCAAGACAGCTGAATTTCAGCAGCTCATATGGTTCTCACAGAACAAATGCCTGTAGCAAGAGGAAACGTTTTCAACATTACCTGTTCCCCTGAGAGATAGATCAAGAAGTCATTTCTCATATATGATAAGAACTTGAAGGGGACTGTCTTGGTGTACACTAATTCAAAACAGCAGAGATTATGCCTAAAATCTAATACCAGTTAAACCTATGGAAAAAAGAGCCAATGTACTGAAGTCACTGGAATTAGAGCTGTAGGATGAGCCAGGATCCTCTACAGAGTCTAGTCTCTGCTCCATGCTGGCTCACAGAAAATTGATCTTATTTTTACAGGTTGTTGAAAATCATGCTGTGTCTCAGCATGTATAAGGGAAAATCAGGACAGAGAGCAGAACACCATCTCGGGTAGGTGGGAATGACCAGTCCAGGGATTACATTTTTATCAGCCATTGGATTCAAGGTGCTGCATGTGAAACAGCAATTTACTGAGATGGGAGAGCTTGCTGAGGTAATGTCTCTAGTTTCTGAATACTACATATCTTCCAAAGGCCATTTGTAATCAGTAAAAATATCAATACTGGAGATAAGCAAGAGATCCAGATTTTAACATTACTACATTGGTGTATGTCCGAGTGCCACCACATCATGCAAGTTCATGAATAATATTCCCAGACACCACATCTTTCTCATTTTGCAGTCCTCTGGCTAAATTTGTGAGAGTAACAATGTTTTTATAAATTATTTGCAATGACAATGTTGTTGTCTGAATAAGACCAAAAAATGAAATAAAGGCTTACAATTAGGCCTAGCAAGAACAAAGCAAATACATTCTTCTGTTCTGGGTATTTCATAGGGAGGCCTTTATTACTCCCATTGCTGCAATTTAAGTGCAAATTAAGCACCTCATTTGTTTAAATTAGCTAGAGAAATAGATATACACAAGCAAATGCTACTCCCACTAAAGTCAGTGTTGTGAGATCTGGGCTATGGTGCATATCTGATAGCACAGCAAGGACCAAAGTATGTTGAAAGTACTGGAGCTTTAAAATGTTTGCTTTAGGTATTAGCAAAACCTCAGTCTTGAAGTTTGCCACAGTTTTTCTGAGGAAGCACTAAAAGGAATAAAGAGGTTACTTAAAGCTTTTTTTTCTCCCTCTGTCTCTCACCCCAACCTCCAAATACAAGCAAACATAAAAGCAAAGAAATATTTTAATTCTGGATGTGTTTTTTCCTTCTTAGGACAAAACAATCCCTGTATCTGAGCTGCTGTATGCGTTGCAGCATCCATACTCGTGATACTATTTCTACAGGCAGACACCATCTGAGACACTCCAACGAAGAACAAAAAGCATATTTTCAAGGGGAATATACATTCCCTGTAATAAAAAAAATTATTTTATATGTTATATTTTTTTAATGCTGACAATTACAAAGCCTCCTAAAGCCTGGAATGAACTTTGTATAAGATCTACGGGTGGAAACATGAGTCTCCACATTTTGTATTAATCTAATAAAATTAAAAGTTTAAAATTAAAATCTCTAAATAGAAAACTAATGATCATACTTTCCTGTATGCCTGCATTAAAAAATCTCTTTGAAAAAGAGATTACTCTCCAACATTGGACAGACGTTTCCAGTTTAGGCCTTCATACAGGAGAATAAGAATATCCTCAGTGTCTTACCATAGCACCACGTTTATTAAACCCCAAAGCAAGGTTATTGTGTGCATCATTTTTTTGTAATTTATTAGGGTCTCCAGATCTCACTTTACTTTTCTTAATCATTCATTACGTAAATCACACCTACTGTCTTCCCTTTAAGGTAGCACCTACATGGATGCTATGAATGGACCGGTCACTTGAAGTTTTCTTAAGATGAAAAGAAAAGGTAGCTAAATAACCAGCCGTCTACCACCAGAGTAGCCAAACTTACAGCACACAGGGAGCCAAGATTTAACTTCATTGCATAGTCATTCATGTAGCTTGCATGTGGAAAGCAACAGGATTTGAACTAATTGAAGAAATTACATAATCTTTTTCTGCTCGTATATGTCACATATAAGCTTAAACAGACATTTTATCAGCACTGAAGTGGTCTGTGCCAAATCATGGCTTCATGCCAGGTATCTGGAGTATTTTGTCTCTTTTTAAAAAAAAAAAAAGTTTTGTTTTTAAAATATTCAAAGTATTAGAAACTAAAATGCCCAAATAAATACTCAAAGTCCTAAAATATTTAACTTAATGCTAGATGGAACTGCAGAAATAACCATTCTGAAAGATACACACCTAATATTGGTAGGAGCCTTGCAGGAGTCATTGCAGTGTAATTTTTATTATACATTTATGGTATCTAAATATTTTAGAGACTACCCCTAAAGGTCTGCTTTCCAGACAGAAATGAAAAAAACACACTTTTGGAAAAAAACTATAATCAAATTAGTCTGTAAGCTCAACAACTAAGTCCTTTTGCCAGATAGGAGACAAAAACCTAAGAGTATACTCTGCTAAGAAGTGCCTTGGCCCATCCAAAGGGGAGGTTATGGACTACAGCTGTTCAGGGATGGTCATGAAGTCTCACATGGAGATGAGCCAGTGGCAAGATGCTGTTAAGGAGCAGCTGCTTCCTCAGAAGCCTGCTAGAAGATGGACAGCGCAGATACAGCACTCTCCCTTGAGATGCAAATGGAAGTTCTGTGAAATGTCTCTTCTCCAGTTCAACTGAGATTTGTTCTAATGAGGTTGCTTGGATATTTACTGCCATTACACAGGAGAGGACAAATCTGAGGGGTGAAAGTTAATGTTTTCATAGTAATAAATTCCAAAAGCCCCAGGGCATATGAGGAGAATTTTCTGAATGTGGCTTTAGCTCAGATAAAAGGGAGAGGGACAGGTAGCATGGGGACCACTGCCAGCAGCCTCACCTAGGGAGGTGGGATGCAGTCCATCCTCATCACTGGGACTCCAATGAATGCTTAGAAACCACCTATCATTTGTGGCCTACATACGATGAACATATGTCTTCATAGCAACGTCCCACTAGATAGGCTCTTCTTTTTATTATTACTATCATTATTATTATTTTTTGGATTTGTTTTTCTGTTCGGGCCATTTGACCAGTTTGTGCACAGTGGGCTTCCTTTATACATTCATCCCTACAGCTGCAGTCTTTTCTTTGAGAGATCTGCACTCTATGAGGAGTTCAGCAGCAGGTCACAGATCTTTTTTACAAAGGGAAGTCAAAACAAGAAGAAAAAGACTCTGCAAAGTTTTCAGTAATCTGTGGATAAACAAGAGAGATTTATTTATTGGACTTTCTCCTTTTCCTTTTCCCGACCCAGGATCCACACCTCATCTAAAATCAGGCACCTTTATAATAAATCTAATTTTCCCTTCAGAGTTACTGTTATAGATCTATTTAACAGAGTTAAGAAGGAAGAAAAAAATTAAAGGATGTAAGAATAGGACACACTGCAGTTAATAGATGTATGCTAAAGATAAATACAAGTAGAATTAAAAAGACAGAAAACAAGAAAACAGAAAGAAAAGGGAGAAAAAGATATGTTTAATGTTGATACAGCATCTGAGAAAGACAGCAAAAGAAATGGACCTCTACAGTAAGCCCAGGATGACCCATATAGGAAGATGTGCAGTATCAGCTGTTGCACTAGCAGATAACACAACTTCAGTGGTGTTCAAGCATCTGAGGATGCCAGGATCCTACACAAGGTATGTTCTTTCCCTACTTTACCATAACACAGGGGCACAATCTTGGAAATAATAACATAATAACTAACCATAAAAAAAAAAAAGGAAAAAAAAAAAAAAAGGAAAAAAAAAAAAAGAAAAAAAAAAAGGAGTTAATCTGGAATGCCCAGTGAAATCAGAATTAAAGTTTGGGTGGAAAACACTTCATCTGCTGGGCAAAATATCAAGCCTGCAAAACAGCTAGGAAATATTTCCAAAGGGAGTTTTTAACTTGAAGGCATTTCAGGGCCTATCTGTTTCAACATACAGAAAGGAACAATCAGCACACTCGAGGGAATGCCTCTGTTGAAGAATTTGCCTTATTTGCAAAAAGAGGATGAACTTCCTCATCTACTCTTTTGCACAGTCTGTGCAGTCTATCTAGATCCTTAGTTTCCCAAACACTGACTCACTCTTCAAAATCTCACTGTTTTCCACTTCTTACATTGTCTTGTCATTTTAACATTCTTTTCAGGCTGACCTAAAATTCAGAGCAGCAACTTCTTCAGTCAGAAGTCGCCCACAAACTGGTCTTTATTTTTTACTGTATATTTTTGTTAACATGTTATTCACATGTAATTTGGAAAATTCCTTCAGTAAAAGTTTTAAACATCCAATGACCATGCAAAAAAAAAAAAAAAAAAAAAAAAAAAAAGGAAAAAAAAAGGAAAAAAAAAAGGAAAACCCTCCCCCTCCATCACTAATTTTAAAATTTAGAATTTAGAACTATGCAAATGTAAGACATATGTCAAAGCTCATACATAGAGTATTCACAGATGAAAGGCAAATTCTTTCTTCTTGGGTAACTAGACAGAAATGTACTTCTCAATTTACAAATTTAGAGAAGACTTCTTACAAATTTAGAGAAGACTTCTTAGAAACTAAATTTACAAAATCAGGAGATAAGCAAATTGAATTGAATTTGTATGACTTTGTGACGAGTCAAAAATTTTGAGTGAAATTTTCTGTCCTCTACTTGTTAGGCAGTTAACTCTCAAAAAATATATACATTCAACACAAAACCTGCCTGCTAGTCAAATACATAAATCACTAAATAATTTGATAAGAATAAAATAAAATTACACACTTACACGTGTATGCACACACACACCTGCATACATACATATGGTGGAAAGATGAACTTACCTATATCCCATGTAAGGGGGTTATTCTGTTCCATCTCCCTTTTCCCAATGACATACCAAATGCAGGCCATCCAGTGAGCAAGCAAGGCAAACATGGACATGAGAAGGGTGAGAACGATTGTGCTGTGCTGGGAGTAACGATCCAACTTCTGGAGGAGACGCAAGAGGCGTAGCAGCCTCACTGTCTTTAGCAGGTGGACAAGGGAAACCTGGGGGAAGAAAGAGAGAGAGAAAATCAGATGTCATCAGTAGACTGCTGTCCCACTGTTTTTTCAGTGAAATAAAACTGTTTTCTAAAGCTCTGTGGATTCTTGAACCCAGCTGCCTTACTGCATATTGTGCTTAACTTGAATATTAAGACAGAGGAGAACATTAAGCAGATGGTTTAAAAAAAAATAATAATGTTTTCTTTTTCTGTGTACATAACTATTTACTATTTCTGATTTAGGCCAGCAAACCTGAAATATGGGGAAATCTTTCAATTTGTCTTTTTTCACGCAAAGCACTCTTTTGGATTTAACTCTAGAAAAGAAACATAATTGGTGAACTGATAAAGGTTCAGTTGATTTCAATATGGAACTACAAAATAAATGTCTTCAAGCAAACAATTTCAGTTTTTGCTAAGCATCAAATAGTAGGCATAACTCAGGTGTGTATGACATGAAACCAGCTTAATAATGTAAGCCTGTCAGAGGCAACAATTTATAGCATATACTTTTTAGAACAAGGAAACAGAGAAGTGAGCAGACACTCAGAGTTTTCTTCAGGTTGAAGCATGTGTTCAGAGGCCTGGGCACATTTTAATCCTCTCTACTGAGTTCAAAAAAGCTTGTATTAAAACTTCTAACACTATTTCTTAAATTTCTTACCTAACAACTTATTGCCTTTTGCTTTTGCTAAACCAGAATAACCCAAAGCTAAGCTTTTTTCTGTCTGCTAACCAAAACCTGAAGTTTTTAATCTTAAACTTCCATTCACTAACAGCCAGGCACAGGCTGACCAAAAAAATGTGTAACATGCAGGATTTTAGATTTATTCATGAAGTCGTAATGATTTTATTCCAGTCTTATAAATTAAATAAGTGAGAAACCTGTAAAAGGAAATAAAAACTTTACAAATATATATATTTTTTGCTATTACGGTTTTGATAATGTATAAATAATTCTCCCATGAGCTTCTTCATTCAATATTAATTTTTTGGGGTTTTTTTCTTTTTTTTTTCCTAAGGACCTTCACATTTCTTTTCATGTGAATGGGCAGGAGAAAAAAGAAAATCAACATATGACACTTATTTAAAATACTTTGAAGTTCACTGCCATCAGGAATAAAACTTGACATTAGAGCATACAAACAATTACAGGGTCTTCTTTTCTTGCATTTCTTTTATTCATCTTATGTCATCTACAATAGGTCAATGAAATCAGCTATGTCTGTGGCTGTAAGCACAAGAATATCTGCAAGCCTGGGGCAGAAGGCTGTAAAATATTTGAAGGAATTGGCATGTTCATATAAGTAGTTATTCTAACTGAATTAATTTTAGCCATGGCACTATTTCCACTGCTTTTTTTTCCATGGGAATTCATTTCTCAAAGTCTCCTTTCTTCTCTCTCTTCAGCTTTTTTGAATGTCATTCACACTCTTTACATAAAGTGGTCCCTATTCACGACCAATTCTCCAAAGAATTGTGGTAATATAAAAACATATATACATTTATTGTTTATATTCTATGGCCTTTGCATTGGAATCTTCATCTTTACGTGGGTGTCTATGTTTTATCACATCTAAAATAATTTTAACTTGAGTGAAATGTATTTTTAATTATAGTCTTTCAGATAAGAAATTTCAAAAGAGCTGTTACAGTAAGTGTACCCTAACAGTCATTACTAGTGACTGAATTAGTGAACTGACCTAGTGACTGACCACTTTTATTGTTACAGAACACTCATATATATATATAAAAACAGAGAATCAGGTATCATAATAATCTTTTAATATGGAGACCTAGACATTTTAAGTCCTATAGACCACCTCATTTCAAAATAATTTCTGCATAAATTTGAACACAGAAGTAATTAATCATATGCACTGAAGTTTCTCATGCCAAACACTGTTCTTGCATTGTGTCCTGTCTGTCATTGGAAGACTTGAAATGCCACCGGGCAGCTTTCTTTTCTATGTCACAAATCCAGAAAGACAAAATGAGGAGTCAGCTCTCATACTTGTGACTGTTTAGATTTTGCTTTGCCCACAGATATAAAATCATCTAAATTTTCCACTTAGTTAATAGTTTTGGACTAGCTGAGTTAACCTTTTTCTGTCAAAATGACAGAGGCAGAATTTTATCTAAAACTAACAGAAACAGAAATAGCATAGTGCTGAGAAGTACTGAGAAATAGTTGCTACATCCTACTGAATAAAGTCTCTGCTTGGAAGAATCATCACAAAGGAAAGCAAAAAGGAATTAATAAGGAAACATGATACATTTTAAGCAACGACTTGTGACTGGGATCTTTTATCCTGCTTCATTAGTTGGTTTTCCTGAAAAAATAGCACTTTTACCCTATAACGACCAATTTTTACTCAGAGAAGAGCAAATCCAATCATTTTAACTAGTGCTTAATGGCCTGGATTCTACTTTGGCAGTATTTCATACCACATTTCTACAAAGTAAGGGATCCTTTCCATCAGATGAATACAAGGGTGGAAGGAGCTGGGGTCTCAGCAGTTATGGTGGTTAAGAACCAATGTGGAGGTCTCAGACCTCTAAAGAGACACCCATGTACTGTTAGACTGAAATTCCTGTAAGATGTAAAGGCAACAGAGCCAATGCATACACTTTCACCTTTTTTCTTTCAAAATATCTCCAGGAATGGTGAGGAACTCTACAGTTTTTTCACATTTTCTGACTCAACAAATCTTCATTTGAAGGGTGACAGCTATGACTGATAGCTTGCAGGATTTAGAACATCCCTAAATGGTTGGCCTTCCTGTGGAGGCTGGAACAGCAAAGCAGTGACATGGTCCCTGATGCCCTTTTTAATTGTTCTTATGAGGCAACATCTGAGAGTCAATGGAGTGAAAATCTGATAACAGATATAAGGAAATGGCTTATTAAGTCAAGAAAGTCAGAAAACAGTGGAATGTAATTAACACCTCCTTCTGCTCTGGAAACAGTTGGTAGTCATTATCTTGAGAAGTTTAGAATCATAGAACGCTTTGGGTTGGAAGGGACCCTAAATACCATCTAGTTCCAACCCCTTTGCCATAGGCAGGGACACTTTCCACTAGACCAGGCTGCTCAAAGCCTCATTCAATCTGGCCTTCAACACTTCCAGGAAGGGTGCAGCCACAACTTCTCTGGGCAGCCTTTTCCAGTGTCTCACCACCTTCACACTAAATAATTTCTTCCTAATATCCAATCTAAATTTCCCTCTTTTGGTTTGAAAGTATTTGCTGGAATGATAGCAAGGAGCAGCCTCCCACATTCTGGGTTTGTTCTCAGTTACCAGAGGGAAGAGAAGGCCCTTGACTGTGCAGAAGTCTTTACCATGTAGCAGCTTACTACCAAAGTTGGTCAAAGAAAACGAAGGAAGCTTGAACCTTGCAAAAACTTTTAACACAGTATTTAACTCTTGGATCATCTGGGGAGCTATGTATGTCTGTCAATATTAATTATGAGATTAACATGGCTATATACCATTTATTTCTTGGGGCTAAGGCTTAAGACTTAATCTATTGTTAATTATCTCATTAAGGATCCATTACTAACACAGGGATATTTCAGTGTCCCTGGAAATTTTTAGTCACCATATTGGTGATCTTATAAGGGAAAAAATTTAAAAGCACAACAGACAGGATCTGTGTGTGAATCATGGTATAGCAGCATTTTTGATATTGTGAAATTTTTAATAAAAATAAAGTAATTATTGGGTAACACTTTCTTTTCCAGAGTCCAATATGGAAAGCATATATGTCTTCCAAATGAGAAAAAAACCCATCTATTTTATTTTTTTCTTTTCTCCTTCAAGGAAAAGATGAGACTTAGTTTATTCAATGAAAATTTCTTCATGGAAATTAAACCAAGACGGTTATGCTGGCTGTTTGGTTTTAATGTAAGGGATAAACCAAGATAGTAGTATATTTAAAAGGATTACCCACCAGTTATAAAAAAACAGTGACTGAAAAATGTGGAAATATTAACTGGTTTTAAAAGGTACTGCATTAGCATCAGATTGACGGTTCTTATAGTAACAAATGGAGTTGAAAGAGAGATCATCGAAGGAAATGTAACTGATAAAACCAAACAGGATACCTGACATGAGAGGTTTCCTGAACAGCATTTCTCTTGGTTTTTTCTGATATATGACAACCTGAACATTTGTCTATTTATCTGTAACTCACATTTCTTGTAAATGAGAATGAGTGCTTCTGTTCACAAAAGATGAAAAATCTGAGAATTAGAAAGGGAAAAGCTTAAAAGCTTGTCTCTTACGTGAAAAATCCACAAAACTGAGAAACCTCTGTCAACATTTTTTCCAAAATTAAACTTACTGATTTGGAGAAGCAGGGGCTTTTTACAATTTTTTTTGATTGTTTTGTTTGCTTTTTTCTTTTGGGTCGTTTTTTTTTTCTTTGGCTTTGTTTTTTTGGGCTTTGTTTTTTTGGGCTTTTTGATTAGTAGAGCTTTACTCTCCAAAATCTAATAAGATTGTGGGAAGAAAATCCTTTATCCAAACATAAGTAAACCAACACAAATTACATTGGTAATTGATTGGTTACGATTAATTGTAACCAACCATGATTATGACATCACTAGACATTAGACCCAAATATTTTTCAAAGTGGCTTAAACATTTTGTCATCATATTGCTTAAAGAGATGACTTGAAATCAAAGCCAAATAAATCACAATTTTAAGTAGAAGGTGTTAGAATACAGAAAAGGTAGAGATCATGGTGTAATGTTTGCAATAGAATGCTCAAAGGTAAAGAGAAAGAAGATTCCTGGGTAAATGAAGAATGCTGACTATACTGACCATAACCAGGATTTTCTTCACCACAGTGACAGTTTATGAGTTTTGAAAATTTAAGGATTGAATATATGCAGTTTAAGAGAGCAAAACCCATAAGGAATTGCATTTGAGTACAGTAAGTAAAAATGAAACTATCAAAGATGAAATGGTTTACAAAGTAAGGAAAATTGAATTAAAACATGGTACGTATGTGTCTTCTATAATAATGAATGGCCACTTCAACACCCAAATGTATAATACTTCTAGTTAACATGTACCATTACACTGTATTCCTTGCTTCAGCATCCAATGTGAAAATACAAAGTTGAAAAAGGCATCAACATATTGTAATTCATTTAGTTTTAGTATCCAGATCTGGGAAAAAAATAAAATAAACACCAACCCCCTCTTGAGTAAAGAACAATTGAAAAGTAAGTTTAGTACTTACCACAGTGACGTTGAAAGCATAAAGAAGATCAAAAGGAAGTGCAGCAATTAAATCAATGATAAACCAGGTAGTCACGTAGTGGATACAAATAGATCTTGCTTCAAATATAACTTGGCCAGACTTGCTGACATATGTTGTTCGGAAATTTAAAATAATATCTGCTTGACAAAGAATGAACAGAATCAGAGAAAAAAAAATTATTGATTCCTGGGGTAACACCAGGAATGCACCGTAGTACTGTCTTTCTTAAGTATGGCAAAAGCCTGGGAAAGAATCTAGCAGAGAAACAGATCAAATATAATGGTAAGAGTTCCACACACATAAAGCTAAATCAGTTGATGCACATATTTGTTCTTTGTCAAGAGAAAAAAAAATGTTGAAAACATTTAAAATGCACTGATTTCAAAGGGAACTTGAATTAAACAGCCCACATTGTTCTTTAAACAGTACCAAATATTTCTGCAGTATTTTTCTTAACTAAAAATAAGGGTATGATCATTATTGATAAAAATATTTACATTTCTTTTGAGAACAAAAAAAAGTACTTTACTTAAAAGGAGTGATTGAAACTTTCTTTTAGTGATAACTGTCCAGCACAGAGAACAAATGTCATCCTCAAGGATAATCACTTGTTTATTAACAGAAAAGTGCTGAACTCTCTTGATAAAAAAGGCTCTTGGGCTCTGGTACAGATCACAAAAATTATATGAATTGCTTGGTGGTTTGTGCATTTTGTATGTTCCTATCTAGCATTTCAGGATGAATGTTTTGAAGTATGAGATGTAGTTTTGACATATCTTGCCAAAATGCATTAATACCCAAAGAAAAGTTCAGGTCTTGACAACAGAGTCTCAATTATTTTGGCATCCTACAAGACAAAGACTATAATCTGTCCTTGAGCCATGTACCCAGTTTCTACCAACATTCCTCAGAACTACTTTTGTAACTTCTGCAACAATGCAAAAGAGTGCAGCCAACCATCAAGACTGGCATTTTACAGAAAGATAATTAGCCTTCTGCCTTACAAATTCTAATGGCTCATATTGAAGACTGTGTCATAAAAGAGAAAGAAGTGATCCGAAGTGTTAGGAAGACATTTTAGAGTGTGACTGACTTTATTTCTCATTTAAAATTAATAACTACAGGCTGATGGTCTTGGCAGCCTGAAAGACAGTGGACTTTCTTTCATGTCCAGGTTATGAGAGGCAGCTTTCCAGATATTAGTCCAATGTGTTATATACTTAGAAACTGTTATTTGTAACCTATTCAGCCTACTATCAGGAGTTATAAGGAAAGGATTGCATTCTTTGTGCTCTCTGCCTGTGGCAGCAATGGCAGCACTGTCTTCTTCCTATCTGCTAGGTGATGCACAAGATTTGCCTTCAGCTGCCTCTTCTGTATGCTGCTCTTGTAGAGAGATGGCAGCAGCAGCTGCTGGGGGACTGGCCCCACACCATATATTGGAAGAAGTGTGCAGATGTTATGCAATGGCTTTATTTTCTCTTTTGATTGAGGTATTTCCTGTCCTAACAGCTAGTTCATTGCGTGCTATGCAACCTGCTCCAATTCAGCACATTCCTGATAAAAAAGCAGGCTATGAAGTCCTAAAAATTAAGCATACCTCAACTTCTGGTTCTTCATAATTAAAGCACAATGAACAATAACATGCTAGTATCTCAAGTTGGTTTTAATGGAAATCAAGTTAGAACTAAAAAGTAGGTATTAGTAGGATTACTAGCAGGAGCAATATATTCATCTACTCTTGGTTTTCTAGGCACTTCTGGAGGCTTGAGAACTTTTCTTCCTATTATACACACATGAGAATTAATGCCTACTTTCCAATATATCTTTTATCCTGCACTTTTGATTCAAGGTATGCAAATGTCTGCAACACCCAGCATGCATGAACAAACAGACTCTCCTCAGTATGTCAAAAGCATAGATTTTCAGAATGTGCTTTATGTGCACATAAAACATTGCTAGCACTGTAGCCATAAGAAAAAGAGTAGCAGGTAAGATTTGTCCTATTTGCAACCTTTGCGCAACCTTGGCAGCAAAATGTAAAAACAAACACTAAATATTGTTTCCCCCATGATTTATTTGAAAATCAAAAGTTTAAAACCAAATGGTTATATCGAACATACACATGGAAAATGGAATTTGTAAACATTTATGCAGTTCTCTTTAAGTATGTCAGATTTTATAGGTTCTAGTCAGATATTTTCCCCCTTTCCTGATATTTCCCATTTATCAAGGACTTTTCCTATATTTGCTCTCTTTTTTCTTATTGTAGTTTTGTTTGGGTTTTTGTGGTGGTTTGATTGGTGTTTTTTTGGGTTTGTTTTTTTTTTTTTTTTTTACAGTGCCACTACTTCTGAATTAAGAAGGAGTTGGAAAGGAAACTTTCCAAAAATGCTTTTAGTATGATGAGGACAGCCAACACACAGATTTACAGTAAAGGAAAGCAAAGCAAAGGAAAAAGCATCTGACCAGGTTCATCTTAACTAACTAAATCAACATGATATAAAGCAATCTGTCATAGTATAAAATCCCAATGGAAAATGCTGCCTCATTGAGAGGACACAATTGCAACTAGTCCATATTAAAGCAGTTTGTTATTTTCAGAATTTTTCTTTAAAATGGTACTAAAATAACATCAAAAATGGAAATTGTTTGACTCACTGTACCTGCACAATATTGGACAATGATACCTACAGGACTCAAATGCTTAGGGTTAAAATTGTCTTTGTTTGGACCAGGCAGATCCACTATTTTATAAGAAATTATTTTTTCTGCCTTCAGAACATAGATAATCAAAGAGAGAAGACAGAAGATCGATGTAGAAATTACTGTTGAAGTCCTACAACAGTTTACACTAGTGTTCTTGCAAATTCATTTGAAAATTACATCCATCCACCTAGTAACTTTACCCAGTTTCTTACTTAATTTTAAATATGATGGAGTCGCTGACACTGAAGTGAATTACTAACTCTTATCTAGGCTTGAGCAGGAGATCTTTTGTGATCATGCAGTATTTGTGACAAAGCAGCAATATCAAACTTTATTTCCTTTAGCATATTTTTTGAGATATTCCTCCATGTTTGCTGTGATGTGCTGCTTAGACATTGTCATAAGGGAAGCTATGAAGAATTTGAGTGAAAGACTTCTAAATTTCTTGGCTACAAGGTATGAGAATGTTTGCCTAAAGCACTGACAAACATTGGTATGATGTGTTACAAAATTGACCCTGCTCTGGAAAGGGGGGTTGGACTAGATGACCTTTTGTGGTCCCTTCCAACCCCTAAATTTCTATGAATTCTGTATGAAAAGTGTAGATTTCCATCTCAGCATAGAATCACAGAATAGTTTGTGTTGGAAGGCATTTTAAAGATCATTTAGTTCCAACCCCTTTGCTATAGGCAGGGACACCTTCCAGTATGCCAGGTTGCTCAAAGTCTCATCCAACCTGGCCTTGAACACTTCCCTGAAGGGGGCATCTACTGCTTTCCTGGATAACCTATCCCAGTGTCTCAGCATTTACAGATTAAGGAATTTCTTCCTAATATTCAATCTAAATCTACTCCCTTTCAGTTTAAAGCCCTCGTAAAAAGGGCTTTTTTCAGTTTAAAGCCCTCAGCTGTTTTTTTTTCAGTTTAAATCCCTCTTTGTCTTTCCTGTATGTGCCCTTCTGGAAGGCCACTATCTTATTTAATTCTACTCAGATTTGCATTGAGGTACTAATCTTGTGAATTTCTAGCATGTTAGATGATGATCTGAACCACAAAAGGATCTGATAAAATTCATAGCTGCTCTAAACCCCTCATGTTTCATTGTATATGTAACCCCCAGGTTTTAAAGCTTCATCTCCCTAGAGATGAAACTCTTAATGACTTTGTAATATAATCATAGAAACACTTCGATAATAAATCAGCTTCTATAAAATATTAATTACCCTTTAAATGAACATACAGTAAGACAAATGCACATTAAATCAATTGCATTCTCTCATTCATATTTTTTTGTATACATATTCTTCACACTTAAGGGAAGGATGATTCTATTGTGTGTTTTTACAGTTTTATAACAAAGTCCTAGTTCTAAAAACTTTTGGTATTTAGTCTAGTATTTTCAAGTTCTCCACCATGGATAGCAGAAATGATTTGTAAGATATTTTTCACTTGTCTTTCACTTTTACAGCTCGTCTACTTTGGCAGAGAAACACAGGCATAAACAAAGAACCTATGCTTTTTTGCAAGGACAATTTATGGCCACAAAAAGGGAAGCAGTTGCTAAAAAATAAAATCTGCTCATTTTATATATGATAAGTGCAGCATTGTAGGTATCTTCAGTTTCAGATACATAGTGGTTGTTCTATATTATTGATAAGAATTCCTAACAGTTTCTGAAAAATAACTAACATGGGTTTAGATATTCTGTGGTAATCTCAAATAAGTTACTGCTGCAGTCTATTTTAATAAGGGTAAAAAGAATTTATTTTTGACTAAAAATCAGTTACTGTTTGGATCTAGAAAACATGCTCTTACCATTCATACATTGACACTATGAGAACTTACATAATCTAAGATGTCAGCTTAGAAGTGTAGAAAAAATTATTTAAATCCCCAAGTTCTGTAGCATCACATTTGGAACAAATTTTAAATGTAAATTGATATTCAGGACATTAAGGTAAAACAATAAGTCTTCCTAGTTAATAACGAATAAATAAATAAGCCAATCCTAAAAAAAAAGTCATAAAATTTTAAGATACACTTTAAACCAGAAAATGTAACTGAAATGCAGATATCAGTGACTATCAAAATTACTAGTCTGAAACTAAAAAAATGTAATTCAGTTTAAATAACAACTGAAATGTGCATAGCATCTTACAGTACACTTCTGTCTTATTTTTTAAAAAAGAAGAAAACTAAAACTCTGTTTTTGGAATGAACTAGAAAGATTTCTTGCTCTAGATAAATAAATCATATAACAAAGGAGGCTTTAGACATTTCAACGTGATATTTGAAGACAAAGTTGCTCCTAATATTCAAAGTGGAATTTTCTGAGAGCCACTTTCTGAATCACCAGTATTAAATTCTAATAAAAATCTCAGAAAGTTGGAAAAAGGCCAAGGAAATTGAATTTGGTATGTTAATTTTAATAATTCAATGGAAGAAAACCCAACATATTAAAAGTGATGATCCAGGAAACAATAGATTTGCTAATCACAGGAAAAGCAGATGATTCTGGCATTTATACTAAATGTGTAGTAATAAAAATTCACATTAAAGTGCAAGTAATGGCATAAGTTAGTGTGAAAGAGTGTGTGAAATCAACACACTGTTTTTTTGATAATAAAATTATGTCTGATACTACTATCAAACTTGATGAATACTATAGAATACTTAATTTTTCTCAAGTTATTTCATCCTGTATCATCCTAATATGAAGGTCTTCATTAGCCAAAATATGAGACAAAAAATAAAAAACAAACATAAGACAAATGGGATTTTCTGCTCAGTTTCAAAGTGTTGTTGCTATGGTTCTGTTTACAAACAAAACTGGTTCTGGAGGATTAATTTTGGCTCATTTCCTTCACAGTGATATATATGATAGTTTTGAACAAATGGATGACTGTGACCAATCCAAATCCAAACATAAAATGGGTCATATATATCCTCATATAATACACAAAATATATCTGAGACCCAAGAAGCAAAAAGATGAATGTAGAAGGGGAGATTCTGGCTTGGAAAACAATGATGCCATACAAAATTTCTAATACTTAAGAATGCCAGGATGAGCTCAGTATAAAGGACTGGCAAAATGGAGGATATTATCTGTGAATAATGAATAATGAATATTGCAGTTCATACAAGTGAAACTACTTTAGCCACACAATACTAGCACCCACACTTCAAGACAAATAAAATAAAAAAGACTGGACTCCAGAATGCTAACAGGAGAACTGACTTAAGCTTGCTTTCATCCACCAATGGCTGATTAAGCAAAATGGGATACACTGGGCAGACATTAGGCAAATACATTTTGGAAATCAAATGTGGCTTAGCAAATGAGGTAATGAACTTGCACTGTTTAGATTCATGTTAAACAATCATACTGTAAAATACAGAGCCACCCTAAAGATATCCAGGATATGTTCAAGCAGAAACACTTAAATACATGGACTTGTGCAACATGTACATGAAATGAACATAAGAATGTAGATATGCTAGGGAGATGAAAGGCAGATTAGACTATTATCATCCTCTGCATCACTGAGTTACTCTGTTTTTCCTTTAATATCATAGCTTTGAAGGAAATGAAGGCTGATTTGCATTTCTCCATACATGTTCTTTATGGAGTTACACTAAGTCTGGGTAAAGGAAGAACTCATCCTCAAACCTCTTAGCCATCATAATCAAGAAGCCAGGTAGTACTTTTTTTTCCCATTAATGCACTGATTCTCTTTGCCCACCCACTCACTACTGAGGGCAAAGAAAGGAGGCAAACACTAAGCACAGAGAAAGGATCATGTCAGATTGTTTCTTTAAAATACCATAAAATATTTCATTAGGCTATTTTGATCAAAACCCGGTTCTCCCAGATATGGGTCTTGTAAAGAATTACTTCCAAGGTTTCACTGAAAGAAATGTGTTCTGCTGTCTTCTTCACCTTGAAGCTAGGAAGTCTGCTAAGATCATTTGACATGTACTGGTTAACCTATACACAGCTAGTAGCGGATCTGTGGTATTTCTGACAGCTTGATCTCTGCCATACCCTACCTTTTACCCACTGGATTTGAGTCTCCACTATTAAATGGAGTTCTTGTTTTGGCGCAGTGTTGATCCTTCAATTTTTTCAAGATTTAGTGCAAAACCTTAACACAAATTAACATAGACATATATTCAATGTATTTTGTTACATGAAGGTTATAATTTGTTGATGTTTTAAGGACTACTGTTTTCATTCAACAAATTCCTCAGGATGAACATAACATATAAGTAAACTCAGTATTATAAAACTTTTAGATTAGATCAGCAAGTAGTTTCAGCTGGCCCTGTATTCTTAAAACTACTAAAAAGTTCTGAAAAATACCATTAATATATGAAAATAATATGTTTTCATACGGTCCATAAGGTGCAAAGGGTCAGTTCAGCTCCACAGGTGCTCAGTAGAGTTGGTAACTATTCACATTTACAGATCACCATGGTAACACCAGCCACATACATAATGAATTCATGTCAATTTACTTGATATGGGTAAGAAAGAAAGATAAGGGTATTCAAATGATTGGTATTTTAAAACTTCTCGTTTGTCTCCGAAACCTCCTGTGGTTAGTTTTCAAAGGTCAGAAAAAAATATTTGCTTACTTATTGCACATTAGCATAGCGAAACAACTAAAGATTTAACAGAAAGGAGATAAATGTTTACTTTAAATTCCCCTAAGCCATCCAGTACACCAAAGGCTTATCAATGTGCATATGAAATTCACTGTTCAAGACTGAAAAGATTAGAGGTTTTCTGTTCAACACCCCTTTTTGCCTTCTTATCAAAGCAAATAGGACAACAACCCCAGATAACATTTATATATATAAAACTAAATAGGAAATAGTAAGCGCTTCTTTCTGCATCCAACTCAGATAAAAATCCAGAGGGAGGTAAGTGTGATCCATCTTTTATTTCCTGAAAGCTTTCTGAGCTTTACTTGGGTATAAACAATTTCTTCATCTAGACAGCCTTATTTATATCTTAACTGCTTTGCTAAAGTAGTGAGAAAGCTCTGAAGAAAAAAAAAGCCACCAAAACAGAGTTCCTGAGGCAAGAAACTTCTGTAAAGAAAAATCTTGGATAGAAATTTAGAAACAACCACTTCCCTTGAGATATTTTATTATTTTTAGGAATTAAATGTTCCACAGTCTTTTGGGGGTTGCTATTTAAAAAGTGGGAAAATGAACTCTTTTTTTCTTATACTTTGAGGAAATAGAATGGGAAGCAAGTAGAGGCAAGACAGAGTAATTAAACATAAAAAAATGTATAATTATCTGTTCTGAAAATGCTCATGAAATATTTAATATATTAGAAATTATTTGTGAATCTTACTGTGCACTAGCATCTACCTATTAATCTATTAACCTAGACATAACTTACCAAAGGACAATTTAAAATTGAAAACAAGCATAAAAATTGTAAAGCTTTGGGGATTCCAAACAACTCCACAGCATCAAAACTAATGGTTTTCCTTAGTCCTGAATTTGTGCTTCAAATGGTCTGAGATGAGGTGGGCTTTAAGAATTTTCAATAGCATGAAGGGAAAGAAATTTACCAGTTACAACTTTGAAACAGGCAAGAGGGGCATTTAATCTCTGAGGTGATTGTTAAAGCATACATGAAGTGACTAATATCTATGAGTCATAAATTTTCAATTAGAGGTATATTTTAATATCTTTAAGCATGCTCTAACAATGAACTTCCAACTGTACAAGCTTCGCACTTAAAGCTGTATTCAGTATGTTTATTTCAGACGGGGACAAGAACTACAGTCTCTTCTGTTTCAGCAGTTCTGATAACACAAACAGAAAAGAATGTACCGTAAATAATAAGCATTATTGCTACAGAAAGAAAAATCTCAGGTTCACTCGCTGCAATTTTTTTCTATGTACACTGGAAAAAAAAACATTTTACCTGATCTTGCAAGATACATTTATCATTACAGACACTTGGAAAAGTAGAATAGGAAATGTAAATATTGTCTATGACATGAGCAATGTCATTAAACAGTTATCTGAAACTAAAACAGGAGTAACAACACATAATATCAGATAGTTTGACTTGCTACACTGTGCGCTGGAACATCTAATATACCATCTTTACACGAAAGTACTTGATGTAGAGAGCAAAAAAAAAGGTTAAGTTGCTCTATTTTTGTCTTCATTGGGGAAAAAAAAAAAGCCAAATTCCTATTTCAAGTTAGATAACTCAATTTCAGTTGAAAGCAGTCAGCAAAATGTCAGAATCCAAATGAAATAAAGCTCAAGATAACGTCTAGACTGTTCTACTGAATTTAAGAAACACCTTTAATTCATGCATAAATTAGCAGGTGACTTTTTTCCCATATTTTTTTCAGTGTTATAGCACGGATCCACCTGTTTTGCCACCAAACACCTATGTGTTTTGAGCCAGTCCTGACCTGTATTGCAGACTTTTGCTCCTTCCCCTCTTACTGCTGTTCAGGTAAGTCTGTGAGCTTAACTGAAGCAAAGTGTGATGGTCTGCAAAGAAGCAAGGAATTTTACTGCTTTCAAACAGAAAGGTGAACTTGGCTTGGCAACACTCAATAAGAAGAACCAAAGCTCTCCAGTTCCAACAGATCTGGAACAAGTAATTATATCACCTATGGATCCTCCCTCACCTCCAAATAATTAAATAGATCTTTTCTTTCATTTATTTCAGCTCAAATTTTCTTCTCCAGGTTGTGTGGAATCACTTCATGTAAAGAAAAAATCAACATCAAATCAATGACCAATTGCTCTCAGAAAGACTTCTCTTGTCTCCCCAGACAAATTTCTTATTTTTCTATTCCCTATCACCTCTTTTACACTCTTGATTCTTTCAGTACACATCTTCCAGCCCTTCTGTTCTGCTGAATCTTAAACTTTTGCTGTTCACACCCTCTGATTACACAGGCTTGTTGATGGAGCTCCTTTCTGGGTTTTTTTTTTTCAGCACTGTTGAACAACTCCTCCTCTCTAGCCAGCAGACTAATCACCTTCCCTTACCAACACAAGGAAAATCACAGGCCCTGTTAGGCACTAAGTCCCTAAGATGTGTGCAGAGAAAATAAACACTGATTGACCAATCTCATAAAATCATTCAGTACTATTAGCCTCAAACCTTGACTCTGATTTATCTTCTGGTTAGATTTAGTGGCTAAGTAGCTGAATCTGCATGGATTCTCTCAGCCTGTTATTTCTACTACTGATAAGATATGGGCACACATCCCCTTAAAAAAAAAAATCTTGTAAAAAATGTGATGTCTCTGAAACTGCTATGAAGTTACACTGAAAAATTAAAGAGAATTAATTTGGTAAAAAGAAACGACAGTTGTTTAAACTGTGACACTGTTCCCATTCAAAAACCTACAACTACATGCAGTTGTAGTTCCTATTTTCTATATATATTTTGCACTGATTAAGCTCTCACACAGTATTCACAGCAGTAAATATCAGAAGATTGGGACCAACATTACCCTAATATCTTCCAAGCTTGTATTTAACACGACTACAGGCTTCTGTGATGTTTTCATTCAAAATTTCTAAGGCCAGTGATGTGAAAAGCTCTAACTTATTCCTTCCCTTATCTGACTGATCAAACAGCTTTTACTCCTCTGTGGGTATCCTTTTCACAAGTTTCTGGTGTGACAAATGGTGCTCTAGCTATGATCAGTTCCTATGAAAAGACAATTTAGTTCATAGTTGGGCATAAATGAGCTGTGAACTCTGAGCATATCCATGCCCTCTTGGAATCATTTGGTGACATCTCTTGTATTAAATCTCTGTAGGACATATCATATCCTTTACTAAGACATCTAGATTTTTGTCATGCTTACATTCACACAAAAACACATCCATTCAGTGAACTGTATGAAAACACCAGTTTATGTTTGGTGCTCAACAAAGGGAAAAGATTACATTAAATACATGGAGGTTCCACTTATTGTGTAGTGGAACTTGCACTCCTAAATAATACAAAAAGAGAAAACTATAAACCGATATTCATGAAACTATGCTATTAGACCCTTTTCAAAAGCACAATATGTGTTTTGTATAATCTCAATTTCTGATCCTTGTTAAAAAAAAACAAAAAGAGGAAAGGAAAAAAAAGTAATAATCCAGAGGTAAAAGTTTATCTGCTAGCCAGCTGAACTTCTTTACACATAAACAGGATTATTTTACCAGAAACAGCTGATTTTCCTGTGCCAATATTTTTTCTTTACTTTAGGCTTGATTTTATTTTATTTTATTTTATTTTATTTTATTTTATTTTATTTTATTTTATTTTTTTTTAAATAAATCCTGATGGGATAAGGCATACAATCAAGCCATAGCACAGTAACAATTTAGTATTTGTCAGATGATTCTGTAACTGCCCTTGCTATGCTTTTGGACTGCAGCAAATGCTAGGTAATATAAATCAGTTTACCTCTCTTTTTACTGTGAATTAAGAGAAGTTGAAAAATCCTGAACCTTTAGTGCAAGTAGAGTACATGTAAACAGTAGCCAGGGGACTGGGCAGTGCATAATTTCTGATTAGACTACAGTAATTCAGTCTTATGCTTAAAACCTAGATGATTTAGGTATATCAACTCTACTGATCTTTAGGACAGACATTTTCCTATACCATCTTGCTCTCCAAGATATTATGGCTGGCTTGTCTCCTATTTCTTTTATTTTTTAAATCGTATTTTATTGTCTTTAGCTATAGTGCTTGAAGAACAATTTATGTGCTCCCATATAAACTCATTTTTTCTATTCTACTGCTGCTGTAAACTTACATGTTTCTCATAAATCCCCTGGGTGCAATGGAAGTGTGATTTTTCAGCTCAGCATCTCTTCTCAAATTGTCTATTGCCACAATCAGTTTGATGATTTGTTTTCAGATGCTTACATGATAAGGTAAGGGAGATAATATTGGCTTTAAATAGAAGATGAAAATAATGTTTCTTTTACACCTTTTGTTTAGGAATCTAGGCTACTATGAAGCAAAAGAAAGTTTACAGGAAAAAAGATTTAAGTAAAAAACCTATTAAAAGTAGGGGGTTTATGTAATAAATAGATAATATCTAGTTAAATATAGAAATAAAAACATATAACAAAATAATGCCTTTTTAACAGCATGTTGCATCTTCTCAATGAGAATTGATAATTTATTTTCAGAAAAATATAGCAAATGTTGAACAGATCCTAAATAAAAATCAATATGAACTATAGAAAATTTTACATGAAAATCTAACCCTTCATGGGAAAGAGAAAGAAAGCACTGGTGGCCAGGATTAAGGAAAATTACAGTTTTAGAGGTATTAGGATATAAATGCTAATCTGCAGCTTCACTTCCTTTGTTCTGTCCTTTAATGTGGCATCCCTTTATGAGAGAAACTATCAATAATCTTGTAGAAAAAACAGATGTAGTCTATAGATTCTTCTTTTCTAGCTTTGGAAAAGCTTTTTTTAGCAAAGTATAGTTGTATCAGTGTTAATTCACTATCATGGTATGCTCTGCTGAGCACCATACTTAGGCTGCTGTACCCATTACTGTGGGCATGCTGGGGCACACAGAATGACTGGCACACCATTGGGAAAGCAGTGGTTTTAATTGCAACTCTTTACTGTTCTGAAACCCCTTGAATTCAAACCCCAATAAAGTGAAACCAACCAGAAGACCACAAATTAAAAAAAATAAAAAGTCACATTGTTTTATCTCTTTCCTTGATTTTCAATTTATTGGGTTCCCTTTTCCAGATGCTCTCCTTAGTTATAAGGGTGTTAAATAGGGATTAGTTAAGTTCAGTTCTAACAGTAGACAATATGCCAGAAAAGCATCACATATCATGACCTTTACAATAGCATACTAAACACTGGAAAGATTTTAATTTTTATAACTATGCTCCACCTTTTAAAAACAAACTCATTCTATTGAATAACTAAAATATATTGACTTTTCTACTAAGGAAGATACAGACTTTGGAGTCTTGAAAGAAAAGCAAAGAATTACAAATATTTCTGGAAAGTGGACTGCCAGCTCTGCTTTCAAAAGAAGATGGTATTCCTGACTGAAGAAGTGTAAAAGTTTCTACATGGATAATTTCCTTAATACAACCTGCACCATATGGTAGAAAGAAACAATTCCAAAGACTGAAGAAACATCAGCCATATGACATAACTTTTCACTAAATTCAGTGTGTGTGAAGAAATTTTCTTGTTAGGTATTTCATGAGCACAATTTACATAAATGCTGTTGACAACAATGAAAGAATCACAGAATAAAACATTCAGTGGGCAGCAGCACATCTGCTTTGTGCACTTAAATTTTTTTGACCAATTCCAAGGGGGAAACCTGAAATATTTTTCTCAGAAATTAGATCATACAGCTTGCCAAGAATTCACAAACGTAGAACATTATCCAAAAATCATTAAAAATAATCCAAAAATGACCACATGCAAGCTCAGAAAAAAGAATGTTAAGCTATTAAGCATTTCATCATTTCCTTGGAAATGACCTAGATATTTATTTAGAAGAACTTAATGTTATTTAAAAATATAGTATTGTTTTACCATTACTTACAAAACAATTACTATGGCATTTCACAATGTGTGAATTGAGTACAGGTGAAACAGTCTGTCACACTGTCTTTTTTTTTTGTCTTTCCAACAGTAATACCGCAGCTGAGGAAAAAAAATAAAAATGAGTCAAATCTTGAGCACTCTTGGAAGTCTGAAGTGCTCAGAGGCCTGACATTCCAGTGTTACAAATTTCATTGTGAAAGAGGAAGTAGGAAATAAAATAATGTCTCAGATTCATTTAGGGGAGCTGAAAAGGGGAACAGTGGCTATATTTCCCAGAAGGACAGATGCAGAATATCTTGACCCAGCTACAAGGTACCCACAGAGCTGTCCCCAGAAGAGAAAGTAATACTTATTGTTAATAATGCTTATTTCAGCCTGTATTCATGAGGTTCCCAACATCTTGCCTGTGTTTTAAAAAGATATTTATACTGTGTAATCTACTTGTCTTGTTTTAGGTATTCCTTAAAAAAATCAGATTTCAGAAAGGAGCTTGTTTGGTATTTCTTTAAATACTTCTTTCTTGGATTTTACATTTAACTTTGATGGTACATGGCACAATACAAAACCATCTTGTAACCAGTTCACCAGTAGTTTAAATCAATGTAATTCATTTGGCCTCAAGAAAAGCAAGAATGTTCAGATGAGCAGTTTTCTTGTTTTAACTGTAAGGTATCTCCCAAATTCAAGTGTAGTAAACAACATTTTGGGGCAGTGATTTCTTAAAACTGGTTTAGCTTTACAAACATACATTTTTTCACTTTATGGGAAGCTGACTAACTACGTGTAGCAGTAACATTAATCTCAGCAGAGGAAGATAAAAAGTCAGCAGAGCCAATACAAATCAATACCTCCATTATCATAACTGTTATCTGTATCTTCCTGAAGAACATACAGAAAAGTTTCCATGGAAATGATCACTTGTAAGTTCTTGTGGCTCGTGCTTGTCTCCTTTATGTCCAGATGGATGTTTTTGTGTATGGAAACAACATCTTGTGTGCAGCCTAGCATCTGTTCTCCATACAGTGGTACGTGAGGAAGGCTGCTGGAAAATTTTCTAACAATATAGTGGTTTTTCTAACAATATAGTGGTTTGGTGCTCTAAGTGAGAATCTTTAAGAAATTTGTTACTGCTTTTCAGCGTAAACATTTTGTACTCTGTAGTCACAATTAGGAGGTAATCCAAAGTCAATGAAATATTTATTATGGCTTTCTTTCCCTAACATTAGGGGCATAAACAATGTCACTCTATTTGGTTTCATGTTCTGTTCATATATATCTCTATCTACAGATGAGACCATTTGACACTCCGTGATAAACTCTGACAGACAAATTCATAGAATTGTAGAATGGTTTGGGCTGGAAGGGAACTTGAAGATCATTTAGTTCCAACCCCTCTGCTATAGGCAGGGACACCCTCTACTAAGTCTGGTTTCTCAAGGCCCCATCCAACGTGGCCTTCAATACTTCCAGGGAGGGGGCAGCCACAGCTTCCTTGGGCAATCTGTTCCAGTGTCTCCTCACACTCAAATTAAATAATTTCTTCCTAGCATCTAAACTAGTCTCCTCTCTTCAAGTTCTAAACCATTTCCCCTTGTCCTCTCACTACACACCTGTGTAAAAAGCCCTACCCCAGCTTTCTTGTAGACCCTCTTCAGATATTGGAAGGTTGCTATAAGGTCACCTTGGATCCTCCTCTTCTCCAGGCTGAACAACCTCAGCTTCTTTAGTTGCATACCAGTCCCTTGGCATTTCAGCATATTAGGGTCTGAAAGCACACTTTCTAAAATATGGTTCAAAACACTGTTGTTTCCTTTCAAAATGCACAAGTTCTCATGCATGTGAGGTCCCCTAGACAAAGATTATTGTTTTACATGACCTTCTGTGCACTTGCAAGGGTGATAGTCATTGTAATAAAAAAAAACACGGGGAGAAAAAATAAACAAACATTCTAATTTGAAGTAAAGCAACCCAATAAAATCTATTACAATTAATACTACCGCATCTGATTCCAGTGGATTTTTTAAAATGTGTATTATTTTCAAAACAGTCATATATGCACACCTGAATAACCATGCAAGTCATGCAAGGTGATATGAATTTCTACTTCATTTGTAACATATTTTAAAAGCACTACATATTAAAGGTCTGAACCTATAGGGCTTTATTCGATTTAAGAAAGTTCTGGAAATTTTTGAGTAACTTGTATTTGTAAGAGACATTAATGACATCTCTTTATCGTATAATGCAGCAAAATTAACAGCTTTTGGGTTTCTAACCAGGCTTCTTTTAAAAATTGCTGATAATATATTTTGTTAAATAGTATTTAACAAGAAAGAGATCTACATGTACGAAGAGAAGCAAACTTAGTTACAATCATAAATTTTCTCCAGTGAAATTGCAAGCCATAGATAAAGTCTTCAGACCAATGTGTGTGTGAGTGAAGCTGGAGGAAAGGATGGGTATGTTGTAATTTTTTTCCCACAGGTAAGCATGGGAGTACTTACCAGAAAATAATTTACGATTTCTGTTGCCAGTACATTTATAAATAGTATAATTTTACAGCTATAATTAGTATCCAGGGTTCTTTATTTTCCATTAGAAACTGACACAAATATTTCACAAATAGAAGACTAAAATTAAAGGATAAAGGTCACTTATTTTTATACCTCTGCCCTCTGTAGTTGTTGCTGGCCACCTTAGTAGAAAAAAATACTCAGATACCTTTGATTATATCCATCAAAAAATGTTTTACTGTAACCCTGAAAGCTTATGGATATTTCCTCTGAACCACCACATTGATCACTACCCCTGTTGAAGATCTCCTTTTCAAATAGCCCTGTGAGTGAGTCTATTTATTTAGCAATAAGGTATTGATACATTTTCCAGTAACGTTACTTTCTTCAATTAAGGTGGTCAATAATATTTCTAAAAAGAAAGAGAAAAAAACCCCACCCATAGCCAAAAATACAAAGAGCCAAAACCAAACCAACCTTCCAAACAAAAAAACCCAAACCCAAACCAAAATCTAGACTATGTCTGAAAACTACGATGAAATTACAGAAAACTAGAAGTTATGCAGTCTGAAGGTTATCACTAATAAAATGGTATGACCGGCGAGAGAGATTCTCCCAATTATTTTCCAAAAGAGAGAAAGTTTTACAAACATTACTGAAAAGAAAGCAAGATCCATTATGTCTCTTATAAATATTGAAGTTTTAGCCATCCAGACATGCCTGTCTACAAATCAAGGACCTGGCCGTTGTCTATACAAATTAAGGGATATAAACTCCTAAGTCAATAGTACATTAAAGGAGGTAATCTCACTAAACCAAATTAAACACTTTCTGAAATAGTTTTTTCATCTGTTAGCTTAAATTCACTAATGTCTAAAAGCTTTTCACTTTGTTATGATTTTAAGATACATAAACCAGTAAAAAATTCTAAAACTAAACTAGTTTTAAACCATCATTGGACAGAGGAAGCAAAAGCAAAAGATTTATTTCCAAATTAATGGTGGAGAGAGTTTGCACACATTACTAAGGAAAAGAGATCTGAAGGTGCACTCAAGCAACAGATCTAGTTTCTAGTTTCTATAACAGATAGTAATAGAAACACTAGCATGTAAAGGAGCCATGAAGTAAAAAATAATTTTAAGTTGATTTGAGAAGACTTAATCATGTTCCCTCTCAAACCTCTTCCCCAAAGACATCACAAAAATGGGTTATTTTTTATATTCTGTTTATGTTTTGAAGAACTTTAAAGGGTACAGCAATTAAATCTCTATCTAGATGTGCCTTTTTAAAAAATAATTTAATTCATATCAGTACTCCTACTCATAAGCAGCCCAACACAGGAAACCACTTCCATATGTATTTTTATCATGCTTAAGCATATGGTGAATCACAAACTGGACAAGCCTAAAAGAATTTCATTTTAGCCCCTAGATCTATTCAAACTTTTCTGCATAAAGGAAAGCTTTAGCCCCTATCTATTATTTTCCTTGAACTGATGAGCAGACATCTGTCTTTATTGTAATACCTCTGCTCACTATGAAAACACAGCTAAAAATGAAGACCTTATTAAGTCCAACTAAGAGTTTACACAAGTTATATACAGAAAAGGAATTTTATTCTATGTTCTCAGAAATCTGAATAAAATCAAAGCACATAGACTTTTTCTCCAACCTGTGGTTACAGAACTGTAATAATTCAGTCTATGGTTCCCAAGCTGTAGTACAGCTGAAAGCCTTATCTCAGACAGATCTCCCCACTGACTTTCTGAGGTGGCAATATCATAAAAAGAATTTTACTCAACACTTCTCACTGACTTTTCTCAAAGCACATAGATCATCACACAAAGATTTTCTTGTCAGCACCACAGTACAACAAAGTCCTGAAACATTTAAATTTATATATTCTCTCAATCTTACTACTTTCAATGTTTACACAGGTTCTGCAACATATTCATACAGCAATTTTAACAAATGAGGGACCAGTCAGAGGTGACTATAAGCACATTATTTTCTCTAAAATCACAGTAGATATTTAAATGCAGTATGAGAATGTCCTGAAATTATTCCATAAACCTTCCATCAGAGCCACAAATTTAAAAGCAGATCATAACTTTGGAAAAGATTATTTTGGGAGAAATGGAGCTGTAGTTGAATCTGGGGAGGATGAATGTTGGTATTCTGCACTACAGTGTTTGTGGTTACCAGCAACATAACCATGCAAAGAAGTCTCTTCTAGTACTTTAAATACTGTTCTTTGAATGTATTTAGTTACAACCATAGTTTGATTTCCTTGATGAATGACCTGAAAGTCTAACCAGAAAATATGAAGTAAAATTTACAGAAAAATCTTCATTTTATTTTTCTTACCCCACTACATTTTTCGCCATAGAAATACCAGTGCTTTTGACTTGCTTTTGTAAGTATTCTACATATCTAGAAAAGGATATAAGCAGAAAAGCAGCACTGCAGCACACCCTCTGTCTTGCTTCCAATGAATATTAGAGTACAAAAATCAGTTAGATACAAATTATACTCTCTTGTGCTCAGATTCTAATAAACACAATCACAACAAAAAACAGTTATTTACATCACTGTGTAGTGAAGGATATAACCATTATCAGAATATTGTAACCTTAAATCTGTTTTTGTGAAGATGTGCAGGTTGATCAAGTGGAAATACTTAACTTTATATTCCTTAAAATGGAACATGGATTCATGTATGACTGACTGGAGTCATAGCCTTTTTTTAGACAAGACAAAAGATCACCATCCTGCATGATGATCTTACATCTGCAGGATATAAGTTTCTTACTACAGTATTTGAGTGTCACTCAGTGTGTATTGTTTGCATTAATATGAGAGTTCACCAGAAGTTAACAGTGAGCATTAAAGGGGAAAAACTAGACCTTAAACCTAGTGACAAATCAATGTCCACAGAAAGACACACATATATTTATACATCCTGAATATTCTTCCATCAGCCACATCGCCTACTGGCCTTACTGTATACGGTAAAGCTGTAAGAAAAATGGAATAAACTTTTGATAATTTTCAAAGACATTCTAAGTTGCTGCCTAGAGTATAGAGAACCTTAAGGTTTCTTAGCTCTCCTTGAGAAGTTCATAGCTTTGCTTTTAATGTATGAGTTAAGCTGCATTTTTTTCAGGATAAAAATCAGAAAAAAGTAAAGTAGGAAAAGAAGTTTCAAGTCTGAGGATAAGTTTATTCTTTTGCTCATTTTGTTTCACTCTTAGAACCTGTCCTAAGCCTTTTTGTTTTCAAGAAAGCCATAGTCAGCTTTGCTTGTATCTTTAAAATAATAACTTCTCCAATTGCATATTACCAGCAGATCTGAGATATGTCTTGTCAGAGTGGCAGAAATGAGTGGTATTGTAACAACAAAAACTTGGGAAAAAAATATGTATCATTCTAGAAAAAAAAAAAAAGAAAAGAAATTCCTGTGCTACAAGGCCACTACTAAAAATTGTCTTCTTTTTAATGTATTAAATACATAACTAGTAAATGGATCATTGAAAGCAAATGTTTGGACAAAAAGACAAACTGCAATCTTTACCGCTAAAATTCTTTCCCAGTTGTCAGTATAGCATGCACTTTTGTTATTGCAATATGAATTTTAAACATATGTCATTACTTTTAAAAATCTAGATATTTTCAATTTGTGATCTGCAGGGTTGTGAAAGGTAATTAAAATAAAAAATTATACTATGAACAACACTATAGTAATATCTGTGCACACGCCAGTATTGGGAAGGTTTTAGGCTTTCATAAGGTAAACCAATGGTTTTCAACCTTCCTTCGGGTCAAAGGCTCCTTTTTGACTGACAGCTGCATGAATTTAAAGTTAAAGGGACTAAAACCAAATGTGGACTGTCTAAAATTCAGATTAAATCTCAAAGTACACAGCTAAAATTGATTTTCTTTAAAATCACAAAAGCGGTCATTTATCTCTTCTGATAATATACTTTCTCTGAGAAACTTCATTGTTAAAAAATAGATTCCAAAGAAACCCCAAGAATATCTTACCGATGATAAAAAGAATTTCCACTGCAATGTCACTGACAGTTGTGCTTCGAGTTGTAGACAGCTCATCATGGCCAATAAAGCAAACATTGTAAGGTACAGTCACAGCAACATAAAACGTTGCCAGTAAAATAAGCCAGTCCCAGCCAGCTTTAAAAGTGCTAAAATGTAACAATATGAATTTGGATTTTTTTGCATCTGAAACTTTGTATTCTGGAAATGCTGGTTTATCTACAAAAACATTCTGAAAAAGAAAGGAAAAAATGAAATTAAAACAATAGTTTGATCACACAGACAACATTTCTTCAAACACAGAAATATGACATACCCATATGCAGGCAACAACTAATGCTAACACCTCAGACTTATTTAAACAGATGGTTGTGTTGATGGAATAACTTTTTGGATGGTTAGGACAGGAAGAGGATTAATAAGGAACAGATTAAACAGAATCAGGAGGGAACTGAATCTAGCAAACTATTTCTTCCTCTGTTGAGGGATTTCTGACTGAAGAGCAACATTTTCCTGATGGAGAGTTAGACTAAAGCTTTGTATGTGCAAGGACATAGTATTGTGGATAGGAATAAACCTATAGAATTGTAATAGATGGTGTTGAAGACAAAATATTCTTCCTATACATATTTTAGAGCTATTAGAAGGTTGTTTTAGACATAATGTAGTCTGTTTCTGTGGACTAAACAGCTGACAGTACTTGGAGAACCTCTCCTGATTTAGTTTAGTCTGAAAAAATCCATTTCATGTGGGCTAAGACTGCTATGAACCAAAGCACAATTAGTAGAAATAATTTTTTGATTGTCTTTAAAACTGCACACCTGCTAAACTAAAATACTAATGAAGATCCACTGTAACATGGCTCCAGAACCAACCACCTTTGCCATTAGACCATATCTAGCTTTGTCACGTGTCTCAAGTCTTTTTCTGCCAGCACAAGTATTTTAGCTGCTAGGAAATAAGACTTCAGTCTTAAGCATAATTTTTATGAATTCTTATCTTTCAGAGTTCTAACAAAACCACCTACCCTCCTGAAAAGCAATGTGTGGTATGTGAACTAATGTGCACTATTTACCAACAAAATCCTTGCTCACTGTTGTGCTTCTGGTTACTTCCGTTCTAATCATGAAGGGCCTCACAAAAAAATGCTGTGTATTCAGCAAGCTAATATTACATCTCATCTTGAAGTTATTCACTACCAATATAAAAAGACAACAACTGCATAACTGCAGACCTAATTAGATTTACCTTGCCTGTCATGGCCTTTTTTTTTTTTTTTGTATTTGTTTTGAAATATTGAGATCCTTGCCTGCTCCATTTTTGGTTCTCACTCATGAATCCTAGGGGCTGCACTTTCACTGTTAGTATCAGCCCATTTGTAAACACAGAGCAGAAAATACTCCTCCTATCATTTCCAATTCATAGCTCCAAGAATCTGAGCACTAAACGTAATTAGTCTAGTTTAAATAAATAATAGTATAAATAGTATAAATAATAAATCTAGTTTACTAAAGGTAAATTAGTCTGACAACAGATTTTTAAACCAGTATAACATCATTTGCACTAGGATTTTGACTGTCACCTGCAGCTACTTAAAATTCATGTTCCTAAACAATATTACTATACTATGAAAATATCACTGGAAGACCTGGTAACGTTTTGCAGAATTATGTTTTCTTTTTTTACACTTTTTCAACATTTAGCATTTTTTAACATTTTTACCTTGCTAACCTTTTTAAAAAACATTTAATACTTTAAACATTTGATATTTACATGCAGTGAAAGTGACTGTATGCCTCTTAAGGCATATACCAACTGTGTATTTTACCATCTTTTTTCTGTTTTTAATTTGTAATGTAATAATATCTAGGAGGATGTAACTGCACTGTTCCTTAATTCTGGTAACCAATGAAAGGAACATACCCAGTGGCAGGTCATTTTTTCAGGGTGTTCATAATTTATATCCTTAGGCTACTTTTTCCACTGTCTGTCCTCCATCATCCCTCAGCCATTAAATACCAAACCGAATGGCTATTTTTTCCTGTGGTTCTGTCAAAGATTTTAGTTTTTATATGTTGATGATATAAACACAAGAAATTAAATAATTTTCTCCAATTTTAAGAAAAACTGTTTCTCTATGCTACTTCTGCTTTTAATAATTATATGCTCTTATTTTTTTTCAGATTTTGAGATACCATTCTATCAATTTTTTATATGTCCATTCAGATTTCATATGCATTTCTACTTTTTCTCTGCATTAACTTTTCTCCTGAAAAACAGTTTGCTAGAACATGAGAGTTATTCTTTCTCCTGGGCATATTTCTTTAGAAGTTTTTCTGTTGCTATACCTTTGATTTTGTCTATTGATTATTTTTTTTTCCACAAAATTCAGAGTGTTTTATGAACTCACATTTTAGTTATAGTAATTAGGGGAACACAAAAGTAAATTAAAGAAAGAAGCATCACTATTTCAGTTAGGAAATGAAAGATAAATTTGCACAAAGTCAAAGATATTCAAATGAAAAGTTGCATGAATGAAGTGTGACCTGGAGTTTACAGAGGATAGAGATTTTCAGCTACAGTAATATCCTGAGTTAGTTAATTTATTTTTCTTTTTAGCAAATAATAATTATTGAAATGAAATAAACAGGATCACGAGTTAAATTGTAATTAAGTTCTGAAAAATTTTATAATGTGGTTTTCCTTGGATTAAATTTATGTCTGCTTACAGTATGGTTACTTTCACTGTCTTGGTACATGGAGTGTAACAGATATCATAGCAGGACTGCCCTCAAGTATGCTTTACTCCTCTTGTTATCATAAAATTATGATTAAGATATTTCTCAGGTACCCACTGACCTCTTATAGAGCTTGAAAAAAAAAACAAACAGTGCAAATATAAAAGGGTACACTTTTTAAAAATAGAAGAATTGCACCTACATTATTAATCTTTAACTTGTTCTTCTCTCTTCTTTGTAGATGTCCAGAGATATGATAAAGGACAGCTCTACTCCGTCTTCTTGCTGACTCAAAATGAGACCCCGCTCTTCCTCTTCCTTTCCATTTTTCTGCAGAACAGAATTGAGAATCTATTGAACATCAGGAAAAGGCACTTTAGCCTTTGGGAACTGAACTATTGACATTTTAGACTTTGGTAGAAATAGAGCTAGATGTAAAGATTACACACACCTTTTCTTAGTTTTGCTTAAACTTTGTCAGTTAAGAAAAAAAAATCCCTCTCTTGAAGGGCAAATTAAAATCACTGTATTGCTGTAAAGTTTTAATTGTCAAATGCCTTGATGTAACTCAGAAGCAGTTAATTACAGCATATGATTTCATAGATAAGAAAAAGATACTCAACTGTTTCAGAAAATGAAAAATTTCTTGTGGTGTGCTCTTTAAAACAAAGAATCTGACTTGTACTGTGCTGCTATTATGTCAGACTATTCCAATTTTCAAGCTCATTAATAATATCTAGTTCTTATAGTTACACATTGAGATTTCTTTGCCTATCACTTGATCACTGGCATACTCATTTGACACATTCCTTGATGATATAAAATCCGTTAAAAGAGTGAAGACTGAGAACTGTTTTGGAAAAGTCTGTGTTTTTCCCTCCATTCAGGTGTCTGTAACAGGCAGGCATGAGATCAAATTTTGTTCTCGCTTATACAACAGTATATTTCAAGTAACTGCAATGACTGGTGGAATTAAAATTAATTGATGCTAGGGTAAATGAAAGCAGACATTTTATGATGTGTAAGAATTAAGCAAAAAGGAATTTTGGGAATAGAGGAAGTAGCCCTCTGTCAAACAGGTTTAATTAAAGTCAATTCAATGCATACAAACTAAGGGGGGTGGGAGCCCAAAGACCAATTAGCAGAGCCAGAAATTAACTACAAGCAAAATAGTTACATCTTGAAACCTGACTAGAAAAGCAAGAAAGATCTCAATTATACTGTTGTATTTTTGGCTCTACAGCACAAAACTACACATAACAAGGATATAGGAAGCAAAACTTCTCTAATTTCTCAGTGAAGGATATTTCACATAATTCATGGAATAACCCTTCCCAGTTAAGGATTTTCTATGTTAGGACAGGGGAGAAGGAAAAAAAAAAAAAAAAAGATAAAAAAATGGAAGGAAAAAAAGCACGCTTTCCTATCTCCAACTTGGGTGCCTGCATGTGTTTTAAACAACCACAACACATACAGATTCCAGCCAAATGAAGAAAGGCAAAACAAAAGGGACTGCTTCAGAAAACATTCAACTAAATCAACACATTGTTTTTGGGTTTTATTTTTGTTTGTTTGGTTGTTTTTTTTTCAAATTTTCAGCTCTCAGTCATCAAATCATCTAAACTAAATTTTAAAAGTGGTGTTAAATTCTGCATGAGAGCAGTGTGCTTATATATTTCTCAGAGTGAAAATTAATTTAAATCTATTGAATTGGTTCTCCACTGGAGCAGTCTGTTTTTGTCGTATGACATTGAAATTCTTGTTTAACCTATTTAAAAGCCCCTCTTTCTTCTCTTTCTCGACCTAAATTGCTGTGTTGGATGAAATGTCTCATATCTAACACCTCTCTATGTCCTTAGCCTGCAAAGCTCAGTGCAGTCTGTCCTGGTAAGTGGTAGAGACAAGACCTTAAGCGATGTGATATATTGTGACATCTACTCTGAACCATGTTGTAGAAGGCAGGCACAGTTTCTTCAGGTGGAGTTTCTTTGAGTATTTTCACCATCCCCAACAATACAGGGCTTTTCTTGCATGGAGATGAAGCTGTGGTTGATCTATGGTCAACCTTGAAAGCCTTTCTTTACCCTTTTTAGATCTCCTATGTCTTTTTAAAGATATCCATTTACTATCTCCTTTTTCCAGAACAACATGCAACTTTCAAGATATAGATACGTGATTACCTGATACAATAGTGTAATAAAGCCTCAGATTTGGCTTTATCTTACATGCTGAGCACTGTATGAAAGCTATCCATAACTCTTTCCAGAATGGCAATAACTACTATGGAGACAGTAGGTGTACATATTCAATTTAAGTTCCTGCTTTCTTCCTAGATATTTATATATTTTCCTACAGATTTATAAAAACAAGTTCCTTATAAAATTTCAAATTTTATATTCCATCAGGCTGATAATGTTTTGCTTAAGATGGATCATGTCTCTCCTACATAGGTTCAGCATTCCAGCTACTAAGAATTCTGTACTTATTAATCTGCTCCGACTGTGGAGATTGATATGGCACTTAGAATCATACAAGTTGCATATTTACACAGCAAGTGACTTCCATCACATGCTGATTCCACTATTTGCAAAGGATTAATGCTACCTCTGTGTTAATTTTGGAAGTCACACAACTCCTAGAGATAGAAAAGCATGGATAAAAAAGGAAAGTGTGACATTCATTATGAAGTAATAAGATTTTTCTTTTTAAACAGAAATGGTAAAAAATTTTTAATGTAGTTATTAGTAGTGAAAAAAAAAATGAGCTGTTTTTGCAGGGTAAGATGCCATCAGGCAATACCATTACTGGAGCACATGTCAGTAGCTTATGCTGTAAATCAGAGTATGACATTTGTGAATTCTTTTTTCTGATATTCCCAGTGCCTTTAGGAAAACAGGCAATCCTGATCCTTAATGAACTAGGCTGTTCACCAGGTGTGCCTTTGTATGTGTGTGATTATTGTCTGTAACCTTCATTCTTTTCCTGTCACACTGAGCTTGCAGATCACTGTTCTGAAGGAGTTTGTTTCTAATAAGCACATACATGCTTTTTCTCGCTTAAAAAAAATAAAATAAAATAGTTATCTGACCAACTTGCTTTTGTTTTTCCATGGCTGATCTTAGCAAAAAGATGCAATAGAAAATAATCTGTAGAAAATAACCTGGGGTATCTTATACTCTTATCTTATAAGAGTTTCTTTTTGATTCTGGGATCAAAGTACCTTTTATTAAAGATTTTCTCTATCATTTATTAATCTTACAACTCTGTCTATAAAAGGCTTCCTGTAAGAATTACAATAAATTTTTTTTTCTTTTTAATAAAAGTCTTGGGAAACCCTTTGGGAAACCCTTTTTCCCAAGTCTTGGGAAATCACTTGCATCATAAGGTAAAGAAAAGCATAGCAGAAAGTGTGGTCTTTGCATAGACACCCATGAGTAACCCACATGCCATAAAATAAATACTATGATATCTACAGATAACACAATGGTACTTATTTATATCAACTATCATCAATACAAAATACATTTCCTAGGCAGTGCTCAAAAAAATCCAAACCCCAAATCCAAGGAAATTTCAAAGGATGCGATTAGGGTAAAACAACACAAAAGGATTTTGGATGAACTCAAAAAACTTTCAAAAACGGATTTTATGGGAGGCTGGCATGAATTTTTCTAGGCTTCTAAAAACCTTTAGCTAACTTTCAGACACTATCCTTTAGGGGACAGCACACTAACAGTTTTCAATAAAGAGAAAACCGATAAAAGCCTGGCTTGGTATTAATGACAGAGGAAAAGCACTACCATGGGCAATAGGCTGCAGGAGGTCTGTTGGTTGTATGACACATTCTTTCTGTCAACAACAACCAAATATTCACAGAGCAATTAGCTGTATGGTGGAGCTAGGCCAGCCTCTAGCTGTTTTTTTATTCTGTTAACTGTTTAACTGATTCATAATAGGAAGATATACTTAAAGCATGTACCAGCTCAAAAACTGCATATATTATTACATAATCTTTTTAAAGGGATTCGTTTCACATAGAATCAATTGTATGATTTGCATCATTTTAATGTTGTGCCCTCAGAGAAAATTCAGTTTATGAGATAAGAAATCTGTAACCACATTTTAGATGCTGATTCTTTCATCATTAAGAAAAAAAGGGTGGAAGGAAAAGACATATAAAGACCAGAAGAAAGGATTTATCTCCACCTCCATTTCAGTGGCTGATGGGTGTACACTCCTAAATAAATCTGTTAATCTTTTTTAGATGTCAGTATTTGTGTCCATCTCATAAAATTCAGAATTGAATTAAAAAAAAAAAATAATTCAAGCAGACGTGTCTTCAACTGCATTTATGGACTGAGATGCAGCAGAACTCTCAAGGTAAATTGTTCAAGCTATTTCCCCATTTATGAATGCTACTGTTTTCTTCCACATTTTACCTAAAAGGTGGCAGAATCTCTTACAATGAAGAATTTCACATAAAAAATGACTATTCCATAATTTCACAGAAGTAATTTATTTACCAGCCTATTACTACATTTAGAGAGAGTCATCTCATAAATGGCTGCTAGGGCTGGTTTCACTGAAAACTTTTATACAGAAGAAGAGTAGAAAAAAAATTCTGTCAAATTTGTATTTAGAGTGAGACATTCAAAAGAAAAGGTCACAGATGCCATCTGACATTTGGGCTGGGTAAAGGGAAATCAGGCAAACAAGTGGACTTTTTCAAGGCACATTACACAGAGGAGTGACTGAATTTGTGTGAACAGGTAAGAGAAAACAGGTAAGAAAAGGTCTGCAGAAAATTGAAGAGGCTATCAGCTCCCGAGGTCTATAAAAGTAAAAGCCAATCCAGAAGAAAAGAAAGGCCACAAAACCAGGAGAAGAGGCTCAGGAAGTTGTCACTGTGAATGTACAAGGAGAACAAGATTTCATGGAAGGAACAAATGGTATCAAAGGTAGGAAAGATGTGAGGAAGAATGATTCTGGAGAAAACTTTAGGAGGTACAACCAGTGAGAGTGTATTACCTTAGAGTGTTGATAGAATATCAGGTGGTCCAGAGGAGACACAGAAAAGGAACATGAAGGAATTTTGTTAAATGAGCTTTTGAAGAAAGTTAGAAATGAAAAGGAGACAGAATGTAACAATTTATGATCTGTACCAATTATAAAAGTCTGTTCTGGAGAGGAAAGTGAAGAGGCAGATTGAAACAAAAATATTAATAAAACAGCCTTGCATGGACAGAAGAGTTTCATGCCGTGCATATCTGTATTTAAGTTCTTCTTCCCATACACAATTTATCTGCAAGAAATATGCCAAAAAAGCAACAGAAAATTCTGCACACTGGCAATTATCTTATAGCAAAAGCTGGCTTTTAACTCCAAGTCTGTAAATTACCTGATTTTTGAAAGGACAAATTCAGTAATATTAGAAAAAATTTTTTTTTTGCAAAATTAATTGTGAAAATAATATTTGGCAGCATTTATCAATTTCTTTGCAATGCATGTTAATAACTGCATATTTAAAAAAATCTTTGGTAAAAAATATAAACTAAATTTTCTGTCAATATTAGGTGCATGCCTGGTAGTAGTGAGGTCTAAGTAAAGAAGAAACACCTATTTCCAGAAGTTAAACATTCTGAAATTTCAGATGCTGAATTGATTGCATAGATTGTAATGAGAATTCTTTTCAGACAATGATGAGTTGATGTTCACCACGGGAGGACTAGCAAACCACTCCTCACAGGATGAATTTGAATGTTACTCAAAGCACTAATGTATCGTTAGATTTATTTTCATATAGCTAGGTAGACTGATACAGTAAAATGTTTTAAATATTTTCAATAATTTTTTTAAATCCTGTTTCTTATCTCACTATATTTTATAAACCAGAATATTTTTCAAAGCCCCACACTAAACACTACTTTCTCTTGCCATGGTGCAAGCAGCTACTACCATATAAAATGATTGCCATGAGAGTAAAAAAGGACAGAACAACAAAGTTTCAGGAATGTTCTCTAAAGACTACATCATGCAAGACAGACAAATATCACTATTAATAAGTTTATAGCAACTGAATGGGCATTTGTTGGTGTAATGTGGCTCTAGGGTGTTGCCCTGTCAATACACAGCAGGAAGAACATTACTTTCTAAATGTGCAACAGCAAACATGAGTTAAAATCTGCTTGGATTTATAATTTGCCATGAACCCACATAAAAGTTGAAGGTCATTTTAATCCATCTTAAAATAAGCATACAGTTATGTTTGTCAGATAAAGAATAGCTGTCATTTTACAAGTAATCAGTGATATAGCTATTTTAACTGATCAGTGGCATACTAAGTGTGATTTCTCACTGAATGTATACCGAAAATTTGCATCTCTCAAAAGGTAAATCATTAGCCTTTAGAACACAGATGTTAGGACAAACACTCTTCTACATGGCCCCACATATGACATTTGAATGAACTACTCTCCTAAAACTTTTGTTAAGTGTAACGTTTTCTAAGGCTTAAGGAGGCACTAAATAAAATAAATTTTATATTTTAACTACTTTACTTAAAAGTGAAGTGTTGAAAGTAGATGCAAGAAAAAGCTGCAAAAGGTACTGTGTGCTACTTCAAATCGGTTTTTTAGTTTTTCAGCTCAGAAATTCTCCATATGCTTGGTGCCAAAAGTAAAGTGCATAAAACCTCTCTCCATTATTCAGGGCTTGTAAAGTAATTTCAACAGTGAAATTGTTTATCCAAATGTACAGAAGAAACAGACATGGTTAGCACAGATGTTGAATTTAAAATATTGAGCAGCACAGGGAAGCATAATATTTTCTGTTTAGAAGTGCTCAAACACTATAACATAATGCCAAATTGCACTTTTCTGTAACTGCAATATAGTTACTTTATTGAAAGATTAATATTTTAAAATAGAAAAATGTTGAATACTAATTGTTCTTAATTATCCCCCTACTTCAGAAACCTATAAGGAGAAAATAAATCCTGAGGCCATATCTGTGTTGGTTTTGAGCTATGCAGAGATCAAATGGATATCACAGGGTGAAAAATTTAAATAAATCCCACCTTAGCACCAGAGTGGAAAATTCACCAATAGTGAAATTTTGCAGAATTCATTTGCCATCGACAGATAATTTTTTTTTTCTGGGTCTTTTACATTGAGAAATGGCAAATCTAAAGTTTTAGTTCATTATACCTTTATAAAATGTTAACCTGGAATAAGTTCACTGCCTTTCATACACAATGTAAGTTAATGCTGACTAAACAATCTTCAAACCCCCACACTGTCTTTGCTTTGTGTTAGCAGAATTTAGCAAAATTTTACTTCACTATGCAGTCAAAATTATTTGATGGCAGTTGTGAATCACTAGCATGAAGCAATCTTCTTCCAAATTCATTAGAGAATCCTTGCACTGTTTCCTTTCAGAAGCACACAAATGTGAGAACATATTTTTATGTTATTTGGTATTCCTAAAGCTGTAATAAATCTTATAATTTCATATAATGTAATGAAAATTTGAAGACACAAGACAAGTAATGCTTCTCAATAGGCAAAATAAATTATAATGAAGTATGTTCTACTTATAGAAAAACACAAAAAATACATTCAACCATCTCTCAGTCATGTTAAAATCAGATTCACATTAGGAATCCTTGGAAAGGTTTATCTTTTCCAAAATGCACCTCTGAACATCCAGAAAACAAATATATTTAAATTGTGGTACATTAGAGCAAATTTAATTTTGAGGACAAAGTATTCTGGATTTTGTGTTTCCAGAATGTAGAGCAATATGTAAAGTGGGAAAAAAAAAAATTAGAACTTCAACAAATTACTTATCATTCCATGCCATATGTTAATTTCTTCCTTGGAAAGGAAGAAAGTTTGTATATTAGAAATTATAAGAGGTGTGTGACTGTGAATGTAGGTGTGACTCTCAGAAAACTTATCTACACTGGTTCTTATTAATGATGTTGCAATTCACACAAACCTTCTTTTTTGTCTTCTGCAGCAATCTTCACTTTTGTGTCTGTTATATCTTTGAATGAGGCCAGAAAGAGTACTACATCTCCTTTTTCATTCTTTATAGGAACAATATCCAGTAGGCACCAGAATGAAGACCCTGCAAGGATAAAGAATGAATTTAATTCAAACAGCTGTCTTTTAGTCGGGGTTTTGGGGGGGGGGGGGGGGGAGAGGAAGTGGAGGGGATAAAAAAAAAAAAAAAAGTGAATCGCTAAATCTACAACCAACATAATTTGAAAAAAAATATCTTATTTAGCATGTCAGTAGTCAGGGAATCACAGATGTTCAGCTCATATAAATCTCTTTGCATCATCAGTTATACTCAGTAATACAGCTTTCTCTGGAAGCAAGGAATTAATTTAAATACAAAATTTATCTACAGGGATCATTAATAGAGTTTAACGAAGCTGCTTACTCCTCTGAATCCATGCTTTCCTTTGAACTCTCAATTGATGTTTTTTTTTTTTTTTTACTGGACTAGCTTTCACTTTGTTAGCTTGACATCTGAAGCTTCCATGTTTATTATAGAATTATTCTACTTAATCATCTGACTTGATACTCATTAAATCTCTTGACAGAAGACCTGATGGCCAGAGCATCATTCCACTAATTCAGAGATATTTATCTAATCAGACACAGACTTAGAACAGAACTGTATTAACTCCTTGCATCTTACAAATGGTGAGATTTATAACACCACAGATCATCTGTAAAATAATATTAGCTGTATTCCTTACTGTACATAGTATTTACCTGGCTAAAACTACTGTTAGATAATGCTGAGTTTAGTAATATTTTTAATGCATGTAAACCTTTCTTAGCACACACATGTTACATAATTAAACTGCTTTAAAAAAAATTGTTATTGTCACTGATTCTGTCATATGTCCTGTTTGCAGGGTGTGTTGTTCACTTCCAATTATTTAATTCATAAGTTTGCTATTAATGCAGATTACCCAGAGCAGAAGATAAAGAGTGCCTAGATTCTGGTAATGCACTGGAAGTATTGTGGCAATTTCATCAAAAAACGAAGATTTCAATCCCCTCCATTCTGAGATAATTCAGGCCAGTACTGTTGTTCAGGCTTTTCTGTTTTTTAGTTCTTAGGTATCAGCACTATGTCTCTCCACCTGTCATCATCCTACCAACATTATTTATAAAATCATGTTATGTAAATATATGTTATTTATAAAATACATAAGTACTGCAACAGCATTACTTTTTTAGTTTTAAATTTCTTTGGGGGTTATGTCTTTACACTTCCATAACCATGTTCCTTCCCAGAATATTGTCAAATTTCATTCATAAAAATCACAACTGACTAGTGCCAAATGATCAGCCGAGCTTTGGAGTGGTCCTTAGGAAGAGAAAACAGATTAACCACTTCTTAGTCTTCTGTCTTTTCTGAGCTCTGCAGTTTTGAAAAGGAACTGGACATACCAAGATAACAATTCAGATTTCTAATTTAAATTGACAACTGAAAGTTCCCTGACTATTTGTTGAATGCTATGAGCAAGCAAGGGAGGTGAAACAGCATCTTTCCTTTTGAAGAGCCTCCACAAAAAGTGGTCCGAAAGTATTCTTCAAAGGAATTTATCTGATTGTCTCCATCCTGGTCAAACTTTTCAAGAGGCAGAAAGGCAGTGTTGAGAGTATCAGTACTAGTTCAGTCATCAGGCAATGCTTCCACTTAGAGTATTTAAAGAAGGCACAGGGAGAACTGGGAACAAGAGGAAAAAGTCTGGAGACAGAAAAATCATGGGAAGAAGCAGACTGATATTGCATTTGGTTTAAATGTCCTCATTTTGAGATCAAAGAGAGCAGGCAAAGAAGCCCTTTTAAAAGAAGGCAGAACTGATATCAGAAGCAGGATATTTCTACTGATACTTTTTCCATTTTAATTTTCTGTCCTTAGCTCAATTTTTTTACAGATTTGATTCATTTCGCAAAACTTCTGGGAAAAACTGTTCGGTGCTGTTACTGCCAGAAATGTTACAGGGAGCAACCATCCTAATGTGAGGAGATACAGTGAGAAGAAGCATTAAGCAATTTTACTGTTCTGCTTAAAAATAGAACCAGAGATCTCTACAGAATATCATTGTAACTCTTAAAATGGCCAAATTCTTTCCTGTAAACTTACATTGTTCCTGGCTACATACTAGCAGTAGTTTCAGGTGGACAAGGATTTACTCTTGACTCCATCTTCTAAACAAGACCTATAGCAAGAATGTTCTTTTAAACAAATATTGTAATATCTTCCAGAAGAAGCCAGGTATCTTAATCTCCTTAATTGTTTCATATATTTTCCAAACACACATACAGAAATTAATCATGAAGGCTGCTCCTGGAAAATAGTTGGAGACATCATCCATATTAAAAAAACCTAGGTCAGTTATACAAGAAGCACACCTGGTAACACACTGCAAAATGATAGATTTGTAGGTTTAGGGAAGCTATTTTAATGTGGTTCATTATTAGAAACAAATCCATTTAATGTCTTATGTTTTAATGCATTTCCTCTTTTGCATAATCAAAGTGCTTTTGAAATTTTTGCAGGAAAAGACCGGTCACTGAAATCTTTCCACGTTCTGTCATTATTTAATGACATTTGCAGTTTATCTGCCATCATATTTTCTGTCTTCATCTGTCCTCATTCTCCTCCTACTCTGCAAATAAGTCCGAAAATATATCAACTAAGCGAAAAAACTGTGAATAAAAAAACCATTCTGCACCTGTAAAGAAAACAGAAATTCTATAAGTGCAAAGGCTAATTCTCTCCTGAAGAGTGCCAGGATAGTGCCCTGCACTTTGCACTTGGTAGTGCAAAGTCTTGGCATTACTTAAACACTCAGAAGTCTTAAGGTGAACTCCTTGGTTTGGTTTTTGTTTTGTCTTTACTCTGGAAGGAGCAAATGCCAATGAATTACTCCTCAGGATTAGAGGAGATGATCCAGTTTAGGTCAGGACTAGGTCAGTATGTGCTTGCATTCTGTGAAGAACAGAAGTGTGCCATTGTTCGCTATTGAGGAGCATTCTTGGAAAAATATACTGAAGCAATGCAATCTGTTACATAGCTTTTACTGAAAGCTGGCATTATATAATTCTATAAGCCAAAAGAAGATCTTTCTACCCATTACAAAAAGTAGTGTCCTATTTTGTTCCAGTTCTTTTGAGTGCACTCATCTGTGAGACAGAAATTCCTTCCCTGCTTCAGATGGTGCATACAAAGGTTTCCAGTATATCCAAGAGTTGCCTATCGAAAAGATTTCTTTTGGAGGTTTATTTATATACAAGTCTCTTTATTGCTCCAAGCCATGACTCTTGGAGAAACAGACTAATCTTTCTCTTGCATTATGAACTGAATGTTCAAAATATGTTTTAATATCCTCAAGGCTTATAGAAGCACATCACAGGAAAGGAGAAAAGAGACCAAATGAAGCATAATGTTATCAGAAAGCAATTTGGCTATAGTCCGTCTTTTAGATATACATAAAAAAGAGTGCTTTATGGTCACTCTCTTAACCACCCTTTCCACCTTTCCTCTCTCCAACCACTAGAAGTCTGTCCTTAGACTGAAATGAAAGCAGAGGTCAACAGAAAAAGTTATATAAAAGGGAGGTTTTATAAAAACTCCTGCCATTTGAATCCAATAGTTTTCAGAGGCAAGCCTTACTTTCATGAAAAAATAAAGCCTGCTTACACCAAGGAACATATTCATTAGCTCTAGTGATGAGCCATATGTACAATATCAGTTGGTCAATCTTTAGTCATGCCTCCCCTAGGAAATGCTCAATGAAATACTCAGAATGGAACTCTTTGAGGTATGTTTGCATATTGCAGAGGTGTCATAATATAAAAATGGAATGAGATTATTGAAAACCAGCTTATTTAATTAATATATTACTAAAATAATCAAATTCTGCATCCATCTCCTCAAAATTTTAACTGGCCTTTTCTTCAGCTTTTTTTTTTTTTTCAGTGCCTTTTCTTCAGCTTAAGCTTTTTTTTTTTTTTTTTTTTTTTTTTTTTTTTTTTTTTTTCTGTCTTGTGTCAACTGTCAGTGGTTATTTCCACTTCCAGAACTTCACTTCCTCAGGAATTTACTCGCCATACCACCCTCCTGACAGACACTGAACCACCTTGTATTCACCCCTTCATACACTCTGGGGTAGGGAATAACACATGAACAATTTTCTGTGATTGAACTTCACCTCTCTGTGGAGAGAGGAAGAGAGATTAAGAGGCAGAGCTCTTTCATGAAGGTCCACAGGTATCCATAACATACCAGATTATCCAAATGAAAAACTTCATATTCTAAGAAACCAATTACCTCACAAAATAATAGAAAGTGACAATGTTTTATATTAGATTAATAAGTCTTGTGGCACAAAACACTCACTCTTCAAGTAATAATTATCATTATATATGCATAAGAGGGCAGAATTAGGCTGCACTATACATCATAAATGTGGTACATTTCAATACATAATAAGGTAAAAGAAAATGTTCTTTTAAATGGATGGAAATGAAACATTAAAAAGAAAATAAAATCAGAACATACATCCCTACTTGCATGATTTTTTTAATGTAAAAGACAAAGAAAAATATTTTCATACCAATGACTGTAATAGCTTGTCAATAAGGTTGATGCTATATCTGCAGCATTACAGCACAATCTCATTTAAAGAGTTACTAATTGTTAGCAAAATAAACCTGCTGCTAGATGCATCATATATGCCAGAGAAGTTTTAGCCTGATCATTTCCTCTATTCCAATGCAGGAAGTATAGATTTCAAGACTGACAGATCAGGATGCCAAAGATTTTGCCTGGGGAAACCACACTGGCACTTTCATTAGCTTATCCAAAGATTCCCAGTGTCACTGTGAACATTTGGTTTTGAATGCTCTGTGATTCTGACAAGTTGTCAACATTTTGTTGAGAAGAGCAAAGTGCAAAGAAAACAAGGCTTGAAAAAATGCAACTGAGACAAATAGAAGGAGAATGGAGCTGGGAGAAAAATAGCTATAATTAGAGCACTTTCTCTTGTAAGTATCACATCTTTGACAATGATCAATTAACACAGCTAGGGCAAAGTTTTCTGCATCAAGCAGATAAGCACCTTATTCTTCATCATCTCTGCAGGAATCACGTGTATGTTTTAACAAAATATAACATTTTTCTCCTTGAATTCAGATACTGTAGATGACAGACTCATGACAGCCTTAGTTCTGATGATATTGTAAGAAAACTAACAAGAACACATATGGGCTATCAAGTAACTGGCTTGTATGGTCACTGATAGTTTTTCTAAAACTTTCATAGGAGTGATAAAGAGGCTCAAAAACTTTTTCCCAGGTTCTGTATGCCAATAAGATCATTTCTGTATCCTGCAAGTAACTCTCCCTACGTGTTTTAACCATCAGTGTAAATTGACTTCAGAGTGTGTTAAGCCAGAATACAGTGGTATCCCAGGAACTTGGTAGAGGACAGGTGATAGGTAAGATATCTGTAACTATAACAAAATAAAATCTGCAGTCAAGTATGACTAAGTAGTGTTTATCTTGTGGAGCTGATTCTAAAACTTCCATTAAAAGTATCCCTGCATCCCTCTATATAGGCTATGGACTATCACATGAAATTATTCAATTCTACCAGATCTCATAAAAGAATGTGCAAATCTCCCCTCCATGTATTCCCACCCTCTTTTCCACGACCCTGTGCTCTGCTACCTCTACTACCAGCTAACTCAGCAACTCCTATGTCATGTGGCCCAGCATATCTAACTTTTCCTGACATCAGTGCCAAGTTCAGGGAGAAAGCATGCTCTAAGAGAAGGCACTTTTCAACACAGTATTCTCTCATCCTTGCCCCTCCTACAAACTGCCAGTGTTAAGCAGAGAGAGACCTAACTCACCACCTCAAAGCTGCCTTTTAATATTTTGTGGACAGACAGCCTCTGTTATGGCAGCTCCTAGTTTGAATATATAACTTTTCCAATATTAATTTTTTTCCCAAACTTTAATTTATTTATCTATTTTTTGCATTCAATAACTAGTACAGTCTGCAGCACACATTTTATGCAAAATAATTCATGGGCTCCAGTACATCTACATTTCAGCTGTGTTTATGAAGGGTTCTTCTCTCCCTTTTAAAACTCCACTGTCTTTCCTACTTAATGAATTTGTTTCAAAATCCTCTAGTTACATTTAAGTTTCCATTGAGCAAAACCAGAGAAGTGAAACAATGCCTGTTACAACTATATGATGTTAATTATCTTATGTGTATCTGCTCTAATTTCCTTTTTCTATCTCCAACTACATCAGAAAACTGTATTTAAGGAGAGAAGTATCTCCCCAATGCAATATGCTTAAGAAGTTACATTTATAACAATTAGCAAAATACACAGGATTATCTAAAAACTCAGTCAACAAAATACATTATGTTTAAATGCAAAAGGCTTCAGGGAAGAATCATTAATATTGTCAGTTTGCAACTTACTTTTCTTCCATCCTTAAGGATGATCCCTCTGTGATGGTCATAATATTACAAGACATTGAGCATTTGGCTTCAAACTCCTGGAAAAGTACTAAATGAGGCAATCTTTTTATATAATTAAACACCCAATGTTTAAATTAGGAAAAAACTCACAACAAACAACAAAACAAAATCAAGAAAAGATTGAAGAAAAATACTATTTCTTTACTATCTTTGCATGGATAGTTTCAGAATTAGTTAGGCTCAATTCTTCCTGATCAGTCAAGTTTTTACTTTTTTCCACTGAGTTATACTTTTTCCATTTTTTTCAAGTTGATTCATCCCAAAATGAGCAATGTTTGCTTTCACTTTATTACAGCATTTTTGAAATCTATTGTCAGAACTGTTCTTGCAACCTATCATTATTCCTTTTGGATTTTCCAAAACCAACATGGAGATGCAATCACAGCAGTAAGCATGATTTCTTAGTTTATGCAGGGATGTAATTTTGATCCTTGGAAAAACAAAACAAAAAGCAAGACATTTTTTTGAGTCAGGATGATCTCTCATGTATATTTATGCATATGTGGTTTTATGTTTTAACATAGTCACATGTCAGCTGAAAGCAGGAGGTTTTAAACTTTTGATTACTTAACTGTCCTGTAAGATCAGATTGGTTTTGGAATTCTCCAGCCAAATCAGTGATAGGGTTCTACAGACAGTGCTAACATGGGCCTCCTGACACTATTCAAAAAAACTATGGAGCTAATGCAAGTATTCATTGCAATGCTCAGCACACAAGGTGGTAATTAGCCTGCACCATGATCAAGTACACAGACTGGGGGATCATGACCAAAATAAGGAAATATCAGCAGCAGGGAGACAAGAAGTCATCAGGAGAAACAGTACTTTGTCCTTTCCTTAACCAAAGAACAGCCTAACTCATGGTGAAACACAGGAATACAAGTCAGCTTTTCGCTAAAGCCAGATCCAAACTCCATTAAAGAAAAAGATAGCAAATCAGCAACCATAGAATTGTGAGAAAATATGAGTGACAAGTCTGATAAACTACAAACATCTCACTGCCAAATAAATATACACGTCTTTCTAAAAATGGATGTATAAAAGGCCGCAAATAAAATATTTCCTAACAAAATTAAAAAGTGCATTTGGGATTACTAACAGCAATTCATCCTGAGTGCAGATGAGCATCCTGTGTGCAGAGAGCCCAGGGTGCCTATGTGGAAACACTGATCTGTAAGACTTGGTAAGCAATGAGGGGCCCATCACTTTGTAACAATTCCATAAGCAGCATGAAACTCTCACACAGCTTTATTCACTTATCAATGAGCTTCTAGGAGAACAAATCTTTTCTCAGAGAATTATGCTTTTAATAAATGATGTTGCTATTGAAAGAAGCTATTAGGTGGTGTCACCCCAAGCAACATCAGGAGAAAGTATCAGCATCGTCAGCTAGCAAGCAGTAGTCTTGTTGAAGCCTCATTAAATTACAGCAAAAGATCTCAGATGTTTTAGATCACATTGCACACAGGGGATTTCACTGCCTTTTTCTTTTTTTCTTTTACTTCCAACTGAAGTTCAGTCCCTTTCTTTGTCTCATCATAGGCTTTCACTGACTGCTTAACCTGAGGCTCTGTAGAACTTAAGCCAGGGTTTTCCAGAGGAGCAGAGGTCTGCCTCGATTTCCTCTGTTGCTGTAGAATCATAGAATCATAGAATTGGCTGGGTTGGAAGGGACCTCAGAGATCATCAAGTCCAACCCTTGATCTACTACCTCTCTGGTTCCCAGACCATGGCACTGAGTGCCACATCCAGTCTCTTTTTAAATATCTCCAGGGACGGAGAATCCACTACTTCCCTGGGCAGCCCATTCCAATGTCTGATCACCCTCTCCTTGAAGAAATTCTTTCTAATATCTAACCTGGCACAACTTAAGACCATGCCCTCTGGGACTGACTCTACGCTACATATTACCTTTCATCAGAGACCAAGGGTCAATCTAATGAAGTGTTTGGAGATAAAAAGAGCAAAAAAAAAAAAATCATTCTTCGGTGCAACAGAGGACATGCTTTCTGCCTACATGGACTCCTAAATTTTTTTTTTAAGAAGACTTCCCCAAATCACTTCCTAAAGTCTATTAAGCTAGATGTAATGAAAAAAAAAAAAAAAAAAAAAAAAAAAGGAACAGAGAGAATTCTCTTTCTAAAGATACAAATACATGTTTATAGTTCATGTAATTGCAATTATATATTACCATTCAATTAATTTTTCAGTGTTGCTCACTCTTTATATTCCCCTCCTCCTACAGTATTTTGTACTGTAAATTTAAACCATGTAAGCAAGCCAACAATAAAAGCTTTTTTTTTTGGGCCACATTTTTACTGCAGAGCATTAGTGAAGTCACGCTGCTATGAACTATCCTACCATGAAACTTGTTGAGGGATTTCTTCTACAGCAGTAACTACATTTCACTAGAAAACTGATATTTTAATACAAAATTTTTCCTTTTCTCTATTAGAAATTTTGAATAAATGTCTCTTCTCTAACTGCTGGTCTTTACGTTTCCCAAAGACATGGTGGCTTTCAGAAGATTTTTAAAGCAGGAGTCAGATTATATTAAAAAGATACCATACAGCCCTCATGCTTCAAAATGCTGCAGGATATTTTTGGGCAACTCTTAAAAGTAAACTTTTAAACTTCTTGTTGGAAAAAGGGAATGTCATTTCTGCAAGAAGACAAATACTTTTTATAGAGAGGAAAAGCTTTAAGAAAATTAATTTCTTTCATTTTAAAGGAAATTAATTTTCTTAAATTTCTTTGTAATTAATTAAATTTTCCATATTTTAAAATAAGATAAAATGCATAATTTAAAAAAAAAAGCTTGCATTGTTTGCTTAACTCAAGTCATGCATCATCTGCAAGTAATGTAATGGAGCCTTTGCTATCCTGTAGCCACATTATTCAATTTCATCCATGGCAGAGGCTATAGATGATGCCTTATGGCCTGAGGTGTATTTCATTTTCCTGAGGCTGTCATAGCTGCTCGTGTGAGATCACTGTTACATCTAGACTTCAAATGGCCTTTTGCCTGATAGCACCCAGTGACTCAGTAAGAGGCTCTGACTTTCATTCTTTCTCCACTCATACCCCTCTCATCTGAAATAACACCCTGGTCCTGACCTTCCAGATTAGCATCTAGAGTTATTAAAACACATATTCTTATTCAACAATGAAAAGGGCAAAAATACCTTGATTGACTCACACTGACACTTAAAATTAAAAATTTATGAAAATTAATATCATGCCTTCATGAATCCCACCTTACAAGTTACTCACCAAATCTTTAGGGGCCAAGAACTACAAGGTACATGCTTGAGGAATACCTCAGAAAGTATTTTATCAGTTTACATGTGGAAGATGACAGAGTGCCCTTGAGTCCCCATGGTCTATCACAGATGAAGCAAACTCTGTATGGAGCCAAGTCCTAAGGCAACTTTTAATGGTGGTCCCATCAGCACCCACTCACTCCAGTCCTCCCACAGCAGGGATACTTTATTGCCCACAAGAGCCCATGCAAACAGACCTATTGCTGAGAAAATGAACAACACAGTGATTCTGTCATATCTCTCATATGTCCAAATGTCAGAAGTGTCCATCACTGATTATAAAGTGTTTCACAGAAATTATACACAGACAAAAAGTGGCCAATTTCCTTTCTGCAAAGGAAGACTGAAGGACTATTGCAGGTCTGAAGAGGGTGTGTGTAAGAACAGGCATCTACAAACTGATTTTTGAGAGACAGAAAAGTAGTCAGATGGAGTCATAAAGGAACCAAGGTATGACCTTCTCAGCAGCTGAAGATGGAGACCTTAAACTGGATTAAGTCAAGGATTACAGGACATTATATAGCATCATTTTAGGCTCTGAGAGAAAAGGAAAAAAAAGAGTCCATGCTTCTATTTATCTGTACTGCAGTTTAGTGGACTGTAAAGTTCTAATTTAAATGCATGTACTTGCTATTGATAAATTTCTGCAGTAGACTGGCAGGGAGAAAATGAAGGGTTTGTCTGAATGTAGTCCCTCAACATAGTATCTATCTGCTTTCTTTTGACTCACTTGACTTCAAAAATGTTACTTTGCATTCCATTAAAGTAATTGACAATCTAATTTGTCACAGATGATTTGAAGTAAGTGTAGAAACAGTAAGAGGAAAAAAAATTGAAAAAAGTCATCTAAGCTGTAAATTTTAAAACTTTTGGAAGGCAACAGTTATAAAACTCCTTGTCTTTTAATAATTTGCTTTTCACATTGTCTTCAAAAACACAATATATCTCTAATGAATAAAAAGTTAAAAACTAACTGAGGTGCCAAATAACTACTGAAACTATGACGAAAACTATATTTTGAGTGTGATTTTCAAAAGACATCTCTCTTTGAAGCTGCTGCTGTAATGTTCTAATGGTAATGATGTTCACACCCTGAATGAGAAGGTGCAGACAGTTTATCCTATTCTAAGGATTCATTAAAATGCCAAAAGGAGAACACATATAGAGGAAAGTTCCTATCTACTTCTAGTCATTCTAGAAGGATTGTCTTCTAGATTGTCAGAGTACACCTGCTGAATATCATGCTTCTGTTAATATCCAAAGACTGACACAAGTCACAAAGTCAGTGAAATCCTGAATGTTATCCCACATACAGGTAAGCCATCTTACTCATGTTCTTACCCAACACCTTTCACATCACTCTTGCTGCAGTGTCAGCTCAGAGCAGTCCGGAACTTCCATGAAATTGTGTGTGAGTTGCTGGTGTTGCTTTACTTATAGCCATCATTCCTTTAACTAACCACTACTGAGCAGAAGTGTCATGTGTAATCCTAAATGATGATTAGGTAACTGTGAAAGTCCCCAGATCCAGGCTTACACAATTATGATCAAAACTAGAGTTTTAAGTCCCAAGCCAGAATCTCTACTTATTTAGAATGAACAATCTAGTCACAAAAACTAAAGCTGAGTTAAAATCAAATTAAAATGCAAAAAAAAGTGGCAATTAAGTAACCACCCCATAATCAGTTTTCAAAACTTGAATTTCTTTTCCAAAAGAGAAAACACATGTGGAAAATAAGTTAATTGCATATATCAATTAATATATCAGTTAATTATATATATCTTATATCATAATTACATGTATCAAGCTTCTATACAGAAGAAACCAAGAACAATCCATGAGCCTTATAGTAATTTCGTATCATGCTGTACTCATATTAAGCTTTTAAGAAATATACTGAGGGATGTCAGCCTGTGTTGTAAGCTCAGAATTATCTCTGAAGCTGCACTGAAGTTATCCCTGAAAGTGCTCGTTTGGTCTTGTAGTGCAGCACAGAGCAAGGCTGTTCCTCTGGAATTACATTGGCACTAACCCAACTACCAGTTGATTTCAGTATCAGGTAACCCTGAACATAACCACACACAGTAATTTTGGGACCATTATTGCAAAAGTTTCTGTCTTACATTATTTTAGACTATTTTTCTGCAACTAACATATTTCTTTTTTTCTCTATTTTTCCTGCCAATGTTGAAAAGACTACATCATCAGAATTTCAAATTTTGTTCTGAACCCCAACCAATCCGAAACTCAAAACATTTAGCTAAAATGAATGATTTACCAAACTTTGCATCTCTGTTGAAGAAACTTTTACTTTTTAAGATAAATTTTGCATTTATTCAAGAACAGTCTCATGCTATTTTAATACCTACTTGTTTCTGTTTCCCAGTGGTACAGAAATACATGAAAATGAATAGGCAGTCTGGGAAATCTATTCACGGTTAGAAAATATCTTGGAATGGCTTCCAGTCAAATTACACACAGAGATGTAAGCAGGATGGATTGTGGGAATTGTCTTATCCTAAACAATTTCTCTTCATCTTTTTATCTGTGGCTCAGCTACTTCATTGATAAGCAAATAGACTTGCAATCTTTTGGGCCCGTATTAATCATATCTCTTATAGGTTTGAAGCACCTCTTCATAATGCAAAGGAATCACAATTTATCATTAAGGTCCAAGACAGTGAAATGAATATGTCAGATTTACTTCTTTCATTTATATACATGGAAGTATTTTCTCGCTCTTCCCACTCATCACTATACAATACTGAAGAAAAGCACCTCTTAATCTTCCAGATTATGGTATTTTCCCCCCTATATTTAGATATGATTTACAGATTTGAAACTATTTTATCTGAACAACCATCCTGAAAGAAGATTCAAGGAACTATGGAAGTCTCATTTAAATTCTAAAAAACAACGACAAACACCCCTCCAAGCTTTCCCAAAAAGACAAAAAGAAGAAACATTTAGCAGCAGCATCAAAATAACTTCAGAATTTCATGCTGTGAAAAATAACAGTCATGAACACAAGCCAACGAAGCAACAATTTTCTTCTTTGTATAAGTCAAGGACAGTGAAGCTGCCTTCTCTTAGCAGTCTAAATCACTGACTACCTTCCTATCAATATATTTTTATTACTTCTAGGAAATACTTTTTAAAAGTATCTAATATAATGGTAGTAATAGCTAATGGAAAAATATTTCATTAGTAAAGACAAGTAGGATTTAAGAGGAAAACATGTTGCCTAAACATATGGTTAGAAATTCTATCCATATAGTAAAACAGAAGGTGTTACTCAACAGGCAGCTATGGATCCACTGACACTGTGGGTCACTAAGCACATGTTAAGTCTCCTACAAGACTGGGGTGGTTGCAGTTCTGTCAGTATCTCACACTTCGTGTCACCTGTGTGAAGATCACAGCAATGATGGCAGTGAAGATGCTTACAGAAGAGGTACACCTGATACCTGAGCCTGTTATAAATGAAACAAGCTGCTGTGTATCACGGGGTGCTTTCTTCCATTGGTTACTCATGTTGAGTATGTAATTGTCCTAATAAATGCTTGCAGTTTTCTAAAGTCTGTGGAGTTGCTTTGTGCTCAGAAATATTGGGTTGTTTTTTTTTTTTTTTTTGTGACAATACATACTTGAATATGAACTTTACTTATCGTACTTGCCTGCTTATGAAGATCAACAGTATTGTCTATTGAATCATTATAATTATATGTAGTACATTGTGTCATTCACAGTTCTGAGTATTTTATTGATAGGAATTAAAATTTTACAAAGCCACTGTGTACTTTATGGTAACTATTAATTTTTACTTACAATTTCAGCAACAAGGGGTAAGGACTTAAGCATAAGAAAAAACAGAAAACAGTGTCATACCAAGTGCAGCTAAAACAGTGTCTCAAAATGAAGTCTATGACCCTGAATTTCTTCCACACAGCTTTGTAACTTATATAGTTATATAAAATCAGGAACACTACTATAAACATAGTCTCAGTATGTGCCCAACTGTTTTTATTCAAACATCTTCCTGTGGGTCGGAATATAGGTATACGCAATCATTACATAGAAGTGCATATTGTATATTGTACATTTCAATATTAGTTCTTTGGGATGAACAAAGCAGGAAAGAAAAACTCACCATTCTTCTTATAGAACATGATTTCCCCCTTGAATTCTACCTTTTCCTCCAAAGATTTCTCAATTTGAAGAATCATCTGCTCGTTTGTTTCAGCACCAAGTAAAAATTTACAGCTGCAGCTCTTCTGCATAACTTCAGTTCGTGCAAATCCAGCAAGCTCACAGAAGCCATCTGAGCAGTAAACAATAGGGAATCCTTTAGCCACCTGAGCATTTGCGAGGATGAAGTTGCTATCTGCAGAAGAACAGAAAAGTAAAAAATTATGATCTGGATTCTATCATTTGACATAATATTTCCTTTGGGCTTGCTGAAAGGCACAAGTGGATGTATATGTAAAGAAAAAAGTCCCAACTCCCTGCAAACAAGAATGTAAACTTCTGTTTTAGGCCATTAATCTGAAATGAAATCCAGTCTAACATGCCCACAGAGCACCTTCATATGATGTTTACTCATGGCTATGTACAATTTGTCTCATTGCATCCTCAAGCAAGAATTTATAGTTCCCTCCAGGGTGGGTGTTAGCATTTTAGAAAAATTGATGATGAATGTAGAAACTTCGGAGAACTTTTCATGATGCTATATTATGCTGTGTCTCAGAGTCCTCAGTTTCAACAGACACAGCTATCTCTTTAAAAAAACTAATCTTGCTATGCTCTTAATAAACTGAAGATGATCTTCATCAACACCCAATAAATTCCTTTCACATAATTTTTGAAGAGAATCCTTAAGTTTGGACTTGAGGGGCATTCTGGGGCTATATGGAATTAATTGTCCTTTATTATATATATATATATATATATTTTTTTAGGGAAAATTATTTTGTTCAAATGCATTGTCAGCTGTCTTCCAGAGCCTCACTGCATTTCTTCCATATGAAACAGGCACATTAAAGATTTACCACCGTGTTACACCTTCATTCATTTTATAATTTATAGTGTTTTTAAGATTCAGCTAATAAGTATGATAAATTTAGGAATAGTTTATTGACAAGGAAATCAATCAACAAAAACCAAGGTTCTAACTTCAGATCAAATCTTTGGAAAATCTTGCAGCCTAATTGCTCATTTCCATCCCTTGCTAAAGTGTCTTTGAAGGTTTTGTGCCTTAGACTCTAACCTTTAGCTTACATCAACAGCTCTATCACTTTATGGACTTTTTAGGTTAGCATGGAGATGCTTTCCAGATCATATATGAATTACTAGACAGATTTTTTTGCCTGTGTTTTCTTATGCTGAAGTGGAAAGACCACAAATTTTTAAGAGAAAAAATTGTTTACATTTCATATCAAGAGGGGAAAGACTATTTTTTGCTTGTTGCTTATTAAGGAATGTTTCCCTTACTGCTTGCTAGTGGGAGTTTAGGAGCAGTCTGGTCCCAGACAGAAAACTGTCATTCTTCATAATTATGTGTATGTGTATTCAGGCATGTCTATTAATGGATAATACTATCAGCTAACCCAGAATCCTTTAATAAATATTAAAAATTTCAAAAAGAAAAAAATAACTATTTTAATGAGAAACTTAGGTTGATATGCCTAACCTCCGTATAAAGATATATAATTCAACAGTGGAAGAGAGGAACAGAATGTATAAACTAAAATAGAAACAAAAAAGGTTTGTTTCAGCCTTGTCACAAGAGATTCTGCATCCATGAAACTCCGACATTACTCTTCGTCTACCCAAAGAATAAAATACTATGGATGATATTTCTAGGATTTCAGTATTTTAAAGACAGTGATGAAGTTTATTAAATAATCAATTTGGTCGTAAGACTTTTCTTCAGTTACTCACCTTTGGCTTAATAATTAAAGTCTTTCAATAAATGATCATTATATTAAAGCACATATTATCTCATTTGGGAACAATGTGATTTAAAAATACATTCTGGTTCAGTACAGTTCTTGACTTAGCCTGTCATTTGTGTTTGCCTAACTAGGGAATAAGTATCATTACCACTAGTTCACTGACATGCTATTTCCCCTGTCAACACCAAGCTAAATCTCCACACTGACAAAAGAATTTAAAATTGTTTGCAGTGCAGTTTAATGGCTATGTTAAAGTGCAAGACCTGCAGATCATACATTCCTAATGCACTGCAGCCATTTTATGGCTCCTCCTGGGTTACTCCTAGGTTTCTTATTTAATTCAATTATGTGATGCAAAGAGTTAAAAAAAAAATTCTAATTGTCGTGAATCGCATGAAACACCACATGGAACATTGAAAGGAAAGAAAGGGTAGGGAGGATGCTCTTGAATTGCAGGAGTGTTCAAATATCATTATGAGCAAAAAAATTTAAGGTGGCCAAACTCTGCTGTCATTTGCCTAAAAAACCCAAAACACTTTTCGCTACTTTAACATTTATAGCAGAAACTATTTACTTCTAAAAGTCAATCCAGTGCTGCCTAGAATAAGAGGCAATTTTTCCTTTAATATCAGCAGATGTCTGGCAAGGTTTTTAAGTCTAATTTTGTCAAAATTTTTGAGTATATCATTAAGTCATCATCTTCAGGAAAGTAAAATCAGAATTAGATTTTCGGTTCTGAAGCTTGAAGTTTAAATCAAATGATGAAAGATACTTCTAAAATCCCAAAATAGTAGACTAAGGTACATATTTAGACAATTTATTGAAAAGATTCCTTGTAATGTTTAAAACTCGAGCAACATGATTTTGCTCAATAATTATGTTTCATCAGATTCTTCAGTAATATTTACGAAGTGATATTTATTTATTTAAAAAATATCTTAAAATATTCTGGTTAAAAGTTTATATACATAGCTTGGAATCATTGTCATCATTTGCTACTCCTAGTGCACATAAAGCAGTACAGAATATTTAAAAAAAACAGGAACTGAGGGTGAAATTTATATCATTCATGCTTCAGTGTGACACAAAATAACAAACCCAGCATTTAGTTCTATGCTATTTGGTGGTATCTAGCTAGATCTTAAATACAAAGAAGGAAGAATGATTTTATTTAGAATAATTTATTAAAATATATGGAATAGAAGAAAGAAATTTTGCTTATCCTTGGACTTACAGTAAGAAGGCAGTGATAGCACCTTATTGGTCTATATATTTTGGCATGTGTTCATGTACAGATTACAATACTTCCATAATCATAGAGAAGATGATGAATTCTGTATTATTCTTTCAGCACTTCAATGTGAATGTTGTTATTTATTCAGGTTGATTGGTCAGTATTGACAGATTACTGGTAAGATGCTTGGGTTTGGTTTTATTACTACTTTAGGCAAGAAAATATATTCCAGTTAAATTCCTAATCCATTGAGAAAAATGTAACCTTGAGCCTTTGAGACAGTCTAGAACGATAGTGCATTTCCAACAGCAAAGCAAAACTGCAACAAATCTGGGTACAATGTGAAAGAATAGATTTGATAAAAAAACCCAGTAAGACTCATTAGCTCATAAATTTTTAAATGCTTTAGTCTGTGCAAAATTAATAAAAATAATCAAATTATGTATTTGTATGTTAGCTTTGTATAAAAATACTTGGTTTTATGTTCAAGCATGCATGCGATGTATAATGGATGATTTAAAAGTGCTTCTTTTAAAGATGGGACAAGAATCTTAGGCACAAAACAAAAAAAAATCCATCAGTATTTACTAAGTTTTCCTTTAACAGCAAGTCAGTAGAGACAGATGAGTATGTCAGAGGTATTCCACATAATTCAGCAAAATTTAAAAGACAATTTGTTTCAAATATGTTGCTTTTCCTTTATGTTCATTTTCTATGAAGAGCAAATTACTTCTTCACATGAAAGTTTGGAAGAAGAATGCAAGGAGCTTGCATGCCTCCATTTGCTTGGGAAGAAGGACACATTGGAGTGGATAGGACACGGATCAACAGAAGACTCACACCATTTCCAGAAACATCTGCCAGGCACATAGGATAAATTCAGAGTCAAGTAATCAATCTGAACCAGAACCATGCTAACTACACCTTCAATCATGGGCTGTTGCCATGCTTCCACAACTATGATGATGCCTAAAAATTACAGCTTAAGAAACAGAACAATTTTATATCATGTGCCTTCCAATTCAGAGAAACAGGTTCCTTAAACATCCCATGACAGAGTTTTAAAGCTGATATAATAAAGGAAAAGGCTTTTATGCAATTCTCTGAATCACAATTGGTGCACACAGTTTATATGACTGTTCGTAATGACACATTGTTACAATTAACTCAGCACTCCCCTGATAAATCTTACGGCCATTTTATTTAGCAACAAATGACAAAAGGGTTTTTGTTTTAATACTGCATTTATGTCTGCTATAAATCTCATTTGGTGTCCTTCCCCAGTTCTTGTAACAGTTCATTTCAATCAAAATCCAGATAGCTTCTGCAAATCTTCGTCATCGGTGAAGAGAGCATCTATCTGACTTCTTCTGCAGCTGAGCATAGCCAAGCACCATTCTAAATATTAAATTATTTATTAATTTAAAAAAGAAGAAAAGAAAAAAACAGCTACAAAAGCAAAAAACATATCCCTAGCAATTAAAGAATCTGCATTAATGAAACAAGTGGCTCACATGGTTACTGTATCAAAAGGGAACAGTCCATAATTCCTCTCGATGAAAGGATTTGCTAAAGTTAGATTTGATTCCACAGTTTCTACATGGGCAACTTAACCAGAGAAGTCTCATTCCAGTTTTACACAAATTACTGTTACAGAGAAAGGGACCACATTAACAGTTAAGATTAGCTAACTGAAGGATTAATATAGCATATGAAAACATTTTAATCTATGTCAGCAGATTTAGATGCAGGTGAGTTTAATTAGAGTTCAAGCTCATCAACCAACTACTATACTTTGAATCTGACTGAATCAAAGTGATTCTATAATGCATATACTTCCACATGTTGAAGTCCCTCTTGAATATTTTACTGCTGTTAACTGGGCTACTGATGTGAAGTTAAGATTTACCCAGATATAGGTGAGTGAGAAAGCAGACAAATTGGTTATACTGTTACCTTTTCCCACTTTTCACTAAAATAATACTATATATTCCAGTTAATTTCCTGTACTAGAACTATTGCATAATAGTTCTGAAAGTATGGACTGATGAACAAAGGACTCATCACTGTAAGCTATGTAATTGGTTTAATTGGCCAAATCATTTCAAATAAAGGCTAACATTACAAGAAAATGTTTTCATAAAATTGGGAGTTTTAAATTCAGAGCACAAAACAATATTTGAAGTACCTAGCTCTATTCACTCAACTCAAGGGTGAGCTGCCTTAGCTCCCACTTAGAGAATCATTTAGGCTGGAAATGCCCAACAATTAACTTAACACTACCAAATCAACCACTAAACAATGTCCCTAAGCACCACGGTCTACATGTCTTTTAAATACCTCTTCCCTGGGCAGCCTGTTTCAATGCTTAACTCTTTCAGTGAATAAATTTTTCTTAATACCAAGTCTAACCCCCCCATTCCCTCTCCCAGCACAACCTGGGGCCATATCCACTTGTCCTACCACTTGTTACTTGGGAGAAGAGACCAACACCCACCTCACTACAACCTCTTTTCAAGTAGTTGTAGAGAGTGATAAGGTCTCCCTTCAACCTTCTCTTCTCCAGACTAAACAACTCAAGTTTGCTCAGATGCTTCTAAAAGGACTTGTTCTCCAGACCCTTTGCCATCTTTGCTGCCCTTCTCTGGAGTTGCCATCTTTGCTGCCCTTCTCTGGAGACACTCTAGCTTCTTGATGTCTTTTTTGTAGTGAAGGGCCCAAAGCTGAACACAGTATTTGAGATGCAGCCTCACCACTGCGGAGTACAGGGGGACAATACTTTTCCTAGTCCTGCTAGCTGCGTTATTTCTGGCACAAGCCAGGATGCTGTTGGCCTCCTTGGCCACCTGGGCACCCTGCTGATTCATATTCAGCTGCTGTAAAGCAACATACTCAGGTCTTTTTCTTCTGGGCAGCTTTACAACTTCTCTTCCACAAGCCTCTAGTATTGCATGGAGTTATTGTGACCAAAGTGCAGGACCTTGGCCTGTCAGTCCAGCCTGTCCAGATCCCACTTTAAAGCCCACCTACCCTCAGGCAGTTCAACATTGCCACCCAACTTGGTGTCCTCTGAAAATTTGCCAAGGGTGCACTCAAGCCCCTCATTCATATCATTAATAAAGATATTAAAGAGAACTGGCCCCAGCACTGAGCCCTGGGGTACAGCAATTTTGACCACCTGCCAACTGGGGTTAGCTCCATTCACAACAACTCTTTGGGCCTGTCCATCCAGCCAATTTTTTACTATGAGATACGAGCAGCTAGTTTCTCCAGAAAAATGTTATGGGAAATAGTTTCAAAGGCTTTACTGAAGTCTAGGTAGACAACATCTACAGAATTTCCCATATTCACTAAGTGAGTCACCCTCTGTACATGTGACGGCCTTCAAGATTATCTCCTCCATAACCTTCCCCATCACTGAAGTCAGTCTGACAGGTCTGTAATTCCCTGGATCCTCCTCCTGGCCCTTCTTGTAGATGAGTGTCACATTTGCCAACCTCCAGCCAACTGGGACCTCCGAGTTAGCCAAGACTGCTGATAAATGATGTAAAGTGTCTTGGTGAGCACTTCTATCAGCTCTATCAGGATCCTTGGGTGGATCCCATCTGTCTGCAGACAGCTGTGTATGTCTAAGTTGTACAGCAGGTCACTAACCATTTCCCTCTGGATTATGGGAGCTCCATTTTGCTCCCCTCTCCATATTACAGTGCAGCAGACTGTCACGGTTTAACACTGGCCTGGCAATTAAACTGAATGACAGATTGCTCTCTATTAATCTCCTTCTCCTCCCTGATAAAGGAAGGAGAGAGAATAAGGGAGAGAGACTTATGGGTTGGAAACTAAACTACACAACTTTAAACGGTTAATGTTAAATAGGAAAAATTACTAAATATATACAAATATACAGGAAAATTGATACCACGTTCCTCCCCCGTTTCCCCCACTACCTCTTACATCACCACTAAGGCTGCAGGGCAGCCCTGGGAAAGTCCAGGCTGGAATCCTGGAGCCGGCAGCAGTCGGGAGCTGGAGGCAGGAACACACAGATTCAGGCTGGCAGGGATCAGGACCACAGGCAGAGGAACAGACAGAATCCTCTCAGGATGCTGAAGCAAACAGGGAATAGGCGAGGAAGGGAAGCAGGAATGGCAGGAAGGGCAAGAAGAAGGGTTTGACCCTTGTCATCCCTCAAATTTATACTGAGTATGACGTGTATGGGATGGAATACTCTGTTTGGTCAATTCTGGCATCTATCTTGTCTGGTCCTCCCCAAAGGAGGATTTCAGGTGTGACCTCCTTACTCCTACTGGAAGGCAAAATGTTCCTCAGAGCTGAGCAGTGTCCTTGGCTCTGCACACCAATCTCTTGCAGTAACGATAAACATGGAGTGTTATCAGTCCTAGAAGCAGACACTGTCTGAGAAACTTGCTGTTAATTTCAGCAAGTGCAACTACTTACAAGAGACTTAGCTGAAAGCAAAAGTACAAACCAGAAAATCACCTTTATCTTGGCCCAAACCAGGACACAGACTTACCCTGCAGTGCCAAAATGAATTCTTGTTATGCAGAAAAGTTCTGAATGCAGCAGCCAAGAAATCAATGTTTCACTTTGCATTTACAACAATATTTAGACTTACAGTGAAAATGCTTTACCGTATCCAATATTTACAGCTATAAAAAGAGTGAATCTGAAATGCAGTTTAGCACAGAGACACCCAAACAAAACTTGGGCATCTGGATGCTAAATCATCTCCTAGTCCTACTGATAAACAGAGATCAAAAGCCATTTAAGAGACTCGGTGTTTAACGATCTTGAAGTCAGCCTTCAGAGCCATTAGTGCACCAGGTCAATACTAGAATAATGACTGCAGCTTTCTTCATGATCAAAGTACCTGTTCCTAGAACAAAGCAGTCCAAAAAGCCAGACAATATCAGAGGGAAACAAAATCAAAAGCTAACCCAAAAATAACCCTCATTGTAAAATGGGCTCCTGGGATCCTATAGAGGGAAAAATACAATAAAAATAAATAAGTAAATAAATAAATAAATGAAATTTCTCCTCCATTAAAAATCTCTGTATTTTTTCCTATTTATTTTCTGAGCCCAATCTCATTTGTATCTACCTGAGCTCTCAAGTATAAGGAATGAGAAGGTCTTCATTAGAATAGTAGCAAAACCGTTACTTCTAATTTATCATTCAGCAACTTTCAAATAAATAACCAGTTCAGTTGTGATGGGTAGATTATACGAAGAAAAACTTCTAGCAGGAATTACTTTGAAGTTTCCCAAAATTATACTCCACTAGCAGAAGTAGACATCCACAATGTCTTCTCAGGAAGAAATACTAACTAGCCTAAGATGCGTCTTTTTTTTTCCATAATATTTACCTGGAATTACACATTCCTATTACAGGTACATTATGTCCAACAACACTAAGTATTTCTTTTTCCACTCTTAAGCAATGTTGCTTTTGTCAAAATTTTATTTTTCACTAACAAAAATGCTACATTCTATTTGACCAGCTTTATGTGTTATTGATTGTGTAATGACTGCCAGCACATGGTGCTGATGTAACTAAAAATAAGCTGTATTGCAGTTGTCTAACATATTAGTGTGCAGGCTGAAATTCTGGAAATGAAAGAGTATGTGCCAATCGAAAAGGTAGGAAAAAAACCCCAAAACATTAACATTGAAGACACACTACAATTCGTGGTTCACCAGCATAGTGTGATACCATGTGTTTTCATCTGGGTATTTCTCAAAGGGAACTGAAGGTGCTTGTTTACTTGGCAGAACACTGAACCCTCGGCCTCTGAGAAATGAGCTCTGCTGCTGTTCGGTTTATTCTGTGGGTGTCCAGAGCAGAGTGCACAGATTCCTGTCTCCAAAGGAAGAGTCCTTTGCAATTTCTCCAGTAAAATACAGGGAAAGTTCAAGTTCATCCACCAGGCAGAAGGTTACACCAGGGTTTGAGTATCCCAGCTGTATTTAATTTGTTGGATTGAGGCTTTTTTGTTTTTGTTTTTTTTTGGAGAGGGGCGAGGGGTGTTTGGTTTTGGGTTTTTTGGGTTTTTTTTCAGGCTTGTAGATGAATAGTTGTTCTGAAGAGAAACATTTTAAAAGATGAGAGCTACATTCTCATCAAACATTTACCACTGTGATCCTGTCTATACTTTCCTTTATCACATGCTTGAAATAGGAATGTAATAAGGAGTGGAAAGCTGGCTTGTTTACAGCTCTTTAAAGCACTATGTTACCTGCTCAAAATTTGTGCTCAGTTTACTGGCTTAGCAGACTTTCACCACTGCATAATATTTGGTGCTGCTGGTGTCCCACTCATGGCTTTACCAAGCATCATGCCTGATGTTTATAACCCTACTGCAGTGGGGAGCCCTTTGGATATTGGTCCTCAGTGTATGCACTGTACTGATGTCTGAGCATGCATCTTATCAAAGAGATGTTATGGGTGTTGCTAACAGAGCTAGTGAAAGAATAAAGAAAATACATTAATGAGATACTATTTCTGTGCACCTGAGGGAAAGAACTTAAGTTAGACATTTTGAACCCAGTGTGAAATGCCTTTAAAAGATCGTTTTCCTCCCTCTTTGAAATCTAATGCTCCTTTTTCCTTGTAGGACTTTGTTAACTACAGAGTGGTAGCTCAGGGCTTGGAAAATAACCTGATGCCAACAATGCTGGATTTCCCAGCAATGTGACGACTTAAGGTTGAAATATTTAACTACTGTTGAGAAAGTTTCATCTTATAATTTGAAATGAGCAGTTTCTGTAGAAATACTTTCCTCTTTGGAAGGGAATCTGGAAAAAATACTGTGGTACAACAGATTCTATATACAGAAGAAAGCTATCAGTAAGTACATAAAGAAAATATTTTCAGCACAGAAATACAAAGGACTATGAGTACAAAGAGGGACCTGCCCCTTGTTTCTACCACGCAGGACCAGCAGGTATTTACTGCCCACACACTGAGCACAGGGAACTTACAGCCACAATTCAGAAACAAAGAAAAGAAACAAAAAGCCAAGAACAACAAATAACACTTGGATGTGGCCACAGAAGAAATTTAGAACAGGCAATGCCCCCCAACTTGTTAGAGACCAGTGTGGCCTGAGCCATAAACATTCTAATTCTCCTCTGGCAATAGTGGGACTTCTCACACCACTGTTCCTCACTGGAACAAAATTATCTGTCCTCAAAACAGACACAGACCCAGGTCAGGGTTAAATGTGAAAGTAAAAGGGACAGTAAGTAATCTTTCCTCAGCACCATCTACCTAGCACAGCACTCACACTCCACAGGTGATGCAACCTCTCACCTTTCCATCTGTAACTATCACAGATACATTTGGTCCCACATATACTAATAATGCACAGCTTTTGCACATGATTTTTATTTCCATGTGCAAGATATTCAGAGAACAATATCCATATCTTTCTCATGTCAAAAATCACTGTCTGTTTGATGTCACATGTTACTGTTATATTCTCTAAGAAACATTCATCTCAGACAAATTCTGTACTACTCTGAAGCTGTTACTCATAGCAAGTCAAAGTTTTGTCGTGTACGTTATCTCATACGTGTTATTTCTGAGCTGTTCACTCTCTCTTTAACAATCTTCTACAACCCCCATGACAGTCATGTCAGCTTGCTGTGACTTCCAACTGTGCTGATTTTTCTCTGTAATTATTATACGTCAGCATTAAGGTGCCAATATAGTAACAAGATTCTATGGATAAAAGTGACCATTTTGAGAGTTTGTAGTTTATATACTGTCTTTTTACTCAATGAATTTAAAGTTAATCTTGAGTTAATTTTAATTCAGAGAACTAGAACATTCTTCTGACAAGCTGACAGAAATTACATTAAAAATGGTTCAGAAAATTATGAAGAGTGTCTAGGAAATGTCATTTCCAGAAATAGGTAGAGTCCTATACTGCACTACTTACCATAACAAAGAATTACACTGTGTATCCCAAACTCAGATTTTCTGAATCAAAATAATCATAAAAAAATCAAAATATGGCTCACTGACATTGTATTCTTACACAAGACTTGTAAAAAGGTAGGGCTTTTTTGTTTTTTTTTTTTTGTTTGGTTTGGTTTTGGTTTTTGTTCTGGTTTGGGTTTTTTGTTTTTGTTTTGTTTTGTTTTGGTTTGGTTTTTTGTGGAATAGATGAGAAGGAGGTTAGAGGTGAGAAGGTAAGTCAGTTATTGTATTCAAAGGAAAATGGACCATCCAGAGGGAAAATGCTGAAAACTGAGGAAGAGGCAGTATGTTGAAGAAAAATGCAGAATAGTCTTAATGGAAAAGTAAAGTAGATGCCTGAAGCAGACATAAACTAATTTCTTACAGCAGAGCTACTATGGTAGCTGAATAACTAGGATAGTTTAGACAAGGAACACCTGAGCTTAGATCTACTGATTTATGCAAGATCACTAAGTAATCAAGGAAGAAGCTGCTTGGGGAACCTGAAAGACTTGAGGTGAACATTAGCATAAGATGGTCTTCTGGACAAAAATCCATAATTTTGATGGAAGAGTAGATATAGTCTAGGAGTTTCAAAGCATTTGGAACTTCCTTGCTGTAAGAAGTGCAGACATTGACAGAAAAAATATCAAGGCTTTGATTACCCTAAAAAAAAAAATAAAAAATGGTTGAAGTATTATACCCATAAAAGAAGATCAGGCATAGGAAATCATTGCTATTTAAAAAAAATAATAATCCCTGAACTGAACCTCAAAGAATTTAAACAGTGAAAATAACACAAGAAACACAACAAAATCATAAAGGGACTGAAGATATTTAATTACTCAAAGCCTAGACCTTTCAATGTCTGCATCTTTCGTTTTATTTCTAGTTCTTTTTTTTAAGGAACTTAAGAGGCTAAGTAGCACAAAAGAACCTGTGGCATTTCTTCAGTAAAAGATATTTTCATTCTGCTGTGGAATAAAACAAGTTGTATTTCCTAGGCTCTTGCCCCTAAAATGCTGACTGAATAAACCAAAACTTACATCAGAAAGAGACTGACATCAGAACAATAGGACCATGCCCAGCAATAAATGCAAAACCTAAACCTCCAACATGTGACAAAAATATTATCTGTAAACTGTACTGCAGTGAGTGAGTGTCGTTAGGGAACCAAGAAACTCTTCTGAAAATTTTTTTGTTGAAACATACAAATTATATTTTGGGTTTGACTAAATTCCTCTTATTGGTCCTAAATTGTTTCATATTAAAAAAAATATATTGCCTCTATATTTGCAAGACTACTTTTGTTGCTCAGGAATGAAGTATAAGGATGCTGCAATCAAATTCCTGTGTTGCTATGGGAGGTAATTTGAAGTCTTGCCTTGTTTTTCCAAAGCCCAGTCTAAAGAAAGCTGTAAAAATGTCTTGACCCAATGGCAGCAGATGCTTGTATCTGGTTGCAAAGTTTTCATGTGAGAGAGAATAATCTCATATGTTCATAGAGTCCTGAAATAATTTGTAGAAAGCCAAGTATCCAACACCATGGATTGCTCCTCTACCTCATCAAGTAAAAGTGGCACTGAGCAAACAGAGCAAAATACTAAAAATAAAAAAAAGTTTTTAGCTCAAACTGTGCAAGGTTCTAAAAATTACACTTACTGAAAACACCAGAAGCAGAAGATATAAATTACAACATGATTATACTGCCACATTTCCTATGCAACCTGATGGTACAATTTTGGAAATTCATTGCTGTTCTAGATACTGTTTTGAATGTAAAAAAATTCAGAGGCTGTAAGTAAGAATTGTAATTAGAATTCTCCACCTGAGACTAGGAGAATTTAGCAGCATTGTGTACAGCAGCAGAAATGCCTTTTTCTGTTTCTTCTTCAATTCAGGTGGCAACAATACTGAAGCAGTGTAAATCTCTTTTAGCCTCCTGAACCTTAGTATCAATCAGGAACCTCACCTCCATAGGAGTGGAGGGAAGTGACTTCTTCCAACAGGTTACTAAGAATAAGGGCCTCTATTTACCATATGACCAAACTCCTTCATATTGAAACTAGACTGAACACTCAGCACAGGAGCTGGGTAATGACAGTAAACATGCCATGAAATAACTGAGAATTATGTATATGTAGGTAGACTCTAATAATAAGTAAATGCATCTGACCTTGCCCATATCTTTCCTGGCAAATAAAGGGCAACAAACACTGTAGGTGAGATAATTTAGAACTAATTCCATAACTGGAATTTATTCTAAGGAAAGAGAAAACAGGTAACACTTTGTGTTGGTTTTTTGTTAGTTTTCTTTCCATTCTAACACCACAAGGTACATGAAGCTGGTTCCTGGCCTCATGGATTATACCATGGTGTAGGAAAATCACTCCACTTTAGATCTGCCCATACAAGTAACCAGGAGTAAACAGTGTCATTTCATATATTGTGCACAATGGCACAAAATAACTTTCTTAAATTACAACAGTAATACATACTGAAAAAAGGACTTGGGTGAAACTTCACAAAATATACAGCTGCTACTTAAAAAAAAAAACAAAACAAAAAATGTGGAATCTGGTCTGTTAAAACAAATATTCTCACACAAGCAGAGAAAACATATGGTATAGTGGGTATGTGTGGGAACTGCTAACAAATATTGCGCAGTGCCTTAGGTACCACATCAGTTTAACCTTGGTAATGAGATGGGACTGCTACTTGCAGCCCCATGACCTTTGCCTTCACTGTTAAGGAAGTGCTTTCAGAGTCTCTGTAGTAATATTTTTCTTTTACTCTTCTCATTCTCTTGTTCCTATATTGCTGTTCTCACAGCCTGGCACCTGCAAGGCTGAATAGTGGTGGGCTTTCACAGGAATAACCTCTTGCTGGTCTAAGAATGACCCCCTTACTCTTTCCTTATCTCACTTTGCAGATTTTAATTTATTAGGGAGAAGAAAAACTCTGTACACAATCAAGTAGATACCAGTTATTTAAGAAATTAAAAAATTAATAAATACATGTCACTGCCAGCTAATTCAAGTCTCCTAATAAGTGCTAATACAACCATTAATGGGATAAAACAGTGGGAGAGGCTAGAGCAGGTCCTGATGAAAAGTGTACAGCACTTTGTTTCTTTATCTTCATCATATCCTTTGTTTCTTTATCTTCATCATGATCAGTGTTTCAGAGCCAATGTATGTCATTAGTTTACAGAATCACAGAATCAGCCAGGTTGGAAAGGACCTCTGGGATCATCAAGTCCAACCCTTAATCCACTACCACTGTGGTTACCAGAACATGGCACTGAGTGCCACATCCAATCTCTTAAAACCTCCAGGGAAGGAGAATCCACCACCTCCTTGGGCAGCCCATTCCAATGTCTGATAACCCTCTCTGCAAAGAATTTGTTCCTAATATCTAACCCGAACCTTCCTCATGCTTTTGTATCACCCAGCTGATTTCAATGACTAAGTCAAAAAAAGTGTTTTGTTTTTTAAACTTGGGTTAAAGTCCTGACAGATTAGCAAACTGAATCCTGCTCCCAGATGAGAGAAGAATATCAGTGGAAGAGAGAGAGGCAGAGCATCAAGGAGGAGGAGGAGGCATGGGATCTAATGGGTAGGTCAGCTCAGCTAATTCTTTGTATGCAACAAAAGGAGAAAAAGTGGCCTGTGGTATGGAGTAATCTGGGGAGCAGCTCAAGGACACAATATTCCAAAAAAAGAAGCTTCTTTTAATAACTATATCAGAAGCTGAACACTGTCACACTGTTTGCTATATTAATATGGACTCTTGTGTAGGAGCCACGTCAATGGAAAATGGAGCAGCCACAGCAGGAGCCAAAAAGAAAATATGTTCCAGGGAAAAATAAAGCCTCTCATCAAGGCAATCATCCAAGCACTAAATAACAAGCCAGCATCTGACACAGTAATAAATTGAGAATCATTCAGAAGAGCGAGAACCCCTTTAGAACATTCACAGCCTTTACTGTATTTATTTTTCAATTTCATAAGACTTTCAAATAGTTTTTAGCCTTGGCTTAGATGGAAAGACCTTCCAGAGGGCTGCTCAAGAACTTCTCTTGCTTCAAAAAAGTTGAGCAGCCTTCTCTGTCTCAGGAAGGACAGATAGTCCATTGCATTAATTTCCTATTGTCTTCTCAAAGCCTTGAATATTACTCCTTTTCACTCTGGGAGAAAGAAGAAAGGGAGGGAGAGAATTCTGAAATTTATTTCTGGTCCACTTTTTAATTGCTATTTATCTCATTCCTCATTAGTTGGTGGTGCTGGCACACTTCAGATAATATAGAAGTACCTGCACATTGTTAGACTCCTATGTTCTAGGACATTTTATGACCACATAAATATAAAGCTCTAAACTGCCTAAATCATGAACCAATATAGATGTGGAGAGAGGGGAAAGGAAAAGAAAATCAGAATTCAGGAAAGACAGTTACTATCAATATAATTAGTTTGCCATTTCTAGAGGCTTCTGTGGGATACAGCTGTCTGCACAGGTCAGATCATTAATCTCTTTGCTTTGTTTCCTCCCTCTACTTCATTAAAGAAATTCCAAAGGGAAAATTACAGTCTTTTCTAGATATTATTAAAACAGTTTTATTATAAGAATATTTAGTGTTAGAGGTAACTCCTTTCAATAATATATAGAAAAATATTTTTCAATATATGTATATTGAATTTTTCGATTGTTTATTATCCTTTAAAATTTATTGGAATACTGTTTAAAAAAAAAAACACAACCTATTTTTTACTGTCTGAAACTTGCCGAACTAAGTTTTGCGTTTGGCAAACCTGTCCAAGTGTAATGATTCCACATCTTTCTAACCCACCAATTAATCCACTGTATAACAATGGATTCTTCAGAAGCAGAAAATACATAAGTTATTTCTCTGGAAGTACTACTAACTAGCTGTAAATGAACTTTCAATTTTTTTTGTAAAAATGACCTTTTTCATATAAGTTCTGTCTCAGAAAGTATGTCTTTAAAAAAATTAGGCAAATAAAAAATGCATGAAAGGCATCAATTTAAACAGATATATGAAAGTTTCAAATAAAAGGATTTTCATTAAGTAATTTTGTGGCTTTATAAAAAAAAGAAACCACAAGTAATAGTAATAAGCTGTTTCTCTTTACCATTTCATATGACATAGCAATGAAAATGTAAAACAGCTCACGGGAAAAAATCAGTTAAGCAAAGAAATAAAAACCACTTCCCCAAGCTTTTGCTGTTTTCAGGATATAACCTCATTAATGGATTAACCAACATTTTAGGAGCATGCAAGAAAAGTATTCTTGGACCTCTGGAAAATAACACAATGTTTTTTGGGAAAGGATTTTCAGTTTAGCCTTTCCATCCCACAGCCAGACTTTTCATAAACTGTCAGACTGGTAAACTATGAATAGAGGACCGAAATGCCACAGGCCCTCCATTTCCTTCTTTAGAGGTACTCTCAGCAAATTCTTTCAATTATAGGGGTCAGCCAGGTCCTCTGCTTTAGACAGCTGGGAAGCTTATTTCTTATCTGTTTCCTCACCTGTTGTGGCCTCCAATGCCACTGCAGTCTCCAGAACTATCACTATTTCCGTGGGCAGTCTGACTCCCCAGGAAAAGGGCTTTCTCTGGATTTTTATGGTAGCTGTGTATGAATAGGCTTAATAGGAACTAATTAGTGAATAGAAATAGCATTTGTCTCAAACTTCAATTAGGCCAGGATCCGAGATTCACGTATTCTCATTCTTCAGTCTACTGTACTAAAAGTGGGTAACACAAAATGGTTGCTTAGTCACATTGACCCCGGCCTTCAAAGAACTTAACAACTAATCTCCTTGAACAAGTTTCTCTTCCGTTTAGGCTTTCCTAGAAAAGAATGTGTATCCTTGTTCAGAGTTTGGGCTCCTTGATCTTATCCCAGTATTTAAGAGATATGACAAAACCAGAATCAGATATCACCTCTACACCCATGGTAGAAAACTGAATAACCCAGCAACCATCTGTACCGATTTCAGCTTCCACAAGAGCTGAAGGAAACTATATGGCATATGCTTAACATCTTTTGGATGTTAACTCTAAGGACTTCAATTTATTAATATATTCCTGTACCATGTTTTCAGTTAAGATTCAGTAACTTTCACATTTTAAAAATATATTTTGTATGTGATAATTTGAGTAGTTAACTTCTCTTAATTAATTGTTTACTCCACTTCTTACAAATATGCCAGACATGAAGAGGTGGGACCTGATGGATTTGAGCAGTTAGCTTCTCTTAATTAATTGTTTACCCCATTTCTTACAAATATGCCAGACATAAAGAAGTGGGACCTGATGCTTTCTGTAGCTGAAAACAGATTAGGAGAGACAAATGATCAATTTTGTTCATTTCCAAACCCAGTAGGATTTGTTTATAAAACATCTTAAAAAAATAACAACAACAACAAAATCAATACCTATCCTAACACTTATGTTGTTACATTGACACATTGCTGAGAGATGTATTGATTGTGACAAGATATTTCTGTAACAGAGATGTCTCATTTCCTAAAGAATTTTCTCTCTGCAAAATGACAAATAAACAGAGAATACATTCATAACAAAATTAATATGCAATTTATAAAACATTTCAAGAATATTATAATTCACAAGAAGCCTGTTTATCAGCTGTGAGACAGATGTGTCCCACTGATCTCCCACTGCGCCCAGCACCTCATCTCAGAACACAGAATTACTGATACCATTAAATGACACTGTTAGTGATGTACCTCCTGATGTTTTCACCCAAACAATGTCCAGGCCAACTTCCTTTTGAAAGCAAAATAAGATGTGTGTATACTCACTGCTTTGGATTTGTCTTTTCTATGTCTAAATTCAAACTTTAAGAATATTTGCAAGGAAAAAAAATCCTACGGAGTCCTTTTGCAAAGGAGTTATAGCAAGCCTACTATAGAAGCTCCTTAACTATTAGCAGTGTGAGAACTAAACTTAGGTTTGTTTAATGGAATTTGCAGCTTCTAGACACTGACTTCTTAATTTCGGTCCACTATTACAAGACCATATTCATAACTTCTTTTCTTATGCTATGGTAAGTAAACCCTCTTCCTTCTCTACTACAGTATTCCTTACTGCCTGCCTACACCCTTGTCACAGTCCCCACCCCCCTTTCTTATTCATTTATCACATATTTCAGTTTGCTTTCAGTTCCTACATGAAGAGTCAGGGCACATATTCCTGGTCTGCTCAGGTACAGATGCTGGTTATTTTGCTGGGAGAACAAGAGCTGGATACCTTCCACTCAAAAGACATAGGTAAGCCAAGCAGAACTCCCTTGCAAGTGCTGAGAGCCAACTGAAATATTTTACATAAATTCTGGATGTTTCGTCTGCAGGTCTATGGCACAGCCTTACTACTGCTTAAATCAGACAGCAAGTTCCCAGGTTTACTTCCTGAAGGGAGGAGTAGGGGAATTGACAGAATATAGTAGAGGAAGCGTCTTGCTTTCTTGGAACTAGGACAATAAGAAAGGCTTGCCATGATTATATTCCTTTTAACCCTTCTCTCAGAATTTTAGGGTGATGCAATGGTACTACATAATGATAAAATTAAAAGGAAACTCTCTAAACAAACTTAGTTTTATTGATATAGGTTTAAATGTGTACAGAATCAGTACAGAAAATATTGATACAGAATATGCATACATACTTTTGTCTGAAAACATTAATATATGCTTTTTTTTGCTAATCTGAAGGTTTTTTTATTTCACCATTACACAGTATTTTTTCACTGTATAATGTCCAGTGTATATACTTCTGTGTTTTTACTAGCCAGAGTAGTGCAGATCAGATATTACTTTCCTCGGAGCCCATCAAGGTACTTTGTCCTCAAACAGGATATTTATTTTATTATTGTTCATGTAAGCTATTTCAATTACTAGGCTTTTGGGGATGGAACTTGAGGGTTTTTTAGGTAAAAAAGATGTGACTTGTGAACCTAATTAATGATTTGGGCTTTCAATATGATCAAGACTAAAAACCACCTGAAATTTCTCTAAGATAGCACATCCATAACTTGCAAGTATAAAAGCCTAATATTGACTGCAAGTGCAAACCCTGTTTACATTCTTTCATGGATTCATGAGGAAGCAGTGAGACCACTGGTGCTGAATTACCCCCTATTTATTACTATTTAAAATCATAGAAACTTTTTGGTTGGATCACCAAGTCCAAGCACAAACATAACACTGCCAAGTTCACTACTAAATCGTATCACTTAGTACAACACCTACGCACCTTTTAGATTTCTCTAGGGTTGGTGACTCAACCACTCTCCTGGGGACAGCCTGTTCCAGTACCTGATAACTCTTCATTGAAGAAATTTTTCCTAATACCCAATCTAAAAATCTCCTGGAACAACTTGAGGCCATTTCCTCTCGATCTATCACTTGTTACTTATGAAACCAACATGCACCTCTCTACAGTCCCTTTCAGGGAGTTGTAGAGAGCGAAAAGGTCTCCTCTCAGCTTCCTTTTCTGAAGACTGAACGACCCTTTCCTCATCTACTTCTCAGACCCTTCACCAGTTTTGTTGCCCTTTTTTGAACTCACACTTCTTTCCCTACTGCTTTTTCTCTTTGATTTCAAACTGCTGATTTTCAAAAATTGTCTCTAAAGCTATCTTACATTGCTTGTCACAATATACATGAAAGAAATCTATATTTGTGTGTATGATATTAGTAACCTAGAATTAAACTCTACACTTTCCCTTCTCACAATTATTTTTCACGTAGCAGATGCTGAACCTGTCTGAAAATCTTCAGTAGAATGGATCTTAATAAAGTCTTGTTCAAGTGCAACCTGTTTAGCCATTCATGCTCTTTTTCTGAATCGCAAGTATGCACACCCAAATCATGGCATAAAAAAGATAATAAAGCTACATTGTTACTACTGCTACACAGACTTAATATAAATGTAAGAAGTAAGGGGGAGGTGAAACAAACCAAAAACTTTTCCTGATATCCTTTATCATTTCCTCTCCTTCATTCCCAAGAGGAACAAGTTCATACTGAGAAGGAATACTATTTTAATAAATAGTTCTTTTTCCAAAAAAATGGGTTATATCATCTTCATCCTTAGATATATGTATTTAATATCTCATTTTCCATGCTTTCAGTTACTCTGGTACATCTCCAGGGCAACTCATTTGACAGTAATAAATTTATCTTACTCTGAAAGAGACAGAAGTCTGGAAACTTAGATTAAGCTTCAGTACAGTTGAAAAGTATTTCAGTTCAATCCAGTTCTTTCACCAGCAGCTGGGAAATTAGATTCTGATTTCAATAATATTAATTTGTGTCTCATAGAAAATACTGTCTGTTCTGACTCCAGGAGAGATAATAATTTTAGGATCCTAATCTATCAATTAGCCAAATCTATTAAATTATTGTTATCAAAATGAAACAATGAAATGGTAAATAAGGTGATAATCATTCTATGTTGTTGTTATTTTTAATATCAGTAAATAAAATTTGTTTCTAAACTTCACTTGTTTTATAAACTGTTTTATTCCATTTCAAAACAGATGTCACATAATTATTTTCCACCCATAGTTTTTCTTGTTGTTTCATTTTTTAAATTCTGTCACACTCCAAAACAATGGCATAGAACAACACTGAGTTGTCAATCTGAAAATCTATGACAAACTTAAAAAAAATGCACGGATAGGTTTGTTATCTTTGTTTAGAGGAGAAAGTGCAATAGTATCAAATGGACAAACTATTTGGGAAATTAATACACTTTGAACACTTATCAACTATAGCAAAACATCATCACTGGCATCTCTAAAAATGGACTAATATACTCTTCAAAAAGATTTTTCATTTAAAAATGTTTCAAATAAATAAGAGACATTTACATCTTTTCCAATATAATTTAAAATACTATTTTTCCAATCACAAAGATGTAGAGCATTAACTAAAGTTTAGATTTGAGGTTTTGTGTATTTTGAGCAGATGTGTGATGCATAATAATTCTCTAAGTTAATTTATTAAAAAAATACTAATTTCTTTCTCTTCAGCAGCTGTATTTAAATCAACATTTTCCTTGACACCAGACCAGAAGTTAATTCACCTTCTTCATTCTTACAGGAGTCAAAACTCTGCCATATTGCATATATCTGCAAATCACTAACAGCAGAAAAAGTATAGAGACTTCAGAGATCAAGGATGGATCCTTCATTGCTACTAATGCAGTCTATTTAGAAAAAAAGAGATAGTTGGACTTTTGATGGGGTTTGTAAAGTGACTCATGTCTGGATGAAACCATGGTGAGCTCACTGTGCCCTAGCACACAAGGTCTGCTGGATGAGACTGATTGTTCAATACTAAATCCACATGCCCATTTATTAAATAATGTTTTGCAATTCTGGCAGTGTTTCTTTCACCAGAAGTAAAATAAAACTGGAGTAAACAAAAAATTCAAAACTAATCAAAACACAAAAACAATTATAGCAGATTTGTGCTTATGAATGAATGCTCAGACTGAATGACATTAAAAGGGTTCCAGTCTCCCCAGATAAATCACTGGATTCCTGTGGATTATTACATTGGGGGTGGAGGTGTCATTTGGATTTTTTTTACTTGGGGTTTGGAATTTTTTAATTTTACATGTGATAGACTGATAATTTTTGCCTCTCATGTTTAGTTTCCTAATTTCTAGTGTCTCTGATATATTCCTCACTTCCTCCTTAATTTTCTCATTTATTTTTTTCTGGTTACTTTTTCTATCTCCGTACTGCTAACCTCAAGCCATTTTCAATTCCCACACTGCCAGTCAAAAGATTACTGAACAAGGATGAAAAGGTGCTGCAAGTGAGCTGCAAACCAGAAGATAAAGATGGAAGTTAGTGTTTACGGACCATATCTTAGGTGTGAAATTAATTGTTTGGAACCTATTGCTGCAGCCAGTTATATTGTGAACAAAAACAGATTCAGAGAGCAAAGGGTAGATAACCTTTCTGACAGTTTTATCCACTAGTAAAACAACACTTCTGTTCCATGTCTACAGGTCATGAGGCAGCTTTTCTTACCCACTCCTCTGTATTTCAAGTAGGCTGTCGTCTTGAAGAGATTCATCAAGACTGGAGAAATCTGAGCAAAGTTAATAGCTTTGCAATACACTACAGGAAATGAGACTCTGTGCTCAACCTCAAGGTTAAAAAGAGCTAGTAGAATACCCTTAACTAAAGTTGTGACAGACAGAAGTGTGTTCTTATATTTCTTCACACACAAAGACAGAAATAAGTGCTAATCAAGCAATCATGTCACTTGCAAAAACTACTTCATAATGATGTTAAAATATTTTCTCAGTCATCTAATAAAAACGTTGGAATACAATAATTATCTGCATTACAATGAGTGATGTAAGTAGAGATAACAATGAACTGGCTAAATCTGATACAGCAGTCAATTTCTGAATGATCAGACCTCCCCTTACATGTGAAGAGAGGTAGCAAATAGGCAGGACATCCCTATTCTGAAAATGCTGTCTATTTTTAAATTTTTTTTATTTCTATGAATGAATGAAATTAGGCTAGTTTGGTCAATGAAGTATTCATTTACTGCATATAAGACATTGTCAGTTCCTATTTAAAAGCAATGCTTATGAAGGGGCTACATTTATTAAGTGTGGTATGAAAGTGGTCTCTAGATACAATGTATTCCTCCAAGTTTATTACACCATAGAAGAATAAGTCTGAGTGGCAACAGGAGGCATATGTAAAAAAGTCACAGAGTGATTATTTATAACTCCAACAGCTACCTTGAGACAAGATTTAGACTGGAAACTCACAGAAAAGCCCTGCAACTCCAAGGGATGAAGCACCCTAAGAACAGAGAGCCTATTTTGTAGGAAATGATGGAGTTTGAAAATAAAGATGTTGTTCCACATCAGAATCTTTCCCCCTCACCTAAAGCAGAAAGGCAGACATATATATCTTTGTCCTGATTGCCTTGCTCCCTTTTTGTGCTAATCAGAAGCTGAGAACATGGGACACTCATCTGGTATGCCAGATTGATCCCAAATGTGTTGTATCCCTAAGCACCTGAATTAGTAGAGTATGTATTCAATTCCAGTCTTTCAGTCTCGTCTTCTCCCCATGAAAGATAATAATTGAGTCAAAGAGTTACTAGAGAGACTGAGAAGATCACAATCATCAATATCCCAAGCTATTTTGCATTTTGGGTCTGAGTCACCCCTAATTCCTCTGATTTCTCCAGAAAATTTATGTAGAGGCTTATGAACTGACTAAATGGTCTGTGGGAGTTTTCAAAACCCACTGTTCTGTAAGTCACTCCATACAAAACTCCCTCTTTCAAATGGGTTTTATTGTGAGTATTGCCCCAGCAGTAACACAGTAATTCAGGATGGTAGACATAGGCATTTTTCTTTGCTAAGGTCTCAAAACAAAAATTATTCCCTCTAACTTCAACTTCTTTCAGACTTGGTGTAGAATGCTAGCTGCATTTAAAAGAAAAAAAGCCAAACTTAGTGTCTTGCATTTGTAGACTAACATCATTCAACTTTTCCTCATTATTTTTGGCTGAATATTTTAATTGGAATGAAACAGATATCTCTTATGCCTCTGTTGATTTGTTTTCAAATACTACCCAAGAAGAAGCTGCCATGTGCATATAATAAGCATATTTTTTAATAGCACAGACACAGGTTCAAATGCTCTAATAACTGGAAAAAAGTCAATTTTGTAAATTATGTCTTTCTGTGGCATGGCTGCCACTTTAGGCTCCTCTTTGTCCTGGCCAAGTCTGACCTCCAGAGTTCTGGAGCACAATGATGTGTTTGTTAGTAGATTCCGAAATTAATTAGCTTGTATTTATACAGTATTTAGAAAAAGAAAGCATTGCAGACATTGATGTTGCAAATAATTACAAATAAAATCCACTTTTCTAAGGTTTTCCCAGATGCCTAGTAAGCAGCATAATTATTTCCACAAAGCCTTTTGTAGCATGGAGAATAGAACATGTTACCAAACCCAGATTTGTATAGTACAGTATTTTTTTCATCTTCTAGACCTCTTCTTTTAGACAGAGTCACAGATATGTATCTCCTCAAACTTAACAAACACTGAACTTTAGAAACAATGAAAGCAGCAGTTAATCATACACCAAGTTTTCTCACCCAGTTTAATAATGAAGCAGACCTCAAAAGTTGTGTCTGTATTTTTTAAAAAAAGAACATCAAAGACCATTCTCTCACCCTGAGGTCAGTGGCACAGTACATTTCTTTTTTATATAGCTACCACCTATTCATTTAACTCTCAGCCCAAAAAATAGCAACCTGCAAATAAAACCAACCAACCCAAAACCCAAGGCAACAAACAGCAGGGCAGTCTCATTCTTACCGCCTATTGAGAAGCACACCTTTTGTGTTGAATCTCTCTTTGGAACTACATGTGCAAATGGAGGTTGGCTTGGGCCAAAGCCAGATCATAAAACATAATAACTATTGTACAGTATAGGATAAAAGCTTGCACCTTGGCCCTGTTTCAGGTATTTTGATTAAGCCAGTACTGATAAGTAAAATGGTCAAAATAAAGGTACTAGTGCCAAGTGCTAAGCAGTCAGCAGTAACCATAAAATCATCACCAGCCCTATCAGTTGTTTCAAACAACCACTATTGGTTTCAGCTAAATATTTGTTTCTACTTGATAAGATTAGCTCTATACAAACATTATTAAATCTATGGTACATATTCTATACTTTACATTAAGGTGAATCTTCTACCACACTACCTTGATCTTGCCTTGTTCTATCACAAAGCTCTAGAAGTCCTGAACACTGTTAGAGCCATGCAGTGAGATTGTATTGGGATGAGTAAGGAAAGATAGGAACTACAGAAACTTTTTGTCTTTTTGTAGTTATGCACGGGAAATTTTATTTTAATTTCCATTAAAAGTCAGGCTCTAGAAGAGCCTCAGTGTGTGTAAAGGGACATTACCCTCTCCGAGACACAGGATCATCTCCCTCACCATTCCAGTTTGAAAGTTAAGCTGAAAAAGCGTTAAAGAAACTAGGTGATGTGTTGTCTGCAATAGTCAGATACTTTGCCCAGTGACTCAGGAAATGTCTTCTAATTCTAAATTCCTATTCTTTTCTGAAACCACTAATCACAGAAAGCTATCAGCAGAAACCCTGTTCCTACTAAAATAAACATAATACAAGACATGTGTGCCTGGAACTTAGCTCTAGGATGGGAAAAGTGGGCTAATTCTAATTCTGGCCATGTTACTGGGATGAACATCGAAGGGATCCAGGTGATAATCTTCTAGTACATTACTTCAAATGAGGTGAATTTTCAACAAAAAGTTTGGGGCTGTGCTGCCTTTTTTAGAAATTTCTTTGTCAGAACATTTTCAATTAATTATTTCCAATATTAACAAAGACTTTCAAATTTTTAAACATATGAGCAGTATTTTCCATTTCAGAAAATGGAAGAAAAAGACATTTCTTTCTTGTCCCCAGCTGATATTGAAATAATCAAACTTCAAAAAAATATTCCTGGTATTATTTTACATTAGTATCTGCTATTAACTGTTCCATTAGCACCTTCTCTAACATCACTAATTTTAGGAGAAGAATGAAAAAGAGCTACATCATGTATTAGAAGCTTTAGATATATATAGTCTGTAAAAAATACATACAGTAACAACTTCTATCTGCTTCATTGCTGAGTTATCAACAGCATAAGCTTTTAAGACCATGAATATTTAATCTCCATCATGTCCATTGTTCCATTTTCATTAGCTTCTAAATTCCCATGTTTGTAAAGTTGCATCAAGTGTACATTTTCATTTACAATGCACTTAGAGATGATATATAGGAAATGATATATAGTTTTGTGCCAGCTGAGTCATATGATAAAAAACCCCAGGAAAATTCATCATTTCCCTTCTTCTAGATGTAAAATATTTTTGCGAACTTAGCCTTCAAAAACTGCAGTTATTTCAACACAATAGATTATCTTTAGGATTTGCAATTATTTATGCAAGAATGACAGATAAACTGCAAAGTACATTTGTGTGTAAAATTAATTTCTGGCTTCTTAAGGAGAAAAGAAATAAAATTATTTTGGGAAGCTGCTAGCAGTTTAGGTACGTTCAAAGCATTTGAAACCACACACAGACAAAATAAATCCTACCACTCAGCTTTTTTAATCTTTTAACAAATCACTAGAGAACAAGAAAACAAGAATTCTGCAGTCTAACATTTTTAGTTATGGAGAACAGGAAAATACAACTTAGTCCTCAACACTTGTGGAGTTTGTCTTTGGAGCCTCCAAAAATTAAATGAGCATACTGAAATAAAGAGATTTCATTTTCTATGAAGTTTTTGAGAGGAATGCCTGGTTATTAAGATGGGAGTCTCTCCTTTTTGAGCACCCCTTGACAAAGATACCTATTTTACACTTAGGAGCAAGGGCAGGAAGCATGATGAAAATTATTGCACGAACCAAGGCAGCAACAACAAACATTTTAAAAGTTATTAGCTTTGAGATAAACTACTTCCAATAAGTGCTCTAGGAAAAGAATACTCTAGAGACTTCAGGATTTCATGGCCACACCACCCACATCACCGTAGGCTGTGACATATTTGAAGCTATTTTTTTCCCCAAAGTATGCCTGAAAAAAGTGATACCAAGCCATATAACTCAAAGCAAATGAAGACGATATTTATTCACTGCACTTTGAAAAACATCCTTTCTCCAGGCCTTGGTTAAATCTCAACTGACTAAATGTACCTTATATCTGAACTAGACATCTGGTCACCCTTTATAATTGGAAGGGCAACGGATTTTTCCCAGTCATAATTAATATATTTTATTATAATTTTAATAACTGGACTCTATTGAGGAGCACCAACCAATGCACTTGTTTGTTAACTACAAGGGACATTTACTACTAACTGCAAGGAAGATGCCTGTCTGCCCTGGACACCTGACTCCTCCAGGGGACTATGTGCATAGCACACAGCATGAAACTGACAAAAAACCAAAAAACCCAACCAAACAAACAAAAATGAAAAAACATGACTCATCTACAGATCAGAGCTTATTCTTGAGAAAGAACCAGTGGCTTAATGTTACCAGTAAAGTTCCACACTTCTACATACAGTTATTCTCATCAGTCACCTTCCATTATTCATGTTGTTTATTAATAGGGGCAGAAATTCTGGATGTGCCCTCATGTAAAAATACTTTCAGAACAGGCCCTGAATAAAATGTTTTCTTACAGACAGGATCAGACCAGACAAGGTAGAGGAGTCAACTGTAGCGATACGTATGGCTGTATTTGCTCTGCACTGGGAGGTATCTTGACAAAGTTTTCTGAGAAGAATTTAATACAAAAGATTGATTTAAAGTAAGCTATGACTTCTGATACACAGATAATGGGACTTTTCCCATATTTAAAAAACCACACACATATAAGAAGTTTGAGGACAAGAAGTTAGACTGATAGGCTGGATATGGCAAAGAGAAGATAGAAGAAGGAAAAAAAAAATAATTTTCTTAGCATCACATGTTCTACTACTAAAATAAGATCAGTTTTCTGCCTTGGCTACCCAGTCTCTCCTACAAGATGCAATAAACTTTAGATTGTGCTGCACTGACAATATCTTGGCTTTTCCATCAGCGTAGAATGTAGATTGGCTATTGAGAACACACTGGCAACACATTTCCTATTCTGTCCTCAAACATATTTAATGCCTAAAGCCCTGAATGAGGCACACCAGCACCCTGAATTTCTAAAATTCACTGGAATTTTAATTAGGAAACTAAAAATTCTAGTTAAATAATTTTAAACTAGTATATAGAATTTACAGCTTTTATGTTATTGCTACCCACCCTACATTTTCAGTACTTCTTATGAAATAATAAAAAATAACATGTGTGTACTTTGAAAGATTTCATATGCTTCTTCTAAATTACCACCTTTAAATTCCAAGTTCTGCTGCCTAACCCTGGATCTTCATGTTGCAGCCTCCAAGATACTAATACTCTCTGGATACTAAGACATGTCGACTTTGATATGTATTTACAATTCTCCTTGATATAGTTACAATAATATTTTTCAGTTTCTTCTCGGCTGCCTGTTTTCTCATTTAGGGTAGCAGAATTTATGATCACAATTATGTCATGCACTGAAACAAGTTTATTTCACCACAGCTTTGTAGAGATGTAGCTAGCATGCTTAGGCAGCTGTTAGAGGTACTCCCAGGTCTCTAAAAGATGATTTAGAGGTAAAAGACAAAATAAAGAAATCATTGCAGTTGATACAGAAGAAAAACTAAAAACTTTGAGAAATCCCTTTATGAGGCCTAACACAGATTCACAGGGAGATGTGTGCTATTAGCTGTTCATACAAACTTTAGTAAATAAAAATTCAGATCTATATAAGTGAAAAAATGAGAATTCTAAAAGTCTTTACAAAAGTGTGAGAAATATACCTTTTAGTTTTGAATCCTTTAATGTATCTGAACAGGAACTGGGTATCTAGAAACCTTTTAACTATACCATTAAGACAGAAATTAAGTAACTATGTGCACATTTGGTATGATAACATATATATTATTTTTATATCTATTCACAAATAATCTCTACTGAGCCAGTTTTGCTTTTCAGTCCCTTTCATTTTTCATCCCCCTCACAGTGCTTACCGAGTCTTCCCTGCCACAGAAAAAATAAGTATAAAACAGAAGTCATGCTCTGAAACCCTATGAAATTTAATAAAAGAAAACTAGCAGCTGTGAGACACATCTGCTCTAGCACGAAGGGCCTACACGTAAAAGCCACAGAGGAAGAAGAGCTTAGATGGATCATACTCTGGATCATGATAGTATGTACCATCCTCTGAAATTACCTCTCACTTTTCACACATGACTTTGGATAAAATAGATTATATCCTCAGATTCTTATGATCAACAAAGCTTGCAGTTTGCCTAAAATATGGGCAGGCTTTTATAGTTTTTTGCTTGTGGATTGTTTTGGTTTTTTTTTAAATCTAGATCAAAAAATAAATTAAAATTAAATTTAGAATTAAATTTAGAATTAAAACTGGAGAATTCATGATTCATACACAATTTCTTGGAGATAATACTTCAAAACCTGAAATTCACATTAGAAGATTTTGATTCAGTTCCAGTAGGTTAGGCTATTATATTGTAAGACTGCAACGAGTGAAAATATCTCAGATCTTGCTTATTATGAGTTTGCCTTTTTTTAATGTCACTTTGAGTCTAGATTTTTAGGGAGGAAATCCACACTCACTGACAATTCTTCTTTCAATTTAAGATTAAAATAGCAATAACAATTTCAGTGGTAGCTTACAAAGGATAATTTATAATGAAATGAAATGCCATTGTATGGTATATTACTGTTTAAAAATGCAAAGGAAATTAAAGTGAATAAAATACATGTAAAACTCATTGTTAGTTATTCTCAGGTAAATCTGAATAGATAATCTATCCCTGCTTTTCTGGTTATATATCAAAAAGCACAGATTTACCATAATCTTAAGGAATATATATAAACTGAAGAGGAACCTCGTACCCTACCCCTTTGATCGGAGGCTGCACCCTTGTATATTATATGTTTGATATAGCCTATATGTTGTGTATCTGTGAAATTTTTTAGATGAACATGATGGCAGTGATACTGATCTAGTTTATGATTAGATATAAATGCAACCAGATTTCCAAATTAATATCTCAGAAGAAACATTTATAGAAGATCATCACATGTTCACGTTTGAATGAAATTACCTGCCTATTTAGTCTACAATTTGTTGCCAGATTTTGGCTGCTGCTGCCCGGGTGAGTTTTTCTCTCTTGACTCTAAAGTTCAGCAAATATTAACTGGGACAGGCCACAAGCTTCCATCCCAGACAGAAAAGGTACTTGAAGGGAACATGAAGAAACAGAAGGTTACAACTACTTAATGTCAATTTTCAGCAGGTGTTGTACACTGAACATAACCATCCTTTTAACTGCTTAGCAGGCATCAACAACACTTCAAGAATCAGTTTACATTCAACTTTTGAACTATAATCTCTCCATCTCCACGTAAAAAGTGACTCCCTATGAAATAGATAAAAGTGTCATAATTCAGTTTAGAATATTCTGTACATGAATATGTCTGATACTTTCAACTATGTTTCTGGTGCATGTTTACTTTAAATATTAATTTATACCAAGGGGGTACTTTTATAGGATTTATGCTAGCATAAAGGCCAATGTATTACTTTTAGAAAAAAAGCAGATGTGTACGACTGTTATCTCTTGTTCACATTACAAACAAGCATGCTCCAGGAAACTGCGTGACATGCACACGAAGAGCAACAATTTTACATCATGAAATAAATATGACCATCAAAGTAGAGGAAAGTTTGAGGTCAATATTTTAATAACATTTGGACTATTTTCAGTTATTTGCCTGTTGCATAAATTCAGAGCTTTTTTGATATGATGGCATCTCAAAAAGTGTCTAGTTGGAGTTGTGCCACCAGCTTCAGTGGCACTCACGTATAACGAGCTTGATTAGGAGAAAAGTCTGCATGCAGCTTCCTTAAGCAATTTTCTTGGTCTTGCTAAACTGGTTATTTAGAACTAAAGTATTATTATTATAAAATTATTATATTATTATATTATAATTAATATTATATTACTAGTCACAAAAACTATAGACACAATTGGGTAGGAACAGCACTCATGTGGCACCACAAAGCAATCCATAAACGGCGTGGTAACATGATCTTAAAGAGAAAAAGGCCAAAAAAGGATAATGAAAGAACACTAATGTATTTAAGCTTATAGGTTCAGATACATCACTTCTTACCCTTTTAATTCAATAAGCTTTAAATATTTAAAATGAAAGTTTTTATTCAATATTATATTTTCCCACAATACATTACTGTGATAATCAGGACAGCAGTAAGAGCACAAAAGAAGAAGAAAAAAAAAACTATTTCCTTCAGCTGGTGGAATCAAGGATTAACTAATGAAAAAGCAAATGTAGGCAAGACCCATTAAGCAAACAACTACAAATCCATGTTCCATTTCATTGGCACAAAATGATCTGACAACAAGCAGCTTTGTTTGAATCAGGTGCTGAAAACTGCACATGGAACTTGGTCTTGGGAACTCAGCAGCATCCTGACAACTTTCCAATTCTACAGCAAATGAGGTACAAAGGTGGTGGTGTGTTCATTTCACATAAATAGAATGCAGGAGTCTTAACAGCAAATGTTATGACACTAACATGGAACACTGAATGCATAATAATGTTGAAGAAGAGTTCTATCTATTTTTAAAAGGTGGTTTATTCTGTTCCAGAAGAGCAAATTATTTTTATAGAGTGTGTTGATGAATGTAGCCAAACTGGCCAAGCAATACAAGAAGAGCACCTGCTGTTCCATTCTGATCATTATAACCAACAATTTTTGTGTGCCAAATGTAGGTAACTTCATGATTTTATAATACTGTTTTCTTTCCAATTGCTTAAACTACAAATTTCTCAGGGCCATGCCAGACCCTTAAGACATGCTGGGATTTTATTTACCACATTGCTGGAGCCTAATGAACTACTGAAAGGACCTGTATAAACAAACCAGTAAAGCCTTGGCTGTTTCTCTGTTTGGAATACAAGATCTCCAAGTGACACCATCACAAGTGCATATTATTTTATACTTTGATGCAGGTTTCACCAAAAGTGCTTAAGTTGTCTATTCACTGTTGCTAGGATGGAAAAGTATCTCTTCGAACCTGTACTTCCTAATTACCTAAATTCCTGACTACTCAGAGTTTTTTTGTTTGTTTGGTTTGGTTTGGGTTTGTTTTCTTTTTTTGTTTTTTGTTGGGTTTTTTTTTTGTTTTGGTTTTTTTTGTCCCTCTTCCTTTCTGCTTGAAACTAATATCATGGTAGGACAAAACGCAGAAAGTTAAGTTTCTACGTTAAGTTTAAGTTTCTACGTTAAGTTTCTAAAGTTAAGTTTCTAAAGTTAAGTTTCTAAAGTTAAGTTTCTAAAGTTAAGTTTCTAAAGTTAAGTTTCTAAAGTTAAGTTTCTAAAGTTAAGTTTCTAAAGTTAAGTTTCTAAAGTTAAGTTTCTAAAGTTAAGTTTCTAAAGTTAAGTTTCTAAAGTTAAGTTTCTAAAGTTAAGTTTCTAAAGTTAAGTTAAGTTTCTAAAGTTAAGTTTCTAAAGTTAAATTTACACTTGAAACTATTCAGTGTTCCCAGTACCAATGTGACCCATTTTTCACATCAAAACTGCATAAAAAAATATTTTAGTGCCTCAGAAGTTCCACAAGAGTTGGCTGGTGAGTTTGTTGATTAAAGGATGATTTTTATGGATTTATATACATTTTCCTTATTTAAGCTTGCACGCTTCAAGACAGTGACAGAAACATATGAGTTTAGTAATTTCTACTAAATGAAATCTAACAGCCACTCCCCAGACTATTGAAACTATCTATAAAAACCCCTGAAATCTAGCTAAAATGTAAACCTATTAACTTCTACGAACCTCAAAATACAAGACCTTTCTAATTTCTTTAAGAAGTAAATGAAACCAGTGATTGTACTCTAATCTTTAGCCCTGAGTATTAATTTGGGCCTCACATGGGGCTATTCTGTTCTATATTTTACCAAGGCAGTTTCTAGGAGCTGTTACCTCTCCAAATTAGATAGTGTAAGACCATTCCAGTCGATGTTTATTCCCTCTGCCTATACCAGGCTGCAGGAGCACAAAGCTTATATTTGAAGAGATGCAGAGACTGATTCCACTGCCAATGAGAAATTAAATGAATTCTGAACTGTCAAAATCCTACTACTAACAGAAGACATATTCATAATTTTCTTCAATGGAATTGTGAATATCTGTGCTTTGCCTTTGATTATATTTGTAATCATAATTGTACATGCTGTAAATCTAAGAATATGTGTAGAGTTCTTTACTGAAAACTCAGACATAAAATCTTGTTTGCATGAGTATACATAACTGTCTTACCTGTCACTTTGCAGATTTAAGCTTTTTACTCAGTACACACAGAGAACTAGAAAAGATTTTTTTGTAATCCCATGCAAACAAGTTCCACTGAAAAATAATTAAGTTTTACCAATATAAAATTGTCATCAATGATTAATCAAAAGCCAGTAATTTATAATGTATTTTTTCATTGTTCCTATTTCATCTTTTGCATCTACATCATTACTGACAGTTTGCTATTCAGCATAATAGATACATCATTTTTCTTATTTCCACCTTTTTCATACCAGGGATTTAAGAACAGACAGGTCTAGAAGAATCTGTGCCTTAAATTTGCATTATGTACATCTCTGAAGAAAATCCATTTGTGATGAAATGAAGAGGCAATGAAAGTAGGCAGCTAAGGCAATGGAAAACTCATAGTTGTTTTCTGCCTCAAAATGAGTAAGTTTAGAAAATACGCGTATTTTTCTTTAAAAAGTGAGATTTACACAGTTTTCTTTTGTTTACCAAAATAATTTCCAGCAATATTATTTTAATTCTGAAGATATCTTTAGGACTGAAAAAAACAGTTATGGTTTTAAATACTACTTTGAATCTAAATAGGAAGAGTTGAGATGGATTTATTTTTGGTTTATATCTTTCTATAGCCAGATTATTCACATATATCAAAATGGTTTAAGAGGAAATTAGTTGTTTCCTTATTACCCTTTTAAAATGAATGTGTTCCTTACCATGTCTTTCATTTCACAGTTTATATTTCCTTTAAAATAAAGTTTTAAAAGTTTAGCTCAGTATGCCGATGCTACACTTTCCCCAGAAAGTATACCTTAACTACACTCTTCAGTTATTAGGGAACATAATGATAGGTCAAGGATTTATAACCTCTCTACTCAAAACTGACAAAACCAGAATAAAGCATTTTATTTACCTTTCTGTGACTTACAAGCATGATGTGAAGTAATATCACATCCATAGGTTAATAGTTATCCATATATCACTTCTGGAACCATAACATTTCAGTTTTAGGCAACATATTATAGTAAAAAAATTAATATTGTATACCATCTATTTTATGATCGCAGTATGTATATCTTGACAGATAATGAGGATGATTATTCTAATTTACATGGAATATGCAAATAGATCTGGCAATAACTACAGCTGAAGTGTTCTGTGTTGTAATTAGAGCAGGGTGAAAACCACAACAAATTTGTTTTAATTATTTCCTCTAACTTAAAAATAAATGGGCCGTATTCTGCATTCCTCCTTTGTGCTGAATTGGATTTTCACCTTGCAGTTTTCAGTTCCCCTTGGGTAACAGGCCAAGCACCTGTTATCCTACTACACCAAGCTTAATGGGCTCCCTCCAGGATACAGAACTTGGTTTTCATCATATCTTGTTTTGGGAGAAGAAAATAGAGGGCAGGGAAAAAAAAAAGACATGCCATGCCAGCCACTTTTCTTTTTTTCCTCAGTCACAGTCAGTGATACATGATAGAGAATGAAGCTGTAAAGGCTCCAGTTGCTCCTTACTACTTTTCTTCAGCTGCCTGCCTGCCACTAAAGCAGGAAAGCAACAACACAGAAGCAGCTGCTTCTCATCCTCCAGATTCTACTGGGAGTAATGGAAAAGACCACAATGGATAGAACTAGAATTTCTCATAGGTCATTTAGTACGACTGCCCATACTTATAGTTCCTCTCTTAGTGCACTTCAGAGCATCTGCTCTGAAAATGGCTCCACTGAAATGGAGGGAATTATTCCTGGCAAAACAGAGTCATTGCAAGATGATCAGTACTAAGAGCCATTGCCTTTCTCCCTGAATCTACACCCAGTGAAACCATAACCTCTTGTCTCAATCAGCAGAAAGAGCACCTGAGCACTCCTCCCTGCTTCTCTACAAAGTTCACAGAAGGTGGATTAAACTATGCTGGTTGATTTTGCACAGGAACATATCAAGAGCATTAATAAGATCCATTATGATGGCTTTGCTGTGAAGATACTAATCACCCCCGAGAGAGTACAGGCATTGTAAATCTCCATGGTTGTTTGTGCAATAATCATTAGACCATGGCTTAAGGGAACAGTTGCAGACTCTGGCCCTGTTGTTATTGTTTGTGAAAATGAAATTCATTTAAAATCATTCTCTAGCAGAGTTAGCTTGCTGGAATTATACATGAAATACAGACCCTCTTGACCTGAAAAAAGAAAAAAAAAAAAAAGATTTTTGTCCTCTTCTACAGAAATGGCATGCATGATTCAAGATTGTCTCACCCCACACAGCTGGAACTATGAACATAATAACTGAGTGGCTGTGAATTCCTTAATTACACTGATGAGCAGGTACGTGGGCTCTGCCCTGAGACATGGATCAAAATTGCAGATAAACTAGGCCTGATCTTGCTAATTGCTATGCCCATAAGTAACCTTTCCAAAATTGTAATTTAGCTCAGGAAGATAAAGAAAATAATAGACCAAAGTTTGGAAATTCCCAAAAATAACCAATGTGTTTAAAATGATCATGGGTATTCAACATTGTCGTGGTTTGGGCCAGGATAGAGGTAATTTTCTGTCTTGTTTTTTTTTTTTTTTTTTTTTTTTTTTTTTTTTTTTGCTTTCAGCTAAGTCTCTTGTAAGTAGCTGCACTTGCTGAAATTAACAGCAAGTTTCTCAGACAGTGTCTGGTTCTGGGACTGATAACACTCAATGTTTATAGTTACAGATAGAGACGGGTGTGCAGAACCAAGGACACTGCTCAGCTCTGAGGAACATTTTGCCCTCCGGAAGGAGAAAAGGAGTAAAAAGGTCACACCTGCAGCCCTCCTTTGGGGAGAACCGGACAAGATAGATGGCTAAAATTGACGAAACAGAGTATTCCATCCCATATACGTCATACTCAGTATAAATTTGAGGGATCACAAGGGTCAAACCCCTTCCTGCTTCCCCTTTTTCTCCTGTTCCTGTTTGCTTTGGCATCCTGGGAGTCTTCCATCCACTCGTCTGCCTGTGGTCCTGATCTGTGCCAGCCTGAATCTGTGTGTTCCTGCCTCCAGCTCCCAACTGCTGCCAACTCCAGGATTCCAGCCTGGACTTTCCCAGGGCTGCCCTGCAGCCTCGGTGGTGATGTGAGAGTTATTGGGGGGAAAGGGGGAGGAACATGGTAACAATGTTCCTGTATGTTTGTATATATTTAATAATTTTTCCTTTTTTATCATTACTGTTTCATTAAAGCTGTGTAGTTTTGTTCTCTCTCCCTTATTCTCTCTCCTTCCTTTATCAGGGAGGAGAGGGGGATTGATAGAGAGTATCTGTTATTCGGTTTAATTGCTGGGCCAGCGTTAAACAATGACAAACATGCAGTTTAAAAAATAAAAAGTTGTATTTGCTGAATACTGGTTTTACAGGGAATTGTTCATTCAGGTGTTTGTCTGTGTTGTTCTCACAGTAATCCAGAGAAATGAAATGTCTGTTCACTAAACTGAAGCTGGTCTGGCAACCAGCAATGTCCTGATTCATCTCCAGTCTTTGCATATTGCTGGGGAAAGCTCCTGAAGAAGCTTTTAAGAGCTGTCTTGAATGCTGAGGCCATTAACAATTGCAGCATTTAGTGTGTGACTCAAAACCTGAACCATATAGAAACAAAAAAACCCCTAACAAAGTAATTGAAAACAAAATCCCATAAACCACGTCTAAGAAAAAAATAATCTTACTCTGAAGTGGAAGGGTTTCATTGAATTTTGAGTAATCAGAAATACAGAGAATCACAGCAATTTGTAGTCACATTAGAAAAGAAAATGCTGTTAATCTCCCTTAGCACTTGGAATCTAACAAAATCTATGGATCTATTAATAATAATATTCCCTAGAGTGTGTTTTTGCAGAATTTTTACCTTCATCTAAAGATTATATATCAAAGCGGTATACTTCTGTGATGAGTTATTTTCTACAAAATATTTTTTAAAAGATATATTCATAAAAGTATAACCTACTTTTTTTCATGTATCCATAAGTACACATACTCACTTTCTTAACAAACCTTAGTATCCACATCTAAATGAAGCAAAAATAACTAAGCAACACAAACTAAAAAACATCAGAATAGCTTTTCTTGTTTGGGAACTCTTCTGTAATTTCAGACTCTCCAGTTCTAAATATATTAGATGATTCAGAAGCAGAAAATGACCATTCTGTTACCTATTTATCTTCACTTTGACACAGATTCTTAAGCTTCATATAATTATTTGTATTTATTATGATCTACTACCTATATAGCTCTCACAGAAATGCTGCCTCTAAGGGCTCTTCTGTTGATGGCAGGTTGTCTCTGATTTCTGCCTGCTATACTATATTAAAATAGATAAGAGAATATTAAATACATAAGCAACACTACCTACTTTAATTGTTGTGGGGATGTTATTCCATCATTACTGAGACATACCACAGTGCAGAAGATAACCCCAGGATGCACTGTATGTCAGGAAGGTGTTTTTGACATATTCCGTAACTGAAGTTAAACTTAGCAAAAACTAAACTACAAACAAGAAGTATGGTTAGTAACAATACCTTCCTGAGACACTCTGCATTAACTTGACATAATTCCATATACTGGTTGAATTTTGTAGTTGATTTTATGCCAAAGACTGTGGCTATTTAATCTGTTAAAGGGAAATATTCTTCAAAACTGTTTTCTATTTTGAGAATTTTTATGTTTTTTTCATTGTTGGTTGGTTTGTTTGAGGTTTTTTTCTTGGGATTTTATTTAACTCTGTTAGGATCCCTAAATTAAAGAATCCCTTATTTGCACAGCTTCAATTCAAATACTTCATAGAAATTCCTTTATAAAAAATGAAGCTTTGAAATATTCATACATATTTACACAAATATACACTATGAAGATCCAAACATCAAATTTTGATCTTGGTCAAAGCAATGCAAAGATTATTGAATTAAACAATATGGAAAAATAATAATAATATTTTTTTTAAAAAACAGGCAACATATGAGGAGGATCCTCTTTTTTGTGGGTACAAAAGAGAGTTAACTTCAAGAGAAGTAATACCTAATATTTTTTCATTGAAGTAACAACAAGAAATATTTGTATTACAAGGGTCTGAATTTCAAAGAACGAGGGTAAATAAGTTGAGTAGACATAATCTGGTAGACTAAAAGTGTTAGCCACAATCAGGAGTGAAAAAAAATCTCATTCCTTAATGCAATGTCTTCCCTCTTTCATTCAAGTAGTAATTAAAGAAAAATAAAATAAAAAATAACATAAATAAAAACAAATCCATAAAATATAACATATACTTCCTGTCAAGTTTGTGCTTAATCCTTTCCTAAATTAGGGCCTTATCAAGCACAGGAAATGTGATTTATCATCTTAGGATGTTCTCTTTCTCTTGGGATCTGAAATACATACAGAAACCCATTCTATATTTCCCTACAGACAGACAAGTGAGAAGATGCTTGGTGTGACAACAAAGCAGAGCAAAAAGAAAAACAACTTAGTGAGAAAGTCAATGGTGATAATAAAGCCCCTTAACAAAGGAACCCAAATGCTGAACAGAATTTGAAAACAAGCAATTGGGACACAGAGTATAGGCAAAGGATGTGTGCTCTGACTAAGTAATCAGACACCCACATTTTTTTTCCTAAAAATGTAGGATTTTATTTATGCTTTTCAACGCAATCTTTTCCAGGTTATTTTTTTTCCAACATTTTACTATGCGTAGAACTGCCTAGTAGAGAAATATTGCTATGTTAAAAAAAAAAAACACGTGTTTATCTGGATCTTTTTTACTGTAGTTTTTGGAAACACTTGGAGTAATTTTGTTTTTTTGATAGTTCTTGTTAACTGTTTCAGTATTGGAAAACCCTGAATCAATAGGATGTCTTTGTAATGGTTTTCTTTTTGGTTGGTGTTTGTTTTATTTTTTTTCCCCTACACTATAATTAAGCTAAATGGATAATCTGAATGTGCAGGAAAGTAGAAGGTACCAAGTGTTGATATAATTTCCAAAATCACCCATCATATATCACGACACACATGAAAATAAACAAGAATGATTGCATAGTGATAAAAAATTGGAGCATTTGGAACCTTGCACTTCATTAAAGTGAAAGATATGTCACCATTCTGGTTTTCAGCAGTGGTATACCATGAATTAGAGAAGGCATCATTTGGTGGTAAGAGTAGTTGAGTGAATAAAAGCAGATTACATACCTCCTTGATGAAATACATGCTGTGAAATATTGAAATATTCCTTGTTCTCTACTAAAATAAATTTTCTCCATGTCATTTAACAGGGCTGCAAGGCAATTTTATGTGATATTTACGAAAAAAGTTACCCACAGCTTTGTGTGAGACTTTCAGGTACATTTTCTGGAATCTTTTTTTTTTTTTACTATAGTATAACACACCTTTCCAGCTCCATTAAAAATTCAAAAATCAAATTAAGATAACAAATGGGTCAAAAAGGGATAGTGGTTTCACAAATATGTGATAGTACACAGAGATTTAGTCATATTAAACAGACACAAACAGCAATATACACTAAAAATAGCAATGTGGGTGTGAGAGTTGACACACTTAATAGATGATAATGCAGACATAATGATCTCTTTTTTTTCCTTAATTCTATGGTATCTATTGTACACATCTTGCATGATTTTCCCCGGCCTGTGTAATTTATAATAATTTGTCATATATATAGTTGTTACTGCCTCAAGTTTGCACTGTTTTCAATTACATATTGTTTTAAAAAAGAAAAAGCTAAGCCACTGGAACTGTCAACATTTTTGCAGGGAGAACACATTACAGTCTACACAATTTCCGAATTAAATGGAACATAATATCACTGGAAGAGATAACAAGAAAAGACATCTTTTTCATTAAGAAGTTCTCCATTTAAAACACACAAGAAACCTAGTTACTGAAAAAGAAGTACTCAGGATTCATAATCACAAAACAAAATGAAAACTATCTTCTACAATAAATCAGTAACAGTAAGAAATAATTAAGGTGAATTTTTCATTAGTAGTTGAGCAGAAGGTTTCTTTTGAAATGCTACTTTTTGCATCTTCATATGTGTATCAACTGTCAATAAGATGCCCAAAAACATTTGCATAAAATATTGCACAAAGCACTGCTGGGCAACACTATGGTCATCAGCACTGGGATATATACCAGGATTTTCTTTAAGCTGATTTATTAATATTGCATATATATGACTTGGCATGCCAAAAGATTGAAAGAACAATTATAATTATAGTCTGCATTTACAACTAACAACATCTGAGAATACTCTTTTGTTTCTCTGTATTAAACTTCCATTTTATATCCTTATTGCATCAGTTAGTAGGTTTTGCAAAGTGGGGGTAATTTTTACAAATTTTTGTTGCCTATGTTTATCAATGTTTCAAAAGGCTTCTTTGCAAGTTATGTATGCATACTTATTCATGTCATAGACATGCATTATGTATGAAATGTCATTATAATAATAGATTATTTATACTCTGATATTTATGGCACATCCTGATCAGAAAGCCTCAAGAAAGAGCAGAAATAACAACACTTAACATGAACGCTTATTATTAAAAATGGATGGCAGACAAGGCTTAAAGTATTGTTTTAAAAATAAATAGTTTTTCCTACTGCAAATAGAAATCTGACTTTAAAGTTCACTGTTCAGGGTTGTAATTTTCCTGGCTGTACATGCACATGGAAGCTTTTGAAATATTACTGTCTGAACAATATGGTATTGTTGATCTGCAGTGTCCAGTGGATGCTGATTCTTCCTCACAGGGTTTAAAGGTTAAGATTTAAATAAATGTGAACTTCTCAACTTTATCCCCATGAAATAATTATTCCCTTTACTATGCAAAATATATTTTTCTTGGTAAAATTAAATAAAAGCTTGCTTTTATGTGTTTTAAAAACCTCTTTGGTGAAATCTTAAAGAACATACCAAGACAAAATCTTCCAGTGCCACCACTCACCCAGTTTACACACAAACACTTAAAGAGTGGGTTTATACAAACTCATTGAGCTCAAAAGAGGGGAAGAGCCTAAGCCACAGCTCATGATGAGCTGGGAGTCAGCATGGCTGCATGCACCTTTTTATCATCAAGTAACCAGTTAAGTCCTTCCTAAGCAAGAATAGTAGATATGGTAACTGACCAGCAGTGGGATTGACAGACAGCTGTGCAGCTGAAAAGCATGAGAGTGTCAAAAGTTGGAATTTGCAATTCTTTGAGTGCCCACATACACCCAGCCTCTACACAGAAGTGAAAAAGGCATTAAACACAAGAAAGGATACAATAAATACTATGAAATAGACGTGCAAAAGAAAATACTTTCAGATGTCAAGGAAAGAAAGAAAAAGGAAAATCAGTATTCCAGGGACAGGCCTTCCAATAGATCCACCATAGTAGGATTTCTCTGCAATGAGCTTCTGAAAGAGGAGCAGGTATGCATTCTCAGCTTAAGCCTTGACAGTCTCCATCAAATACAGCCATTGGTCTTCCACCCACTTAGTTCACTGATCTATGCATCCCATTTATCCCTCTGACTCCTACAGAGGGAGCATGGAGCATGCACACAACGAAAGATCCTAGCTGGATACATCAGGTAGAAAAAAAGAAAACCTAAGTTCTGAACTTTAGAAATTCAATGAAGCAGCAAGAAGAATTAAAAAAACCTCATGGAGCCAAAATAGTTTGTTTCTTTTTGTGATGTTTTAAAAAGTTACTTTGCATTCAGAAATAATGGATAAATCCACTGAACAATAAACGATTAAACAATTAAATCCATTTGAACAATATTCATTCACAGCACTAACCAAAAGCTAAAAAAAAGGTCTCACTTCTGTTCTATTTATATATTAGCAGTGCTAATGTGGATTTGGGTAAGAAAAAATTTCTTCAAGTTAAGGAATACTAACTCACATTTTCAGGGCATCATATATCTTCAAAATATTTTGCAAGCATTAAATATTCTTCAGAGCCTCCTTGAAAGTTAGGAATACATGGTGTCTCACTCCAAAGATGGCAGAAAATTGAATCAAGGAATTTTGTTTATTTCTCAGCATTATAACAACAACTGCTGCAAGAGCCAGAATGAAGGTACAGCTAAGACCTCTAACCTGCTAGCCTTTTACTCAAACCCAGAACTGCCTAGAATAGCTGATTTTCCCCTCCAAATTTGACTTTTTATGCCACTCAGGCTTCTTACCTAGGTAGAATTTAAAAATTTCCCCTATTCAACTGAAATACACCTCCCATAGACTCACTTCTGAAGGAGTTGGTGGCTAGCAGGACCAAGAGACATCCAGAAATTATGGACAAAGCCTTTACTTATGGGCTGTCCATTAAAGAAGCACTTGCTAGGCCAGGTCTTTGTACCCACTTTGTCTTCCTTGCAGACTTTACAACACATGGCAGCCACTTTGGTTGGTGCAACTCACCCACTGCATGTGAAATACACTACAGACACCATAAAGTGTTCAAACATACAGGCTTTGAACAAATTAAAGGAGGAACAAAAGACCCATTCAGATTACATCTCAGCCCTAAATGCAAACTCACTAGCAAGAGACATGATACAAGTTACTTTGAGTTAAAGTAATAACATTACAAAACACAGACCTCAGGTACTTCCTATGAACCAAAAGGTCATGGATTTTCACAATATTAAATGAAACACCTGGGCAGCTGCAAGCAGTATCAAGAGAAATGAGGATGATTTTGCTATGAAAAATATTCTAGCTAAGAAACATCTTTTCTATGGAGCTACATTCTCAGCCCTCTTACCATTTTGAAGGCTGAATTTGCATGTTTCTGGGGAGCAGTGAGAGAGAACATGTTGTGAGACAAGCAGGTGGTATTTCAAAGCTAACAGAGCTCATTCTGAAAAGCCATAAATTTTTGGTGGGTGCTCAGTGCTCTTTTTGTTGTACTGGGAAAAGAGGTTTCTTTCCTGATTAGTACTATGTGAAGCATTGTTACAGGACAGCTCTGTGTCACTGTAATCTGCCAATGGCCTGCAGGGATTACAAACTAACATGAGGTAAATGGTAAACAACCCAATTGCTCCTGACCCACTTGTTTTATGTGTAACATTACGACGTGCAGCTTCCTATCTTCATCTGTCTCTACATCTATTATGTTTAACTATCTCTGCATTGAAAGGCAGAGGTAATACTGGGGTTTTGATTTTCAGTTTAGCTTCATTAAGAACCAAATCAAGTTCAGACCCAGTGTAAAACCAGTGAAATACCGTGAGATACTGTCCTCAGGTTTTTTCTGCACAGCATCTTTCCATGCACTGCTCTGCAGATGTAAATTTCTGGTGGTAATAACTATGATCAGTAGCTTTAAATACAAATGCCAATACTAACCTGGTTTGTCTGAAACAGCATGTTATCTTTGAGCTGTTTAAAATCACTGCAGCAGTTAGGGCTTGCTGTAACATTTATCCATACAAATTGATAAAATATTAAAAAGAAAAAAATAAAAATCAATATTCTTCAGTGATTAAACATCAAGAATTACCCTCCTGCATGGCTGTTTCTCCTAGGAATAAAACCCTACTTCTGCTCCCTTTTGTCCTGTCAAACTTCAGGTATTTATTCCTTGCTTCCCTGCTCTAATCACTGGGAAGAAGGACACTTTTTACTCACTTTCCCTTTTCCATGTCAAATGGCAATCCATTTAGCATCTGTGTTCATATTAAAGACTGAAATATTTGACCCTTCACAAGTTTCAAATCTTAGGTTAAAATTTACTTCACCTCTAAGACTTATCTGAAAATTACAAGTGAACACCTGAGAGGTATCAGGAAGGTTTGTTCCATGTTACACAATTTCCACAAGTAGAAGTTTAAGTGCAGGCCAAGCCAACCGAGCTCTCCTTAATAAAGCTGTCATTCTAGAGTCATCAGTTCTGAACAAAATGTTGGACACCACATCCTTATATTAACAAGAGTTTTTGTGATGCTGACTTTTATGTTACAAATGCATTCTATGCATACCTTGCTTTTCCTGACAGTGGATAAAACTATTTTAAAATATTTAACAGTATAAAAAATGGTTCAGTTTATGTGGAAACTACTTTGATAGCATTTTTATAATTGCATAGAACAGCAGAGACCCTAGCAGCTACATGATGTTCTGACACTGCATACCAGATAATGTTGCTATTTTTGGAAGAAATGGTTTTCATGGGGATAACTGACCAAAGACTGCAGAACTAATTAGAGGTACCATGCAAGGTGAAATTCACTGGTCATTAATGTTTATATTAATATTTGAAAAAAAAAACAAAAACAAACCAAACAAAGAAGCAGGAACCAGACCATGATCTTCATCACTAAACCAATGAAGTTCATATTCCTCAAGTATATTTTTAAGCAACAATAAAACACTATTCATCAATAATAAAGGTATTAAATAACTGATTATATAGTTACCAGAAAATATATTATGTGCATATTAAGACTGCTACCTGTATCACATCTAAAAAAAGAACTACTCATGCCCAGATATGTTCCATGTATGGATACAAATTTGGCCTGCTTCTGAAGTGTCACAGATATCTTCAGCTGCTTAATTTTGTGTTGTAAATAACAGATTTAGTTGAAGCTTTATAAAATGAATGCTGCTAGATGACTCCTTAGTGTCATTTATTTCTAAACTGTTTCAAGCAAATGAATTATTCCAGCTAACTTAAGCAGTAATTTCTATTGATGAAATTAGCTCAAGTTCCATATGCTTTGAGCAGATGCATGGAAAAAAAGTGCAAGACAAAACCCAAAATGGTCATGCTTTTAACCCCTCTCTCACCCTCTGCATTAGTCCTTTAAAAAGAAAGAGGTGTAGTTCTGCCCATGTTATATGCGATCTTTCCATAAAAGCAGAAAAAAGGTAACTCTCAAACATAATTGGTTCCACTGTTTCCAGATGTGAGAGATTTGAGAGAAGCTATTAAAAGACTCTTATCACAAGTTTTATGCAGTTATGAAGGGTGATTATACAGTCTGGTTTAGACTTCTAATTAAAATGCATCCAAGAAGCACTAAAGATTAGGAGTGAAAGATTCCCTCTACAGTCAAAACAGAGAAAAGCACTTTCCTGTACTCTATTCTGTAAATAACTTAAACCAGTGAAAAAACAAACAAACAAAAAATAGAGTGCCAAGTTCACCAACCCTTTCAGAGCTTCTTTCATCAGGAGATCAAATCAAATGAATCACTCAAAGCTCAATCTGAAATATCCAATTAACACTTCAGTCCTTCCACTCTCACTTGTGAGAGGGGCATTGATTGACAAGTTTGTTAGCTAAAAAGGGATGAAGGCAGTTCTGAAAAAAGGCTCATATCTAAAATAAAAAGGACAACTAGCATATATGACTCTTACATATCTTACCATTTCAGCTGATTCATTTCTTCTCTCCTGGCAATAGATTCATAATTACTGCAGCAAGCATTTCTTTTAGGATACTGAAGCCAAATATGTCTGTACTTGGGAAGTACCAATGCTGAGTCAGTTAGGCATCTATTTCTGAGTGTTACAACTGCTGTGTATTGCCCACACTTGTCAAATCTCTCAAGATAGTCTTAATTGGGTTCTGCATTTTTGCAATGAAACAGAGCACAAGTGACTGTGGTCCCCACATGTCTACTTGCCCCCGTCTTTTCCCTTCTCAATACTAAGTCCCCTTCCTGTTTTCAGCAATAGTTAATAAAGGAGAAGAGGTCTGAAGGGTGCTGAGTTGGTATAAGCTGCACAAAACAGCCAGGAGAGAAATTATTCATGCCCTGCTTCCACAGAGCTTGAGTGTCAGCTTGACTTTATTGGATTTCAGAAAATTCAGATAGGAGCTCAGCTGCAAGAGGAAACAAAGCTCCATAGGTTCTTTGGAACATGCAAATCACTTGTTACCCCCCCTCATGTGTTTGCAAGAGATGGAGAGAGAGATTTTTCTATCCGATACTTCAACAAAATTTAAATGTTAGAGTTTCAGCACTTTTATGAAATTAAGTACCAAAAGATTTTTTTAAAATTATTTTAAAGAAATATATAGACTATCTAGATCACCTTTTGAGATGTGATCGCATCATCACTGATTATTAAAAATGTCAATTTCAGGGCTAGGGTCTAAAAGTTCACATTACCCATCACTGAGTTTATATTTCAGTTATTGAGAAGAACTTGAGTTATTGTTGTAGTTCCTACAAGACACTTACGAAAACTATGTATTCAAGGAAATAAAAATTTTCAGTACTTAAACAGCTAGCCTGGTGAACAAGTAACTGAACATCCATCCCCACACTTCGAGGACAGCTCTCTCTTACTTAGTAAAGGGAATTTTCCAAGTGACCTGAGCTGGCACAGGAACTGTCTAGAGACAAATGCAGGTTAGGCTGCCCAGTCTGAGTTGAAGGAACTACAAAAGATACTGCCTTGGAGAAATAAGTAAGTTCATATGGATAAAGTGCTAGGAGGATCTGGTCTTGATTTTGAAAACAGGACGACAAACCACAGCACCTTGGAGTATTTATAGTAGCTGTATTTTTATTTACAGTACCCTAAAACACAAAGGCAGCTGTGTCTCAGGACTGTAAACATGGTTAGCTCCCACAAGCTCCTGATGCTTCATAAAGTGTGTTAGAACACAACATAACAATCCTTAAGTTATGAAATAATAAAAATGTCAGTGTGCTAAAATATAGAAATCACTTGCTACATTTTTATTTATATTAAACATGTTTCACAGTCATCTCCCTGCATTCTCTTTTTGTTTTACTTTTATTTTTTTTAAATGTATGTAATTTTCTTCTTACTTTTGCTCCAAAAGCTGCATTATTAGGAGAACTTTTTGGAAAGTAGAAAGTACATTTTTATAGGAACATTTTCTTATCTTGGACATTTAAAAGAACATGTGAAAAGGTTTTGACTTGCTGACTGAGTATTAAGGTTGTGAAAGATATGCATTGCAAGTAAAGATAAAGCTCCTCTTCACAGACATGCTGTTTCATCCTAGGGTACATTGTTACAAAGCCCTTCTCATGAAAAATCCTCTTAATTTCTTCGAAGTCTGTGACTGACAACATTCAAAGTTTAGAAAAATAGAGACATTTTCTGTTTCTAATAGAGGATGACCTTCTGTGACCTAGACTATGTCATTCTGTCCTTTGTTCCTTCATGCTTGTCACCACTATAGTTAAAGGTAAGTTTAATTTTCCTGGTCTGGGTAGGATATCTTCTTATGAGAGTAGTTTTGGAAATGCAGGATAAGGATGGATATATGCTTCTCATTTACAGGAAGCCATTCACATAAAGTCACTATCTTCCAGAAAGAATTAAGAGTATGAAATACAACCCTTTCAATGCAAGAATGGAATAGATAAGGTACAAGGGTGGCTTTTGCTTGTGAAAGTATTGAAACTAACTCCAATAGTATCTTGCTCTTGTGAAAGATACATTCCTCATTCTTCTAACTGCTTTATTTTTCTTCTATTACAACTGCCAAGCCTTCTGCCACTATAACTGAGCAACTGATCTATTTAGATGCTACTAGAGATCCTGAAACTATTTTGGTCGTCATGATCTTTCTTGAGTAAAAGTAGTACAAAAGGCTTCTGAAAATTACACTTTAAGAATAGACCCTGATAAAGTTACAGAATGGCTAAAAAAATCCGGATGAATAAAACCTGAATATAAGTATTTTGATACAGAACCACAGGAGTTTTTTGTTTTGGTTTTTCATAACCACATCATATGCTTCCAAGTATAAATTCATTCTGGAAGCATTGGGAATTTAACAGCAACAGACATATTCCCTAATGTGGAGTAGTAGTAGTGGCACAAAGACATTGAATTTCTGTGGATACAATTTGTAAAATACCCAGAATGAAAACGCTTTTGGTAACACAGAGAACAGCTCATGTCTCTTGCCTAGTATTCCCAGCACACAGACCTGAATATCACACAGTACAGTATTTTAGACACTTTTCTTGTCAGGTGCCCACACTGTATGTAGCTGCCAGCCCTGAGATTTGATCTGCTAATCATGTACTAATCTGGCACACAGGTTCCTGGGAAAAGAGAAAGGCATTGATGCTTCCCTGCAGCAAAACAGTGGGTATGGAGCTGGACTAAGTCAAGCTGGAAAGCATTTCTCACTTTGCATCCTCTGCCCAAGAGATATCTCATATCGTGTGGCCCAAGATGTCATTGTCTTATGTACTAAAGAAGGTACTTATGAGGTCTGCTAGACAGCAAAGGCTCACTTTTTTTTTTTTTTTTTTTTCACACCCAAGCTGTCAGAATACTCACTGCAGTGTTTTACTGCCACGAACTTTGCTTTCCAAGCCTGAAAACAATCAGGAAGCACCTGCTTTCAGGAGCAAACTGTCCTTATTTTTAGTTCATTGCTCCATTCACAAACTCTCCCTGGAAGCCACAAATTAACCATGATAAATGAACACCTAAAACATTCAAGTGCTATGCAAACTGGCACAATACTCTGAGCATTAAAACAGATGAAATGAAATAAAATCACTGTGCTCTGCACAGCAGTATGTCAAAATTTAATAACCAGAAAAACAGCAGCTACCAAACTAAGAAACACTAGTACAAAGATTCTCTCATTAACTTCACTTAAAATAATATTTTAAACAAAATAATTAATATGTACATTTTAATTAAACACAAGCAATAAATTTTATGTACTTCTGAGCATTAAAAAGATTTAGGAGACATTTTCATGCTATAAATATAAAAAAACCTCCGTCTGTCTTCTCATTCTCACTCATTAGAAAGTCATCCAAACAGACACCAGAAAATATAAAGGTAGAAGAAAATATCTCCTAACCTTTAAATTTGCCCCTTGAAGTTTTTCTTTTCAATGACAGTTAGTAGAAAATGACAGACGAAGCACAAAAATATACCGTAATTCCTTCAATTAACTCTAACCCCTTATCTGTAAGAATTTCACTCAACTCTCAAACCTCAGCTTATTAAGATCTATCCATCACAGTGTGGGTCATACAGCAATTCTGTTGCTGGACTGTCTGGCTTTGTCTTTCTTTCAGTGGGAAGACAATGCTCAAAAAGAATTTATAAAAGCTAAATGTGTTTTTAAAAGCAGAATAAGGATGAAAGGTGAATGAAAGACCATAGCTCCAGACTATTTATTTAGGTGGCTAATAAATCCCTGAACTTGATCTCCTGCTTTCTTGGAAGAGGCACAACTTGTGTCTCCTTGTCATTTGTGAGACTGTCAATTGGACAGTTTACCTGTACTTTGCACCTTAGTGAAGTATTTAGTGGCTGTTTTCCCCCTCTTACTCATGTCTGCGCTGGAAGAAAGCTTTTTCTTGTCTCTTGTTTTCTGCGAGTAATCAAATATATGTATTTATATAAAAGTTCTTATTACAATATTTTGTTGTATTTCAGGTGATATTGATACCACACCACCTTATGATTGTTTATGTTAAATCCTTCCCCCCCAAAAAAAATAAAACCAAACCAACAACCAACCAACCAAAACCCACAAAATACAAACAACACAAAAAGACATCAGAAATTAGTAATGGTAAAACTATTCACTACACCAGACAGAAACAAAAAACCTGTAGCTTTCCTATGGGTTCAAAAAATCATTCCCAGAAGGCTCTTCAGCAGAAAGATGAATACATGAAATATTTTTCCTAACTAAAGAATCCTTTCTTCTGTAATTAATTCTGTAATTAAAGCAGGTTATTACCTGCATAGATGTTTATGTATTTGTAAATATACTTGAAATACAAAGGGTAGAAAGGTCCAGACAGATAATTGCTTTTCTGCAAACACTGTTGGGGCCAAGAGGAATCTTGTACATACATTCTGATACATAATTATTTTGTTTAGTTAGGACAAAAACCATGAGAAAAAGAGCAATTCAGATAGCTCTAACTGGAGGCAGACAACATCTCTGTGCAGTTCTCCAAGAATCACTGCTTTCACTGTCTGCTTCGGTTATTAACACTGAGTTGTAATTGGAAACAAAACCTCAGGTTCCCATCTGGATCCTCCTCATAGAAGTATGAAAACAGCTCAACAGCTGCCTGTTGTATTTGTATAAGAATTATGACTAATGAGTTTAAATGTCTGCAGTAATTTCCACCTGTCCATCCTGACTCTTGCTTTTTGCTGCCTCTGCTGCTTGGATTGATCAGCTGCCTGGGGAAGCAGCACTGAATTGCTGTTAAATCATAGCCCCACACATAGCATTAAGATGGGACCCTTCACCACCAGGATGCAATCTCCAGTTCCTCAGCACCTGTTTGGTCAGATCTGATCCACCCCAACAGTAAGAGTGCGAAGTTCTGGGATAGGAGCAGGAGAGATGGCCAACACGAGAAACACAACAGACTTTCAGGCATCCTATAAACAAGTTTATGAAAAGTAAGACTGTGCTATCCAGCCATTCTTACATAAAAAACCTTAACACTTTAAAAATCAGTTAAAACAAAGCAAATTAACCTGGCTCCTCATTCCCTTTTTCAAATTAGTAAAATAAAATATAAAACCCCCCCAGCAACTCTAAAACAAGCAAGTTTTTATCATCAATTTACTATGCTTTTTCAGTCAGCTACCTAACTTTTAATTGTTTCCTTCTGCCATATCAACCATCTAGGTGTTACAATGTGATGTAAGGAAGATGTAAGGAATTCTAAACATTTACCAAGATGTTAATGACCATACATTGGCCTTTGACACCCAAGATTGCCAGATGGCGCTTAGGTAGGACTGCAAGTAATTTGTTCTCTGAAAAGACATAAGAAAGTGCTTTTAATCCTCTCATGGCTATATTTGTTCACAGGAATGCTTCCCTGACGATATTCTGCACCGAAGTGAAGCTTCCCACAGTGCTACTGCCATTTAGTTCATTCCAAAACACCACCTGCTGCTCACTCAGCAATCCCAGCAGTCAATCACTGCTGCTTCGCAACTACTTCCTCCTTTTCTCTGTCTTGGCTAAGAATGACTCATATCTTACTACATAAAAGTACCCCCTTTTCCCTCTGAAAATCATTCACCACTTCAGTACATACTGTAAATAAAACTTTAAAAATCAATTTTCTTTTTAAGGTCACTTAGAATCTGTTATTTCTTAAAGCTTTTAATACAACTTAGAGGAGAATAGCCTGCTTTTTCAAAATTCACATGTCACATTGCTACTGGCTACAGACATGAAAATGAGTTAATAAATAATTATCTGCAATTACTAATGACTGTGAAGGCAAAAATCACAGATTCAAAGAGGGAAAATATTACAAGCACCTAAAGGGATGTCACAGCTATTGGGAATGCTTCTGTGCACTACCAGAAGAAAATCTTGATGCAGGCTTTCACCAGCATGATCTTTAGCACACCTAGAAGAGTGGAAAGGATGACTCCATCTTTTGCCTCATGCTGTATTGCCACAAGTTCACATCATTGATATGAGATCACCAAGCTTACCACTCTTTTCCTTGGAGAAGGATTTGGTGTAGTACAATGCAAAAGTCATCATCTGCCTGACCACTCTCAGATGCATCTTTTGTAAGGCAGTATCAGCAGAGCCACTCTCCTCAGGAGCCCTAAAAATCTATTATAAGTCTACTTTAACAACAACATAAGTAAATATTTCTGCAAAAATATAAATATATAACAGAGATTCAGGACATCTAATGCATCCTGATTTCTATTTCCAATGCAGAAGCAAGTAAGAAGTAACACAAATAAGAAGTAACTTGCCCACATGGTGTTACAACATATCCCTGTTTAAAACAGGGCCATTAAAGCCCCAATATCTTTTAAAACCAGGAGTGCTCATTTCAGTAACACTTTAAATAACTCCTGAAACATAGCATCTAATGGAGCTATTCTCACCTTTTTCTTTCTATGCTGCACTGAAACAGCCACAAATTATACCTAAATATATTTTCCTCTGAAAAACAATGATCTTGTTAACTTCCCTTATTATTGGAAACATAGAGCTCAACTTCTTTAATTAATGTTTATTAACAGCACTTTTATACATTGAACTTCTAATTACTGAAATGCTTAACACATTTCTATAACTGCAGGTTTCACGAGCTGTGCACTTCTTCCCCCTGTTCTTGAAGAGGAATAGTCTAAAATACTAGTCTCAAGAGCTTTCAACTCAATAAAGAAACAATCCAGTTCAGTAAATGCAATGACTGCTGTATCTCACATACATAATCCGTATATTCAATAGATAGACGTAGATTAAAATATTGCATGTTTTCATTTGCATCATTAAATGAAAAGAAAAAACTTACTGGTAATGCTCAGTAATTATTACTGATCTATTGAAGTCCTACTCACAAAAGGAGGTGCTTTGTTTTCCATAAAGAAGTTTGCTCTTTCTATAAAAATATTTTTCCTAAATGAATAGTCTTCCCATTAAGTTTATAATTATTAAACCCAAAATGTTACAAAAGGCACAAAAACACTCTTTTCATCACAAGAGACATCTGATATTAAAAAAAAAACAACACCCCTCCCAAAAAAAAACCCCAAAAAACCAAACACCACCCCCCCAAAAAAAAAAAAAAAACCAACCCAAAAACCCAACCAAAACGCACAATATTCAACTTAGCTATTCACCTTAGGACAACTCTGTTATCGTAAAAGTCAAATAAATGACAGAATGACCAGCCTAGAGTTCTCTTTCATACATTTGGAATAAGACATCTAGTCATGTACTATAACAAGCTGCTGAGAGATATAGAAGACTAAAAGAAAAAGGCATAAAAAAGAGAGCTGTAGTGATATTTTCAGGTTCACCCTTATCCAGATGAATTTTTCTTCCAGCCAAAGGAAAAGCAAAAAAAATCATAGAATCATAGAATCATAGAATCCTAGGGGTTGGAAGGGACCTCGAAAGATCATCTAGTCCAACCCCCCCTGCCAGAGCAGGGCCACCTAGAGTACATCTCCCAGGAACGTGTCCAGGCGGGTTTTGAATGTCTCCAGTGAAGGAGACTCCACAACCCCCCTGGGGAGCCTGTTCCAGGGCTCTGTCACCCTCACAGTAAAGAAATTTTTTCTGATATTCAACTTGAACCTCCTATGCTTCAATTTACACCCATTATCCCTTGTCCTATCGCTGGTCACCACTGAGAAAAGCCTAACTCCATCTCCCTGGCACTCACCCCTTACATATTTGAAAACATTGATGAGGTCACCCCTCAGTCTCCTTTTCTCCAAGCTAAAGAGACCCAGCTCCCTCAGCCTTTCCTCATAAGGGAGATGCTCCACTCCCTTAATCATCTTAGTAGCCCTGCGCTGGACTCTTTCAAGCACTTCCCTGTCCTTCTTGAACTGAGGGGCCCAGAACTGGACACAATACTCCAGGTGCGGCCTCACCAATGCAGAATAGAGGGGGAGGAGAACCTCTCTTGACCTACTAACCACACCCTTTCTAATGCACCCCAAATCCTGCAACTTCCAACCATTCAAAGTTCTAAGAGCTAGAACTTGGACTATTAGCTGTCATAAGTAATGCCTAGAGAAAAAGTGAATTCAGCTCTGACATGATAGAAGCTGTTTTCTCTTCGAAAGGGATTACAGATTTGTATAATAATACCTCAAAATAGCCTAGGATTCTCCCAAACATGGGATATCTAAATACTGACATGAACAATGTCAGATGAACAGGGAAGAACAGGTTTTTTATAAACTTTATTGCTTTTATTTTATAAACTTTTATTTCTTTATAACACAATCATCTTCATCTGTCCTTTAAATGACTGACAGCCCAGCATTAAGCATTAAGCTTTAGGGATGCTCAAATGATGTTTAGTGTCAAGTTCAGCGTCAAATATGACAGTATTTTAAGAACAACACCTGCTGCAAAGTCTTTGAATACTATTATCAGACCCAGAAAACAGAAGGAGCCAGAAGGACTTGGCAGGAGACACTCCAAAAGTAGATTTCTCTAACTGTTGAGGAAGACTCCCTCCTGTTTTCTGTTTTAGAATGCTTTGTTTATTTCTTCATTCCTCACCCTTTTCTTTCTTTTCTATTTATTCTTAGATTGAGTGGGCATTACTTTGGGAGGAGGTTGTTTGTTGATTGCTCTCTGCTTCTAGACACTTTAACACAAGATAAGGTAAGCTAGCTTATGAAAAGGCAGAACTATTGTTTTCACATTTTCCAGGTTACATCTGGCAAGTTACTTTTCTTTCAAAAATGCATTACATCAGAATAGTACAAACAGTGGTCAATGTTCTGTAAACCCATACCTTTCCTAATTTATTGTAATATATTCATGCACATGCATTTGCTTACACTTCTACATCTGCTTGAGGCAGTGGTTATGATGGATTTTTTTTGTTCAGTTGTTCTGAACAACACTCTGAGCACATTTATTTTGCAGCCAAAGACTGGGACTATCTTTGAAAATGCTATCTATATAAACAGAATAAAAATAAGCTAAAAGAGAAGCGGAATGTATCAATAGATTTAATCTGAAAACAGATTTCTTATTTACTCATCAAAATGTTATCAGAGAATAAAATAGTATCATATATTTGGAGAAGGAAAAGAAAGAAAATAAAAGGACATTTACAGATATTCCTAGTGGGAATCCTCATAATTGTTTAAGATTTTGAAACTCTTTAGAGAGTTCCTTCTGTAATCCTTTGATAAAGTACATATTCATTCAAATGCATGATACTCCAAATATACAGATTTGATTTGATCACTGGATTGAGTATCAGGTTTCTTAAGCTCACATACAAAATTCTAATCAGAAACAACATGAAGGATAGTATTCCTGTATTATTCATTAAAAAAAAAAAAATCCTTCTTTAAAGACTCTTTCCCACTCTTAAATTTCAAATGCTCATCTTGAATTCAAATACAGAGTTCACTTCAGAAATAAGTGTGTTACTAAGTTCATATTTACAAGCAACCTTCAGCCTTAGACTTAAAGGTGGTGTGCTTAAGGAACTAAATAGCCTTATAAATAGATACACTGCAGGATTATCACTCTAAATTCTGTCTACCAAAAATTAAAAGAATATCAACTGTCAAATCAAATACATCAGTATTTGATGTTTTTGATATCTATCAATAACTTGCTCTCTGTATGAAACACAATAATTACAATTTTCCAGTAATCTGATATTAAAAACTGCACACCTATTTTTTCCTTGAACGAGATTCTGAAGACCAGAACTAAAGAATTAGTGAAGAAAAGTGGTCTTAAGATGCTTCTGAATCCCTCCAATTCCATATTTTTCAGGTCCAATTCAGAACAAGTAAGACTCAGAAGTTAATATGGCTGCAGAAAGCAAAGATATCCAAATAAAACAACCGTAAGTGATAAGGTTCTACATCCCTAACACTTGTGCTGAAACAATAGGAAAATATTTTTCAAGTAATTTTTTAATCTAGCCTCTCAGTTCCAGCAAAAAACAATTGTACAACATGGATTCCAACATCTGACCTGTGATTTACATTCAAAATCACATTTGCCTTTTTTAGTAATAGCTACAGCAAACTGTAACAGAGGCCATGTCTTAGAGACAAGTACTGAAATCAAAGTGTTTGTTTCCTCTGCAGTCTGAGCTGAGAACAAGAGACTTTTTTCCTGTGATGACAGCATACTTTTGCAGTGATAAATACATTATTGCTTCAAAACTTCACGTTATTTACTTATCTGAGAATATAAGCAATAGGGTAAGATGAGACTGCCTAGCAGAATACCAGATATATGTACATCTTTGGAAATTTCCCTTTGGCTGACTCACCACATCCCTACACTCTCCAGAGAGCCTTTCCTGCACCTCCACTTCTTCAGAGAGACGATTCTAACAGGCCACTGGCTTTTCCCCTGTCAAAGCCTGGAAGCCTCTTTGATGATGATAATGCTTTCCATAGTTGGGCCTTTCATCATTCTTTGGAAACAGACTTTTGTCTTTGGGAAGTGGACCATTCTGATCCTGGAGTCTGATCAGTAGCATCCTCCTCCTGGAAAACCCATCTTCAACCTGACACTGTTGCAATTCCTTGAGCCTCTTTGGGGAAGAACCGATGAGTAGCACCAGTAGCCAAGAAGTTCCTTGCTGCCTTTGAAGTTCTTGCGACAAGCATTTCATGATTAAGCAGCACACTGACTGTTCTAGAGAGAATGAGGTTCAATCTCAATGAGACAGAATTTGACCACAAAGTTGCAGATGGTGTTAGTGCATTGGCTCAGCCTAATAATCCTCACCACATCATTTCTGAGAATGAAAAGCAAATGATGGGGCTGTCTGGGAGGAATTCAAAGTATCTGCCCCTGCAACCTACAAAGATCACTGTACACAAAGGCTTTAATTTCTGTACCAACTACAGATTCTTTGAAAAAGACAACCTGGTTCTATGCTACCAGTAGAAGCACACTGACACCATGTTTGCTATGGTTTCAGTTTGCTATCCTGTTTCAGTCTATATGTTCTCATCATGTACCTTCTGATCACCCCTCAGGAACTGGAAGCCCAACTGGAACACCTAAGCAACTGGAAAACTGAATCCATTTGATTGGGAAGAAGAAAAAAAAATAAAAAAAATTAAAAAAAAACAAATAAAATGCTGCCTGCATACAAAGTTCTGCTTGTTAACACTTAAACAAGTTTTCAATTAGAAAACAAATCTGCATGTAGTTGTTCCACAAATAGGGAACAATAAAATTATCACTCTTGACAGTGAGCAAGAAGGAATTAACTCAGTTTGATCTTCAAATTAGACTGTTCATATAAGATTGCTAAAAAGGATGTGGAAGTACACACAATTTGGAAACTGATCATATTTGATAGACACAAGATATAATTATAGAACTTCAGCTGTCATTTTATAGTACAACCACACACAAAATTGTAATTTTTTTAATTTATTTTTTTTTAAGACAAACTAATGAGACTATTTACTGAAACTCTTATAGCTTTACTGTCTGAGAAAGAATATAATAAATCTGCAGAAACTACCACCTCTAGTGTGAAGTAGTCTATTTCAACAAATAAATAGTACACCCAGAATGTGGGGTTTTTAATATATATGTCTGAGAATGCAAGAGAACAATTTTATATCATGCAAATATTTCTGAATAGTTCTCCTATTTTAAGTAGTGATGAGAAGCATGAATGTACAAATTTTCCATTCAAAAGCTTAGAGTGAAATAACTCACTTCAGACATTTAATTTCATAATATTTGGAGGGGACGGTAGTTATGGGATTATGTTTGAAATATTTTCACACTTCATACAATCATATTTTTGCCTTGAAAATCTGGGAAAAAAACCCACAAAAACCAAAAACCAAGAAATTAAAGCAAAATAAAAAAATACCACCAAAACCCAAACCCACAAATAACAAAAAAAATTCTCCAGAAACCCAAACCACAGAATCCTACTTTGAAAATGTGTATGCTGGTTTTCAGGATTAGCAATAACCATAAACACATTGCTCATAGAGGAGAAAAAAAGTGTTTGGAGAACCCAGTGCTTCGCTGTTGCTGGGGGGAAAAGCCCTTTGAGAAAGCACCGAGTTAAAGTGTGATGCCAGGAAAAAAAAAAACAAAAAAACAAAAAACCCAAAACAAACAAACAAACAAAAAAACCAACAAAAAAACAAACCAAACCAACAACAACAACAAAACCCAAAACAATTTAGAAATGTAAGAAGGTGAAGCCATGACAGGCAGATCCAAGAGCTCTAGCATGAAAACACAGACAGGGAAACCCTTAAAGCTGTTATTCCACATATGCAACACAGGTAATGGGAACTTTGCCGAAGGAGATCCCTGGGATCTCATGCACAGTTAAGGGTCACCTCTACATTATTTAAATTCTATTTATCTAGTATACATTCTCTGGTTTCACTTGTAAAGACTACATGTGTGTAACATACACACAGTAGTATGAAAGATCTACCATAAGAATTCTGAGCAGTTGAAGTATCTGTCACACAGTTGTCACCTATGCTTACTTGAGATATGATTTTTTTTCATAATGTGATTTGAAATTCCTAATTAAAAATGAATCATTGCATTTGTAAAATTAAAATTCTTATGTGAATTATTTTTTTTTAAATTCTGTGCAAAGCAAAGCATATTTTCTAATATTATCTGGAATCCCTTCTTGCACTTTTGCCCAGAATTAGAATTATCCCTCTTCTGGATTAAAGATGCATTGGTGGATTAGTCTATCACTGATGACTACATAATATATGCTTCACAGAGGCTTAAAATTGAAAGGAGGTCTGTCAACTACAGACTATGTTAAAACAGCCAAAAAAAAGGCCTTTTAATACAAACCTGTATTTAAACATTTAAATATCTTCATGTATGAGGTCAAAGTAATTTATGAAATGTAGCCTCAGGTTTGGTGTAATGTATCACTACTGCTCCCTCCATTTTTTTTCACAGGGTGTATCACCTGCAAAACTAGGAAGACAAGGGACTGATTCCTGCAAGGATTAGCCATCGGTATTACTTCTAGCTTTAGTCTCTTGACCAACTTCAGTAATACCACCTGGACAATTTAAATAAAAAAAAAAAATTGCTTTAATGTTTTTCTTGATGTTCAGATGCATATACACATTTTGCAAAACTGAGTTGTTTTATTAAAACAAAAAAAAATGGTCAGTTTACCAATACTTTTAATATATAAACCTAGCATTTCTGAAGGAAAAAAATATGATGTATCAAAGCCAAAGGAGATGATCTATTTCTACTATTTCTGAAGACTTTAAATTGAGATAAGAGGTGCATTAGTATACATACATTTGTTTTGAGAAAGCATTAGGTTGATTCTTCATTTTACTCTAACAGTCTAGGAAGAGATGGTATGTTATTCTATAAATTGAAAGTCATCCCACCAGTTTTCCATAGAATACTACCTTCTTTCATCTAATTTTATCAGATGAAAAGATTACAAAGTTAAAAAAAGTGTTTTCCCTTATGAACTTCTGAGAATACCTCACATACTGATAATCATAGAATGTTGACTTCTAGATTAGGCCTGTTTAATTTAAAAATCAAAATCATAAATGCTAAAAAAAAAAAAACAAAAACAAAAAAAACCCCAAAACCAAAACCAAATAGGTTAGTAGTTAGAATTAGAGATCTCAGAGAAAATTAAGAAAAAACAGTTTTTAAGAAAAGATTGGCCCAAGTGACTTCATGAAAGTTAGTAGAATCAGTGCTTTCAAAAAGTAGCCACATTTGGCCATAAAATCCAGCGAAGCAACAGACTTTCTACCATGCATGTCTTTTGGTATCACCGAGAAGATGAGAGTTAGACAATTTTCTAGTTTTTATTTAATAAAAGACATACCTCTTGTCATTAATATTACTTGTCACATTGAATCTTAAGAAGAATATGGGAACTGTGAAATGTTTGTGTGTACAGCTCACAGGCCGTGTGCTCCATCCTTTGAAAAGAAGCCATTGTAAAGGAGAAGGATCACGAGCACAAAACAGGGAAGAAATGCTTTTCTGGCAAATGCCAACAAAACTCATACTAAGGATGCAGGCTTCAGGATGAAGTATATCATACTGATAAGACACAGAAATAAAGGGATGGAGGGTGGGGGGAAAAAGGATTTGGGTTCTGTAGTAAAAGGAATTTAAAGGTACATATCAGTAGTCTCAAGAGAGATTGCTTTATAATGAAGTATCAATTCCATACAGCCCTGAACAATAATTAGCTATGTAGCCTCAGCCTAGCAGAGCCATTCTAACACAGTTCTGTGTTTCTCTGCAATTTATCTCAATGACTGTATAATTTTGACATTTTACAACTTATTGATACAGTAATTACAGTTCGGTTGCCTTAATCACACAGTAACAGAGCCATCGAGAAAATGCCAGTAGGTACCTAATCAGGAGGACATCAAACCCAGTTTTTGGTTTGATTGCACTGGTTTTGGCTAAGGAACAGCTGACAGTGACTCCAATCTGAGCTTGCTTTTCCTCCACATGGGATGAATGAATTAGAGGCAAGGGAGTTCCAGAGCTGCTCTCTCTTACCACCTTTTATTTTCTCCCAAAGGCGTGAGCCCCCATTAGAGAAGAAAGGAAACTCAAGAGATTAACAACTCCAAAACCACAGGCTTGGAGGGGGCGAGGAGGGAAGAGGAGTAAGAAAGCCAACTTCCCGTGTGGGATTGCTGAGGCAGAGCCCTGCCGGGGGAGCAGCCGCCCAGGCGGGAGGAGGCGGCGGGGAGCGGGGTCCCCCCGGGAGACCCCCGGGAACCGCCCGGTACCGGGCGCTGTCCATGGTGCTGCACCGGGGACGCCGCGGAAGGAAGGGCTCTGCCCAGAGAGTGCCCTGCCCTGCCCTGCCATGCCCTGCCCGCCAAGACCCTAAAACAGCTGGTGGTGCTGAGCCCCCGTTACGGAAATTCAGCTTTCAGGGTTAAGAGAAGGGTTGAGAAGCAAGCAAGGAAAAAAAAAACCCAACAAAAAACAAAAAAAAACAACCCACAAACCAAAACAAAAAAACCAAAAAAAAATCGCCCATCATTCTTGACAAAGCCCTGAAGACTGCTTTGCTTTCGCGGTCTCTTGGTTGCCCAGGGGAGCGCGGCGGGAAGGGAAGCCCCGGACCCTGCCCATCGCGCAACTTTCCTGCAGAAATCCTGGCTAGCCCTGGCCCCAGCCCTTCGGGAATCGCTGCTCAGGGAGTCTGGAGGAGAGGGGACTCGGCACCCTTCTCAATTTGTGGAGAAGCCAAAGAGGAGAACGGGAGAGGCTGGGAACTCCCTCGCCTCCCCCTCCTCATTACCGGCTTCTGGTACCAAGGAAACCCCCGGGGGGCGGAGGGGAGGGAAGAGGAGGCTCCCATGGGATGCACAGTGCCTCCCATGCATTCCCTTCTCCTGACGCCCGCTGCCCCAGCCCGGACTCACGTGTGCCGTCAAACCGGGTGGCGATGGTGTCGAGGAAGGTGTTTTGGGGTGCCAGTAATCCTTTCATAACAGGCATTTTTCCAGCTTGGTGCGAGGTTCCCCATCAAAGTTTGCCTACGAGGGTGGTTCGAGAAGAAAGTGCAGAGGGCGCCCGGGGGAAGGCAGGGAGGAGGCGGAGGGAGGGAGGGAGAAAGGGAGGGAAGGATGGGAGGGGGAGGAGGATGGGGATGCCGCCGCGCCTCCTCCGGCGTCGGGAGCCCCCCTTTCGTCAGCCCCGACACCGCGGAGTTCTCCCGCCCCCGCCGGTGGCTGCCGGGAGGGGCGACCGCGGAGCCCCGCGCACAGGTGCGGAGCCGCCACCCGGAGGTCCGAATCCCCCCTCGGCCAGCAGCGTCTGCTCCCCCTTCCCTCTCGCCAAGGGGGAGGGGGCCACCAGCCCTGAGACGGAAGGAGGGGCTGGAGAGAGAAGGGGAAGAGCGACCTTATCTACCTGTGGGGGAGCAGGGCGGGGGCTGCCGAGGGACCAGTTGCCGTCTGGGGGCTCCCAGATTGGGCACGTAGGAAGTTACTTAGGCTTGAAGCACGATGGCTCACATCCCCCCTCTTTTGAGAGTAACATTATGGCAGGGTAGAGCTTGGGATATTGCTTTGCTAAAAGGAGAAACACTACTGGCATGGATAGCAAGTGATTCTGGAGATATTAATTGCAGAACAAGACTAGAACATGAAGCAGATGTGTGGCCTTATTTGCATGTTGAAGCTATTTTGTTCATTTGTTTAAGGGGCAGAGTTTTTCAACTTCGTATTTGTTTTTAGAAATTCCTCCCTCAAAAATTCCTGGAAGTAAAAAAAAAAAAATCTCTTTTGTTGGCAAAAATAAATAAATAAATAGATAGAGACACAGATCCTAGTTCCGAAGGTTTAATGTGTAAATAGTAATAATAATAAAAGCTATTAAAAAAACCAAACCAGAACAAAACCAAAACAAACAAAAAAACCACACCAACACAAACACCCACACCAAACACAAAGAAGGTGCAGGCACACAAGCAGCTTCCATATTGGTATGAGTAACTTGCTCAGGCTGGTACCATGACTCTCTAAATGCTACCTGATAATGATCCATGGTACAATTATTTCACTTACTGTAGCAGCATTGGCAAATCTTCCCCATGTTCTTTCAGAAGAAAAAGACACTGGAGAAAAGAAATGAGACTGCACTGCCTAATCTACAAAGCCACTGCACATTCTGGAAGAGATGCTTTTTGGTTTCTTGCTATTTTGCAGTATTGCTGTTTTTATTTCTTGCTGTTATCATTTATTTGTTTATTCCTTCTTTTCTCTAGGAAAAGGACTCTGATTTTCACTTTTTAGAATAAGCAGCTTAGAGAGAGCTTCCAGGAGACAAAAAGGTAATAAAAGGACAGGTAATTAAAAGTAAAAAAGTAAAAATTAAAACAAAACAAGAACAATAACACAACAAATCTAACTCAGAAAACACACATAGGTTTTATAGCACAATATAAAGTGCTTTGAAGAACACAGTACTGTTTCACTGAGACCATGAATCTATCCAGTTCTCCTTGTACTGGAACCCTATACATCATAGCTGATACAGCTGCCAGTTCAGTTGTCAGAAGTGGTATGGGAAAAGGGAGACTGCCTTACAGTCACTGTTACTTTGCAAGTCTCCAAGATCACACGGAACTATCAGTTCCTTTGTTTACTGATGAATTTCAAATTCACAATGGGTTTTTACCTTCACTGGGAATCACTTCTGTTGTCCTTAAAATATTCAATTTTAATAGACTAATAACAATTGCTAACATTCTGTTTTTTAAAAATTATTCTCAGGTCTTTCTGTTCAAGGTCTTTCAGCCCCAAAATTAAATTTATCCATATAGTTTTCCATTTAATTTGACTGGCAGGTATCACACTCATAGTTAGGTATCATATAGTTACCATGAGCAGCATTATGGTCCTGCAGAGAAAATAAAGTAAAAAAATCCTATTCCAATATTTTCAAAAGTCAGAAGACTACCATCAGAATTTCACTTCTGTCAAAGTGCTCAGCAACAGAGGTCATTAAGGTAAACATGAATATTTGAAAGAGATTCACATATGTTGTACCCTCTATGCTACAGCTGCATTTCACCTTTCATTCTTTTCCATGACCTACTCCAACTTCCATTTAAGTAGGGATCCTGTCAAGAAGAAAGGAATATATTCTCAGTCCTACTAGAGGCAATCAGGAGACAGTAACCTGTGTATACAATGAAGGATTTCTCAATTTTCACTCACCAAAAATCATCACAGAAGGGGGAAATAAAAAGCTGAAATTTTCCAGGGTTGTCAAGTTGCCTTGACATCTAATAAGTCCACCATTCCCTAAGAGGCTAGTACTGGACTTCCTCACACACAATAAAAACTCCAAATTGTAAACCTCATGCTGTTTTGAGGGCTCCATGACATAACACCTTCAGTAAGTTTAGAGCTTTAGTAATAGTTCAGGGAGACTTCTTTAAAACTATGAGACAGAAAATGTTTAAAAAAAGACATAGGGCCTAACTTGAGGAAAAAAAACCAAACCAAAATAAAACCAATTCCAACAATTATACAAATAAATATTCCCAAAAGGGTAATGGGGAGCACAAGTTACAGTTATTGAAATGTATGCATCACTGGCCAGAAGAAGGTGATGGCAAGTGCAATGTAAGAAAGATCTAACAACATGAGACACCTGGTGATGCACAAGAGAGAGGGACAACACCAAGATATTTCTAAGAATGTACTGAAGACATCTTCAAATGTGAGCATTTCAAGGAAGAGGAAGTTTGTTGCGGTTTAGAAATACATACAATCATGGTGTATTGTTATAAATTGGCTGGGACAAAAGCTGTGTACTACAAACAATTTGTGACTACTAAACTTTAAAAAAGTTATGTTTCTGTTCTTCATATCACAAGACAACCACCCAAACTTTTCTGAATATAAAACCAATAAAACATTACAAAAATAATGCAAACAACAGAAAACCTCAAACCATACAAGAGAAATTAAAGTGTTGCATCCTACTTGTGCCTGAATTTAGTATATCCTACCACCTTTTACACACAAGAGTAAACCTCCTTAAAACAGATTGGTACTTCAGAGAGTGAGCTGTGAAACATTGAAGCATTAAGTCTGGAGTAGTTCAAAAGCAGACATATTTATCAGGTTGAATTTCCAATGAAGGATATGAAGTTCAGGAAAGCAGAGTATTTAAGAGGAAGGTGAAGGAGCAGCTGAAAAAATTCTAGTCAAGTCCTAGAAAAATAAGTTAAGATTTTGGCAAAATGATAACTAGAGATGCTGATTAGTCTGAAATAGATTAGTTTTGGGGTTTTGGTTGTTTGTTTCTCTGGTTTGTTTTGGTTTTTTGCTTATTTTTTGTTTTTACTGTTTAAGAAAATATAAATCACAAACTCAGATAATTCTAACCTTGTTCCAGGAAACGAGCTTTCTATACTATATTAATTGAGAACTTGAGTATTTGAGATACCTAGACACCATCTCCAAAAGATTACATATTTTCCTGTCCTTGCCTGCAAAAATAAGAATTGAAATCTGATTTTTTGCATTTAAATATGTAGACATTCTAGGTAAATAGCACACTCCCCAAATTCCTCTTTGTTTACAGCATCTTGCTGAAGTCAAAATATGAAAAAAAATTACAAGACAATACCAGAGCTGAGAGACTAAGGACTAATAGCACTGCTGCTACACTGCAGGTTGCCAATAGCATCTACGTTGCAAATAAAAATTATTCAGAGGCTCCCAATTTAGACCAGAAATGCAATTTGAAAGAATAAGGTCTGTTGTTTCAAGTTACTCGACAGCATGTAAAATATAATCTCAGCCATACGTTTCCTCCCACTTATCAACAACTACTTGTGCATTCAACATAGCACATTATGTTTTGAGACACTCTAAACTTTATAGATTTTGCTAGTTTATCAGAAATAATAAACAGGCAGAGAGTTTTGCACAAAACATATGCAGGGAACAGCATGTTGCAATACTCTTGGTGATAACTATACACCTGCTTTTCTTCCTTTATAATGTAACTGAAAGCATATTTTCCAAGTTTCTTGATTAATGTTCCACAGTGCCATGAATTACCCCATAATGCAAGAAGTTAGGAGCTGTTTACTGTTTTCTCGGCATAAGCACTTGACCTCAATTTACCTGCTGCAATTATGCAAATTCAAACTGTTAGTAAAAATCAAATTAAAGATCAGAATAGACTGCCTGCAGTTTACTTTTGTGCATGAAATTGCCACCCACTTATTTGTTTGTTAACCTAGGCATCCAATGGGAAAAAGGGAATTAGAAGAGGGACTGAGCATACAAGGAAAGGGCAAAGAATGGCAACCTGCCATGTACAGGCTAATTTACTCTGAAGTAGTGTGTGCTAAGAGTATTAACCTAACAAATGATCACTGTGCTTAAAGAAGTGCTGTCCCTTTCCTTTCGTTGGGCATAAGCCAACAACAGGCCTTTCAAGAATAAAGCTGCATAACTGAAGCTCTGCCAAGCAAGGGACCGTCTGGATCCAATTTGAAATAAGACACTACCTCTGTCTCAGGGAGCAACCAAGTTGCTCTATAGCAAGTGGAAAAGCCCACAAGAAAATTCAATGTTCATCTCATTCATATACTCTTCTTTCACTCTCTGCTGTTAGTCACCATGGGTTAGACAGACCTTTGGTCTGAGCCAGCAAGTTACAGAACTCTACGTGTAATTACACAGCTGCCTGCAATTCCTATTGTAACGCCATGATTTCTAATGTATAAAATTTTGCCTTTTTTTTTTTTTTTTTTTTTTTGTCTGCTTCAGGCACAACATCCAAAATTTAATTAAAAAAAAAAAAAAAAGTCAGCCATTTTCAAGATTCAAGTGACGAAGAAAAATGATTAGAGATTTGGAAGAAACAGGTGAGGGCAAATGGGAAGTTGTTAGTTAGGAAAAGCCAGAGCTCTGTAAAGAACCTGGAAACCCTTGGGGACTTAGCCAGGAAACAGAAGTCAGGAGAAGAAAAAGCCAAAAGGGTCATTAGGAAACATATCATGGCTGAATTACTTGGTGCAAACAAGGTACAAGATGAGCAGCAGGAGGTGAAGAGCAGCAGCTCTGAAGCCATGGGGCAAAACACCAGGGCCAGGGTGAAAAGGAAGAAGGAAAACATTCTGGCCAGTAAAAAAGAATGACATGGGGAAAATAAAGGCCTGGAACAAGTCCCTAGTTGTCGAGGTAAGAGTCAAACAAGCACATTTCAGGGAAGGAAAGCAGAAGAATCCGTATATAATGGGATCTGGAAGTCAAAGATTCAAACCTCGCTTTTCTTTTGATGTTGGCAAATACCTATGAAAAATTTGGCAAAAGGCCTTTTGTGCTGGTGTAAATAAAAGCTGAAAGCTTACCAATGTTCACAGACACACTATGCACTAATGTACTGAAAAATCAATGTGGTAGATTCAAAAGGTTCCAGCTGGACCACTATTCCCAGCATATTAGACTGCAATTTATGGGTTTGTATTTTCTTTTGAAATCACAATGTATAATTTCATTATTGCTATTGTTCAGCTACACAGAATGATTATGGTCTATACAGTCTTGGTTTGGTCTTTGTATAGTTAGAAAGCTCATCATACATTCACATACTGAAGTCTCAAGTGTTCATCAGATTTGCATAAAGAGGAGATGCTGACTCATGTCTTCTGGAAAGTAGAAGGTGAATTAAGACCTGAGGATAATTTTGTTGTCAAAACAGAACTGAGTAAAGGATGAATAGACTACAGATCACAAAATTAATAGGGTTATAAATTGCTGGTTTTGTCCATAATGGATCATACTTCTCATCTCTAAGGACTGTGTGGATACTGCTAATGTTTTTGTAACAACTAAATTTTACAAAATCATCTGATAAAGCTGGAAATGAATTAGCAGTCGCCATTCAAGAGATGTTTGGATACTATTCAAAAAAATCACAGAACCATATTTCAAGCAACAAGGAATTAACAAGACACTGAATTGTTCTATCTTTAATTGAGCACCATCATGTGGGAAAAAATCATCATTGTTGTTTATGGGGAAAATGATGCTTAAATCATAAGTACCTGTATGCACCAAGTTACCATCCAAAACTGAATAAGCAATATCTAGTTTGAATCATGTTTGGTTTCCATTTGAAAACAGAAACAAATCACATTACACTTCTAGAGATGCTGAAGCTCATGGTAACTAAATAAAACCAGAAATTTTCATCTCAAAATCTATGCGAGAAAATAGAGAAAGTTGGATTTAGAAGAGATTGGAGAACTGTAATAGCTTATTTGTGTATTTCCTAGATATGATAAATATTGCATGGCTGTTTATCTCAGTGATGTTGATGTTAAAGAATCTTGTAGCCTATCCTACAGCTCAAATCAACATTGCCATTTTGGTTCACCTGTTAATGTTTTTGATCCAAATTCTTTCTTTTGAATAATCAGTGATGAGGCAGTTAATTTCTTTATAGTATTATCATAACTTCACTCATTTATGGAGTTTAAAACTGTTTCAGTTATTGAAATTAATCTGTTGACTCTTATCTCCTTGAACTCAGAATGCAAACAATGCTGGTCTTGTAAGGTAAGAAAATTCTCAAAGAAAGCAAGCGAGAATTCAGCCTAAAAGAAATGAGTGTTTTTTAGGAGCCATAGTAGGATATTTTGAATAAAGACAACACTCAGAAGCATAGTTCTAGATAAGGGATTTGTTTTTAAGCCTTAAGCATGATCTTCCTCCACAGAAGCTAATCAGAAGTTGTGCTACAATGCTTCCTCACAGATAAACCCTGAGCACCAGGAAATAAGCATTTAAACTTCTCAATCACTTTCCAAACACCAGTATTAAAGCACAACTCAGAAGTCATCATACATTTCTTTACACCTTCTCTTACATGATTAGAGTGGATAAGTGGAAAATAATTTCTTCTGTTCCCAACCTGCTATTTTTAGAGCACAATTTATAGGGGACCTAAGCTTCCTCGGTATTACTACAAAAACTCACATGATTCAGTGCTATCCTTTGAGACTTAACACTAGTGCAACTAAGAGCAAGATGAGACGCATTTTTTCCACTTTAATAGTATTTCTGACTTGCAAAACAACTTTGGTAATGCCAAAAGTTATAAGCAGTAAAGCTATGCTCATCCCCAGCAGTGTTGTGGTGCTACTGCAAATTAGAATTTTGGTGACCATTCATGAAATGACAAGAGAGCAGTAAATGACAGCAAAGTTGTTTTTTATAAATCACTGCAAGTCACGAAAGACTATCAAGACAAAGAAAAATCAAAAGGAAGCATAGACTTGTATTTTGGTAGATGTCATCTTCAATTTTGTTTTCAGTGGAATTGCTTTGACAGAGGATTCATTAATAAAAAGCCTAGGCAGCATTAATGGTTTTTATTCCTTCTAATCTCTTGGATTTTACTGCATTTTAAAAAGTGAAAAATCTCATATTAAAATTTAACATTAGGAGATAAAACTTGTTCAATAGCCTTCAGGAGTTCCATGTTGTAAAGTGAAATTATTTCTATCACTGTGTATCATAAAGATACAGAAATTAGTGCTATGATGATGAATGTATTTTTAATAGACATTTTAAATGAAGACATAAATTAGACCTGACAAAGTTTTGCTGCAAAAACATCTTACTGGTGAGACACAGGTCCAAGCTCTTAGATATTTAGGGGTTCTTTTTGCAAATATGGATACCACTCAATTATACGGTTTCCTTCAGGTGTGAACAATAAAAATGAATTTTCTTAAAACTGCAATTATCAAGCTTCACAGAAGTAAACAGCAGTATCTGAAGACAGGTAGTAAGTTTCACCTTAGGAAGATCCCAATAGGGAAAACTGAGGATTTTTTCCTCATTATAGAGTTATAATAAATGTATTTTTTAGTATTTTTGATAGCCTCTAAACAATAATTAGATAAATTTTGCAAACTTCAGTCCTTTTAACATTGTTTTCCATAGTTAGAATTCAGGGTTAAGAGTCATGGCAGGTCAAATGTAATTACTACCTCAATACATGTTCTATCTTTATGGACATATACTTTAAAGGTATCTTAATGTCTTTAATCTTGGCCTCAGAAAACTGCAAATATAATAAACACAGAGATCAAAAAGTTTGACATATCATTAAAAAGTCCTAAGTAGTGGCTTAAAAGCTTACATTGATATAGAAAGATGTGTTTATTTCTCCAAAATATATTACCATAATTTCAAAATACCTGTCCACAAAGTGAAAGCATACTTAAAAAATAGACAACTCATTCATAAAAATACAGCCTCATTAGGGTCAAATATTTTGCCAAGAGTTAGTTGTGAGTTATTTATAGCCTCTTGTGAAAACAGATGGGGTTCACTGTTTCCCTTCCCTCCCCTTTTCAGTTTTTAAACAATCTGGTGTTTATTTTTTATCTTTTCAGCAGACACTGTTGTTGCTATTTATTAAGGAACCTGAGCATGGGTGCAGTAGCACCACACTTGAGTATGGTTACCAAAAAGAGAAATACTTTAAAAAAATAATGATCTGTCTTAATGACTAAATACCTAAAGTTGAGTAACACAAGTATTACAAGACACAGCACAAAGGATTAACAGCAGTGTGTTAAAGTGTACAAACTACAGCCAACTACATTCCAAGCATACAAAGTCCTTTTGTCTTTCAAATCTGCAAAATTTGCTATACATTTCTGTTTTATATCTCAGGCCTTTTTTAACTTCCAAAACACAATTATTTACAGGGTTATAATTCCCCAGACACCACAAGTATATGCACAGTACTAAAAAATATTTATGAACATTATATATAGTTTATGAACATATAGTGGGGTGAGAAAGAGTGAGTATGTATTGTCATGTAATGCAACCAGAATAGCACAAATAACTTATCATTAGGTCAAGGTGGAAAGTTTGAAGACAAAGCAGAGAGGGTATCCCACAATAATATTTTCTGCGTTTCATTTAACTAATTGAAGCAATAATAATTTTGCCAGCACCCTGAATATAACACTTTGCTTGTTAATTAGAGAAGGGAAAGAGTGAAGACAGGAGGAAAAATACTGATTTTAAAATAATTGTTGTGGTTTAGATTTATTTCAAGAATCCTCACATCATCTGGAATGCATAAAATTGATAAAGATGCTGCAATATATATGTCCTTTCTGAAAGACAGGAAAAACAACAGGAACCATTTCCCACAACTTTTGTTAACCACAGTTCAGATTGCGTGATTTTTCTCTTATACCAGTGGTCCCTATATATTTCTTTTCTTAATCCCTATTTAATTAAATTACATAAAGAATATATAAAAAGCCTCAAAACCAACAGAAAAAAACCCCAACACTCACAACAAAACCCAAAACTTTTTAATGTGTAGTAAATCCTATTTCTACATTAGAAGTTCTTCAGAAGACAACGCAAACTGTAATTAAGGAACAAGAGGCTGACCTGATCCACCAAGAGTACAACAGATCAGCTTTTATACTGATTGATCTGTTTTTTAATTTTCTCCAATTTATCAGCTTATTTTCCATCTTACTAAAACTTTCATTAGCTGTTCTTCTCATGAGGCCAATTAAACATCAGAACTAGTAAAGGTACTTCAGTAGTCCAGTATTTTTCTACCTAGAAGATGCTTGATATCTTTTTACAAAAAAACCCAAAACAAACCAAAACAAACAAACAAAAAAACCCCAAAAAACTACATGTGTTTTAATTCTTACTGGAAAAAAAATACTTCTTGCTTATTGTGGTAAGATTTTCTTAAACCTTATATCTTAAAAATCTTAAATGTCTTTGCTGAGTATATGCTTTAAGTTATACATTTGTGAAATAAGGCAGTGAAAAGGGATAAAAATAGAAAATTAATATTGCAGGAAAAAAGAGAGCAGTTTTTCTGGAGAAAAAATTCTTTGTCAAAGAGCAAAATACTAATCAGAAAGTTAGAAAAGTAAAAGTAGAAGGAAGCATCTAACAGGTAAAAGTTACTATGTTTGGGATAGAAATGAGCTTTAGACTAAATCTGTGGTGCAACATATGCAACATCTCAGAAAAGGGATTTGAGTAGGAGGAGATGCTATGTAAAAAGAAGAGCAGGCAGCACACCAGGCACCAGGTTTAAGAGAGTAAATGGCAGCAAATGCAGGCACTGCTTAGTTGTCCAGAGGCCAAGAGAAAAAAAAAGAACAGTACTTTTGTCTATTACTGAAAAATTGAGAATATGCAAGTCAGGGTTAAACTGAGTTTTACTCTGGAATCGTGACCATCTTGGTTTTGTGTGCTCTTCTCCCAGGTAACCCCAACAGGGCTAAAACAAAAGGTCATGTTTGGACTTTAGCTGAAGAAATTGATCTTGAACACCAGTTAGCTCCAAAATAGTTTCCACATGACACTTTGAACCTGGAGAATCCTCGATTTTATTCAGATTTTGACCTTTCTCAGTTATTTTCAATATTTCCAAGAATTTGGGATTTCAGGTGTGTCAATCCTCTGTTAGCTTACTTTCCATATAAAATCCTTTATATACTCCTACATGTTCCATTTATCAGCAGTGCCTTTGCTCTGATCCTGCAATGAATCTGAGCAAGTAAACCTTGTGTATGCACAGCAGAGCAAAATTAGTACAGTGTAATAGGTAGGGGCACAGATTAGACTGAGGATCACATTACAGGATTAGGACAAATATACATGCAATGGATTTAGTAGGAAATGACCAGCCTTGCAGTAGGCACAGTCTCAGAGTCCTATTTATAGTATAATCTACTCCCTAGTCAGGTTAAATTAATATCCTGATCCTTTTTGCATATACTTGTTGGCATATTCTTGGTACAATTTTTTTGAGACTAATCTTTTATCTAGGTTGGCATTTGCTGTTACAGTGCAGTTTAAAACTCAGTACAGAGTTTGTGTCAGCACTTTTTGTCCTATGAAGAGAAGAAATGAAAGTATTAAAGCATAGATAATGGAGACATTGTCCCAAGAAGACTCACAGCTTCTTCCAACATCATAAAAATAAAAAAGGTGCATACTAAAAACCACGAGTACTTTAAAAGCATTTTTGTTAGCCCAAACCTTAATTTGTTTCACACTAAGTGACAGAAATATACGGTCACTTTCATGTATTTGATCCACTGTCATACAACGGAGGGGAAAATCATTTTATCTATAGTAATACAGTGGGATTAAATAAAGTGGAATCATACGTACTGTTAGCTGAAAAATATGTAACTTCAAATTGAAGATTTGAACAGAATTAATTTTACCAACTTTCAGTAGCATTTTTCTAGAGATGTTGCTCTACCACGTTAACCATAGAAAAAAGAACAATCAAAAGCCTTACAAAAATAAGAATCACAGCTTTATTCAAGTGAACTAACAAATGTATTCATGTTATGAGCAGGTCTTTATAATATATCCCAAATATCTGCTGTCTTCCAGAAGAACACTCAGAATTGAGGGATTATGAACTGAGAATCTCTGTGTCAACAGCTTTTGTTTGAAGCCAAATATACACATAGACATGTAGTTGCAATTCACGATGTGTATTTTACCTGAATGATATTTATCTTGGTAAATTTAAGATTACTAAAAATATATTTTCCAAATAAACATTTACTTTCCTATAATCCAAACAGCCTTTTCCTCACTAGAAATTTGTCAAATATTTACTAGGCAGGTTAATAAGCAGATATAATCTATGCTCTGTAAATGGCTGGAAGGAGATTTTTCTAGCTAGAACATTATAGAACTTCCTGCAACAGGGAGAGAAGAGTCACAAGTTTTGTTCTGATATTAAAAAAGTTTGGGGATTTTTTGGGTTTTTTTGGTTTTTTTTTTTGGAACTGAAATAAACATTCCTATTTTCTCTCATCTTTAACTGTATAGTTTGTAGTTCATTCTTTGTGATAGACTTTATGACAGGTGAATACTTGGACAATTGGAAGAAAACTGACACATGATCAAAACTGTTGCAGAAAGTGGGGGTGTCAGAAGTTTTAGTTACATCAAAAAATGAATTATTATAACAGACAATGGGTGATTTGACAACAAAAATGCCTGCTGAAAACGACTAAGGAGTTTACTAATATAACATCTGGTAAACAAGAGAAGCAAAAATTTGGGAATCAACAAGCTAAAGTAGGTTATTAGAGAAGAAAAATGGGAGTCTATGTGGCTTATCCTACCATTCTGTTTTTAAGCCTCACTGTGGCAGCTGAAACTCATTTCCTCAGTGGGAACACAAGACTCCCAAAACAACCATCACTCACACATTCCCAGGAGTCACAGCTCCAGCAGTGAGCATTCATGTTCTCCAAATTCTCCTCTTTGCAATTCCCTTTACAACTCCCATGCTCAGCTTTTTCATGTGAACATGAGACCAAACATGCTGTGTGGCACTGGCATAAAATAAGAGATCATCTGTTTCTGACCTGGCCTGAGAGGTGTAGATGCTTTATTTACCCAATAAACTCTCCAAGACAGGATCAGAGCATCAGCTGTTGCAGCCAGCATCACCCCAGAGTACCTGCTTGAGACCTACTAGGTACTTGCCTGAAGAACTCCAGCAAGATGTTTCTTCCCCCCCTCATTCAAGCTATGCTTTTCCTTTCCTTCTCTATTGCTCCATATTTCCTCAAAGTCTAGATTGTCATTCACAACGTCCTCACTGTCTACAGAATTGTGTCCTTTTTGGCAAGACAACTTGGCAAAGTTAATAACTTGAATTAATACTCTGGTTCTCCATTTTATTTTAATAATTTTTGACTAATCCTGTTGTTCTTTGCAACCGATTAATTTTGAAACACTGAATACATTTTTCCAAGTTTGGGATGCTTGCATATTTGAGTCTGTTTTCAGACTTTGGTATAAATATCCTGCATTTGTCATAGCTGCTAAATATTGACATCCTTGTATTGCAATTCCAACCTCATATAGTAACACCTCTGGTTTCTAGGCCTCCTATTCTACCTAAAATAGCACAAAACATGAAATTTCATTTGAACTTTAACATCCTTTAAAGCAGAACAGAAACTACCTTGACATTTTTACATTGACATTACATTCTTATTTTCTTACTATCAAGAAATGGAATAATTTTTGCAGTTTCTTTTTGCTAACCTTTGGAATACTTGCACCTTTATTAAAGCATTTTTTACTAATAGGAAAGAATTATTAGATGGATTTCAATTTCTTCCTCTCCCTGTATCACTTTTTATTGATTAAAAGTGCAAGGATCAGCTTCGGCTTATTCAAACTTCAGCTAAATTCAGGTAAAACATTGAGTTCAAGGTGCTAACTGCTAAAGATCAAATTTATAAAGGTTTTTAGATGCTTAAAGGGGAAGGTAGGAAAGATGCAGAATGTTTAATTACCTTGTGAAATTTTACCCACTGGAGGTCACCTAATTTTTTTTTTCCTGTAAATAACATCGGATGGATGAGGAGGGTTTCTCACTTTCTCCTCCCCTTTTCATGATGAAAATTATTTACAGATAGAACCCTCATTCCCCTTCTCCCAGATTCTTAATACGTTCCCAGTTGTCACCTGTAATCATTCCCTAATCTTTATTTATCCAGCCCATTCTGGCAAAGATGCTAAAAGCAGCCTGGTGAGCTGCTCCCAGGAGCACCTGTCAGGGAAAATCCAAAGTGAGCAGACAGAAGGGATGAGTGGTTAGGGGCAGTAACCTCTTCAATCATCCAGCAGGAAGAGCTGGAAGATGATGCAGTCAGGCCTTAAACACTTTGAAAATCTGGCTCCTGAGCAATCTGTGATCTGGGCCCTTATTTTCCAAAATAATGTCTCTAAAGGAGGAGCTTTAGCATAAGCAGCAGCTGAAGTCTTTTTTATGAGAATAAAAGACAAATGTGACAGATTCTGGAAAGAATTAACTTGAAAAAAAAAAAGAAAAATATGTAAAATTTGGTCATACTGTTTCCCCAAGTGAAAGTATAAGTTAATGACCTGCTTATTGACATCAGTTGCATCATTCATAAATTTTTAAATTATGGAAGTGTGGTACATAAGGTTGGAAATTATTTTCATATCTTGCTGTGCCTCCTTTTCCATGGTTCATTAAACAATATGGTACTATGAATCTTACAACTAACACAAATTCAATCAAATTAATATTTTTACTTACTAGCATTTGAACTACAAGACAACTTATATACATATATTTTGACCAAAACATTTCAATACATGGACACACAGGGCTAATGCAAATATAGCAATAGCCTGAGTACAACTCATGCTAAGATCAGTGCATGCTTTTTTTTTTTAATTTGTAACTTTTAAAGAAATTAACTTCGAATCAATGCTCTAGTCCTATATGCACAAGTGTATGTGCTCCAGAGCTGATTCATCGAGATACTTAAAACATATACTAATATAGGATGGTTAATATGCTTAACATTAAGCTCTGATTTAGTGAAATGCTTTTAGCACTTGCTCAAGTGTATTTTGTAAGATAAGCATGCTGAAGTATTAAACTCTCAACGCAGTTTTCCAGTACTGTGATCAATGTTTGCCTCTAGCCATAGCATGACCTGGTTACTTACATGTTTGAAAGCTCCTGCATAGACTAAAGGTCCAGCTCTCCTCTGGTGGAATTACACCGAGAGCACTGGAGTTACAAAACGTGTTGTGCAACATTTCAAGCCATGGCATGGGCTGGAAGCTATGTTGCAAGTTTACACTTGATCCATATACTACTGCTGCCATTACAGGTGTTGTGGACTTGGATTATACAAAGATGCAGAAGTTTAGAGCATGGTGTTAGGTGGACTTTCAGAGCCAGAACCAAAAGCTCAAAAAGAAAAAATAAAATAAAAATCAACATCAAAACTAGATGCCCAGACTCACTTGGTGTATTCGCTTTCTACTTATAAAAATTATGATCCATCACCTTAACTCTGTCTTTGGAAACTAATAATCTTTATATAGATTTGTGTTTTTTGAAGCAGGTTACATTTTCCTTAATGGTATTAATTATATACTCTTAGCCCAACAATCCATTCTCTTTCATTAAAATCTTAAAGAAGTTGCTGCAGCAACTGCTAGATAGCAGATGAATTTGGTGAAAGGTAAGTGCAATACTTCCAGCTACAGTCTGAACATAAAATTCACATTAATTTTTTTTTCTCCTTTATAGGCTTTGTATTTTGTCTCACAACAATCAATGCTTCATTATTCTCACCTTTTATACAGCCTAACTGTACTGAAATTCTCATGTCCTGCTTCTAACTATATTTTCTTATTTCCTAATTATTTACAGTAAATTAATAAGGGCCAAACATAAGCAGGAAGCTATTATTTCATTTGAGCACTATTGTTCCAATTCACCAAACACCACTTAAAACATCAGCAAAACTTCCTCTGTAATACAGAACAGTATGTAACTCAGTGTTATTCTTTATTCTTGAATGTCTAAGTGATATATTTCATAAAAGTAACAAAATTAATCAATGTAATGAAAGTAATCAGAAATTTCAGTAATGAAGCTGACAGGAGAGACCATACTTGGGTACCTTAATCCAAAACCTGGCATCTTACTGTGTGCAATATAAATCATATCACAAGGCTGACTCTCCAGTTCCCAGATTCAGGTGGTTGTCTGTTAATCACATTAAACATAAGTTCATTACAATGAAGTTAAACACACAGTTTACCTCAAAGTAGCATTTAAACACCCTTTATGTCTTTGTATGTTTCCATGTAACTTAACAAGGTTTGAATTTTTAACCACCTGTTAGAAGAGCTGCTTTCATATGCAAAACTAAGCAATCAGCTTAAAGAGATAGATTAGAAAATAAAATATTTTTAATGTTGGTCACCCACGTGATATTGAATAATAGAAAAGCTGCTTTTTTTAAATTATAAGGGCCAGATACACAAAAACATTTAAGCTCTAAATATTCTTCCTTTTCAGCATGATACAATTATCATATTAGAAACACAATGACCAGCTGTTAGGTAAATCTGGCCTGGCACAGATCCATACAAATAAATAGATGCTAAAATAAATAAATAAAAGAGGTACCTCACACAGTTCATGTCACTGAGTTTTAAATGTCACCTCCTCCTTGCAGTCTCCATCAAACCCGAGTGTTGATATTTCAAAGAATATCCCTACTGGTCTCTGAGTAATCTATACTGAAATTCTACTGCAAGGTTTTTTTCTACAAACACTCAAAAAAAAAAAAATTAAAAAAAAAAAAAGTAGTTTTAACAAAGCTAGCAACCACTTTAGAGTCTGCCAAAGGAGTCTTGAGAACATTGAAGTCTGAAATAAGAACAACTAATCACTGTCAGAGGGTTACCAGTCAAATAGATTAAAATCTATTAAAACACCAGGTTCATCTCCTGATCTGATTTGTCACCCACTCCCCAAAACTCATGTAATTTCCAATTTTTACCTGCATTGTCACTGAGGTCCATCAGTAACTAATGTCCTTTCATGGTTTATTTTAGATTTTTTTTCAATTAAAAAAAAATTGGCTTTTTTTTTTAATTTTATTTTTTCTACCTAAGCACACAACTTGACACTTTGTAATATTGAACGAGACAACTTACGGATAGTCTATAAATATTAACAAAGGTTTCTTTCCTTTTATTGCACTGTATAACTTGAACAGCTTTTCAATATAATTTTCAGGATTAATTACTTTTGCTTCCCCCTGGAATTGTAGGCAGAATACAATAAGTGTTTGAGACCTGGAACCAATCCATCTTTTAAGAAAAGTCTTAAATAATTTGATTTTGCTCATCTCTCTGGGTTAATAAAGGTCTGCTTCTAGTCCTTCAAGACAAATTCCAAGCTCAAATTTCAACTAGGAGTTTCATATAGAGTATGCAGACCAGAATATTTACACATTCTTGTTTAAGCAAAAAAAAAAAAAAAAAACAACCAAAAAAAAAAAACAACCAAATAAAAAAACCCCACACAACCCCAAAACAAAAAAAAAAAACAAAAAAACAACCAACCAAAAAAGAGTCCAAGAACTTTCTAGATCAAGTAATAACACCTGAGCAAGATTACAATGTTAGTGTTATGTGCCACCTACTGCTTAATATCCTGAATTTATAAAAAAAAAAAAAAGCCCAACCCATTTTATAAAAATATAAACCAACTTAAGTCACGACCAATGTTTTGTAACAATGTCGCACTAGTCTTGTTTTCTGAAAATCTAGTTTAAGGTAAAACTTGGTACTGTATCACTTCTACTGCTGGAAGGGAGATATTCTTTACAGTTAATTCAAAAACATGTGTGCACAAAAGGTAAGGTTTTTCTGAGGGACAATAGCATTATTTGATATAAAATTAATTTTCAATTGCAAGTTTGCTTCCCATTCATTGAAATTTGCAGTGGCAGACATTGGCTTTAGAGAAATCTCTACAAATAGTGGGCAAATTGGTGACATGTGCCGTAGTATCTAGGCATTTGATACAACTTAAAACAATAAAGATAGATTCAATCTGCCAGTCCAGCCTAGGGAGTTGACTTTAAGCTTCAAAAGCCAGTTATCAGTATCTAGAGATGTATAGAAACAGTATTCTTTAAGTTTTCACTTTGTCTTCACTCATATAGCCTAAGGAAAAAAAAAAATAAAATCCATTACAGCTAATGAACAAAGAGACTACCCCAAAGCAAGCAAAACCAGATTAAGAAGTTCCTGACTTGATGATCCTTCTCACTTCCCTGGAAAATTTTCAGCCTTCTCAATTTTCCCAGTAGGGAAAATTTTGTTGAGTAGCTGCTCATTAATTATATCAGCAAACTCATCTAAGATTCAGCACATTCTTCCAAAACCAGGTTTATTTTCCCACCTGTATCGTTCCCCTGTTTCACATTGTAGTATAATCCTGCCAAAATGTGTGCCAGCATAATGAAAGGGGGCAAGGATCCTTAGAAGATTTGGTTGCATGGGGATTTCTCAAGCTGCCTTTGCTGCCAGAGGCCCTGCACAGTGTAATTTCTCAAAGTTCTCTGCTTACAAATTGAAACCAAGCCACACATTTCTATCACATTTTAAATACACATGTAGTCCTCTCTTACTCAGAAAAGTCACAGTAATTGGACAACTGCTTTTTCTCTTTTACATAAAATGGAAAAGTTGAGCAGAGTGCACGAAGAACACGGACCCCCTGGCTCCATTTGTGCTTCTGTGTACAGTTCCTCAGCACAGCATTTGCCTATTTGCCAGAGATAGAGATGATGGTGAATCAAATTAAGGATTTTCCTGGGATGTTGAGACCATTTTGAAGCTTTTCTCTCACTGATCTTAAGGTGTTTGTGTAGGAAAGTACTATGCCAGTGCCTTCAACTAGTTATAAAAAACCTCAAGAAATAATTCATACCGAAAGAATGGCTTTAATCTACCTAAAAGTTCTGTCATTCACTATCTGAATTGACTTCAAGACACACAACAGGCTGACATTTTATTAAACTTCACAATGCAAAAGCATAGCCAGTTTGTTTTGGGTTATTAATCAAGACCTTGAGAAAGTAGTACAAAGACTCCTATGACAGAAGACATTAAATTACAGCCCCACAGTAATGCCAAGTACATCCTAGGCATTCAACTGCTTGATAGAAGTAATCCAAGAAATGGCTGTTCTTCCCACACAGTGTATATAATTAGACCTTCCATCCATCATATGCTTTAATTACCAAGTTCCATATATGTGCAACAAAATGTGTGAGGATCTAAATATACTGCAGCAATCCTCCAACAACAAACACCATGTCTTTCACTTTGAAATTATTAGCTCTCTAATGAACCAAGATATCATAATAATTAGTCTAGCATCAATCACCTACCACACTGAATCCTCAGTCCCCCAGGTCATTCAGAGAACTTTGTTTAAGCTGCATAATTGCAATAATTAAACTTCTTATTTCTGGTTCTTTATACTGTTGTTTTAGCCTTCAGTGGTTTCCTTTGGGGATAAAGCAAAGAAGTGTTGCATAATTGCATTGCTTACTTAGGACCAGGCTACTTATTATTGTGTTGGATGGAGTTGTCCACACATGTTTCCTCAGACTCTACCCAAAACAGGACTTCCAAAAATGATATTATCAAGAGAATCCCATTATAAGCACATACACAAAAGGGCCAGAAGTGATACATAGAAAAGTAGTGTGTGAGACAAATCTTTTCACTCCATCAAAAGACATTTCTGTGAATATGTGTGTTCAAAAACTCAGGGTAGGCCTCCTGTACTGCACCCAATTTTACGGGTAGTTGTTAACCCAAGGAGTGAGCTTTAGAAGAATTCTGAATATTCACTGTTAGATTGAAAGCTATGAGGAAGAAACATAGTAAGAGGCTTAATATCCCCTCCTAATTACTAAAAATAATAGAATTTATGCACAATGAACTAAAATTATTTACTTCGAATAGGCATGAATTACAAAAAACATTTTCAGCAAAGACTATTTTTTTTCTGGTCTTTAATTTTTTTTCTCCTCATTGCCCCCCAAAAGTTTTGTTTGCCCCCTAAACCCCATTCTTTTTTGGAAGAAGTGAGAAGTTGAGTCATATTTAGTGCTGTCTGCTTTTCCTAGTCAAAATTAGTACACTGAAAATACACCATTAAAAACTTGACCAAGGCTTGAAAGGAGATTTTCAACATAATTACTTTTCAGAGAGAATATTTCACTTGAATTTATACACTGAAGGCTTCATTCATAACATCTTTTGAGGGAGAGCCTAGAGGACTGTTTTTTTGTTTGTTTTTTTTTAAAACAGCTACTTATGAATTCCCTCACTGCTTTATTCTCTCCCACATTCACCTTATGTAGCACAGCCTTTCATGTGTCCAGCAAACTGAAAGGATGACCCTTAAAAAAATCCCCACATCTGGACTTAGCAAAACAACATCCAAACACCCCATGATTTGACCCACTCCAGGCATAAGGGTAGTCCTCTCCAAAGATACAACATTTGAGATCAAAGACAGACATTTTCACTGTTTTTTTCTTAATGTAATTTTTGTATGAGTCATTTGATGAAGTGTAAATTTTACTAATTATTAAAAATATAATAAATCTCTAAGTGGAAAAAAAAAAAAAAAGAGCCCTAAATCTGGTAGCAGAAACAAGATCATCAACAGGAAACCAACACACATTCCAGCATGCATTTCCACTTGAAAACCTTGGGTTATATTTTACAACTTTAAACTATTAACTTTAGAGTGCACATGCCTACAAGCTTTTCTTAGACAACCACGAACAAATAATAAAGTCTTACAACATTCATAGTTCGAGACTTTTATTATCGCTCTGCTACGGCTGGTCCTCCAGCCAGAATGCTGATTTTCAGCATCTTTTTCCTGCTGCTCATCCTTCCTTCTTGACTAACACCCGGACAAACTGATGGAACGAGGGTTACACGGACCCCACACCCTGTTGGACCTGGTGTCGGTGTCGGTGTCGGACGTGGCTCGGTCCCCACCTAGTGCTCTCCTCACCGCACTGCAGCTGCTGCCGGCAACAGGGATTTGCCTCCAGCGGGCCGGGTTTCTCACCTCCCCAGGCACATGGATGTATACATACACACTCTGTGCACACACGGTATATCCACTGCAGCTGCTCTGTGACAGTGACAGAGAGGCAGCTGAAAATTCAGACTATTTCGGCCTTTTAAATATTGTTTTGTGTAACCTGAGCCAGCACCTGAAGCGTAGGCATCAGGTTATTTTTCTCTTTACGATGAGAAGGATGAGGCAATTGTACACAAGGGAACTGATTTTAAGGTAGGACTAAGAGTGATAAGACAATAAAAACTCACTCTGTGTTTCTATTACACGGGGCACCTGTTGGACATAGAGCAGAGGAAGAACAACACAAATGCAGAGGGACCTGGACAGACTGGAGAGTTGGGCTGATTCCAATGGGATGAGGTTCAACACGGCCAAGTGCCGGGTCCTGCACTTTGGCCACAACAACCCCATGGGGAGCTCCAGGCTGGGCACAGAGTGGCTGAGAGCAGCCAGGCAGAGAGGGACCTGGGAGTCTGGATTGACAGGAAGCTGAACAGGAGCCAGCAGTGTGCCCAGGTGGCCAAGAAGGCCAATGGCATCCTGGCCTGGATCAGGAACAGCATGGCCAGCAGGTCCAGGGAAGTGATTCTGCCCCTGTACTCAGCCCTGGTGAGGCCACAGCTCGAGTCCTGTGTCCAGTTCTGGGCCCCTCAGTTCAGGAAGGAGATTGAGGTCCTGGAGCAGGTCCAAAGGAGGGCAACCAGGCTGGTGAAGGGACTCCAGCACAAGTCCTATGAGGAGAGACTGAGGGAGCTGGGGGTGTTCAGCCTGGAGAAGAGGAGGCTCAGGGGAGACCTCATCGCTCTCTACAACTCCCTGAAAGGAGGCTGGAGCCAGGGGGGGGTTGGGCTCTTCTCCCAGAGGACTTCCAACAAGACAAGAGGACACGGTCTTAAGTTGTGCCAGGGGAGGTTTAGGTTGGATATTAGAAAGAATTTCTTTATGGAGAGAGTGATCAGGCACTGGAATGGGCTGCCCGGTGAGGTGGTGGATTCTCCATCCCTGGAGATATTTAAAAAGAGACTGGATGTGGCACTCAGTGCCATAGTCTAGCACCGCAGCGATGGGTCAAGGGTTGGACTTGATGATCTCTAAGTTCCCTTCCAACCCAGCCGATTCTATGATTCTATGAAATGTACCATATCAGTGAAGTTTCTCAACAGCAAGGCCATAATCTGCCAGTGTAATGCAGCTGCTTCCCAGGTATGTGAATATGAGGGAGTAGTGAGCAAGGTTGGGTTTTGCTCTCTGGAGGATACCATGTAAAACTGGTGGGTCATGTTTCAGAAAGATGAGAATGACAACAGGTAGTGAAGTGAGAGACAAATGAAGATCTTTCCTGTCTAGTGATGGCTTAGAAACCTTTAGGGGAAAAAAAATTTGAACTGTGAATGCTGCCTTGAGTGTACAGCTGTGCAACAGAAACTAAAATTTTGAGCTATGAGTAACAAGCCTTGCAGTCAACAACAATAATAATAAAAAAAATAATCTAATTTGAGATCAGCTAGCTACTAGTAGCCTACCAAAGGGTACTGTGGACAATACTTCTGTGGACAATAGCCTCTTCATTCATAACTTGGAAAATGGGATAGAGGGAACCATTAGTAAGTCTGCAAGTGATACAAATTGGGACAAGTGGCTGATAGACCAGATCGTTGTGCTACAGCTCAGAGGAACCTCAAGAGGCTGGAGAAAGGCACTGACAAGAACATCAAGAAGTTCATCAAGGGGGAAATGCCAAGTCCTTCAGACAGAGAGGAATAAACCCATGTAGCTTTACACGATGGGAGTGGTGGGTGCTCTGTGCCAGCACTGATCAGTTGGAAAACAGCTCTGCAGGAAACAACTTCAGGTGGACAACAAGCTGACCATGATCCAGCAACCTGCCTTCGTATCTTTGGCCAGCAGTAAGCTGGGATTCATTGCCAGCAGGCTGAGGGCAGCAATTCTCTCCTGCTCACCACTGGTGAAGCCACACCTGCAGTGGTGACTCCAGATCTGGACTCATGAATACAAGAAAAATGAACTTTCTGGAGCAGGTCTAGAAAAGGGCTACACACAAAATCAATTTTAGAGCAATTACATGTGAGCAGAGGCTGAGACAGATGATACAGTTCATCCTGGATAAAGAAGCTTGGGGTATAGGGAATGGAGGGGTGAACAGATGAAATATTGTGTGTATATATATGTGTGTGTGTGTGTGTGTACATGTACATGTGTGTATATATATATATATATCTCAAATGAGAGGGAATAAATCTGGAGCCAGACCTTTCTCAGTACAAAATTAGAGGTCAAGAGACAACAGATAAAATTAATAACTTGTTTGTTTTAAGGCTGGCCAAATGCTGAAACAAGTTTCCCAAAGAGGTTGTAGTCTCTATCCTTGGAGATACTAAAAATCCAACTTCACACTTTGCTAGGGTAATCTGCTTTATTGACCTTCCTTGATTATGGAGATTGGACTAGACCTTAAGACATCACTTACAGCCTAAATGATTTTCGGATATTTGATCGATGCAATGGACACTGGCTCCTTCTAAATTATGATAGCATCTGCACTAACAAAAAATGGCACCTCCCTCATCGACTAAATCTTGTACTTCTGCGCATAGATTATTTACATTGGGAAACTTGTGTTTCTTGGTATGCCAGAAAGAAAGTGAAAAAGGTAGTGTCTTGGAAGTAAGAGAAGATCCTGAAGATCAAGGAATGGATGGGTACAAGTGCCAGGGGAATGGCCTTTGTGACTTTGGCTAGTAAAGTTTAAGGATGGTAGTCATAAAGAGATGCAAAGCACAAACCAGTAAATTTTTCCACCTGACTCATTTGAACCTGCAGCCAACTCCTTGAAGGGAAGCAGGAGTCAAGAACTAGTGAATATAACCTAGGGTGGGGGAAGTAGTCAGTATTTGAGATGCTAACTAGTAGGGTAAAAGCTCTAATTTAATTTGTTCTTAATCTCTTTGGAACCACAGCACTGGTTAGCGTCCTGCATGGCTGAGCAGTGGCTCATGACTGTGTATCTCAACCACTACCACATGGCAAACAATGTCTGCCTGGGACCTAGGAAGGTCTCTGTGACCTTGCAGTCATCTCTCCAATCTAATGCCTTTACTAAAGCAACAAATGGAGACGTAACACCCACACACTACAGGCAAATGTATCAGAGGGCAACTCCTTGTAGAAGCAGAGTGCCTCATCATCTCTTATGCTAAGTAAAGTTTAACACAGTATTGGCCTCAGACACTATTCCACAGGCAGACTATATATATATATATATATATATATATTTAACTACAAGTCTACCCTAGAGTTATTGTGCACAAAACAGAAGGCAAAGCATCTGCCATATTTTTCTGTCACTTCCTACTGCCAAAGGAAGCCAAATACACTATGCAAACCTTTATTCACTGCTTCTAATTCTATTTAATCCTTACCTAAAATGCCTCCATCCCCCCGTCTCATGATACCCCGTACATTATGCAGACACACATGGATACATTTGCTGCTCCATAAATTACATTTACCTTGAATGGTCCATTGCCAGCTACCCCAACATTTCCAAATTTTTCTTCTGTATTTCTCACTACTGTAAAACACTTTTGAAATTTACTACAAAACCATTCCCTTAGACAACAACCCCTTTTAAGCATCATGACAAAGCTCGAGAAATAAACCCAGCCAACTACAGTTCATGCGTTTGTGCAACAATCAGAAAGACCAGATTTTATTTAGCAATTAGTATGACAAGTTCAGAATGAAGGAAAAATATCATAGGAACACAGATAGCAGCAGGATTTAATTTCCTTTTATCTGCAGTGTCCTTTTTTCCATATTTTTTCCCCTCTTAATTACTTGTGCTTTGTTCCAAAACATGCTATGTTTTCCTTGGAACAAGAGTCATGTTTATCTAAGTACTTATGAAACACTTGGACACTCAGATTATAATCTTTATGTGTGGATATAAAACAAACAGTAGATTATAATGAAAACAAGAGTTAAGAGGTTCCTGACTCATAGTAAACTAAAATTTGTGGCCCATAATTTCAATTTAAGATTAATAAATGCTTTACAGAATTATATAAGCTTCAAAATTAGTGGTGGGGTTTTTTGGTTTTTTTTTTTTTTTGGCAGACTGTTAGATTTATTTTTTTTAAGTGCTGTTTCTTATTACTTCACTTATTGTGGACTTCTGCCTCCTGTGAAATGAATTTCAAATACAAGCCTTATCAATTAAGAAAAGGTACTATAAATGATGCTTTGTGCTTTTAGGGACACAAAGCAGCTCTCACAAACTTAGCCCTGTTGCTTGAGTGGTTACTATGGCTACTTCAGGATTGTTTTTAAGCATGAGTCCAACCTTATGCTTGAGCTCACACTCATCTCATACAAATTATTTGGACATAAGCACAGACTGTGGTGATGAACAAATCCTGATTCCACGGTATCCTTTAGCACAGGTCCAAGAATGCATTTGCCTATAGTGAAGAGCAATGGTGCAGGAACAGTGGTACTTTCTCAGTCCATGTCTCCTGTGCCATCTCCAGAAATGCTCCATGCATGGCTGGGGTAGTAGAAACAAGCTGGCCTTGTCTTCTCACTAGTAGCATGTGATACCAGGTCCTTTCAGAATGGCACTCAACAATACATACACCACCAAGATCAAGACACCCATGGGTGCAGGTCCCAGAGCCACCCACACTAGCACCATTCTTGAGCCTGTGCCTTAGCAAACAGGCATACTGATTTACCAAAATGGCAAATTTGCTAGAAAAAAAAACCTCAAAGACTTTGTGGAAAAACTACAAAAAAACAAAAAACAACCCCCAACAAAAAAAACCCCAAACCAAACACAACAAAAAACACTAAAAAAAGAGAACAACTACAATAAAAGGATTTCTGGAAGGTGTACAAGATAAAAGCATGAATGTCCAAGGAAATTTTATTAAATATATGCAGTACCAGTACTTGTTCTGGTATTAGTGGCAATAAGGCATACCAGGAATTAGTGGGTAGAGTAATAAGGAGAAAAACCACACTTGTCCTGGAGCACATTTAACACTGTAAAATGAGGCTTTACAGATCTAAAAGTTCTGCTGTTATTTCTGCCTATTAAGGGCTTACAAGCCTTCATCCTTCCCTTTGCTGATGAAGATACGCAGGCGACTTCTGGCACACTTAAAAGTACATCCTTAAGTGGAAAAAGTAAATGTGTAATTTTCATTCTAGAGAAATTAAAAAAAACCACATGTGGCCTGATAAGAATCATATTGTTTGTGACTGCAAGACACTCAGAAACAGGTGCAGTGTGAAAATAAAGGTCTTGTTTTTCTCAGTTCACAGCTAAGATGAAAAGGTAAATTACAGTGTTATTTTGAAATACTGGCTATTTTTTCTCTTTTAAACTTGACAGCCATGAAAAGTGTTTCCCTCTCCCTTGTCTCTGCCAGGTTTAGAGTTTGATTCACACCAAAACAAAAACCAACATGCTAACCATAATCTCTTTGAATGGCACACTGTAAAGCTCGAGGGAGAAATTAACCTCTTTAGCTACTTCAATAAAACACTTTTCTTTCTGTAATGTAATAGTAGAGTGGGTTTTTCGGTGATTGTTTGAAGGCAAAAGAACACATGCCACACAGAACCTAAATATTTAATTTTTGCTATGATCGTGTCCACATGTTTTTAAAATAAACCTTACAGCATTACTAAACAAGTGCTAGCTTGCTGTACAAACATGCCAAATATTCTTTGTGTAATACAAGTCCCTGCGCAAGTTGTGGATGAAATAGTTAAGCTATGCCAGTTTGCTGTATCACTTGCTTCTCTCCAATAACTAGCTGAAGAAATTTGGAAGAACTGTTTTGACACTAGCACAAAGCAGGAGTAAGAGCACCAGGGAAATCAATGTGAATTGTAGTAAGAAAAATTAGTTCACAACATAAATACAATAGTTCCTGTAAGATGTTTAAACCCAGATGTTAGTAGCACAACCTCCCCCAAACAAAGAAATGCAACTCACAACATCCTTTTTTTCAGTGTAACAATCAAATGGACCATTTATGACAATTGCCTGCTACACAGACAAGAAGTTATCATCACCTTTATTCACCTTCATGATGTTAAAATATTTAAAGCTGTGGTCTGTCTGCCACCATAATGCTCTCTGTGCACAAGCCCAACCAGATCTGCAGCTGATGAAAATCAATCCAGCTGCATTGAGGCAGAGGGAACCTTATTGATCTGCATCAGATGAGGAGCGTTATGGGCAATGGAGTGACAGTGACAAACTACTGAGAAGCCAACTTTGCCATCACGCTGTGACCACAAGCAAAAAATGGGTACAAGAACAGTGGAAGTCCTGTCTTTGTTTCAAAAGACTCCAGTTACCGAAGGTCAGTCAGATAAAAAAAGCAATGCTTTTGCTTTGTCTGAAATGGTCTTCTGGAAAAGAGATTTTGATGCTTCATACCTTCATGGATGTAGAGTTCATTCTTAAGAACTTTCTATAAAAGTATGACATAATGGTATGGAACTTGAAGAAGCATAGGATATTATAAACACACACAAAAAGGTATCAATTACTGAGTCAACTTACTTCTGGGATTATGCAGATAAGTACAGTTTTACTTAACACATTTTAAGCATCTCAACAGAAACAAAAAATACGGTCTAAAAATCTTAAAAAACCTAAACTGAATGTTTTCCATAGAAAAGTGTCTTGCTGCTGCATAACATTCAATTTAAGTATCTGTCTGGTGCCTTTTTTTTTTTTTTCTTTTTTTTCCCATTAAGTGGTAATTCAGCTCTTCATCTTTTCTGATTTTCTTTACTCATTTTCAGGCAATTACTGTCGGGGGCTCCGATGTTAATGAGTTACACACACCATGTTTAGAAATGAAATACATTTTTAGAGTATGAAGTTAAGTTAATGGAAGCATCAACCTGAATAGATGCAAAAGCCAGACATCTTTGATATCAGTGCTTGATTGATTTTATAAGTCAGGTGTTCATATGAACAAATAACCCTTACTTAGCTCAAGGAGCATTTGGCAAGAAATTTGCACTGATGAGCTGTAAAGGCAGTCTATTCCTAAGACTCTGTTTGGCATTGTCCCTCATATTTTTTTGTTTAGTTTCAATCTAATAATCTGAATTCTTAACATCACAACAGAACTGCATATTACCACAAAATCCTTTGTAGAGCTACTTACAAAACCTTCACAAATTAAGACACGCATGGAACTCTTGGTATGAAAAGCGCAACCCTACTTCTGAGGATATTATACTTTATGCACAGATATCTCTTTATTCTCTTCTCTTAATTGCTACAATGAAGCACAGCTAACTCTTGGCCAAGTTATTTTCTAGCGAGTTCAACAGTTTATCTTTAAAGCCTTCTGAACATTCTTCATTTGACCACAGACACTAGAAAATACTAATTTCTTAATAAAATTCAAGATTGAAGTAGCATAACACCTTCAATCCTCAAATATTAATCTATTTTACTAAACACAAACTGCCAGACTTTTAACCACATCAAAATTAAGTTAACCAGATTTTGCAATTAAGCCTTTTGTTTTGGAGCTTCACTTTATTCTTCTGATTAAATTAAATCCCCAATTCTATATTAAATTAATATATTAAACTAAAGACACAAAACTGACCAAAAATGGTCTCTCTCCAGTACAGAACTATCCACTTATCATACAAAAGAGACATATAAGGATGTACTCTGGGTGTTAACAGGAAACTGAATGTTAACAGAAAAAAGAGCCAAAATTGCCCTTTATGAAATAATTTTTGCTCTTGCTGCAAACTGGAGAGTTTATACTCTTCACTGAAAATGCTTAACATATTCTTCTCCCCTCATCACACCTCACCCCCTGCCAAAAACCTTTTGAGAAAGTTCTATTACAAAAAATTCAAACCAAACAAAACAACCCTCACACAAGCATTTCTGTGTTCCAGAATTATGAACCAAGCTTTTAAAATATGTAGAAGGATAAAATAAACAGATGAGAAACACATATTCATTAATCACAAGTGTATAGAAATACTAGGCCAACTTACCCACAGAAGGCAGATTTTTCTATTACTCTAATCCAAAATTATCTCTAAAAAAGAAATCACAATCAACAAAAAGACCTCCAAAAATTGTAGAAAAGCAGGGAACTGAATAGTCACCTAGACATAAGGCCAAATCAATTCAGTTTAAATCCTTTTACAGAAACACCCTAACCTGTTGAGGATTCCACTCGTTCCAGGCAATCAGTGGTACTGTTTCACTAAGGGTGTGTTAGACAAGAATCACCTGATGAGATGCTGAGGACTGTGCTAATGTGCAGGTGGCTCACATTAATAGAAGAATCCCTCTGGTTTGCAAATCTGTTAATCTATCACAGTGTGTTATCAAGACAATCTTCTAGACAGCCATCAGGTGTCACTCTGTAATCAAACACAAGATATGAAAATTAAAGCTGTCTGTACCCCACCTTTCAGCTTAAAAATACTGTTGTTTTTTTTTTTTATTTAAATATTTCAAGGAATTGCCTATAGCCAATTAACAACTCTTGTGAGGTGAAAATGAAGGTTTTTACAGGACACCAATAATTCTTGAGTTCAGCCTTCCTTCTGGCAGTCGTGGATTACACATTCCAGACTGCTCTGTTGCCAGAGGCAGGGAAGAAAGGTTGGCTTTCTAGATAATGGCTTTGCCTTTGAATTTATGTATTTTATTGTAGCTTATGTGGTATGGTAAATCAGGCTTAAGAGCACTCCTGTCCTGGTTTGGGCCAGGATAAAGGTGATTTTCTAGTTTGTAGAGTAGAAACACTGCAGCCACAATGTCAAATCCTAAACTAGAGTATATTTGTTATGATTATTCATGTTTGTTCAAAAAATTGTGGAAGTCCGCCAGGAAGTAGTCATCCCTAGACCAGGTGTCACCAATCTACAGTGCTCTGATGTTATGCTGAATTTGATTTTATCTGGTCCCTCACAACCAGTGTTAACACTGATGCTGTTCTATGCAATTTAAACCTAACTTTGACTAAGGGCACCCTGTGAGGTAATTCCACTCTTTACAGACCAAAAACTGACTGCGTGACTGGAACTTTAAAGCACGTATAGAAAGTGAAAAACATATTTGATCTAATTCAGTGGCAGATCCTTCAAGATTTTGAATAAGACATGTAGGAATTAATCTCTGTCTGCAGCTGTTTCATAAAGAACAGAAAATGGCTTTAAGCACTCACGTCATTTCAGTCCCAGGGTCTGTCTCATGAAATACAGAGAGAGTTGTCTGCAAAAAAGAAGTTGAAAATACTTTGAGTATTACTTTGGTGATAATGTCAGCTATTTCATTGGGTTATAATCCCAAGGTGTTTCTTTTTCTATTTATGCATCAATTTATAAATCCTACCCCAAAGTTTCAGATAAGCAGGGTTCATGCAGTGGTACGTACTGGTGCAGAAAACAGCTCATGCAGCAGCCATGCTGTTACACATTTGTAACAGCTCCAGACAAAAGAGCATGGTTTGTGGCAGCCACTATCAAGTCTTTGCCTGATAACAGTCCCATTATACCTCTGTCCTTCTTCTAGTTCCACTTCAGATGTGTAATAATCTGGAAGACTTTTGTTGCCAGAAAAGATATCTTCAGAAAAGGGTAAAAGTTCAGAGCCTAGGCACAGGAAAATCTGGATTCATATATATCCTCAGATGCTAGAAAGTCTACACGGTATCAATTCTGTGACCTCAGCATGGCAGAACAAAAGGGTAGCTAAGCATTACAAAGAGATTGCCTCTTCATCTACACTGCCTAACACCAGCACCTGATGTAATCCCCAGAGCAGTAGCATTGCCACAATTCACCACTACAAACCAGGCTTAGATGCTGGCACATCTGACTCTTGCTGAGCTCTGACTTCAACAAGGCCAGAATTCAGCCAAGGTTCTTGTAGCCACAAGAGACTTGAAAGTCTGCTCCCAGATATGAAGTACGGACAGTTATACTAGCACAAGCTGTAGTTTGTATTTTTGTTTTGAAGGCAGAGTCTTATGGAAACCTACTGGATGCTCATGCATTATTAATTTTCTTCAGCTATAAAAATATAAAATGGAATGTACAATAACATGTTGTTTATTGCTTATGCCTGTGTGATGCTCAGAAACTCGGATCTCCTGCCAGACACTTACAAGCAGAACTGTTCCACTTCATGCTGCTGACACTGCTCCATCAAACAGCACTAATCAAATTGCCCAGGGCCTTCCAAACAAACTGTTAAACTGCATCATCAAAAAATAGTCAAATGGTTCTGCCCATCTTAGTCTTATACTGATGGCATGAACTGGAAAGTCTCCAAATATATTATAAAAATATAATAGGTTCTGCAGATTTGCTTCTGAAATTCTATCCATGTTACATCACTGTCCTTAAATGAATGTCAGCTGATAGCTATCACAATATTTGGAGGTTTATAAAGAAAAATGTTCCTCTTTAAAGGTAGCAATGTGTTAGCATCAGATTTTAACATGTTTAATGACAAAGATTACTGCTTATCTAGAAAATCTGCTGATAGTGGTCTGATGGTTACTCTAAACATTTCACAGTAATTAAAAAAAACCAACTTCCTTCCAAAGAACAAGTGCATTGGGTTTTCTCAGTTCTGTACTAGCGAAATACTAGATTTTGTGCTACAGAAGACCACCTGTGTACCACTGAGTTTTGGGTTTGTTTACATTTCTTTCAAGCAAGCGTTTCAGTCGGTATCACTGATGTATAGGCATAAAGCTGCCCTTATGCACCTGTTTCTGTCACTGATGAAAAAAACTGACTTTTTTTTTCAGTTAGTTGATCATCTCCCTCTTGGTAGTTGTCAATCTTACCTGTGTCTTTTGCTTTACCTCCCAGCTTTAGCAGAGTTTTCAAGATGAAGAAGGAGCAGCTGGTCCTACAATGCCATCAAAGACATCAGAGGCAGGCAGCTCTCAGACTGGAGAAAGGCTCTGGCATGACAAGCTGTATTCCAGGAAACTGGGAAGTGTTCAAACACAGGAGAGATACTTTGCATGGTGTCCTCTCATAGATACCAAGCACCTTGAATAACAGGAGAAGATTAACAGGCTTACTGTAGTAAAAATTTCCCATTTGGAGTGAGTGGTAAAGTTTTGTGAGGATGGTATTCTTATTTCATGTGAGTGTATGCAGTTGTTCGCAGGCTTGAGTTGTCCAAGTCTATATCAGCAAATATTGTTGTACATTAGGAACAGATCTGTGGAACAACACAGTTGATGCTCAACATCTGACATCAAAACTATACGTGTTTGTCCCTTAACACCTGTTGAGAATGCATTAGGGAGTACAGCTTACATTTTAGTTCCATCTGAAAGGATGAACCACTACAAAATGCAATCAAACGCATGTCAGTTGGAGATTAGCAGGTGATTCACTGTAAAAACATGCTCCTGATCGGAACAAAAACGCTAGTTGTACCCCTTGAGGACCTCTCCATGCTTTAGCCTCATATTCTAGAAGTAATCATGAGCTAAATCAATGTTTCAGAAAATGAAAAAACGTATTCTCTCAGATTCACCAACTGAAAGTTGGCATCATACCAATTGCCAAGGACCTCCCAAGCTTGAGCTTACTTGGCCCTATTAACTGCCAGTTCGAAGTTTTGTTTAAAAGTGGTCAGTAAAACAAATTAACATTGATATTTATGGTAGAGGTGTCTTGTATGATGTAAAATTGTTGCAAGCGCACCTATATTTTTAACCATTTTGATAGTATTCACTTCACTTCTGGGTGAAGTTAATGAATGCAATATAAGAAGCAGCAGCAAAGAGGTCCAGGTAGTTCCAAGCAGACTTGGGCAGGTGGTGAGGACAGTTTTCCAAGCAGATCTGCAAATGCACCTTGATCCTTGTTCAAAAAACTTCAGTTCTCCCAGGACTCGACATCTGAGGAGAGGCTGACATCTAAACTACTGTATTAATAGTGATGGATGGATCATTAGTCTTAACAAATGCAAATTTTTATTTTGCTTTTGTTTGTTTGTTTTTTTATTTTTCAGCATACTGGCAATATATGTAATTATAAAAGAGCTATAACTAGGAGAATGGTAGCCCATTAACAGTTATTTGCCTTGTGTCATCAAATATTGCACCTGGGCTAAGCTCTGATTTAGAAATTCCCCTACGATAGCTTTAGTATCTCAGACATTTTTCATGAAGTACACGTGATAATTATCTTTGTTATGCTTTCTGACAGTTTGTTTTTTAAAAAAAGAAACTAAGCTTTTAGACAGCCTTTTATTAGAAAGTGAGAACAATAAGCTCAGAATACTTAAAGTGTAAATGGGAAAGTTGATTTTTCCTTCAAGACTGATGCATCAACAGTTCAACAGAATCATTGGGACATGGAGAAGAAAAAAATATTAATAAATTTTAATTTAAAAACAAAACAAAACAAAACAAAGATCATGTTTAACTTCCTCTTAAGGTTTCTCACAGATTTGTTTTGTGTTACTAATGTGACATGTTTTCTATGTACAAGCTGATATGATCAGACTTCTAAAAATTATAAAAAGGTTCTATAAGTTTAAGTGTCCAGCAAGACATGGGCTAGTCTTAGTGTCTGCAAATGTTTTTTCTCTGTTTATGTCAATTAAAAATATGAAAGCACATATAAAATACAGTCTTCTTTTCTATTGTGGTAAAGATAGTAACTTCCCGTTTGAAGGAAATTTGGACAAGAGCTTTGAAAAAATGAAACTGCTTCTTGTCATTTGATAAGTAAGGATTGTTTCACAGTTCTATTATATGAAGCTTCTCTTTCCCACATGCATACGTTTTCTCATGGACTGGAGATCTGTCACTCGTCTTATATGTTTCTCTGGACAGCTACAATTCAGCAATACCATAGAATTACTCTATTGTCCCAAACATAAACATATATAATGCAATTTTACTTTCATAGTAATTAACATTTTTCCTTATTCCTCAGTATTCCTTTATGAGAAGTCACAGACATCCTCTTCAGCAGTTGTACCACTACACGTTGTGATTTAGTTCATATTAAAAGCCAAATAAACACAAAAATTGCACCAAGAAAATACAAAAAACACTCTCAACTTTGTTTGCTGTCTGCACATTCTATATAGTAAATGCTTATATACAGTTATGTATGTATATCAGACAGATTTGTAAACAATTAGAAAGCAGAATAGTTGAATTTGCAAGTGATGTCATTCTCAATGAATAATTAAACATCCAGTGTAATAGCATAAGTAACAATATGTATCAGTCATTATTTCTGAACAGCCAAACAAAAATTAACCAAAAATCCCCCTGTATTCATAGTGACAATTCTCTTATGAGAGCATCACAGAAAAAAAGGTTGTAATTAATGCAAAAATAAAGTAGACAATCTTTTAACATAATCTGAATAAAATCCTTCTCAGTTAAATGCAGACACTAAGTACTAGTATAATACTTTATTAATTAACAAAGTATTTATCCACTGGGAAACGAGGATAAAAGACTGTACACTTTGTCAGACTGCAGAAAAATGTGTTAGCTCTTCATAAGAAATGCATAAAACTCAAACAAAAGAATTATTATTGCTTTAAACCAATTAAATTTAATCTCAGAAGAAAGAATGAATAAATGTTTCTTCATGTTACTGTGATACCCACCAAAATAATAGATATCATAGTCCTTTATAGATTTCAGTGCTAGTATCAAGCTATTCTCTTGAACTACTATAAGTATTAGTACACTGCATGGAATTTTGTGACAGAATTATTTTAAGAGGAGAAAGTTTTCCAAATGCGTTACTTCCAGTGGAACCATTTTTTAGGCAAGTGAAAGACATGGTGTTGTCTCAAGAGTCTTCATCATATGACACAGCTACTCTAGTCAGACACTTTTATACAGTATATTCCTATCCTGATTCCTAATATCCTATCAGAATAGCCCACAATTGCCATGTGCTCTAGAAATCTTGCTTTTTTGTACTTTGAAATGTTTTTGAAATGTTACATTTTTTGAAAATCATATATTAACAAATTACAAATAATTTCTTATCCATTATTTGTAGAAAAGAAACCCCCAGACATTCCAACCTACAAAGGATTTAAAAACTAAAACACAAATGGATAAACTGCCCAACAAGTCTTAAGAAAAATATTTTACAGAAAAGTAGGAAAATCAGAATAGTAAAGAAAAAAGACTGTTGCTATTTAATGACTACAGTCATTAAAACCTAGTGAGTATATGGACTAAAATATTCTAAGATTACTAGTGAATGATTAATGAGTTTCTAACATGGCTACTTTCCAATGCAACTGATTTTCCAAAGTGAAATGTGTTGAGTCCCATAAGAGATTTCTCAACCATTAGATTTTCTGCTATTGATTCTGAACCTGATCATCAAGAGTCTTCCTAGTGACTTTAATAAGTCCCATATCAATTTCTATCCTCCAAGTGAGAACATTGCACACTTAGAAATAATTCTTTGGAAAGATGAAACTCACTTCCTATTCATCCTTGCTCAAGGTCCTGAATTGTCCCAGGAATAAGAACTGCTTGAAATGTATACTTGCACAGATAGCCAGTGCATCATTTAAATCTTTGTATAGCCTTTTCTTCATATTATTTTACCTTTCATTTACACGTAGCTTATTATTTTAATAGCAAATGCATGACAATTACAACTCAAATATCTTTTGGAAAATAATGGAACAAAAAAGGAATTGTCTTTTTTGTTGGTTTTTGTTTGTTTGTTTGTTTTGGTTTTTTTGTTTTTTTTTTAATTTGCAGTGTTTCCAGTCTTGTCTAAAAACTGACAAATGTTTATTTGGAAAACACATTAATATTCTCTGTTAGGAGTTCTATTTTTGGTACTTCACTCTTCAAGACCATTTGTGGACTCATGTCTCAGCTAGACTGCAACTCCATTGATGTAATCAAGCACCAGAGATTGCATTGGAAAATGCATAAATACTTAAGGACATAACTTCATCATCAGTTTAGGAAGTTTGAAGTGTAAATGTACTTTGCAGAGAACTTTCCACCCTGAATGTATATTGTGAGAAAGCTTATTCCTTCCTCTGAGGTAGTTCTTTCTACCTGCTCAGGCACTTTTTCACCTGCTGTGACAAGATGCAAAGCATTCATAATCAATAAGAGATTAAGTTTTATTTACTATTTACAAGTACATATTTATTTCATATTCATATGAGTACATATCATAATTTCTCTTTATGTGTTAAAATTTTAGAAATGAAAGGATAAAAATAAAATACAATCAGATTGGAAAGATAAAACTTTCAATACAATGAGTAAATGCTGATTTTCCCATTAGCGTTCCAATAAAGTAATCTTATTTTTAAACTACCTTATTTTTACCAGGGTTCACTTACAAACTAACATATAATACTGTAATTCAAGTCACCAGAACTTCTCAAACTGAATGAATTTCTATGAAACTCAATTTTTTTTTCTCACTTTTATTCACAGAAAATACCTATATCTGAAACAACCGCTCTCATAGATAATTTGATTTTTTCTTTTTTTGTTTGCTTGTTTGTTTATTTGTTTCCTTTATTATTATTGTTGTTCCATTGCACAGAATAAAATCCATGAACTTCCCCAAAGTTGAAGAGTATCTCATGATTGGAATAAGAGCTGGAAGTCAGAAGTTCTTAACTGGTCTCAGTACTTTGTTTGTAAAGCTCTCTGCAGCAGCATCAATAAATTACAAAAGACATTCTTGGAAGTTCATTTCCTTGTGGCAGGGATGAGATGGGATGACTCCCTTTGCCTGAAACCTTAATAGAAAATGAAAAACTCTGCCTATCAATACCTGTTTTGTGTAGCACACAGTTGCAGGCATGTACTGCTGTCTTTCTCTTAATGTCGTTGCATTTTCAATATCGTTCTGATGAACTTTTGTTACATATTTAATGTTGTTACAGGTGCAAAACTATAATTTCAATCTTGAATGCCATTGCACATGTGCCTCAAAAACACGGAAGGCCAAAACTCTGAGCTGTTAGCACAGATTGTGGGTCAACAACATTTTTCTTTGCTTGCTAATGCTTTATTGTCTCTTAGTATACATTGAAATAATAATGGTAATTTATTCAGATACTTTGTATGCATAGCAAATAATGAGAAACACCTGCAGAAATTTCCCTCCTTCTCTGAGTTCAGCAACTAATTATATTTTTAAATAATGGCTACCATTGAACACAATTATCCAAATCACTTTAAGTAATGGAATCTTTTAAAGGTGTTTTTGAAAATTTTCACACAGTTTTAAAACAGTCTTTTTATATAACAGACAGGAGGCAAAGAGTGTGGTAAGCCAAAATGTTTATGCAGCTATAAATCAGACTGTGATTTTTTTTTTTTTTTTCAGTTTTCTGCAGATAATTCTTTTATGATTTAGAAAAAGACTAGGATTTCCCCAATACTTTCCCTTCCTGATTAACATTCATGGGTGCCATATATTAAAAATAAACTACAGGGAAAAGTAAAATATGAACCACTCCAGTTAAAGTGACTGACTCAGCAAATCTCACTTTTCCAAAGAAGAGAAGAAGCAGAAGAAGGGATGGAAAATAACAACGTTATGAATAACAAATAAAGGGCTAATTTAAGGAGAAGAGTAGACCAAAGGTCTCTGAAGAGTAAAGTAGCACTCATTCCTCTGAGAGACACCCCTATCTTCTCACTTTTTTCATTGAACACTATTTCCAACTCTGGAGGAGAGTTATTTCTTGCTATACTGTCCACTGCAGGTAAATAAGTGAAAAAGTGTAAAAGAAAAACACATGAGAGATACCATATTCAGCTCAGCTCTGTGTTTTGATTCTCTATAGCTGCTTGTAAACCAGAGAAAAGGGTGAGTTTTAATTCAGTAGATCCTTCTCCTGTTTTTAAACCCAGGCTTTCCAGATATAACAAAGAAAGTCTATTTTAAATACATCTGAAAGCAGATGTATTTAAAACAGAAATAGAAAACAGAATAATCGCCTCCTAAAAAATAAATTAAAACAGTTTTACTCAAGTCTATAGCATTTTCTGCCTCATACTCAGATGCCTAACCAGAACATTGCTGTATTTCCCATCATCTGGTTAAGCATGTAGCTGTAATTGCCTTATTATTCACACCAGATTCAGCACCAGGCTTCTCAGCAGTGAGTTAATACTGAGCTTTGTAAGCCCAGAGATGACTGACCCAGTCCAGAAAATAAATGTAAGGGTAAAGGCAGAGGCAATCTTCAAAGGATATAGAGAACCCTGTGTCATCAAAACTGTAGATTTGCTGTTCTTATGGGTAGAAGACTGCAGAAAAGTTCACCCTTCAGAAATCATCTCACAGGTTCTAATATAATTCAAAGCAGATTCAGAAAGCTGTTTTCTAGGTTGCTGACATGGATCATAGAACCATGGGGCTCTGCTCCCTGTATCAATTTTGCATCAATGAGAAGTATCCAGTTCCCAATCACACTTTCCTGCTCCAGCTTTGTGATTCAGGAGTAGATAGATTTATAGTTTATGTTGTAAATACAGCTTACCCTCCAATAATGTTGTTAGGCACATGAAAAATCTCACAGAACACCCAGATTTCTGGCATTTATAATCAAAAAAGCGGAGGCAAGACCCTAAAACTGAACCACGTCAAACAAGTTCTGAATTTTAAAACTCATTGGGGTCATCTTGGTTTGGTCACTTGGACAAGATTATGCCTACATAAGGCACGGTTGCCCCAGGTTTGTGATTCATCTTTTTTTCATCTTCTGTTGCTAGTGGAAACAGACATGATGCTCCTGGAGGTGGACAGGGATGACAAAAATTACCATTACAGCCTCAAAGAAGCCTGTTTATCTCTAGTATTACAGGTACAGAGTACAGTGAAAGAGGACAATTAGAGTTAAAAAGGAGGGAAATTAGGATTCAGTTATATGTACAATACTCCTGTGGGAAATGAGTTGTTATTCTATTTCCCTGAAGCTAGACATCCATATCATATAAAGGTGGGAACTGATACTTACAGTTCACCTTCTGAAAAGAAGCCAAGAATTAAACTCTAATTTTTGGGTTAATCAGAACAAGGATAAAGCAGTTCAGATAAGCACTGACACACCTTCTTTCAGTCTTCATAAACAAACAGTAGAAATTATTTTTCAAACTTTTGAATCAGTATTTTGTACCTGCACACAGTTCCATTACCTAACTTGCAGAATCATGGCTGTTGTACTATTATTTTCTTATTTTCTACATATAATAAATTTTTTAAAACATGAATTGGATCCTGACATTATATGTAGCATTTTAAAATTTTTAAATTATATGGATTTTGAAATTTTCATTAAAAATCACACCTTAATTTTATTGATGTGAATTTTTACAGTTTTGAAAATTAACAAAATAGTCCACAATATGGCAGAATGTGTTTCCCTCTCAGAAAAATTGCTGAATTAATTTCAGTAGCTGCACTGAATTGTTAATAGTTTAAACATCTTTTTGACACATGCAATCATTGTGCTCCAGACTGAAAGAAAACAGCACAGAATCTTGTCTTTAATAGTAACCAGTAACAGAAGTTCAATAAACTTGTCAGACAGGGCAAACATGCAACTCTGCTTCACAGGATACACCTTCAACTTCCATCAATACTTGTTTTCTCTTTCTTAGCCCCAAAACAGTTCTTTTTTTTTATGTAGTAGCCTAAACATTTCATTAGCATTTCCACAGTCTTTCATATGCAGAATTTAAAAAAAAAAAAACATTTGAGGATAATAATATAAATATTTTGTATTTCAATCCTAATTCTAAAAATATCATTATAACCTTTGCAATCCTGAAAGCAAGACTGATTTTGTTAACTTATTTGAAAGAATGTCCTGTACTGTGGTAAATTTGGAATGTAAGGAATAGCACACCCGAGTTGTCTTGATGTAAGGTCAAATACTGAAAATTATATCCAGAAAAATGCCATTTGTCATGTGGCCTCAGTTTTTTGTCTATGCATTTGTTAGCTGGTGAACTCGATGTACAGATAATTTATAATTCTAACCCTCAGAGCTCAAACAGATTTAGAGAAGATTAAAAATAATTTAGTTAAAACAAGCAGATATAGAAAATATGCCGATACATTCACGTCCACTGTATTTAGAGTCCTGTCTGGTACTTTACCGACTGGAGAGGGAGGAATTAACATGACTTTACAGAGGTAGCCAGCATAAAAACTGAATGACAGCACTTTAACATAGGTAAGTTTTTCCAAAAATAAAGCCCGGGGAATTCAAGAGAGAAGGAAGGTGGAGTGGAAGTAGAGTTCCCACATCTTGTGCAGAGAATAGCAGTAGCTTTCCAGTTCCAAATCCCAAAAGAGGAGACAGGTTTTTATGTCTCGCAGGACCAAATAGAAATTCAATATGTCAAAAGCTGTTATCAAATACAACTACAATATACATCATCTCATTTGACCAAGTTCCTTATGGTAACTTGCAAAAAAAAGCCAGGTTTTTCAATTAAGATCAGGAGTAAATAAAATATTTCAAACAATACAGAATACTATTATAAACTTCCTGGAAAATACCTATTCTCTCATTTCAAACACCTTAAATGGAAAGAGAAGAGAAAAAGTGCTTTTTCTTGCAAAGTGTTGTTGAAAAGACTTTGAATTCCCAGCTGCACTTGTAACAGATTTTTAGAACGATGAGTTTTGTAGGGACTATTGCGTCTCCCCTCTGTCAGGAAATATGGTTGTGGTTGGTTATGTGGAAGAAGTGTATTTTTTTAAAAAAAGACCGAGTATCTCCAGCTGACTGCCACAAACTGCCATAACCCACATTATCCATTAGAGGGAACTATTGTTTAACAGTTGAGGATGCCTGTCCCCACTCCTAGTTCAGTGCAATTTCCCTCTGCTTATCTGAACCCTGCCAAATGGGATGTCCATAAAGTAAAGGAACAGCCTCGATTCCCATTCGAATGCCATTCTTGAAAGCTAAACTTTTTTAACTTTTAACAAGATGGTGATCCTAATGGGATATGGTATGCTATGGGGATGGAACCAAGTGGCAGGAGAGTGATACCAAACCAGAGACATGACAGCTATAGATATCATAACAGGAACACATTTGCTGTGTTCGATGCTTTCTAGGGAAAAAGAAAACTTTTTGAGCAGATATATTAATTTTAAAAAGTGTCACCGAAAAATAAAGAAATAAGAAGGTAGCTCGGTATTTATGAGACCAGATTCCCACTTGACAAGTAAAAATAATGATCTGAAACTGGTACAACACAAACATACACTGTGTTCTTTTTATTACAATCTTCCGGACTATTGCAACTGGTAAAACACAGACTGCTGCAGCAGAAGATATACTGAGTAGACTTTTGGAGATTACAAAGTCTCCTGCTCAATTCTGCCCAGCCTTTGCAGGGATGGAACTAAAAAACATGTTGGAAAAATATGTGATTCATTGGAGATTTTTTTTTTCTTTTTTTTTTTTTTTTTTGAGCAAAGGAGAAGACAAGTATGTTCATTCATCTTGACACTCTCCTGATTTATTGGAGCATTGACATCCATTCCTTTCGTACAATTTGGCAAATGATCAGTAGAATTATCCTTCATGCAAGCAGTTTCAGATTGACTGTGGCAGCAGGTACAAAAGGCATAATACCAGATTAGGGTTTGGGATGAATTGACAGCATAAAGAGACTTCAGTTTTACAGACTAGATTGAAAAGCAGTCCGCAGGTTGGTAACATGGCTGAAATTCATGGAAGCAAAGCCTTCTCATGAAATTTGTACTGTTAAATTTTCTAATTAAATAAGCTATACAGAGGTGTATAAATTATAAACTTTTAAATAAAACTGAAAGGGAAATTGGTATGGAAAAAAAAAAAAAAAAAAGAAAAGAGGTTATAGACCATGTTATTTCTTGTCTGCCCAACTTTATATACATAGGTAGTCCGTCTGAAAGTAATGAGGTTAACCCATTGCATTACCTTGCCTCTGAAGTTCCAGGTTCCAATTAGAGTTTTTGTGCATTTTGATTATGTAGCTATTTTTCTAGTGTATAAAATGACTCTGAAATAAAGAAAATACCTCCAGAGTTATTTATATATATGTTGATTTAAAATTCCACACATTTCCTGGCCTTAATTTTGCCCTTTGTCTGAAACTAACAGTCATCAAAATTGCAGTTGCTTAACCGCTGTCTTTAAACAAGAAAACATTCAGCATTTGATTAACAGAGAAACCTCCTCATCAAGATTTTTTTCTTTTAATATTCTATTTTTTATTCCTTCATTTAAAAAGTGGAACAAAATAAGATGTCTTGTAAGTAAAGAAATATCACAATTAAGACTATTCTCAAATTAATTAAATAGCTCGATCCTCCAAACATTTTGCTCAAAAATGTAAAATCCCTCAACTTAAAATGCCGTGAATTATCTTTTTTTAAAATTTTTTTTTTTATTAAAAAGGCCCAGCTTCTCTCTGTGCTTCAAAACTGACATATTGTGCAATAAACAGCAATCAGCCTAAAGATGCTATATTAAACAAACCAAGTTTTGTTTTGCTAAACTAAGCAAAATTAGTTGAATGCCCTAAGTAATAGTTGCTGGTATTTTTTTGTAAATTATTTCTCCACTTGTTTTTGTGTCTATGCATAAATTAAAAATCTGCTGAAATTTATTATTCATCTGAGATGTAATTAATATGCAAAATTATGCAAATTAAGATGCAATTAGGCTTCAATTCTCTAGTGGAATTTTCCATTATAATTTAATACAAAGTAATAGAGTAATTGGTGTCACGTGTAATTACGGTTACTCACGTGTACTTGCAGACGTGAAAATGGTGTGGTATATGTTAGTTATCCTATGCAAATGTAGCATACAGGCTCTTAACACTTGGGAACTAGGTAAACAAAGATTGTCTTAAAAAAGAAGTGAGCAATAGTGACCCTTTTTTCTTGTCATGTACTGTCATTTTCAAGAACATGAATAATTGTAATTAATTTCTGCTGTGTTTATTTCTTAGAATTTATAAATAGGTAGCATGATGCAATAATAGGCTTTCTGTTTTTAATCTATTCTTTAGGAAATTATCTTTGGTAAAACAAAAAATTATTATCAAAACAACAGAGATTTGGAGGATCAGTGATATACCTAACACCAATTTGTCAAGTTTTTAACACAAAATATATTCCTGTCAATGGGATATACAATGAGTTTCAATTGCTTCATAATTTGCTATCTCTTAGTATACAGTTTTGCTCTAAAATCTATAATGTAAAATCAGATTCATACATCTTGGCTGGAGCTAAAACATACAGCAATTGTGGACATGAGTACCTGTACTGGGTGAGCAAACAGCACTGAGCTCAAGTTTTTCTAAATGTTAATATCTGCAGCCTTAGCCTCTGAGTTCATACAAACTATCAATATAATCGCTTATTTGATACTGCAAAATAAATCACAATGGTTTTAAGTAATTTTCCTGTCCTGAAGTTAGTACTTGTTTATAACTTAGAAAATCTCAGAGACAGCACTAAACTGCTTAAATCACTCAAGTGAACAAAATTTCATAATTTTCCTGGTAACTACACACCTTACTGTAAAAAGGGACAGATTACCATGCACTTGAACTCACAAAAATGATAAAGAAATAAGGATGGGAAAAAAACACAAGACAAAAAAAAAAAAACCCAAACAATGCTTTCCAAATTTTATAATAACAAAAGAAGAAAACTGAACAAATGCAATATGAATAATTTTTAATCTCTGAGTCCTAACTCATCATTCTCTTGCAGCAGCCGACACCTCTCACTTTGTAACACGATAATAGCAACACACATAAACCAGTAGCATATGTACAGCAGAAAAAGAATGATTCTGTTCCAGGGATGTAGATTTTTTTGTTTGTGTTTTTAGGCATTGTTTCTGGTTTGGGTTTTGTTTTGGTTTTTGTTTTGTTTTTGGTTTGGTTTTTTTTTTTTTTTTTTTTGGTTATGTTTTTTTGTTTTGGATTGTTTTTTTCTGAGTGATAAGGCACTTTTTTGTTTTAATGCTATCATACTCTCAAAAGCTTTTTTTTTTCCCCCTGCAAGTTGGAACATTTCAGTTGTTCATGTTATAACTTTGATGTGGATGGATCAATAGGTAGGTAGGTGGGGCAAAGAGAGGGAAATTGGAATGATTTAATATAATGAGTATAGAGCTTCATCGTGCCAAACCGGTCTTCTCTTTTTTTTTTTTTTTTATTTTTTTTATTTGCTTCTTCTGCCGTTGGCTATTTATTTAAAGGAAAAGGCATCTATGTGAGAAAATAAAATCTACCATTAGTCTCTTGTGCTGCACCCTTTCTTAGCCCCACCCATTCATCCATATGTAGCTTTTCCATTCACTCCCATAATACCACCAATTACTATGCAGTCAGGACCATTCATATTCATATTCACATCTCACTGTGGACATTTAAGCTACACTCTGAGCAACACTCATACCTTAAACTACACCTATTATACAGCTGTTGTACAATTACTGTAAATGAAGTATACAATATGGGGCTCAGCTTGTATAATAATTTGTAATCAGTGATAGGGGAAGAGGGTTTTGTGTACTTCTGCCCTGCGTACCTTTTGGTCTCCTTCTTTCCATCATTCTTCCCTCCCTTCCTTCCCTTGGGCTTAGTTCAATAAAGGCTTATTCTGAGAGACACAATAAAGAGATTCTCATCTGGGGTAAAATAACTTAGCCCTCCTGCAACTACACCAGTTTATGCCAGCTGAGACATTCAGCCTGTCTGTCTCAGCACATAGCACTGATCTCTTTTGTATTGTTTCTTACTGAAATGGACTTATGCTTGATTTACACCAGAGATCAGAACAAATATGTTATCTACATATGATAAGATGATCTGAGGAAGAGTCAGATCAGAATCCCTACAGAGAATACTACTAACTGTATTAATGACCTTTTGTTTTGCTGGTTACATACAATTTAACCCTCAGACTCCTTCCAAAATTTTCACTAGTATCATATTCTTTATGTGTGCTCCTTCTTCTACCCTTATCTTTATATTGTGCCGTCCTCCTGCTATGTTTTTTCTAAGGTATTAGTCCTATGAATGTTGTGACTGTCTTTCCAAGACTGTGGATTGTCTGCATGGAGACTAGTCATATATTCTCCCTAGTAACTGTTTGCAACAGTATTACTGTAAAAGTACCTAGTCTGTCTTTGTAGTGTTGTAAATGTTCTGTCATCTAGTATGCTATGTTATTAAATAGAATAGCAATACTAACTACATTTTAATAACATTTTAATAGACATTACTGTTCCAATTAGAGCAGGCTTTCTTCCTTTCTCCCTTAAAGCAGAAGGTCATAATCAATATTTCTGGTGCCATCCTATTGGGTAACCATTAACAGAGTTCTTGTTATGGGTTTTCATCTGAATAATTGTTCCTTTCCTTGCTGCTGCTTCACTTCTAAGTGAATTTACTGATGGAGAGGGACTGTAGGTCTTTACTCCCTCTTGTGTGCCATGCTATCAGGAAGAAGCTGCATCACTGTCCCTTTATCAGCATTTTGTTACTGTACAACTTTTTTTGCTCTCTTTTTTTTCTCCTCTCCTTTCTCTTTCAAGATTCCTGCAGTTTTCTGACATAGGAGGGAATACCTCTGTTCCATAAAAGACTAAAAAAAAGTTCAGTCTTCCTATTTGCTCATGTCACTCAAGATATTTATTGTATTTCCTTAGGAAAGTGGTGTCTACTATAAGGAAAAGGACCACAGAGAAATTCTTTGCTTGTGCTACCTCTTCACTGATGCATTTGCACATTGTGACTGTCATGCTTACATTCATGCACCATTACGATCAAATGTAGGTGTTTCTTACAGATCTGCCCATTTCTGCAGTGAGCTGGGTTACTTCAGACAGTTGTCATCATGACATAAGACATTGTTACTTATGGAAAACAAGTACCATCTGTTAATTGTTAAGAGTTGTGTTTACTGAGTATACCAAAAGATGTATTACAAAAGGGAAAGACCTCATTTCTAAATGACCTTGTAGAAGGCAGGTGTTCCAAACACGGTACCTACCACCTCATCTACTGCAGTTCAGCCATCTCAGATAACTCTGAATGTGAGCAGACAGCAAACCACCTCCTCTATGCCTGTAATAGTGTCTTGTTAGCCCAGGTTTAAGTTGCGGTTGTAGAGAAGCTCTGCTTATTCTGCAGATTGAGAAATCTTTTTCAGATAAAGGAAACCACTGCAAGCTAAGATACCTCCTTCCACAAATACCAAGAGAAACATTACCATATAATTTGTATTAACAGCTTTTGATGAGCTTCCAAAGAACTACAGTTAATCTTAATTGAAAAGATATTTTGGACCCACAGTTCTCGTCAAGTGACTTATCAACTCCAAACTGATTCTCTGTCTCTCCGTGCATGTGCAGGGAAGGAATTGGTTTTAGCTGTTTAATCATGGAAAGAAATGTGAACTGCATCATGATGCTTAGAAAAGTCATATTCTGATGAGGTGTGGTTTTGGTAGCGGCACCATTTTAAACAACCTGACTTTTCCCTCCCCTCCTTCTGGTCCCTGGCTTAATGTTTCCACACCAATTCTACCCCTTAGCTGTGCAACCAGTAACAGGGGAATTTGATGAACTGACAAAGATTAAAAATAACATGTTAAAACCAATTGATGCAACCTGACTCTGTTAGTCACATGCTGCTAAATTTAATGCCTCAGACTACATCCCTGCTTCCCCAGGCTCTTCCCATTTCTGCTGTGTCCGCTAAAGAAGCATAGACAGTAAACTTAATATATAGTGATTTCCATGGGATCCAGAGGATGCTCCAGATCACAATTGCCCCTTTTCTCCTTCCTCAACAACACTACATCTTGCTGCTCTTCTATTCACATTAACAAAATTCGTGTGTTATCTGCAATATTCCATTTTACTATTATGATCTTACACTCTTATTTTCTATCTAGAAAGCACTGTCTGTCTTGTTAGTCATTCAGTGACATAAAATCCCTCCTTTTATCTTTCCTAGCTTCTGCAATAGTCTACACTAGAATTTTAATCTCTGCTTCCAAAGACTGAAGTTTTGTGTTATCACTTCACTGCCTTGCTTTATCTTGCCTTATTTTTTAATTTGGTCTTCCTGTTTTGGCCTCCCATGAAGTGTCCACAACTTCACGGACAACACTAGAGTTATGTAGGACTCTATTGCTGTAAGATCTTAAGTTAAAATTTCCTTGAAGTTTCTGTGCATTTTTTTGTGGGGGAAATACAGAGAAAAAGAGAGAGAGGGAACTGAGACCTCTGCTACCAACAGAACAGCCAACAACCCCTGTTTGCAATGCTGATGAGAGACTGAACTTCAAGTAGAATTCCAATCAATATTTAATTGCTGATATAGAGTGGAACATATTTCAACAGGAAATACAATAAAAATCTTCCCTTTAGATCTACTGGCTTGGTGGAACTCCCTTGAAGACAGAAGCTCAAGATATGTGTGGCATCAGCTCATAGGAAATTTAAAGTAGGAGACTTTAACTTTTAATTGGTAGGGTGACTGCTTGTTCTGCTACGTTATTTTCAGTTGCAGGGCAGGACTCTAGAGCAACATCTCTTAGAAGAGTGATCCATCCTTATCAAAACTGATATTTGCTTTTCAAATGCAAAAGAGAGATTTAGAAAGCAAAAACAAAACAAACATACAAGTAAAACCAAAATTCTTGAAAGAGTTTTCTCAATTAACTGAGAAATTTCTAGTCTTCCTTATACAAGGCCTGTTTTCTCCTCCTGTAACTAAATAGCATGTAACTTCCATCTGAGACCATTTTACTCATTTATTCTGCTGAAAATCTTTATTTTACCACATGCACAAGACAACTTCCTCCTCCCCAACTGCTGATCACCACTACTACTCTAACAAAGATGCCATATAACAATTAATTGCTTTGCTTTGTATTATAGCTCATCAACTTGTTGGGAGCCAGGAAAAATGAAATAATGGGGGTCACTTCTGGAAAAATGAGTTTATTTTCATGCCAGCTGCAGAAAATGAGTGAGGCTGGCTTCATGCCAATTAAAGGGATGCTGTAAGAGGTTTCCTTCTGATTGCCTGAAGCAAAAATGCCCATCCAAATAGTTACGCATGCACATATATACAAGCATGTAGTTGCATGCAATTTAAAAAAAAAAAAAAAAGTTTAAAATATAAAATGTTTTAATTTGCCCTCATTTTCCATCCTTTATTTTTTACTTACCTAAAAAATTACTTTAAAAAAAATTATTTTTAATTTATCCTTCTGAAAATGGCTTAGTAATTTCACATAAATACTGTTGCCTCACCAGCCAGTGAGGGGTTTTGTATTGGACTTGGAAGCTATTGAACTAGTTTAGAGTTTGCTGAGAGTTTTTAGCCTTTTAAGAGCAATTCCGACCACCTGCTTCATCTATTTGTAAAACATTAAATGATTAAAAGTTTGATATAAATGGAAGGAACCACATAGTTATTTTTAAGCACTCAGCACCTGTGTACTGATATTTTGACTAATGTGTCTTAAATCCCCAAGAAAGCTGAGCTCTATAGACTTAGCATATTACTTAATGGCAGTATATGTTAAGGTATGGCCATAAGTCAGTTTGGAAGTAACTGATGACTGGAGTCATCACTGAGGAGAGAGGATACAGTCTCTTTCTAGCAATAATACACTCTTGAAAATAATTTCTTCACTGACAGGGAAGTAGCACTTAACTTGGACACTGCACATGGCAATGCCCTTGATGACCAGAATTCTGCCATATAATTTCTGCCAAGAAAAATGCCTATTTCTTGGAATAATTTCAGGAAATCTGAATCAAGAAATGAAATTATGACAAAAGAGGCAAAACTTTTTCATATTGAAATGTGGGAGCATTTCAATATTAGCAAATAAAAAAATAGACTGATAAATAAGTGAAACAAGGTGTAAAGAAGTATTAATGTTTTCATTATTTCACACTATTTCTACTCTGTTGCAACTGATTTCCATAGTAATATAGTTAGCTCAAAATCTGTCTATGCATATAAGGTCTCCATAGAAAAAGCAAATGTGAAAATAACAATATTTTCAACACTTCTTTTCTTTAATAAAACTAAGATTTTCAAATCTGCTTTTATTAAAACACAATAAATACCATCAAATTTTGACATGAAATCTCATTACACACTGTAAATATTTATCACTTTGCAGAAAGAAGATTATACATTAGTTCTATTCATTCTATTCAAATCTGAGTAAGAACAAATTAATGTTTTATTTTCCTTCATCTATTTAAAAAGGCCCAGTTGCTGGAAGAAAATTAAAGAAATACTTTTTGCTGCTACTAACAGATAGGCAGAGAGAAATATCTCAGAGATAAGTGCTCTGACACACTGTTCCTTGACCCTGCAATTACTCCCTGCAAATGCCATTTATGATCCTCACAAAGTCCCATTGATTTCAAAGGGAGTCTGTCCATGAAGACCTCTTTGGAAGATAAAGATTCCAACCTTTCTGTTTCTGGAATTAGGCTTCAAACATGGACTGAGGTTACAAGGGAAAAAAGAAAATATGATTATTTTATTCTCCTTTTACCTTTATAGCAGACTCACTATTATGTTAACCGATAGAGTTCAGAACATAGAGAAGCCTCTGTTCACAAGCTCAAAATTGGAATAACAGTGGTGTAACACAGCAGGACAAGCTGAATAGATGTAACAATTATGGAAACCTTAGTTATGCTGTCTGTACTAGCCAACACTAGGACTTTTCTTTTATCCTTTTCATTAAATCTAACCCCAGGTTCTTTAAATGAATGTTTAAGCTTCAAATTGCTGACTTGAGTAAGTGGCATGTTTTCTGAGAAAACCATTCTTGTAGATCTGTTGCTCTTTGAGTATATGGTTTTACATAGTTAACAATATAGACCATATCCTGTTGTAGTCTTTGAAAGATTCGGCAGGTATCATCATTTATTTGCACATTTCCCATCAGTCTCACTCAAATCCCTTGAAAAATTCTTTTTGCTAAGTTATACACATTTAAGAGCACAGAAAGTGGGCTTCCTCCCTTATCTTGGGGGCAGTCTTTGCAGAATCAAACAATTTCATCACATCAAAAACATCTGACACATTGCTCAAACAACCTGAAATTTTGCAGAAGCCATTCAACCACTCTGATAATAAACAAGGAAACAAATAAATAAGACTGAGGAATATTCAGTGGCAAGTAAGTCTGATGCCCCTCTCAACTATAGCACAAGTAGAAATTGGGAGATCAGTGTCTGGAGAGCAGCCCTGCAGAAAGCAATCTGTAGGCAGTGGTCAGAGGCAGGATCAGTAGGAGCCAGCAGCACAGCCTGGTAGCCAAGAAGCCAAACCCCATCCTGGGATGCATCAAATGCAGCATGATCAGCTGGCCAAAAGAGGTGATTGTCCTGCAGTATTCAGAATTGGTGTGGCCTCACCTTGAGCACTATGTGAAGTTCTGGGCCTCACAATTTAATAAGGATGCAAAGGTCTCCTGAATGTGTCCAGAGGAGAGCAGCAAAACTGGTGAAAGGGCTGGAAGGAATGTCCTATGAAGACTGGCTAGGGACTTTGGGCATGTCTTGTTTGAAGAGGAGACGACAGTTTCCTGAAGGAGGAGAGTGGAAAGGGAGGTGCTGATGTCTTCTCCTTGAGATCCAGTGACAAGATTCATGGCAGTTGTTCAAAGCTTCATCAGAGGTGATTTAGACCAGACATTAGGAAACATTTCTTGAGAAAGTGGTCCGTGTTGAGGAGGTATTTGGAAAATGCCCTTAATAATTCCAACCTATTCAGTTGGAATAGGTGATCAGTGTAGGTTTGGCCCAACTGAAATATTCTATTCTATTCTATTCTATTCTATTCTATTCTATTCTATTCTATTCTATTCTATTCTATTCTAATAGTGTCTGTAATCAAATTATGAATGTCACTAAAAAGAGTGTAATTGTATAATTCCGAATTAAGGCTTGAAGAAAGACAAAACATTACTAAGTAGAACTGATTTATTTGATAATCATATGCGAATCAAATGGAACTATGAATTCAGTCAGAAATACACTGAAACCACTTAGTCCATCACTTAAGGAGGATTATAGAGCTTCTTCAATAGAGGCAGTCCTTTTATAGGGACTTTTTTGCCAGCCATGAACTTCAGTCCTCTGCCTCATTACGGAGTCTCCTATATTTGTTAAGATCTGTCTCCCACCTGTTTACATCCTCTTTTTCTGTTGCCAAAAGTTATTCTCTGGAAGATATACAAACACCAGAGCTATTCCTGTTTTAAGAATAAGCTGTAATAAAAGGGAGAGCAAAAGATAATTTAAAGCTCAATGGAGTGAACATTGCAGTACTCCCAAACACGACTTTGAGGATAATTAAAGAGTGAAAATACTTCATCATAGTTTCACCTCCATTGCTCTATTGTTCTTTGTCATAGCAGCCTTGTACAAAACATGACTATACTCTCCTAAACCCCAAAAATCTTGAGTGTTTGTTTGTTGCCAGATCAGGAAGAATTGTTAAAAAGTATTCATGAGCAATCTTAATTCATTCTCTACACTAAAGTTTCCCCAAAGTATTTTCCTCTTGCAGTTCTGATGTACCTAAAAGTACACAGTCATGCTATTTCAATGCCTTTTGTTGTCATCAATAGATCTTTGAATACTATATATGCAGTTCAGGCCTTTGCAATTCACCTACCAAACAGTAAGAATGCTGCAAAATGATCTATGAAATACTCTAAAAATATGTGAATTCCAGACATTTTTGTATGTTCTCATGGGTGGAAGATACTTTAACTGAATAAGTAACGCACAATTATTCATTCTGGGTTATTTAAAACCCAGTATCCAGTGTTTCATTATAGTTAAAAACTGTACTCAGCCTATGCAGTTAATCACATCTGCCATTTCTATTTGGATATTTCTTTGAATAGGTGATTTTTTCATGGGATCATGACTTTCCTTCCCAAGTAAGCCTTAGCAATGCAGAAATAAATAAAAACTAATAAAAATATTAATTAAAAAAACCAAACAAAAACAATTAACCGGAAATGAGAATATTAGAAACTTCTAATTTAATTTGGGCTTTTAAAATTTGATTAATATTCCTGTGTAGATGGGTGAGTCTGACTTAAATCTGAACAAGTCTGTCCATCCCTAGTTCTTACAGGCTTGGAGAAAACCCACCTTCATTATTCACATACCTAAACAACTATGTTAACAAGTACTTCTAATTGCCATATGGAAGTAGAGCTCTGAGAGAGATATTTATATGAAACACAAACTGTAGAAAAGGATATTCTTTATTAATCTGATGCCAACATTTTGCTAATTAAACCACCACATGTCTCATGTCACTTCCTACGTAGGTCACTGGAAGAGGAGATACATTTGGGCAACGTTAAAGATGAATTCCAGGGGAGCATCCCACAAATGCATGGTATTTAAGCTTGCAAGTTTATTAAACAAATCACAGAATATATTGCAGTCTAAATCACAGACGTGGCATGACACAATTAGAAGATTTATTGATTCTTTGGGCTAGAGATCTCACAGCTTGCACTGCGGGCTTTACACCCACCAAACCCAACAGATTTGCTTCATCACAAGTAATCTTCTTAAACTAGTGCAGGGAAGTTTATAAAGTTGATACTGCCTGACTTCAACTTTGCTTGTTTTCAACTTTGCTTCTATTTTAACCTCACTTTAAACTGAACACATTTTGTATTAGTCCCATGTGTCACCACCCTGAATTATTGGCACCCAGCCTGCAAAAGCACTGTATGAAGCAACAAAAAAAAAACAAAAAAGAGAAAAAACAGTATTTTCTTCAGACTAGCTGCCATCTGCCTGTATTAGAAGTTCTTACCTCTTTACACAATCCTTCTTTGCTTACTGAGAAACAAAGATCAGAATACTAGTCAGGATCTACCCTCTAATCCAAGGTCCTAAAAAAAGTTGGCTATATTAAAAAAAAAAAAAAAGTTGATTATGAGTGGACTACATGTTTCCCAGAATTCAGTTCAGATTGAAATTGTCCAGTAATTTCTTGGAGCTTACTACAGTACAGAAAGTATATGAACATCTCTTTAGAAAATCTACTTTTTCTTCCACATTGTGGCATGTAAAGGTGCCAAAGTTTCTGTCAACAGAAAATTTATATTTATTCAACATTCTATGAAGTTTAATGAAGGGCAACAAAAACGACTGAGGGACTGAAGCACCTCACATACAAGGAAATTCTTAAAGAACTGGGACTCTTTAGCCTAGTGAAGAGAAAGCTCAGAAAGGATTTTATTATTATATACAAATACCTTAAGGGAAGGTGCAGGATGAAATCAGGCTCACTTCAGTAGTGCCTGGTGTAGGACAGCAGTCAATGGTCACATGATGGTCCATCTAAACATGACTAAAATCTTTTTTACTGTAAAGATGATTAAATTCTGTCACAGGTTATCCGGAGAGGTTGTGGAGTCTCAATCCTGAAGATTAAAAGGACATCCAGACATGGTCCTGGGCAATTGGATTGGCTTGAGCATCTTTACTCTCCCTTGGCTTGAGCAGAGAAAGTCTGACCAGCTGACCTCAATGCTTGTATACCTCACCCATTCTGTGATTCTATGACTGCAGATAGAAATCTGCTAGCAGTGGAAAAAAATTGGTTTCCTTAGCCTCCCTCTATGGATCAAGAGTTTCCTGGCACTTCTTCACAGGCAAACAAGTGCCTTTATCATCAGTTTGTCAGCTGAACTATAAATGCTAAGGGTCTGGTGCTGAGGCCTGGTGCAGACTTGCTTTCCTTGGTCTTACCATACCAGTGTTTCTTGAATCACTCTTTAGCTCTGAAAATAGTCCCCGCCATAGCTATAATTTAACAGAAAGAAAATAAAACTGTCCCTCTTTTTTGTCTGATGTAGAGAATAGAAGTCATAATAATTTAGGGACTCCAGACACAGGAGACACGTGAACCGCAGTCATTTAAATGATAAAACTTTCTGGCTTAAAGCCACCTGTGAAATATCTTTGTGATGGCAACCGACATATGGCTGGAGTGCTTGTGCTGAGGTCTTATTCTCTTTCTATAGAGCTGGGCATCAAGGAAAAAGCTCATTAGCAAAGACAAATCAGAAATGCCAAGGACAATAAGAAAAGAACTGAAAGAAAAAAAAGCATCTTTATTTTACCTTCTATTGCTGTTGAAAAGTGATCAAGGATAGCTTTAGGCAGCCTGGAATACCTGACTGCTTGATGCATTTACATCATTTTTTTAGTTCAGATTTCACAAGATAATAATACAAGAATTAGCATCTTATTTTTAGGCATAAGAGACTTTTTTGACTCCATCAGGGATGAAGGGATGGATGCTGCTGTGAAAGGAGCAAGCACTTGCAAGAGTGCTCAACTTCTAGCATACAAATAATTCCATTGCTTTCATTGGTGTTCAGAATTAAGAATATACTGGAGCGCTTCACTGAAATGGATTTCAACATAGAATTTCTGAAAGTTCCCTGAATTCACAATAATGGAAATTCTGAAAGTGGGGAGAAGGAAAGAAGATTTATCAGTTTATTGTACTCTAACTTGATATTTACTGTGCTTAGACTATTCGCTGAAATAATTTTTAAGCCAGTGTTCTTTTGTTTTCTTTTTTTTTTTAATAAAAAGCAATATAGTAAATCTATGGTGGATCATATTTTGTTTCTACATCAAACCAAAATACAGTAGATGTGTTTGGAAGGAGGGCCTTGACAGATTATTATTTTTAAATTGCGGGGCGGGATTCATTTCATTTCTTTTTGTGAGAATGCCAATCTTCTGAACATATGAAGTGGCCATCTTCTCAAAATTCATTTGAGCCTTTCCCTTTCAAAGTGTTCAATCTGCGCAACAAATATCTTGCTTTCTCCTGGGAAGCTTTTCCTTTTAAGATGTCAAATTACATGTGAAGGGCTAATTTCCATCTGAGACCTTATCAGTGAGAATCTTTCTTCTTCACAACCTTGGGAGGGAAATGTTTTCCTCTTTCCTTTTTTTTTTTTTTTTTTTTTTTTTTTTTTTTTTCCTTTTTTTTTTTTTTTTTTTTTAATTGACCCAGCCTCTGGAGCAGCATGGAACTGTCTGATCCAGGCTGCAAAAGCATTTGCACGCCATCCTAGGTTCCACTTTAAAGCAAATCTGCAAAAGTGGCTTGTTCATATTCTCTGAATATTTGAGAATACCCTCAGGGTGTTTCTAAGTTTTCAAAACACATTTTTATGTGGGAAAATCATCAGCCAGTTTTTTATGGTATATGGCATATATGGTTAAGCTGCTTTTTGTCACAAAACATTAGTTAAGCCATATGGCAGAAACCATGCCGCATTTCTTATCTACTCTCAAATACTTAAGATAATATGGTATACCAGCCCAAATCAGAAAATAAGTGCGACTCATCAGAAACAGGAGCTATATTTCAATCTAATTCTCTAATCTGATCTTGTATAAATAATGAATCACACCTTTTTTTAGGCCTTATGTCCAGCTGCTTGCACTGTATTATGGAAGTTTTGGAACAAGTGATTTTGCCTGTTAGATTGACAGTTAAGTTGTGTTATCTTCTAGAAGTCACCGGTTCACCAAAACTGTTTAAATCGGCACCTCTTCCACTCCATTTGCAGTAGAACCTACTGAACCTCACCACCTTATTTCTCTCATGCCTGTCTCTATTCCTGGAAAAATAAACCCCCAGTTGGTTCCCAGTTCTATAATCAAACTAGGACAAATTCTTTCACAGCAAACTCTCTTCCTAGCTTCCCATGAATTCACATGAATTCACATAAAATCAGTGAGAGTATAAATACTGCTCACAATATTAATTTCTACAATGCTTTCAAAGTACATCTAAAAATGTAGTTTGAAAAATCAGACTTTTCAACAACTACCATGTAAAAATGTTGAGTGAGAAAGAAAAAAGCCTAAAGTAATCTCTATTCAGCTGGTTGTTTTCACTCCCAATATAATGTACCAGTGTAATTTTTTAACTTTTTCTCCATGCTTACATTTCCTATTTGTTCTATATTGTGTGCCTTTTAATTTCCAGGTGCTACCCCTGGTATTTCAAATAAGTATGTAACAGAAGAAGATATAAGGTGACTTAACTTCTCTCAGTGTGGGATGCATATACTCATGCCAAAAAATGACAAAAATATATACTTTCTGCTTTTTCATATTGGTAGCATGAATCCAGGCAGTTTTGAGGTAATTTTATGACAGCCATATTTACAACACAATTTATTCCTATTTAAGTTTTTACCAAATGTCAGAAATGAGGAAATAAACAAAGGATACTCTGTAACGCAGTTTCCAGATCTAAGCTTCTAAAAGTAGCTAATCAAAAAATGACCTTATTTTTTAATAGAGGGGGCAATTGAAAATCATTGAACAGACCTACCCCCTAATGATTTTTTTCTCAGACATAATTATAATAATTAGCATTATAAAGTGCTAATTATCTTTGGACACGGAGGACTTACACGCCAGAGACAGAGGTCCACATTAAGTAAAGAGGATTTTGCATTCTTCTGTCACTATTTTTTTTTTTCCTTTTGTAGAATTGCAGAGGACACTTAGCCCATCAGGCCTCCTTTCCAAATGTTCACATTTTGTTATTGCTGGATGGTCAAGAGCAGTAAAATAACCGATCTGTTCTTAAAAACAGTGTGGCTTAGTCCAGAAACCTACCTGTCTAGTCTGTAGATCTGAATTAACCCAAGCTTATCTCCTCACTTTATTGGACCTCACATTGTCCAGAATTGTAAAGACCTTGGATACATGTCATTATTATAAAGGGTTACTTCAGTACTACTTAGTCCTGAAGGGATTGGATTAATTTTGTTAGCAGGCAGTATCATTTTCTCATAAATTCTTCCTTTTTGATACATCAAGAGGAAGGTTTCAGTCCCCTCAGGAAATACCAGACTTAATATTTTTAAGGACTGTATTGTCAAATGCATATGTTTGAAAATCCGGAATGAGTACATAATAAGCATGGCATAAAAAATAAAATATTAGAAGTTGTTTTTCTTTATTTCCTGTACTGAACCTTACATTTGTCCCTGGCTAAATAATTCTTCTCCTATCCTTCACACTGTATGTCACTGCCTAAAGTGTGAATCATTTGTGTCTTGCCAGAATTCTCAGTCATCTTTGCTCTAACAGGCTATAAATATTGTTTTATCTATATTTTATATCTAGCTATTTTTTTTATCTGCATATTGTCAGTTCTTCTGCAGCAAGCACTGCTATTTCTTTCAGATGTTTAGCCCAATCCTTCATCTATCTCCTCCAGACTTCTTTCCAGTGCTTGAAGAGACTTTGAGTCATACTTTGTTCTCCCTCATTCTCCCTCAGAATCTGAGACTCACAATTATTACACCAAAAGGTGATATTCATGTATTTTGTATTTCCCACCTATCTTGGTGTCTCACTTAATCATCACAGAGGTACTTAAAGGTTATTCTTGCTATACATACATCTGAGCTGTCTTTACTGATGACTTTCTTAATGGTATATCCATAGAACGCTTTTTCCTTAAACATAAGCAGGTTTTGTGTTCCAAAAAAACTGGCAAATGCTCGTATCATGTGTAGTACAGTCAGAATGTTTTGGATATTCAAAGTAGTAAATAAAATGATTGTAAGAAAACTCTTGTTTCCCTGCATCTTATCCAATGAACTAAAATTTTGTTGTTAAAAGTAATTTCTGGACTCAGGTGAAGTCCTCTTTCTCTCTGGGGCTCTGGATTTTCTTCCATTTCGCTTTTTTTTCTTTTTTTTTTTTTTTTTTTTTTTTTATTTAAAGTAATTTGTCAACAGAGTCAACAGAGATGACTTGAAGGCAAAACTGATGAGGAGTATATTTGGGAGTCACTATAAAAGTTGTACTAAAACTATACAAAATTTCCCTCTTTCCTCTGAGAAATAGCTTTGGGAAAAATAAATGGAACAAAGAATGGATTATAGCCAAAAGAAATCTATCAGAAAGATCTACAAAATCTCTGTTTAGACTATACTGCAGTACACTCAGATTCTCTCTAAAATATGCATCCACTTTTAAATTCCTTATTCTGGATGTCTGCTGAGTTTGCAAAGGAATTCATAGTAATTGCTAGGAACTCTGAGTACTGACTGCATTTTGGATCAAGGTTTAATATTGCCCAGTAGAAGACAAAAAGCATCTTCTAATAACTAAAACTCCCCTTATTCATATCTATGTGGTTTTGTTTGGTTGTTTCTTTCCTAGTGCCTTACTTTTTGCCTTCTTGGAAAGATTTCTTCCTTTTAATAAAATATATAAGTACAAAGTTAGGGATAAGAGGGAATTAAAGTATTATGATATGAATTCAATACATCACACCAAGCATCTCAAACTACATAGACTCACAGGAGTAATGAAAATTAAATATAACGTCATCATCTACTTCCCATATGAACAATCAAGGGAGTCAAAATCTAGCTAAACCAGAAAGAGTAAATAGTTTAGTGATGAAAAATTGATATAAAAGTTCACTGAAAATATAAATATCCTCTGGGCTGTCAAAAGCAATTGGTTCAGCTCAATCTGGTAAATCTACTTTTAATGATAATGGCAACAACTTTTCCTTTTTATTACACTTTCCATAAATTTATGAGCTTTATCACTTCAAACTAAATAGAATATATCTGTCTCTGCATCAGGGCTTAAAGTTACCATGTGTCTCGGAAACCTACCTAGAAATAAAATAATACTATTGTAGTTGTAACCTGTTTGTGCTAGACTTGAATTAGATTTGTATCATCCAACTGCTTCCAATTAAAAGGAAGAAAGTGAACATATAAAGACTGCAGCACTTTAAGTGGTATTTTATTTTTCTCAAATAGCTAAAAGCACTCATTCATCACAGTTTCTAATTATGGGAAAAACCTGCAGTTTGGAATTGTGATTTTTATTTCTAATTAATGTCTTTTGTATTAGATTATATATTTACAAATGGCCCCTGGTGAATTAGCTATGACTGTGCCAGTTCAGCTGTATAAGCCATCAGACTTTTGAGGTCACTGCAGATGTTGAAAGTTTATTTGTAGTTATTACCTTTCAAAAATCTAATATTTTTCCACAAGAAAACTACAGAAGTCAATGGTATGTATCTCAAAAGTGGGAACCTTTTAATCCGTAGTCATACGTAATACTACTGGGACTACTACTATAAACGTTTAGTTTTACTAAAACACAGAGAAAAATGATACTAAATTTTATAGAACAATAACAAGCCATTGATTTAATTACTAAGTGTAGTTCTAAATTCAACCCAGTTCACCTAATTTTGGTAGTTGTTTATCTTTTGAGTGACATTTTTTCAGACTTGAATGAAAAGCACATCTTTCCATGGACACATTGATTATCACTCCTGTATATTTTAAGAAGCATCAGCTATGTGTAAGGCTCCATACATTTAAATATACAGTGCATGACATCCAGACTGAAAACTGACCCAAATTTCCTTTCTCTATGACTTGTGACCTGTTATGATTTACAGATTGACCATTCAAAAATGTTACTGTTTTGCTCTTCAGAATGTTTCTACTCACAAATAAATATTACTCTCATTTAAGTATCAGCTGGATAAATGAAAGTATACTTTCTTATGAAATTTCTATTACTACTTCTGGAAATTACAGGTATACCATATAAGAATTATATTTCATATAGTCCTAATTTATGAGAATCAGCTTCATGTTTGTCTGATTGTTTTGTTTCCAACCACTAAGTTAAAAACAAATGTACTTAATCAGAAATCTACCTAGCAGTACTGTGCAAAATCTGTTATCTTCTTCAACTTATCAAAATTTCTTATTTTTACCAGCCAGGAGGTTTTCCTTTGCTTTTTCTACTTTTATCCAAAAATCCATTTTGTTGTTTAAACCCCCTTCTATTCATCTATTTATTGCGCAGTTTCTCTCTGAACTTCTGACTTTCAATTGCATCCAGAATATTTACAGTTAATTTGCACTCTTGAGATGGGAACCTCATTTTCTTGCTTGCCAACTGTAAAAATCTTTGCTCTGTTTATAGAACTCTGAAATTAATTATTATTGCCCAAGGTCTTTTGTATTTCTTGGTTTTAATTGCTACGACTTATGAACTTCTACCGTTTCAAAATGAAATCCCTACTCACTGATCATCAAACCTCACTAAGTTTCAGTTCTGACACAACCTGTTCAAACCAGATATATTGCACAAGTAGAAAAATAGTGTGGTTGTGGTCACATCAAGCTTAGTGAAGCTGGCAAATTTATGTTCCAGGTATATGAGTGAAAATACACATTTGGGATGGAATGGGATGAAGAATGGGATGAAGAATGGGATGAAGAATGGGATGAAGAATGACATTTCTCCTCCTCATTTTCCCACTCTACAGATCACCTAAGGCTAGTGTCTGAGTGCAACCTTGAAGCAACACAGTTTAATTCGCAGTGTGTTGACATTCATGCTCAGATTCTGCCACCTAAACTGTAGTCCAGGAGCATTTATTACATGACAAGAAGCTTACAATTGAAAGACACTTAAGAATTTGACACTTTGACTTATTTATCAGTGACAGTCATAGCTTTGTAGAAGGTAGAAAAGAAAAAAATGCAACATGCAGCCAGGGTGCAGTGACTGCCTGTGAGAAAATCTTGAGCAAGAACCCTGACATTAGAAGAGGTCAAAGTGTGCATTCAGATATCTTTGCTTCAGATAATAATTCTGCTTCTACATCCTGTAATTGAGACTGCAGTGTTATTTATCCATGAATAAATCTTCCAGGTTAATTTTAAATTAAGAAAAAACAAAAATTAAGACTCCAAGAACCTATAGGCTTCTCAGGCAGAAGTCTGATAATAGATACACACACACCTGTTGTCTGTACAGAATCCTTATATTTAGAAAATGCAAAACATTTTATGTAAAATTTGCCAGTTTCAGTATTATATATAGCACAGAACACAGATTCAGACTCTGTAGGACTTTCACTGTGGCAAATCAATACTATGCCTTTCCCCATTCTCTTTAACTTCTTTGTATAGTGGGATTACAAAAATGTCTCTTAAAATACCAAGGATAGGCCATTTTGAGAATGCCTTTTCCAGTGTTTGTGGAAGAGGGGAGGACTAAGCAGCTGTAAATGAATGTTTCTAATTTTTTTTTTCTAGAATTGGTAGTATTTGACCTCAACTCTTTTCCTGGTGGATTCAAAATGAATTTTCTTATTATAAATCTCATATGTACAAAGACAGCCTGAATAGTTATTTCAACAAAGTATGGCAAAGTGCCTCAAATGCCCATAGCACTTAAGGCTTATTCTTTCCAATTAAGGATTTAGGAAGCAAAATCCAAGTAGCAAGTAGCAAATGGAACTATTTTATATAGTATAGAAGCTATTATACAGTATGGCCAGCCTAGCACTCATGATTCTTTGTGAGAAAAGGTTGTTTTCTAAATACAAATGCTGCATTTAGCCAATAACTCATGACAGAGAAGTAACATATGCTATCATAATCTAGTAGAAGTTTCATGATACAAAGAAAAGATGAGCAATGCCACCTTATAGTGTTACAGTCCCTTCCTGCCACTATAAAACATCTTTATTGGAAGAGAAAATGTAACATTTTGATAGAGAGATGTGATGAACTACCAGGGCAAGTGAAATTTTTCATGGAGAATATTCAAATTTACAACTGAGCAATACTTTCCCATATGTAGCCTGCTGTGCTCATGGTCCATCAGAAGACAGCTGTCTGAGGATTTCAGCTTGATATAGAAGACAACGACAGAGTGAAATTTTTAACCTCAAAACAGAGCAAGGGTTTTGAAAAAAACCCAACTTCACTGTGCAACCAGAACTGAAATTCTTGTTCTCATCTTTTCCATTCCTCAAAAGAATTTTGTTTTACGATTGTTTAGTCAAGGAACATAATTTTACTGTCACATTTCATTTCAAATAACTGCTAAAAAATAGACTCTAGGGCCCAAGCTCCCATTGATTTTAAAGGAAGGGGGATTAGACCCAAGCTGTTACTCTTTTGTTTGTTGAGCAGGAAGCTGAAAATTCATGCCCAGCAATGTACTTTTGAAATAACATATGCTTTCACTTTCAAGCTCTTTGGTTATTATCTGACTCAAGGTAACTGTACTCTTGCACCCAACTCCACTGAAGCCCATGATAAAAATCAGTTCTGTAATATCAGCCCGAGTACAACACATGAATTGATCGGTGTGCAAGATCAGCCTCAGAGAACAGCACTGAAGTATGCTGGATTTTTACTTTTAAGTAGAGCACCTAAAAGAATGCCAGGTGAAATATCTTCAGCTCTGTCAATGAGCGGTGGGTCATTTGGGTCATTCTTGCCTTTCTTCATATACAGAAGGCTCTGCACAATTTTAAATTAAGTTTCTTTTGAACAATTATTTTTTATTCTTTTGCATTCAGCATCTAAGTTCAAATGACAGAACCCTCAAATTGCCTGAGAACAAGTGTGGTAAGCCTGGTTTAAAAAAAAAAAAAAAAAAAAAAGTTTGCATGCTGCTAGGAAGGTGGGATTTTTTATATTCACTATGCATTTTTACACTGTACTGCATACTGTCCAAGACTAATTCTTTTTGAGTTCTTCTGTAGCCCAATCAAGTCAAAGACACACCTAGTATCGACACTTGCACAGACACTACAGAACACTTCTGAATACAGTGAGGTTTTTAAAAGTTTAAAACAACCAATGCAATGTTTATCTAAAAAAAAAAAAAAAAAAAAAAATCCAATTAAAAATATAAGATTCAAGGAACACATTGAGCTCTGATATAGAATTATTGTCAGAAAACAAAACCAAACAAAATAAACCCAGTAACTCAGTGTTTGTAATTGTTTAGAGAAGAGGCATTAGTGAATCATTTTTGCAGCAACAACCTACCCTCAGTTTTGCTAAAAAATAATAAAGGCATGCCATTGCACCATCAGGAACAGACACATTCTCAAAATTGACAAAATCATATAGACTTTTTTAAATCAAGTTTTCTCATCTGAATGAATGAGGAAAGCAAGTTTTGTTTAAAAAACAAGCCTTATTGACTAGTGCAGAAACACCTGCAGCTTGACACATATAATTTAAAACAACTTATCTGAGGACTTATGTAGGTCATAGCTGGTTATGACGTCGTGTGGAGCAGATACTGGCCTTGATACAAATGATAAGCACGTCTCACAGTTTTACACGTTGGTCAGCCTACCCATAGAATGGCAAAAAAACCCTGTAGAAGTAGAGTTAAAAGGGCCTGAGCAAACACACAAAGTCCCAGGTGCTACATATTTAGGTTACTGTGCCATCTACTTAGGTTTCTATGATCTCTCTAAGTATGGGTAAGTCGTAGGTGTGCATAGGCTGCAGTCTTCTTAAATCACAGTTATGACTCCAAACCTCCTCACAGAATCGGTGTGAAGCAGTGTTCAGCACAGAGATATATCATCTCAGGAAGCAAGGACTGAATTCTCTACAAAAGTCTTGTTACCACATACGAACAGTAGGATACATGAGGGTTCTACCACAGATGTGAGATAATACCCATAGCCTGAAATCAGTAGAGACAATATAAAGAAAGCAACGTGGGATAAGCAGCAGGTAGGCGGAGATGCGTTAATTCATTGTAAAGTACGAGACAAGTGTGCCACCTTCCCTCTTACCACTAGATAAACTCAAATAACACATTGCACTATCCTTTATATCTGCAACATGAAACAAACACTTGGTGAAGGCTCTATTTATGGAAGCATCTCATAATACATATTAAATATAGGCATCTTCTCATGAAGACGTGTTCTATCTTGCATTAATCGCCATTTCTGCATATCTGCTCACTTTCTACCAGCTGTGGTAGATTTCTTTTGCTCAGCCATAGTATTCTCACATTTAGAATTTATAATCAGCCTACAGATTTGTGGTCTTAGCTCCCACATAGTTTTAGCTGGCACTCCAGACAGTCATCAGATGGCAAAGAGTTTAAGACTAATTTTTCAGTAAACTGGCTAACATAGATTTTGTCTCTTTAATAAATATTGTTACTACTGTTACATATTAAGAGGCAAATATAGAGGACTTTGTTAGTTTTTTAGTTATTATTCCTGGAAGATGATACAGAAATAAAGTTAATATTTCCTCTACATTTAATACAAAATAACTTTTTACTAAAGGCAGGTGGGGCATAATAATTTTATATGCAGATATGTATTACAAGTTACTTTCTATTCCAGTGTGTGATTTATACAAGGACAGCCTCTTATTATATTGGATTTTATTTTTAAATAAACATATAAAACATTTCTGTGTAACCTGTATGAAAACTTTGACCATACTAAGTTAGAAAGTTCTTACCTCCTGTGTTGAAGAAACACTGTGTATGCCAGCCAACAGATTCCAAAAAGATAAAGTATCTTGCAACAACTTACAGAAGAGGGGTAATTTTTTTTCTATAGAGAAAGAGAAGCACTAGAAAGAAAAGTAAATTTATGGTAAAAAAACCCCCAACCTTCAGCCCTTACAACAATTAAGTAATAATGAACCTGAATAGTTTGTTTAACAAGTGGGAAGGACAAAAATACAATACAGTGGCTAGAGAACTTTCTCATAGGACTCATCATAGTGGCATAATAGTTATCAGCTGAAAATGTCAGATGGAATCTTTAAATGGCAATTGGCTCATGAACACAGATGTCAGCAAAGAGCTAACAGATCAGTCCTCAAATGTTGCTAGATTGGCCTTATTAATAGCCTTAAACTGCAGTGATTTGATAGTCTGCTCCAATTTAGTGGTACCTAATATAAAAATTGTTTGCAGAAATAAGATTGTAGTAACTTAGACTAATGTGAAAAAGTTCTGAGCAAGAGAAGAAGAACAATGATACTTCATGTATGGAGTGTTCCTGTAAATAAGCTTAAGAATCATGATGGGATTTATTGCTCTTCCAGGTTTAGCCTGGATAAGTAATGTTGAAACTGCAGTTTAATGCATCACGTAACAGGAAGCTATTCATGCAGAAAGCATAGCCAAGAATGAGATTAAAATTGACATCAGTACAGAGATGGTCAAAAGTTTGCTGGATAAACCAGATCCCCTGTATCTGTGTTTATGTTGTCAGCAATGTTTAGCCTACATCATTCTTAGTATTGACTCATAGTCTGTGCACAATTGCCATTCCAAAGTTAGTTCATGTGAATCCAGCTAGAGACTGGCACCACACACAGCAGGCATGGGCTAGCCCAACACACATTTTGCAAACAAATTTTCATCTAGGTGAAGACACGAACTGTAAGAGCCAAATCATACTTAAGCTGTTTTGAAAACTGTTGTCTTTAAGCATCGTTTTCAGATAATTTTCTTAATGTGTACAATATTTAACATTCATTTTCTATTTTCAGTTTTCAAGTCTCAATTAAAAGCTGGAGAGTAATTTGAAAGCAAAGTAGCCTTACAAATCCTGACATTCTTCCTGAGATTCTGAATATGAATTTTGTTCTAGCTCCTACTCACAGCTACATCAGAAAACAGATATGGACAGACGCTGCTGGAAAATAATTACTTATAAGACAATCTACTGTCATCCTGTCAAGTGCCCATTGTTCATATATTTATTAAAAATAATAGTAATAAAAAAGTATCATCCCAGACAAAAATGCACAAGTGGCTATTTGTCTGCACTCTAAATTGTAACAGCAGAGAAAATTCTTGTAATATTTGAGTTTATTTCATTAGTTTGTGTTTTCAAGGCCAGATTAAAGATACAATAAAGAAGGAACTCCTGCAGCTGACTATGTCAAATGGCGTAATAGAAGGTTAGATCTCTCCCAATTGCTTTTGCCTCTCATGCATTTTTTCTTTTTTGGGCTTCTCAGAAAATCAGTAGGCCTTAAACAAGGACTAGTATTTGATATAGAAAAAATATTCCTTTTTTAAACGAAATCAGTGCTGTGAAGAAAGTGAGGAAACCAAACCATAAGTAGTCATATAATTCTACAGTTACCTGAAATTAAAAATCCCCAAGGTGTTTCAGAAGCAACAGTGAAACAGCTTACAAAGAGTTTAACATCACAGAGGATCAAGACTGATATCTCTCCCATTTTAAATGAGGAGAAAAAAAATACAAAAATGACTCTATATTGCTCATAATCATAGTGCAGGGATAGGCCCTACTATTAAATAATATTTATACTGCTTTTGTGGGAAAAAATAGATAATTTAGGTGTGTGATAGAAAACAGAAAGGAAAATTTTTGCCTGATCCACACAGAGTACTCAGTCCAACCTCAAAGGGAGATGTTTTGAAATGCAGCTGTCCTTTTCTCCACCAGAGATCTTGGGCCATGTTGCAACCTCACACTCACATCCTTGGTCTGTGAGAAGATGATGAGACAACTGCTCTCGATTGTTAACGCAGTCCTTCTTCATCAAATAAAGCTCTCAGTTAATACATAAAGTACTAAATTAACTATATATTAGCTAAAGATTTAGGAAAACAGCTGGCTTTGTTTCTTCTATCTGAGCAAGTGGCAATTTATATGTGTATTAGGAAGGAAAAAATGTCAAAGGTGTAGGCTTTGCTGAAATATTTATGGTGTCTCAAGGCTTAGTTACATATTTCCATGTTTTCTGCACAGTGATACATCAAAGGTAAAAGAAATTTTAAGGACTCTTTCTAAAATTCTCCTGTGCCTATTTTCTTGTAAACATTCTCCTGTGCCTTACAGTAGCACTGTAAGGAAACAAGACTAACACTGGCCAAACCTGATCATTTTCAGTTCTTCATTCCTTGACACATTTTACTAGAGTATAACAAGGTTTTCAGTAGCAGACTTTGTCATATTCCCATACACTATAAAGTATATGATATTAATGAAAATTGAGGGTGAACACAAATTGCACAGACCACAGCCATTTTTAAATAAAAAATTTACTGTTAGTCCTGCTGAAATAGATCAGATGATCCTTTTTAACTAGGGCTAATTTGGTAGGAAAAATTATAATGAAACAGTTAAACACTAACTGAAAGGGTCATCTACTTGCAAGATTAAATGCTAACTGATTTTTATTTTTCTCCAGTGCTCCAACAGTAGAAATTTTTAGTAATGCTTTAGAAGTAGGTGCCTTTAAAACTCTGGACCAAATTAATTTCACATGTAACTCCACTGAATTAATTAGGCTGTCTCTGCAATATATTTGGCCCAATGGGTTTTTAATATGACCTGCACAGCCAACTACAAATAACACAGTGCCACTTAGTGGCAAGGGAAAACTTTCAGTATGTGAGATACAATCAGGTTTACAAATTATTTTTCTAGTGCTATTTGTATTTGAAATTTTGATACAGCCTTATCTGATAGTTTCCAGTTACATTAAGCTCATTGCCACAATATTATATGCATCTTTTCATGTAAAAATAAAAAACATGTCTCCAAAGAGAGAAAGAGAGCCCTCGTAATTAATGTAGCATTAAGAATACTCCCTTCACATTATATTTTCAAATAACAGCCATTTTCTAAAAAGTTTAGAATGCCTGTAAAAGGCGTGAATATTTTACAGCTATTTGTATTTCTTATGCTTGAGTAATGTATGTGTCACCTTCATAAAAAATCAGCCCTCAAAAAGGTCTACTCTATTTCTTTTGTTTAAATTCTTTTGTTTAAGAATAATTACAGTTATAGAGTGATGGACACTGATACTTAACAGCATCATAAATGGTGCTATGTAACTCGTTATCCAGTGTAATAATAAACTATTTCCGTTTAAAAATAAGGTGGGATTTCAATAGAAATAATAAAAAATAAGTCCAAAAGGATCCACAAGATATCATGTGGTCCACTTACCAGTTGCAAGGAAGATGATTCTTACGTTTCTACAGGAAGAACTGCTGTAAAGGACTGTAAATTTTGATGGATTATCTAAAGCCAAAAATAAATGCATTAGCATCAACAATAAAAATTAACCTCTATAAAAGGGGAGAAAAATCTGCTTCTGACTTAAGAATAGGATGAAGAGCAGAGCATGATTTTTTGGGACTAATACTTGGTTGTTTATAGGCACTTTAAATCCACTAAGGCTCATTATCTCTGATTAGTTTAAACAATCCTTTGGCAATCATTTAACTGCCATTCATGCTTTAATTCTTTCTTACCACTGAAATTATTACGGAAGTCCTCTTACAGCACTGAATCATGGAAGCACAGAATTACCTTGACTGGAAAAGATTACTGAGTCCAGCTGTTAACCTAACACTGCCAAGACCACCACTAAAACAAGTCCATAGCCTATATTCCACCTTAAATACCTTCAGGGATGGTGACTTCACCACTGCCCATGGCAGCCTGTTTCAATACCATGATAACCCTTTCTGTGAAGAAATTCTTCTTAATATCCCATCTAAGTGTCCCCTGGAACAACTTGAGACCATTACACCATGTCCTGTAACTTGTAACTTAATTGAACAGACCAATTCCCTCTTCTTTACAACCTCCTTAAATGTAGTTGTAAAAAATGATAAGGTCTTCAGTTGGAGAGTTGTTGGCTGTGATAGTGAAAAATTTCTTTCTATTGGTCTTGAGTATATGTGTATTTAAAGAAAGGCTTATTCCCAGGATACCCTAGTATTTGTTTCAAATGCACAGGAAGCAAGGCTACATGAAAACTGTTCAAAGCTGTTTGAGCAGTACATATGCAGGATTAGTAGTTTAAATGTTGCCTCAGATCCCAAATTGACATAACCCAAACCTTCAGATTCTACCTCCCCATTAATCTGAACAATTTGCAACCTTCAATCTGTTTCATCCCTGCAGAATGCACAGCTCTAAGCATTTATGTTTTGTCCTCCACACCTCCCCAATGTACTGGAAAGTTCCGAGAAGTTTTTCAGCACAGAGTCCGTTATTTAATTCTTTAATTGATATCTCTGAATGACTCTGTTTGCAACTTGAAGAAGATTGTGAGGCTTAAAAGCACCTCAAAAGCCTGCTGTGCCATAAGCTAATAAGCTGCTTCACAGCACTACAGTAAAAATGCAGACTAAAACTGGAATTAAACTGTGTACCCACTAGGAAAAAAAAAAAAATAAAAAAAAATTAAAAAAAAGGGTCACCAGAAATAGTGGGATGTCAACATAGTCAACACTAAGTATTTTCAAAGTCTTACCCCAGTGCCTAAATGCATGATTATTCTTTCAAATCTTGAGATGGTAAACACATCTAATAAACACAGAGATTCTACTCCACCTCATTCAGAAGACCTGACTCATGCATACTGTTTGATTTAAAGGATATCTTCATCTGGAGACACTGGTAAATTACATTAAAAAAAAAAAAAAGTAAGATTTTCAGCTGTCCTATCAAAGAATAGAACATGTAACTTTAGCAGTATAATTATAGAGAAGCTGAAGAGGTATTATGTTATCGGGCCAGGTCATCTGAGATATCTTTAAATATTATCCAAAGCAAAGCAGAGAGAAGATCAAGGCTTAGCTTTCAAGTTACAATTAGGAACACAAAATGAGTTTTTCTTAATTTTGTAGATACCATGTCTGCATACAGCATTAGCCATTTTCCAGTACATTTCCATTAGTAATGTCTTTGCTGATTAGTTTTTTCTAAATTAGCATGTTTATCCATTAGCATATCAATATTGCTGCCAACCATCTTCCTAATTTTTAGTTTTCTTGTTGCAACAAAAAAATTGCCAATAAAAGCTTTACTTGAAGTCTTAATTAACTCTAGTGAAATTATTTTTTCTTTCTTTTTTAAGACTTTTAAATAATACTATGTAATATTTTCTTAGATTATAGATTTGTTTTGCTCAATAACACCACTCTCTTGGATAATCAAAAGCTTCGTATTTCAGTTTGGCACCATCGCAAACTTCATATTTTCATAGTTTGGAGGTGTTCTCATGAAAATCTTCCTTAAGAATCAGAAAATCATTGTCATCACAATCAAAATTGATGTACATAATTTATGAATTTCATCCTAAGAGACAGTATCATGTAAAGAGAAGAATTTTAAATGTAAATGAAGCAAAGACCTATTCTGATTGCTTTACACTTTTTTACGATACTGCTCCCACATTAACCTGTGGAGATGTTTCTGATCTATTTAGCCTGAGAGAGAAGGGCCAGGCCCAGTTCTTCCAAAAAAATACTTAATTACATTAATCTCTTTTTGTATCATACTTTTCTAAAAATCATACTTTTTTCATTGCTTGATGTGTTCAATTATACTGAAATCAGTAACAGCAGAATAATTAACAATATATTTAATGTAAGTATACAGGCTTGAACATATAGCAATGCCAGCTTCTACTAGCTATACTGTGATTCAGGGCAGATATTCTTGTCTGATATGATTAAATCTTTATGGTAATTATTTCCACTGATTCCTGGTAGACTTCTGTTAAAGATACGCTTATCCACTTTCAAACACACTATCTTATTAAACTAAATCCACGCCAGCAATTACAAGGCTGGTCTTTTTAAATTCTGGGTTTTCTAAAAGTCTTGTAAAAATGAAAAGGTAAAGCTTTTTCAAAAAGGATCCCCTGTGTTTCAAAACAAGGAACGCTCAGACAAGGCCTGGATCTCCAACACCTGACATGAGGAAAAGACACAAGACATGTTTGAGTGTGCACAGTACAGCCTATTGAGAAGGTTTAGGTTTATAAATCAGTAGGTCAATTTGTATTAAAGATATATTAAAATGTTAATTCTCATTGTTCATTGCTGTCTTCAGACAGCAGATTCTCTGAGCTGTCTTGCTAATATATTTTATAAGAAATGGGAAGTTCTGATTTTATTTTGCTTTTTGACAGTGGAAGATGGTGAGACTTTAGAAAACCGTTACCCTGCATCATTCTTATGTATATATTTATATGTATGTATTTATATATATATATTTCTTCATATATATTTATACATATACTTTAATATATGCATTTCTTTTTATCTCATAAGGTTATCAAAACATAACAAAAAAACCCCAAAAAACTAAGGAATAAAGTTTAGAACAAACATTGAAACCAAATAAATTCTGCGTTTTTTCTGACATTCCTAAATTGGATGAGAAAAGTGAGATCAGATCTGCCTCAAACGTCTGAATATTATTATTAAAGATTACCTTTAAACTTTTCCAGTATTCATATCTAAGAACATAAAATATTTTCACAATACAAGTACATTTACCATGAGCAAATATTTAAACAAAAGAACTGGGAATTTTAATGAAGCACCCTCAGGAAAATGTTTAAACTTTGCCCTTAAGTTTACTTTGTTCACTAATAGGCTTCTATTTCTAGTACTGAGTAGGAAGAATAGGTTCAATGTGTTAATAAGAAAAAAGTAATAATATTTAATTAATTCTGGCTGAACACACATGGTTTAATATAGTTGGCAATATCATTCTATCACATGATATGATAATTTAATGGAACTTTTTTATTTAAATTGCTGGCAAGTTTATGAAATTATAAAGCAAATAGGCCATGCACTTGGGTGTAATTGACTGTATAAATGTGTTTTATACTATACTATTGGCAAATTAGCCAATTCCTGTCACAGAATCAATTATTATCTAGCTGTATTCTGCAAACACAATAGCAGGAATACAGCATTTATAGAAAAAAACACTACAATTGTTAATCTTACACTGTGCATCTGAAAGTCGGGCAATAAACAGTCATACGTTCTATAATCATCTTACAATAATGCTGCTGCCAAATGAGTGCACATTTAAAGATTCCTTGTTGTTGAAGGAATTCCTTAACTGGAGGTGGGTTTTTTATTTTATTTGCCTTTTTATCTTCAGATCAGTGAAGTGAGTAATGCATATGTCAGTGACTCAAAAAGATATAAGGCTTGCCTGCATGACCGAAATTTCCAAAGCTACTTAAGGGACTTGAGCACTCAGTTTCTCTTGGTGCTGCATCCACTCTAACCCCCACCTAATGACAACTTTGATAATCTGAGTACTGTAGCAAAAATTACAAGATATATTGTATATGGCTTTGATGCATGCTGTTAAAGAGATCACTGGGGGATTCTGAATTAACTGGAAATTTAAAATATTCCTTCCTAGTTCTTATGATAATATGATTGAAGTTATTTGTCTCTTTTACATGTCTTCCTATAAGTAGGCCATATTTAAATTATAAACATTGTTTAACATAACAGTTTCTCAATGATGTAAAAATAAAAGTGAAGAAGAACTCACTATGCTTAAAGAACTTAAAATCTGCCTTCTTGAAGACTATTTCAGAAGCATAGTGATTCTGAACAAACTAGAGCCAAGAAGTCTGGACTGCCATTTCACCAGCACTTCTCCTTGTTTTCACATCCCAGCTGTGCAAGGACTGGGATCATATGGGCTGAGCAGCAACAAGCAGTTTCACAAGGCAGATGTAACAGTACTTCCGTTCACTGGAAAGAAACTGACTGCAAACTCAGAGGCAGATGGTATAGTTCTACTTACAAATGTTTCCATGTACCCATATGTGGGTTTTTTCACTATGATCTGCACTGTAGCTACAAAGTGAAGGATGTTCACTGTCATCCAGGTGTGCAGAACTGCAGCTCCTGTAAACATCCTTCGACTACCTCATGTTCCAAAATAGTTCAGGTATTATAGCAGGCTGCACAAGACCACAAGAACACCGACAGGTTCTCAGCATCTGAAGCCCACCCTACTATGACTCCAACTCTGCAGAGTCCCAGGCTATATGATTTAAAGCATTCTCAGGGATGCTTGTGCATACCTATGAACAGATGCATTGTAGATATCCCCAGCACTCTTAATGACAAGCAGAAAGCAAGTTGTTTAGAGCTTTGAAAGGCTCTGCAATTCTTTAATGTATCTTTACAGCACTTATGTGGGAAAATACCACCATCCAGCAGAGAGTCATCAGAAATATTGTTGTTTTAGGGATCCGAAATCAGCACTCTCAGTCTCAGCTCCATTATTTACCTAGATGTTATTCTTTCCATGGAACCAAATTACTCATACTGATTTGAAAACAAATCTGCCAAAAGGGAAGGTATCAACCCTGTGCTTTGTCTTAGAATCAGCCCCACTGAGGACACTCATGAATATATTGTACATTTTGCTTCTGAAAATGAACCATGATCCAGCTAGTATTCCTCCTAGTATAGTATTGCTTCCTGTCGTTTAAAAGCAAAGTGCTCATCTGCAAGTGTCCACTCCTGCATTCCTTGTGCTAAAGGCTTACATCAAAAACTTCCTGGACTTCAAGTTCTTATGCATGTGATTTTCCCATTTAAACTGTTCTGGATTCTTCGTCTCAGCCTCTGAGCTGAACTGGGATCTGAAATTTGGACACAGTGTTTTGTCCTCAGTCCTATTCTCCCATAAAAGTTAATTACAATTCTGAAACGCAGTTTTGTCCATAGCTCAGGCAGTAACTAAGAAATGAATAGGTGTTTTCCCACTTAAAAAAATCTTCAGCAAAAAAAGGGTGGAACAAATCAGAAAAGGGAAAAAAAGATGCATGCTTCTGTCAAAACCAGAATTTCTCAAATTTGTACTCAGTCTTGTTCTATTTCCTTACTCTGTTTAGTTCCCACTGGTAAAAAAATGTCTATTTTACTCAACTTTAGTCCTCTTACTTGTTAGTGAGGTAATTTTAAACTCTCATTTATGAAATTATAACTTTGCTGAAATCCTAGAATCATTTAGATTGGAAAAGACCTTTAAGATCATTGGGTCCAACTCTTAACACTGCCAAGTCCACCACTAAACCATACCCCTAAGCACCCCATCTACACGTCATCTAAATATGTCCAGGGACAGTGACTCAACCATTTCCTTGGGAAGCCGGTTCAATGTTTGACAAGCCTTTTTGGTAAAGACATTTTTGCTAATATCCACTCTAAACCTCCCCTGGTGCAACTTGGGCCATTTCCTCTCATCCTCACTTGTTGCTTGGGAAAAGAAACCAATACCCACTTGTTTACAGCTTCCTTTCAGGTAGCTGTAGAGATCAATAATTTCCCCTCCCTATCTCCTTTTCTCCAGGCTAAACAACCCCAGGGCCCTCAAATACTCCTAATAGGTCTTGTGGTCTTCACCCTTCAGCAGCTTTGCTATCCTTCTCTGGATCTGCTCCAGCACCTCAATGTCCTTCTAGTGAGAGGCACAGAACTGAACACAGTACTCAAGGTGTGGCCTCAGTAGTGCCAAGTACAGTGGGACAATCACCTCACTAGTCCTGCTAGCCACACTATTTCTGGTCAAAGCCAGGATGCTGTTGGCTTTCTTGTCTACCTGGCTCATATTCAGACAGTCAAGAAACACATTCAGGTTCTCCTCCTCTGGGCAGCTTTCCAGATGTTCTTCCCTAAGCCTATAGTGTTTCATGGCACTGTCGTGGCTGAAGGGTAGGATCCAGTAGGGAGCCTCGTTGACTCTCAAGCAATTGACCTTGGGCCATCGATTCTATTTGTCCAGAGCCCTCTGTAGAACCTTTCTACCTTCAGGAAGATCAGCACTCCCTCCCAGCTTTGTGCCATCTGCAAACTGACTGAGGCTGTATTTGATCCCCTCATCCAAATCATTGATGAGGTGTTAAAGACAACTACTCTCATCACTAAGCCCTGGGCAACAGGGCCACTAACTGGTCTTAAATCCATTTACCACATCACTTAGGGCCTGGCCAGCCAGGCAGTATTTTACCTAGCACAGAGTACACCCATCCAAGAAAACAGTTTCTCCAGGAGAATGCTTTAATTGTACATAGGGGAAGAAATATATTAAGTACTAATGTACTAAGTGTACAAAGAGGTGCTCCAGTCACAGATACTAAAATGTAAACTTCTGGCTGTGTGATTCTATGCTACAAATCCTGGGGATAATGGCAGCATCTTGGACTAAAATTTTTAAATTACAGTGTGCTTGGGACATCTTACAGGCTACTTGAAAGAGAGTTTAAAAAAAATGTCAGAAAATTTAAATGGGTGAGTTTAGGGTGTAAGATATGCATGCAAATGCAAGATATATATTTCTCATTTCTCTTCTCAGACACAGAAATGAAGTTTGTTCTACCAAATGACTGAATGAAAAAAATTCTATTTTCCAATACCCCAACACATATTAAACCAGTGAAAAAAACAAACAAACAAAAAACCAAGTTCCTCCTACCATCACCACCACCCAACCCCCTGCCAAAAAAAACCCAAACCAAAAAATGGTAACTGTTTCATTGGACAGAAAACAGATAAAAAATGTAAGGACTCAATGGCAATTACAAAACCTGGACCAGAAATGTTTCCAAGAAGATAAGTGAAAATACAAAGACAAGATCAGCAACCTCTTCAGACCATGTTGAGAGCTGTTTTATAGACATAATGCTGCTGGCCTTCTTAGCCAAGTGCTAGCCAGTACTTAAGGTCATATAGGTTTGTGTCCTAGAGGAGGAAAAAATGATGTCAGGTGTATTTATTAGAGCAATCTTTCTTATTTCCAAATATATATAGTAATAAAACCCTGTGCAGTGGGGAAAAAAGCACAATACAGCCCATCCTTGTTAACCACAGACTTCTCCAGAAACTTTTCTGTTCAGAAAACAATCTGTGCTCCATCTCAAGGCCATACAGATAATTCAAAGATGGAAAGATTCAGATACATACAGCCACTCTCCATAGTACTTTATTTAATAGACTGTACAGCCTAATTGGGAAAGTAATGAGACAGTATCATTGACTCATTATTTCTATTATTTATTAACTACATTACTCCAGACACAGTCCTAAGCAAGGAATTTGATTTTGATAATTTTAGGGAACTATGCTGCTTGGCTATAGAAAAAAAACTTTCATCTGAAAAAGGACAAAATTCAGGATATAGTATGTGACTATAATCCAAGAGGAAGATTGCAAGATTTGTTCAAGCACAGAACTGAAGTCTTACACTTCATAAAATATATTAAATATATATATTGCTCTTGATTTAGTGTACATGTTTTAAATAATTTTCAGTAAGAAAGTAATGAAAAATTAAAAAACTAAGCAAATGTAGGTAATCTGGGGCTTCATTTTCTGTACATAGTGCACATTAGCAAAATGTCTACCAGGAATGAAACACAGAAGTTTTTTTATTAGATGCTGAGCTATAAAAGAGTCGTTTTCCTCAGAAAGATGGAAAGCAAAAAGAATATAACAAAATGTGGATATGCTATACATTTGAATGTTCAAATTCAAATAGTTCATGTTGTGTTTAAGTTTCAAGCAGCCATCTACAAAATTTGACTTTATTTTTTCTTGTCTTTCAATGAGTGGGAGAGTTATAAATAAAATGTTGTTCAAGGAGGTTTATAAATAAATTGGTATAATTAGGTGTCATAATTAAGGTGCCCATTGCTGTTCCACACAGATTTACATAATTGTAAGTGCTAAAATGAAAATAATTGTCAGAATTGCTTCTGTTAAGGCTGATAGTTCCTTACTTTGTATAGTTTAAGTATTTGTTTAGAAAATATTCTAAACTCTGAGCATTAAATCTGAGCACAAAAGCAAAAATCTTCACAAGAGAATCAGTGAACAAAATTTACCTGCTTGGAATTCAGAACATCTTGTCTCATATATTATAATATATCTTTTGCATTTTGACCAACTGTATGCTTTCATTATCCTGTACGAAATTTGTGCATGGTATGCAAGTAACTAGAAAGGCTAAAATCTTCTTGTTTGGTGAGAAATTAAAAAAATAAATAAATAAAATAAATTCCTTTAGAATGGTTGCATCAGATTTAGGCTTTAACCAGTATGTGACAGAGTATTCCAAATAATTAAAGTTGGGTTTTTTGAAGAACAGATTAACCAGACATACTAAGTGAAAAATGTCTTCATCCAAAGAACTGGCTAAACAAAATTTTGTTCTTTAGATCTAAATGTTAATAATATAAAGTAGTCTTCAAGCACAGTTGTAGTAATTTAAGATACTGGCATTGTGTAGGAATAACAGGTTTTGTAAACTCTCTAAGATCCTTCAAAAAGAACAGAAGAAATTATACATACTGTTGCTGTGGCTTTTATTGCCCTTAACACTTCTTTTTCCTCACTCTTACTACTCAAAATACCACTTTTTCTCAAATTAAGGGTTCTCCTGGACAGAAGTAATGTCATATTGTACATTTAAACAGGCGGTGCTCCTAATTTTGAGCTATTGATATTAATTATTGTCCAAAGTCACAAACAAATAACAATAAAAAATAGTCTTATTGCAGATGTAGTTTTATCATGTGAGAAGGCATGGGTAAGCTAAAGAGTTTTTTGTCCCCTCACTATCAATGTTACCAGCACTTCACATGACAAGCAACTTTACATCTATATCAGAGGTAGATTCACACTACTGTGAAGAACCAAAGATTTATTTTTAAGTAGTTAGCAGATGAGCAACTAAGAAATGAAAGAATGAGACTGTAACATTTACATTTATTTTATATACACATTAATTATACATACCCATGTGTGTTTATTCAGTTTATATATTTAAAGAGGTGTTTTCAAGAGAAAACTGTTCTGCCTTTTCCTTTGTAATCCAAAAACAGCTTTGACATGGAGAGTAACACAAGAAATTTAGTGTGGTCTCCATTTCTTGCATAATAGTGAAAAAGAGGGCCTTACTGAAGAAATACTCATCTATTCTTTTAATTTTGTTTCTCTAAGAATTTCAGTACATTTTTATCAAGAGTGTAGAATAAACAATCAAAACCCTTTGTCTAGCCCTTTTTCTCACATGAGAAAAGCAGTAATTAACCTTTTAAATGGTAAACTACCTATCTGACCAGGAAAAAAAACTAAATGTATGCCCTTCGCCAAATTTTTTAGCGATTTGATTTTTCAGTTAAACCATATAATTTCAATATTTGAACATAACATTTGCATTCCTATTTTGCAGATGATCTACTAGTAAAAATGCCAGTGATGTTATAAAAATCCATCAGATCTAATTTTGATTGGTTGATTAAGAGTAGACCCAGCATCAAGCTCTGCAGTATCTTAACACAGAGAAAACATAAATTCCAGGCCCTCTCAAGAAGCCTGAGAGTTCACTAGGCCTTTCAGGCTGGTTTTATACTAATAGTTTTACCATCCATCACAAATTAGTTCTGATACCAATTTAGGCCTATCTGGACATACAGTTTTTACAGTGGATATATGACAGCTCTCAAATTTTGCAGGCACAGCACTGAAAAAAAGGAAAAATGTTCTCAGAAAAATCATCCTCCAATATCCTTCTGGTGAACTTTCTACCTGAGAGCCCTCTGAAAAGATGATTTTATTTCTAGCTCTCCTGCCCTCCAAATATGCTTTTATCAGAAATTGGAAACTTTTCCCATGAAGAAATAGAAAGAGAGAGAGAGAGAAAATATTTGTGAAGTAAATAGAGTATAAGCTATTTTATAGGTCTTTAAAGTAAGGAATACCTGTGTGGACTTAATTGTAACTTGGGCAAGAGGAAATCTAGACAGAGTATTGTTTCTCTGTCACAGTAAAAAATTTTAGAATGAGAATGAATCTCCAGAACAACATCACAAAATCCAGCTGAAAGCTGAAAGGATTATATTTCATAGATAAGAGAGATTCCACCTGAAAGCATGAACTAGGAACTTCCTGAATTAGGAGAGTTTTGACTGGACATGTACAGTCTCACCAAAATCAGAATCTGTAATGCTTTGAGGTTTTAATGTGGCTGTTTGAAACCTGACTCCATTTGTGGGTTCTTGAAAACATGAAAGGCACAATGAAAAATAAGGTAACTTTGTCTGCTTACCTTATCATAAATTTCTCCCCAACTACTAACCTGATCTGTTTTGTTCCATAGGCTTTTTTTTTTCTCTTCCAGATGAATACTTTAAACAGTTACTGACGCAGACACAGAACATTGGTTTCTGAGGTGGACATGTAAGGAAAACTTCTACATGCTTCTACATGCCCAAGGAACTCATATCAGATTTCCTTCTGAGAGAGTTATTTGAGAGCTAGAAATTTTGACACTTTAAAGCAACCCATTCATTTTTCCTGAGCCTGAAGGGTTACTGAAAAACTTCAGAAGGCTACCAACATAGCCAGCAAGAATCAAACAGCTCCCACCAGAGAGTTAGAAAAAAAAGTCACATGGACAATGCAGCCACTTGCAACAACCATTACTATCAACAAAGGAGCACAAAGGAGAGATTTTCTGGTACCCTACATAATTTTAGGATTGGTAATAGCAATTAACTTAATAAATTAGCTTCATTATCAGCTTGCCCCTGCTGCCATCACAGCAAGCTCTGCCCTGCTGTGGTCAGTGATGCTTCTGCCCCGACAGCCCTGGGGCAGCTCAGCCATCAGCTCACTGGTCCCCATCCTGTGTGCATCAGCTGGTCCTCACAGCATGCCCGCTCCCCACACTCGTGAGAAAGCCTCTGGAGCTTAAAAGTATCTTTGAAATGCCTTCTAAATAAGAAAGCAGCACTAGTGGGGATCTGTGGTCATTCCTCTAGGGGAAGGTTGTAAGAGTTTTGCTGTAGAAAATGAAAATTCATTTTGACATGAGGATGGTAATGTCAATTTTTCTTTTGTTCTCTTTCTTACCTCTGTCATGATGTGAAATCACTTTTTCTGAAACTGGAAACTACTGAAAACTAAAACCACAGTACAGACCTCCACAAGCTTCCATGTGCTTTTTCACAAGGAAAACACCATGCTTTCCGTTCTTTCTAACTAGGTAATAGTAAGACTGTGAGTTCCCTGGGGCAGAAACACTTTTTACGCTTTTGTACAATACTTTTAAAGTGGGACCACATTCCAGTGTGGTCTGCAGGGAGTAAGTAATGCTTCCAGAAAACACATCAAATGCAGACTATGCTGCATCACCTACTGAACAGAACATCAAAACAGCTAAAATGTCAACCAAATAAACTTGCACGATGCCCTAGCAGTAGATAACATAGAAACAAGCACTACATCTTCTCAAAATTATTGAAATGTGTACTCTAGAATACTGAAAATGACATATTATAAATAGTAAGGTGAGGCTTGTGGGTAGTTGACTATTAAATAGTCCAATTTTTAAAAACGACCTTTCAGTGTATGTGTAATTACTACAGGTATTGATCAAAATCTAAATCCTCTAAATGTACATCTATAAAAATTAAATCTGAATGAATAAGTTATCTGTTTTTAGGCACTTAAGAATGTTCTCTAAATTATATCAATATTTCTTTAATTATGTTTAAGGAAGAGGTTACTACAAAAAAGTAGTCTGCAATCCCAAGTAGTTCATCTTGGTCAATTTTTCCCATGTGAGTAATAAATCCTTCCTATTTGCCAACTCAGCCAAGAGATATGCTTGACTGAGTCAGGAGAATTGATAGTCTCTTTGCAAAAATCTATTACAGACCAGATCAGCATGTCCATAATCTCAGGGTTCTGCATCAATTCTTTCTCTTCCTCTGAAATGACCTCACTTGTGAATGATTTAGGCATTTTACCAAATTGGTAAACAGAACTTACATTTATATTTGTTTGGCTTTTCCCCCCAAACTATTGACTAATAGCTAACTTAAGGGAATGGCAGAAGAACCCTTCCCACCACAAAGGCCAAACCATGCTGATTTTTAAAATGGCTCCAATTTCTCTTATGAAAGTTCTGAATACTAGTAATTCATTCCTAGACTGTCCAGAACAGAAATACATTATCAGCACAACCCATATAATCAGGCAACATGTTGTCTGAAGCACTCAACAGTATCATCAATTATGCACAACTCATCCATTGCCACCCAAAAGCCCTCTCTGGGTGGGGGCTACTGCAGTTCTCCTCTCTTTAATATTGCCTTCTTCAGCTCCTTGATATACTGATAAGGTTGTTTCCCAAAGAAAGCAATGAGTGCTATGAGAAGGAGAAACTGATTTTTAAAAATAGATGAGCCAAGATACCGAAAAAGAATAACAAAAGAAGTATAATTAATGGAATCTACTATTGATAATATCCTTTAACTAGGAAAGCATAAAGTCTTATGCTTAGCCTGAAAGGGCAACCTCAGATGATGAGAAGTTATTGGCATTTTCAGCTGCGTTGGCTTTATCACACCTACACTACTTAGCAAGTGTGACGGACACTTCATGTCAGGGATTTCGATGTCATTCAGGCTGATGGGGTTTAGAGATGATATATCTTTCTTGCTTCAGTTGGGAACAAAATGTACAAAGAAATTGTGTGGTCACACTGTTCAAAGTTAAATGCAGACCAGAGGAAAAAAAAGTTAATGTGCCTGACTGCAGTATTTGCTCTTAGCATGCAGTTGCAAGCTTTGAAAGTCCCGTTTAAGTATCTCTTTTTTAAGATAAATACCTATTAAGTAATGTATATGCACAAGCTGAAGTGTTAAATGGTTTGTTGAAACCTATTAGAGTACACAAGATGATAAACATAAATTATAGCTAATATACTGCACCAGTGATTTTTAAACATAAAAATTACTGACACTGTAAAAACACACTTGAGTCATCGTAGCAGCATAATAGCACTAATCCATGTTTATCCAACCGTGCACTTTTCAAAAACAACACAAACCTCTAATAAATGCTTTGGCTTCACCTTGACAACTTATATGGGTTATTGCCTCGTTCATGCCTGGATAACCATGTGTTATGACTTAAATGTTCTTTAATATCAATTTATGCCTTGAAGAAAAAGGATTGAATAACACAGTGTACATATGGTTCAATTTATTACAGCAAAACAATCATTTTAGTTTGAAGATATTTTCTCATGGTGCATATCATAGAAATCTTATTCAATAGAGCTCTCAATAAACCAGATTTTTTATGTCACAATAAATGAAACTAAGGCAGCTAATTGTTGCTAAGATTCTAAATAGATGAGTCTATTTGGCTTTCTTGTCAATCAAGAAATAAATTCCTTAACACTTGTATTTCTGGATTCTAATGTCTCTAATTGGATTTTACACTATCTGATTAACGATGTACTTTATAGACTACTGTTTAAAAAACTGATACTTTAAAAGTGGAAGAGGAAAATGTGGGCTGTCAGCATTTATGGAAAAGGCCAAGACAACATTGAGTAATTCAGTGTTTTTGCAAAATGGCAATGAAAAGCATAAAACTTGGTCAACGATGCCTCATTTGTGGTACTCTTGCTGTGTGTCTGTGATGCAAAAAAAGACCCTAGAGTGCTATTCTGAAGAATATTAAAATATGTAATAGTCTGTACTGAAAATGGATTGCAGTTTTACGAAATTACAAAACCAAAAAGAAATCCAAATTTTAATTTAGAACCAAAAGCAATGCATAAGCTTAAAATTCAACCAGCAGTCTGATTTTATGTAAAACTCTTACAGATTCAGGTAAAAGCACAAGGCATAAAGAACTCAGCAAACAACTCTGTTACCTCTGCAGCACTCATTTTTACTGCCAGTCTAATTTTCGTGAACTTTCCACATTTTCAAATGATGCTTATGATATTCTTGCAAAGAAAAAAATCTTGTCATATATGAAGAAATAGCAGAATTGAGGCTGCAGATATGTGAGTGCGTCTGTTGCCATGCAATCTCTATCATAAGGTGAAGCAGATTGGTTATAAAGTTATTCACACCCCTTATTACAGTAGAAGCAGTAAGAGCTGTGAGCTCTATAGAGCTCTTGTTATGATGAAGAGTTTCATGGTAGTCATGTCTTTGGCAACCAGCACATGGTAAAATAATTCACCTTTATATCAGAAACTTTTGCATGCTATCTGTGCCTATGTGGATTTATGAAGTTTGAAAAGAAGGTACTTCAGCTATTTAGAGAAATCTAAACCCTCAATCTTTCCCGCTTCAGAAAGAATCTTGGTAGTCTATTACAGCTGACAAGTGGCATGAACTCAGAGGGTTGTGGCCCTCTGGCACAAGACCAGATGGAGAGCAGTTGTTTAGGGTGCACCCAAAGGGTCAATATTCAGGCTAACACTGTTTAACATCTTCATTAATGATCTGGATGATGGTGCAGAGTGCATCCTCAGCAAGTTTGCAGACAATAGAAAACTGGGAGGAGAGGCTGACAGACCAGATGCCTGTGCTGCCATCCTGAGGGACTGCAACAGGCTGAAGAAATGGGTAAACAGGAATGTCATTAATTTCAGCAGAAGGGAATGAAAAATAAATAAATGCTGGGGGTCACCTGTAAAGCAGCTTTGCAGTTGCTGCTGGGGTGGGGTCTTGGTGAACAAAAAGTTGAACGTAAGTCAGCAAGGTGCCCTGTGGCAAATGTGACTTATAGCACACTGAGCTGCTCAACAAAGACTGTTCCCAGAAGGCTGAGAGGTAATTCATACGCTCTACACAGCACTGGTGAGGCCTCAACTACAGTGCTGGATCCAGGACTGGGACCTATTTCTACTGAGAATACGATAACGCATTGGAACAGGTTGTCCAGAGAAGCGGAGGAGTCCCTATTCTTGAAGATATGAAAACTCAACCATATGGAGTCCTGAACAACCTCCTGTAGCTGACCTTGCTTTGAGCAGAAGCTTATACTAGAGGAACTCTATATGTCCTCTACAGCCTCTATGATTCTGTGTTTCTGTGATTATATTTTCAATTAATTAGTTACAATGCTTACTTTTGCTTGCTTAGATTTACATCCTAGGTTATTCACAAAGAGATTTAGAATGTGTCTAATCTTTATCTTCTATGCTTGCATAGGAATCTAAGAATGGCATTACGTATTTTAGGTTTTTCTCCCAAAGATCAGTATTTCTAGCCAAACCTGATTTTGTAATAATATATTTTGGCATTTCTGAATACAAAAGAGATTCTCCAACCTCACTGCCTGGAACAAATACATTTTCTGGAGTTGCCAAACTAGTAAAGAGTGGCTAGAAATCATGCAAAATAGGTCAACTATGGTAGTCATAGTTCTAAAAGCAGTATAAAATTAACCTTGAGTATTTACATTGCTCCATTGCTTCCAGATGTACCCTGTCTGAAAAGAATGGAGACCATTAGAAACAGCAAATAAAAATCACATACTTTGATAATTCCCTTTAAAATGAATAATTTTTTCTGCCTCAGAATAATGCTTGTGTTAATACTTTTTTAAGAAATTTCTCTTTTCAGTTATTAAGGTAAAGCTAGTAGCTTCTGAAAATCTATAGTGAAAACCATAGTGATCAGGGCTATGAAGAACACATTATACAGAAGGCAAGAGGAATAAATAAGAATATTTAGTCGTGTATTACCAAAACTTACAGTTCTTGCTTAGAAGATCTTTTTTTTCATTCTTCTACTTCTTTTTGTTGTGAATAGGGCAAAGGATATACTTACTGGACATTCAGTAATTTTAAACTCAGTTACAGATTTAGCAAATGAAGAAATTAGGCAACAATGAGAAATATGTAGCTGGTTATATTAATAATAGAACTGGTAATAGCTGGTCCTATATTAATATAATCAAAAATCCATTATACATTTCAGGTAAAGAACTTTTCTCTGACCTAAAAGGCCAAAGAAAATATTATTTGTATGAATAGTTAGAAGCAGGTACAGAATGATGTTTGCTTTGTTCTGGCAGTGCCTTAGAAACTTGATGTTGCCTCAGTGTAAACATTTGTGCTCCATAATGTCTCAAGTTTCCTCCCAGCTCTTTTTCTTTTCTTCTCTTCTGCATATGTGTATATCTTCGTAATCATGGTGAGCTATTGCTAGAAATATCAAGCCTGAAAAAGTGGCATTTCCTTGAAATAACATCCTGTGCAAAAACAAAAAGCAAGAGCAGAGAAACAGATCTAATCTGCATTTTTGAATGGCTGAATGAACGATGACTTAAAAGAAGTCATGAAAAGCTGTCATCATGCAAGGCAAGACATAATCCCCTAGTAAAGGATGCATACTGTGGTCAAAATGTGGCTCCATAATTACTGGTGTGAACATATGCATGTACTGGTACAGAAAGTCTCGTATTTTTGTAGAAAGTGGTGCTTATAGATGTGGATGTTACCTTCAATGAGGTATTCATGGTGTTTTAACCAAAAGCTCAAGAAGACTGTCTTTCCTAAGAACAGTAGAACACTTCTAGGAGTGTTAGCTTTTTAGGAGTAAGGACCATTAAACCCAGCTTTGGCAAAGACTAGGTGATTTGAGCCAAGTATTCAAGAGTGAGGAAATACTGGACACAGCTCGATCTTTTACTTATGCACAAGGCAAAATCCTTTGCCACTGATGAACCTATCTAATAATTCACATTCTTTAATCACTTCCTGACTAGACATAATTGCCTAAGAATGAGATTTACAGCAATCAACAAAAGGAATGAGGAAAGAGATGAGCCAAGCTTAGGAATCATGACAGCTGAAGTCCTACAAATTTTATGTTTATGTGCTCTACCTGAAGCCATGACTCATGTTTACCCTTCTTGAATGAGGATACATACACCTGAAAGCATTCTGAGAGTTAGGAGGAACCACTGCCAATCACTTTTTCTGTTTTTTGGCTGCTTGGTTCATTGGTTGGTTGATTGTTTTTTTAAGTGAAAGCTGTAGTTTGTCCATGCTCACCAATGTCTTTGTGTTCTGTGTGTGTGCAAATCTCCCATTTTCTTGGGCCTTTGAGACACTTTAGTGTGAGAAAGACACTGAAATGCTCTGCTTGTAGCAATGGAGCTAAGTTTAGGAGCACTTATTTTGGTGAAGACTCCAGAGAGGTTTCATAATGGCCTTCCTGTACCAGAAGGGAGCTTACAAGAGAGGTGAGGAGAGACTTTAAAAGGGCATGTAGTGACAGGACAATGGGTAGTGGCTTTAAGCTGGAAGAGGGTAGATTTAGGTTAGATATCAAGAAGAAATCCATTACTGTGAGGCTAGTGAGACACTTGAACAAGTTGCCAGGTGAACTTGTGGATGCCCCCTCTCTGAAAGTGTTTATGTTCAAGTTGCTTTTAGCAACCTGGACTTTAGGAGCTGTCACTGCCCATCGCAGTGGGGCTGGAAATAGGTGATCTTTAAGGTCCTTTCCAACCCAACCCATTCGATGATTCTGTGATTCCACAGTTTCTGTGCATCCTATAAAATATACTAGAGTACTTTCAGCTGAAATGACCAAAGTCATTAGTTGGATGGAATTAGACAGCAACATAACATGTTATATAAAGCATAGACATATTCTAAATTGCTTTGTGTAAATTTTCCAAGTAAGCCCAAATAATCATCAAAATTAATTACTTGAAAACAGAATCACAAAAACGTGGTTGCAAATCATGCAAGCATACCTGGACATCCTCTAGTACAAGCTTCTGCATAAAGCTTGGGTATGAATATCTCCAAGAATAGAGGCTCCACAGCTTCTTTGAACAACCTGGTCCAGTTTTAAACATATTTTAATGTGTTTTCACTTGTAAACTTAATACTGAAGAATTTAGTCAAAAGGTCCTATGAAGACACATTTATTGTAGCTCTAGTATATTCCACCATAATTTGAGACAGAACTACACAATAGCAATCTCTAAAAGTAATATAATTTGAGTCAATTCTATTTTTTTCTCTCTTTTACAGAAATTCATCCAGCTTCCCTTATAGAAGATAATATCAGGATACTTCACTATCTTCAGTGCATTTATCTTCACAGTATCCTTGAGCTATAAAAGTATAATAATTACTGACACTGTACAGAGAAATAAGGGGGACTCGTAATTCAAGACTTCTAGTCACTCAAAAAGACTATGACAATATAAGAAATAAATTGGCTTTCTCAGCATTGTCAAGGTTCTGAACCAAAAGATGACATTTTTTCTGCTTCTGTTTCCACATTCTATGTCTCAGCCAATCTGTGTCTTCCAGTTGGGAAGAGAAAGAAAGGCAATCGAGAGCTCAATCAGAGACGTCACTGGGAATGCATAGAAGAAAAGAGCACAAGGAAACAACTCCAAAGGAAGCTGAGTAAAAGGAAAAAATTCATTTCCTTATTTTAAAGAAAATTACAGATGCAGTGTCATGTAAGGAAGGATACAAAACAAGAGTGGTTGTATCTTTTTATTGAGAAATTACTTCCTGTGGTGTCTGTTGGCTTGCTATATTATTGAGGAAAGGAAAATGACAATAAAGACCATCACTTGCTTACTGCTGAGGCAGACACATCTGTTTCTGTGGGGCAGTGTGCTTGTTCTCAGACAACATTCTTCCCTATCATAAACATGGGTTTCTAAGAATTCTGATAATTTCAATGACAGCTATTGCATTATGTCTTTGCCTTGGCAGATGCAGATTACTTAATGAGAGCTTGCCATATTTTCATATTCCCTGAAGTTCCTGATGTTGTATTTTCTGATATCCCTACATTTTTCTGAGATCATAGATTTCTGAATCCACAAAAAAGCATTTTTTAGAAATTCAGTTTGTACCTTACAGTACCCAGAAATGTGGATGACTTTCAAGAATATAGAGCAGTATTAAAAACAATACCCAGGACATCATAATGAAAATAGATATTTTTTAATAAGGATTTTAGCAGATTAATGAATGGTTTCTCTTTCACTGACCTCTTTGAGCTGTCACATCTGTATAGTCTTCCACATATATAGCTGTCACATCTATAGTCTTCCACATCTGTATGTTCTTCCTTTTTAGAGAAGCAGGTCAGAAAACTAGTTCTAAATTTTAGTGGAAGCTAAAATATGAGTGAGAACATTAACAGAGCCTATAATAAAGTTTGAATTGAATGTTTAACAAAATTGTTTTAGGATATTAAGACAATAATGTGTCTGTATTATTTTTTATCCATTTAAGCAAACGTAAGAATTTATTTGGTAGAATTACTTAGTAGTTATTTAAAATAATCCCTATTCCTTTCCTCTGGGTAACTTGGACAGGATTTTTTGACAAAAGGACTGTTTATTATTCATTTTAAATCAAGAAATAACTTTCACCAGGAATAGTTCCTGAAGCTGGAACATTCTAGGCGTTCTTCAAAATTCTTCAATTCCTAGGCATTCTTCAAAACAACTATGCCCAATCTAACAGTTAATACTCATGTATGCTATAGTATAAAAAGATTAAACATTAAAAGATCAAACAACTCTTTATGACCAAGTAGATGATGATAGAAGGAAGGAGCATCTCAGATGTGATTGGTTACTTTTCGGCAAACTATAAATTCCAATTTTTATATAGAATTTTCATTAAGAATTATATTTTTTATGCTTTCCTTGACCAAAAATGGTCCAATAGCAGAAACACAGAAGTTTTCATACTACCTTATTTCATTAAGACACCATGCTGTAATCAAAATATTCACATTTCTGATTTCTGTTTTCCTTTTTTTACTTCCACTGCAAATGCATTTCTCACACACACATTTAACAAAATGAGCCCAGCAGACATGAATCAAAAGCACACAAAGATTATCTTGGTGTAAAACAGGTGTTACTCTAACAAATTTACAGCTGTTGTATATGACATGAAAGGTAAATAAAAATACCTTATTTGAAATCTTCTGCACCTGCAGAGGATGTGGGATCAGATGCTGAGAGGGGAAAAAAAAAAAGTAAAAGTCAAATGTCAAGATATACCAATTCAGGGGGATTTTTCTGGTGATTTAGAGAGGTTTTGCTACCCTTATACCACCTTTACTTCCAGGTCTCACTTGCTAGGACTCTAGCTACATAAAAGGTATTCTACATAAAAGGTATCTTCTGTTGGAATTAGTGCAACACAATTGTAAGTCTCGCATTATAGCTCCCCGTCTAGTGGCATTATTCAGCCACAGAAAGTTCTTACACCAATTCATCCAGATCCAAATCCCTAATGATTCTTTGTGCCAGAGGGATCTTCTCCCAGGGCTACAGAGCTGTACTGCTCAAAGCCACTTATGTGCAAAAGCTGTGCCTTACAAAATGCAATTGCTTCTGTGCTGTGAAGGAGCTACCTGGTTTCACTGAACAGACACACCAATAAAAAGGAGATACAGCACAGAAAATCAAAGAGCCATGAAAATGACATCCAGACTAAGAATATGGATCATTTAGTGGTAGAATTTACTGCTACAGTTCTATACCACCTTGTGGTAAATAAAAGTTATTGCGGTACTGAAGAGAGAACATTTTCTTTAAATAGTACAGAGCATCCATGTCTTGAGGCTGCATATCCTCAGAATAAGTCCTTAATACTTTAGATGATTGAAGAAAAATCTCAAATATAAAAATCAGTTAATATACTCCCACATCTTTCTTGTCCACTCTGCGCTCGGCATCCAATGACATACACAAATGTAGCATTAGTAAAAACATTTGAAAGGCCTAGTAATCTTACTCATGCAAAAAGCATAGTTCTTCTTCAGAGGAAATCTGAATATTTAATGTACTGGGGCTAGTATAATATCAGTTCTGAAATATACTTTTATTTTTACTAGCAACAGAGTAATACCATGAGCTTCCCTTGCTGCATTTTGTCTCATCCTCTTTGAGGATGCAAAAGTTTATCTTACATTAATTAATTTATTTATTTACTCTAGACTCTATAGAATACTTCTAAGAAATGTTCTAAATTGGCACTTAGGACTGCAACATTGTAACTCAGAAACCAAGTGTTTAAAATAGCTCTTAAAATCTGAGAATTATTCTTCCCCTGAAAGGATAAGGGACCAAAAGAAGAAGGGGTTCTCTGGTTCCAAGTTCAGAGCAGTTGTGGGAACTAAACCCACAGGGAACTCTGAAGGCTGGGCAGAAAGATGAACTGTCCTTTCCTAACACTGTTATCACTTGTATCTGTAAGTAGTAATTTTGTTTTGTGTTCACAAAGAATAGGAAGCACATTTAAAATGGTTACTTTATTGTCTTGCTGTCTGGAGCATATTTTAAGTTAACTACAAAGCTATTAAGTGTGAAGAGTTTTAACAGAAAGACTGAGAGAAGTTTAATCGCAACACTTCAGAACGATAAAGGAAACAATGTAGTATACCATGTAGTAAGAAAAGCCTGAGCATTTCTGCAATAAATATGATTTAGATGGATGAGAGATTCCTTAATTTTTGCTTATTCTTTTCCCAAAATTGGTGAGTTGTGGAATGGACTAAAAAATATAGGAAGTTAGGAATAGGCAGTGTCAGAAGATCACTAAAATTTAAGGATGTTTTTTAAATGTGGGCAGTACCAAAACTTAAAAGGCTAAATTTTTTAGAAATACCTAAACTAATTTAATAATATTATGGCAAGTTATCAGATTGTGATGAAATAATTTTGTGGACTTCTAAGACTAACCATAGTTAAAAAGGAATAAGGATTAGTGCTTCCAATGTAACAATTTTTATTTTCATTAAATGTTTGATTTGCTCATAGTTAAAATAATACTCAGATAAAACTGAAAACACACAAGGTATTTTCTGAACATGCGGGGGGGGGGGGGAGGGGGGAAATGAATACTCCTCTGAAAAGCAAGCAAACTAAACCCAAATAACTGTCTGAGAAGTGACATTTCACTTAATAGCTGCAAAAATGCAAAAACATTAATTTCACTTTTAAAAAGCACAGTAGATTTCTGTAGAATCTGGTGATCACAGATAAAAATCTGCTAACTGCCATGATGCAGCTGATGCCAGATGATCTGGCTATGACATCTGAGGGGAAAAGTCTATTTAGTCCAGTATTCAGTCACAGATTCTTTGAATAAAAGTCTAGGAAAAGGGACAAGTAAGATACTCCTTTCTTTGTAATAATCTGCTGCCTTTTGGCAATAAGAGGATTAGGGGGTTTGGACTTGTAGGTAGCTATTAAATTTGAAAAGATGCTCACTTGATAAGCAAACTAATATAATTTTACAAGTTGAGTTTACACAGCAGTTGTTGTAGTTGAGATGCATGCTTCCTGTTTTCTGCTGTCCTAATTATTTTATTTTCACAGTATGGTCCCCCCTAGTGATTCTTGTGAGGAAAGAAGCTACCCGATCCCTCAATCCAGCTAACATTTTACAAAAGCAAATTTTACAAAAATTTGCTTACAATTGTTAGCAAATTAGTTTTGCTTACACCAGATGCTTTATGTGCAATTGGGTATCAGACAATGGTGCCTGAAATATGAAACAGGTAAATTCAATGATCTCTTTTGCAAGAATCTCTTACCTGGGGGAACTACCATGAAATGAGTTGTTTTGCATAGTTGCTGCCACTCTGCAGTCCTGTCTCCTCCTCTCACACAAACCAAAAAATGTGTAAGTTGATTGCTAGATATCCCCAGTGTCAGACGCAGTAACAAGAACTGCAATGAGTATTTGATGGAAGAGAAGCAAAATCATATTTAGCAGGCTGGTTATGGCAGGCAAATATGTTAGAAAATGGACATATTATGCCTAAAAGCTTGAATGCATTAAGGTAAAAAAGAAAAAAGAGCTAACAGAAACAGCAGAAAATACAGTGAGAAAAATACTCCAACAATTAGCTATGCCACTGACTTGGTTTCATGGCCCTCTGAAAGTTATGCAACTTACTATGTTTCAGTTTAAAATACTATAATATTTGCCTGCAGTACCACACAGAAGATTTGAATGTCTAATTGTTTATAAAACATTGTGTGTTTCTATATTTAAAGACCATGCCTGTGAACATGTCCTGTGAATTAGGAAATGCATGGTGATTAGTCAAACTACAGAAACCTGACCTCACCTGAAAGAAAACAAAGCTGTTGAATAAACTGCTACTTTTCAGGTTGCATATCTTATATATCTATATATGCTTTTTAAAAGTATCTAAAATCTCAAACAAATGTTTTTATAATCTGAACATTTTTAGGTTTTTTCCATCTAACAGAAATTTTGTATCATGGGTGTGGGAGACGCAGTATGCAAAACTTGGCTGATACAGAGAGTGCTGTTCCCTGAAGATACCACATCCTTTGATCCAGCTACAAATTCCCTAACTCTGGAAAGTTGGCAAATGCCAGGTACTATTCGCAGGTAGAAATTTTCATGCAGCCACCCTGTTTTGAAGGATAAGAGCACTGAACAATATGGCTGAAACGTTTCCATGCCAGTCACCTTCAGTACCAGAGAACAGTCAGTAGTGTATTAGGCAGTCAGAGCTCCTAAGAAAAAAAAGAAGTGTAGTGAGAAGACAGCAACGTTACCTTAATTAAATTTTCAGTAAACATTTCCTAGATATCAACAAATAGTCAGCATGTAACTACTCAAGAAACATGACTATGTCCCCCAGATAATCCATAAAATACTACTTACATATCTAGGCACCTATGAGAAATGATATAGCTCATCCCAATGTCTTTCTCTAACTATGATCACAATTTTAGAGGCTGTAGGACACTGATCACACTTTGGCATTCAATTCATTATTCTTACGAGACACAGTGAATTTCATATTCTCAAGGCTGTTTTTAGAGTCATAACCAAAGCTCCAACCAGACCTCTCTTGATTATTTTGCTTCACACTCTGCATTTTTTCTGGGTGCTGGAGACAGCCATAAGTCCAGAGAGGAATAGATAGATTTAATTCTTCTGCCCGCTTTATTAGTTTTTATTAATATAAATCTACTAGAAAATGTCTTTCTTGCTACAGTTATATTTCACAGGATCAGTTCCTTGCTGGTCAAATCACTTCACCCCCATTCTCTGTCTCATGTGATCCCATCTGATAGACGGCCTCCTTCCTTCACAGTCTGTGATTTCCTTACTCTGTTCAACAAGCTGCTAACAGCTAAGTTGATCAATAGATATGAAAGCAATCTTGAACCCAAAGGTGCATCTCAACTTAAAAATCTTCCTTCATTCCTTTCATCAGTTACAGCTGCCCTCCTCATTTTATCATGCTTCAGGTAATAGCAGAGCCAAGCAGAACTGGGGAAAAAACAACTATTTAAGATGCCACAGGTCTGCTCTGTTATGGAGCAGTGTTTTATCTATGAGTTTTCAACAGAAATATAGCAGAAAGTACAAGGGAAGAGATGTGATTCCTGAGAAGAAAAGACAAAAGAAAGATGTAAAATCAAGAAGAGGGGATTTTTTTCTTAGACATAATTACAGAGGAATAGAACAGAACAAAAGTATCATTTGTCCCTAATGCTGAGGAGAAGGAGGAAAAAAGTTTGTTTGGCAGAAGACAGCTTTACTGAACATGCTTACTGAGGGAGCAGCCAGCTACCAGTAGTCACCTATACAGAGCCACATGTCTCTGGTTAAACTGGGGCCAGATATTCTTATCCCAGCATGAGTCCTGGAATCTGACACATTTCTCACAGACCAGACTCTGAGATGTGCACACTACTGTCACAGAGATGGCATTCAGAATTTGTATTACGTTCTGTTCACAGTGCCTTGCATTTTGCTGTAGAAATAATGAAGATTTTTATGTATTCATAAAGGGCAACGTTCCCAGGATTCTGGAATGGGTCAACCTGCTAATGCCAGGCAAGAATCTGGCTATGTACTGAAAGAAAATGTGACAAGGATGACTGTGACAATGTCTCTATGCACTTCAAATGAAATTGTGTGCTGACAATATGCTGAGGAGCAGATATGTCCTAAAAGAAGTTATAGGATCTCTTCATGGCTATGAAGTTCAGTCTGAAATATTCAATACAGGCCTCAGCTTTGAGGCACACCAATATAAAGAGCAGAGGGACTCTTTAATATTTCCATCCAGTTCCACTCATTCATCTACTCCAAACCACAAGTAGGATGGAAATGAATCAGAACAAACATATCAGATTGTTTGCAGGTTATGTCTCCAGCTTGCACAAACCCATTCCTGCCTCCTCCTTCTTCTTTCATTGGCTCTCCTCCCCCCCCACCACCAGAAAACAGCTGCCCTGCTAATCTTTTCCAACCAGCAGGTTGCCCTGCTATGTACCATCAGTTCCTTTCTAAGATGTGCAACCAACTGCCTTATACTAATCTACTTCAAAGGCCCCATGAAAAAATCTTTCTGTCACTGTTTCCTGTCTTTCTTCACTCAGATTTTCACTAAGTCAGACCACAAAAACTTGGGGCTGGGCTTCTACACACATCACTGAATGCACTAATACTTCAGAACATTCAGCTCTGCCTTGTCACAGTGAGTTAATCAGGCAAAGCTGAAAATGCAAAATCATGGGAGGGTTTAGATAACGGCAAAACACAAACTGCACTACGTGAGAATTATGCCCACATTAGATGTCTAAAATATTGCAGACACATATAATGGTGATTCAAGAGGAATACTTTAGAACATTCAGGCATTTGGATGTAGCCACCAAACTACAACAACTACAACAAACTACAACCATTCTTTGTGCCAGAGGCACATCAGGCATCAGACATCAAATGAGTGGCAGAAGTAAAGGTGAAGAGAGGTAATGCAAGACAAATCACTGAAAACTTAGAGTTGAAGATCCCTAAATTAAGAAATGAAAATCAGTCTAATTGATCTAAGTGGTGAGCTAACACAGCATGGCAGTGAGCAATACAGCACAGGATTGAAGGTCTTTAATGTAAAACATCACTCTAAGGATTACTGCTTTCATCATAAGTCAACGTTTTCCAAGCATTTACATAGGATTTTTCATTATGTCTTTTGTGCCTGTCTATCAAATTCATTGACATGTGTGGTTTGGATACACACATTTTCACTGCGTTCCTGCTGTAGGCTGTATGTTTTGGTTTTTTTCTTTATGGTGTTGAACAGCTGCCATTGTCCTTCATAAAGATGAGAAGATTTTGGTTACAGAGAAATTGATCCCTGTTTAACCTGTACCTGTCACAGAGAGATTCTGTGAGGCTTAATTTTATGTTTATGAAGTACTTTGAGATACTCTGATGAAAAGGACGCCTCTTAGTAATGATTTTGTTTTAACTTACCAAAACAATGTTACTCAATTGTAGCATGGTAGAACCTGGAAACTCCAAGAAAAATCACAGCTCCATGGAGTGTAACACTTTAAGAAGACATAGTAAGAACTTGTTTGGTATCTTAAGCACTTACAGTCTAAATAGAATAAACAAGCACAGAGTAGGTAAACATACAGGGCTACAAGCATCTTGCATAAAGAATCAAAGTTAACAGGAAAACTGGAGAAGGATTCCAGGATTTGATGTCCACATTTACTGATCTCTTCAGAAAAAAGAAAAAAAAAAGTCAATAGTCAATTCTCTTTCACACAGGCTTTAAAGATTCAAAGATTCACAGAGCTATTTAGTACAATAATTATTTACAGAGGTCACAATGAATAACATTCCAGTCAGGTTCCCCCACAAAGTTCTTTGCTCCTGCTATTTATAATTTTTCTCCATATTCCACACAGATTATTATGTTAGAAAAATAATTTACTTCAAAGAGAAAAGTCTTGGAAATACTCTCACATTTCACAGGACATTTAATAGATATGTTTCTTGTGCATGCAACGGTGTGGTAATTAATTATGGTCAATCTCTTTAAAAGATATTCAAAGTGCTTAGCTCCTCCAATGCATTCTCTCCATGTTACCCTTATACAATAAAGCTTCCAAACCTGGCTGGAGATATCTGAAACTGAACATTTTTCTTCTGTCTACTATTGGAAAAAAGTCACCCCAACGAGCCTATCAGACTGACAAATACAATGACTAAAATGCAATCTTTAACAATCTCTGTTGAAAGAATGGTGTCTCCTTTCTTTGTTATTGTACAACATCACTTTTTCAGATAACCCCCTGGCAGCTGTGAACAAAGATTTCCAGTCTCTTATCTATTTCAGTCACATAAAGGGCTGAATCATCATCATCTCTAGCTCAGTTTTAACAGTGCACATGATGCATAATACAAGAGTTTGCTAGAAAAACTCAGATTTTGCATTATTTTTTTAATTTATCCTATAAAGTTGAAAATAGTGAGTTTATTTTGTATTTTTTATTAAAATATTCTTTTTTCCTTTAGCCATTGGAAAGATTTTTCTCTATAATTTCTCTAAAGAGATGATACTAAAAAAGCCACTTCATCACTCCTTTAAACTATTTGGCAATAAGAACAGGCATGTAAGAAGACCACTTCTCATCACTTTTTCCATGTTTCCAACAATATTTTGATGAACTGCAAGACAGACCACAATTAATCTTTCTATTTTTGTGATGTTTTAAGGTATGTGTTTCTTTAAAATATTGATGCCATTTAGACATTATATAGGCAAGGACAAAGCATAAGATGCAGCTGTGTTTTCTTGTACTTGGCCTGTATTTGGTACTTCCATCATTGAGGGAGTCTTTGAGGAGCTGAGAGAAGAATAATTTGTACTCAAATTGTTGATGCCCCTGGACCAAATAATTCTGCAACAGAAATTCTGAAATGTAAGTAAGTGTAACAACATAAAGTATTTCATGCTTTGCAAAAGTAAATCGATGAGATACTTCAAAGATATAATAATCCTACCAGGCTCCTTAACTGCATAGCTTTCCATGAACCTGGGTATCCCTTAGTGTCTAAATGCCATACGGTATGGTTGAAGTTTAAATGAATTCCAGAAAACTTTCTCTGTGGTCCTTGTTTGACAGGAGTTAATCAGTGCTTAAAGAGATCACTGAGAAGTTCCACAGAGCCTGTAGCAGCCCTCACTGAGGTTTTGATACTGACCAAATATCTCTCTAGGTGACATGGTGTATTTGTATTTGTTTGTCCCCATGAGCCTCTGTAACACAGACATTGTCCTGCTTAATGCAGAGAAATGTTATTTCAGGCAATGGTTTGTAATCTTGTCTTCAGCCTTAGATACAACCTTGCTCCTTATAATTGAAATGAGTACAAAAGATAGAATGCCTATTTTTTCTGTAGGACATTTCAAAATAGGCAGCATCATTGGTGCTGCAAATCCAGACCTGAAATAGCAGATTTCAGTAGGCACAGGGTGTTTGACAAACACCAAAGCTGTCTGGGATGAGATCAGTTTAGATGCCACTCTCTTTGCCACTGGGACTGTCCTCTCCAAAAGTATTCTGAGTATTTTATCTGAATTAATTTTCATCACAATCACTGCTGTGGAGGTCAAATTAATGTGTTTGGAAAGTTCAGTAACTACAGTTCGATCTGAACAACCCTTCAACTCTCATTTCTAATGAAAAAGAGTTGCATACAGAGCTCCTAAATGCAGCACGACTCCCTCCCAAGAAACTTTATATGTTGTGCCTCTTCCTATTTGTTGATTTGTTGCTTGACAAGGAAAAATTAACACCTGGTATCCTATGATTATCAGGCAGTTTTTTCTTCATTAAAAAAGGAGAAGAGCTTTTCTTCTTGAAAAAAAAGCAAGCAGCTTTTTTTGTAGAAGTAGGAGATTTTTTCTTGGGTTGTTTTGTTTGGGTTGTTTTTTTAAAATTATTATTATTTGATGAAAAAATACTAAAAAAGACAAAGACAATGGAGCATTTTGAATGAGATAGAGGAAGTAAACGTTCTTTAGCAGAAAAGTTAACCACTCAGGATTTCTGAAGAGAACAGAGGCTCACCCTTACATTAAAAAAAAACAAACAGAGAAGCACAAAATGACAAAACAGTCTTAACAGTCAAAGCCATTCCACAGAATCAAGCATAGCACATACAGATATATGGGTCCCATAGTACCATAGAATCATTAAGGTTTGAAAAGAACTCTAAGAGTATGGTTTGGGTCCAACTGTCAACCCAATGTCACCATGCCAACTAAACTATGTCCTGAAGTGCTACGTCCACGTGGTTTTTGAACAATTCCAAGAATGGTGACTTAACTACTTCTCTGGGAAGTTTGTTTCAATGTCTGTCCACTCTTTCAATAAATAATTCTTTCCTAATATTCAATCTGGACCTCCCCTGGTGCAATTTGAGTCCATTTCCTCTTGTCCTGTCACCTGTTACACAGAGGAAGAGACTGAACCCTATCTCACTACATCCTCCTTTGAGACAATTGTAGAGAGTAATAATGTTTCCCCTCAGTCTCTGATGAACAACCACACCCCTACTCCTGGTGGCCACCCTTTTTCTGATGCAGGCCAGGATGCTGTTGACTTTCTCCACCACCTGGGCATACTGTTGGCTCATGTTCACCTGGGTGGTGACCAGCACCTCTAGGTCCCCTTCCTTTGGGCAGCTTTCCAGCAACTCTTCTCCAGGCCACTAGCATTGCATGGGGTTGTTGTGACAGAAGTGCAGCACCCAGCCCTTGGCCTTGTTGAACCTCATACAGTTGACCTCAGCACATTAAACCATCCTGTCCACATCCTGCTGTAGAGCCTTCCTACCTTCAGATCAACACTCACACCGAACTTAGTATCATCCACAAACTTACTGAGAGTGCACTAAATCCCCTCATCCAGATCATTGATGAAGATATTGAATGAGACATGCCACAGTACTGAGCCATGGGTGACATCACTTGTGAGTTTCTGCCAGGTGGAGATAACTTCATTCACCACAACTCTCTGGGCTTGGCCATCTATACAGTTTTTAACCCAGCAAAGAGTGTACCTGTCTAAACCATGAGATACCAGCTTCTCTGTGGGAGACAGCATCAAAGGCTTCACTAAAGTCTATGAAGACAACATCCCATCCAGCATTGGGATATACTGTACCAAGAAGACACAAGGATTTTATACAAGTGTTTGTTGGTACAAAAAACCCAACCCAGTTGTACCCCTAGTTTAACACAGCAAAGCCTCACCTGAGTAAGTCATAATATTCATACTATAGTCTCTAAAGTAATATTTTTTATAAATTGATTTACTTAACACATCTGCCTTTTAAAGGATGCTCTGTGGCTTCCACTTGCTCTTTTGTGCAGAGAAAACAACATCATACTGAGATTTCAAGTGTTGTAGCAATTATTAAAATGAGAAAGATGTTGTTCTAGGATTTTCAGGGACATTGTACTTCACAATCTTCAATTTTACAATTAGGATAACTTCAAATGCATTCATAACCTTAAGAATGTCAACATGCTTCCATTATCTACTGTGTACATATTATTTTGAGCCTACTTCACACAGCAGAATATATTAATTTATTTAGATTCTGATAAAGTGGTCCTTCAGCTACTGTTAAGGACTTAAAGCCCTCATGGAAGTCTTGTACTGATAAGTATTTTAAAATACTGAAAAATCATTAAGTGTTAAACAATAACTTGCATATTTTTCTGTTGGTTCATTAACACTTTTTGATTAAGAAAGACAAGAGAAAAAGATAAGGCACAAAACTTATGGAGATAACACTAAAAAGCTAACATTCTCTGGCACTTAACAGCACACTAGGGCATATTTTTTTTATATTTCTTTTAAAATTTGTAAAAGAATAGAAGGAAAATAAAAATCTGAGACAAAAAAGGGAGAATGAACTTGGTTTTTTATCCTGCTTTGAACATGATGGTCAGACATGATGGATGGCAGCCCTTGCACATTCACTGTTTCTGTCTGATAGGAGGGTCAGCCTCAAAAAGTGACTTACTGTGTAGGGATCTGAAAAATGGATCTTCTGGGAGTCATGCCCTTTTACATTATTATGAAAGTGTCCAACAACTAGTACCCAAGTCTCTCTCCCTTCAGCTTTCAAATGACTTCAAAGCTGATATGGCTTGCCCCAGGCAGGCACTCATTAAGCTATGTCTGTAAAACTGCTTGAAGTACAACTGTCTTCTGAAATGGAATTATTTAAAAATGGCATCATGCTTTCTCCTCAGCTATTCTCTTTTTTGCACTTAGACCCATGCTGTATACTTCTGAAACAAAATTCTTTTTTTTTTTTCTTTTTTTTTTTTTCCCTCTTAATGTTTTTACTATCAGTACACAAAGTAAAAAAATGGGATTATGTTGCACAGTAACAATGGTGTTGTGGTAAATAGTCACATTTGGGCAATTAATTCCATTGCCATCATACTGCAGACATCAGATATCCTGTAGCATATAGTATGTCTTTACTAATTGTTTTAGTCATATGTTCCCTGTCTATTCCAAATTCAGATATTTACATCCTGACTTCTCGCAGGTGTATAGTTCCCAGGCCTGCCAGGGTTTTTAACCATGTTGCCATTCATCCCCTATTTAAAGGGTAAGGGAATCACTGATTCATTGGGCCTATTTCTTTGAATCTCCTGAAAGGGATAGGACAGAGGCAAGATTACAGGCACTCACAAGAAAAAAATCCAAATCAAATATTTTATTTGCAATCTGAGGACATTGGATATAAGAATGAGAACGTTTTAATAACCTAGGATGAATTGTATCACAATATGACTTGCACATGTGATTTTAGACTCACAAAATTCAAAATATTGTCAACATTTGCCATAATAAAGTTCCATAGATGTAAACCCTAGTGAATGACCTACTAGGAATAGATTATTAAATATACTTCTTATTTTCTTTGTTCAAAAAAATCTTGAGCATTTATTTTACCCTTATTCAGATTTTTTGCAAAGAATTTTCCCTCTGCAGAAAGCAAAAATTGAACATTCATGTGGATTTAGACAGAAACTGGTCAGATCCACATGAATAGTAACACTTGTCAATATTTGCCTATGCAGTAAGGAGCAAAGTGGGAGGTGAAGAGAAACACAGTAGAAAAGGAGGGTGCTCACCTGATTCTTTTGGTATTAGTTTTTCTTGGCAGAACCAACACCAGCTGGGAGCTCACAAAGAATAAAGTTGTTTGTGGAAAATTAAATCATCCATAAAGTCAGTAGAAAATGCTTTTATGAACTCAAGTGCCATAGTTTTTAAAACTTCATTTCAAATACAGAAATGTACCTGTGAAAAGCCACAACATAATGTTATGCAACATTTGGAAAGCCTTTTTTCTGTTTCTTATTACTTTGAAATGTACTACCATCTTTCAAAGAATCATTTTTATGATGACAAAGATGAAGACATACTGAAAATATTAAGAAAAAAAAAAAAGACACAGTGTATTATGAGTGTTTCAAATATGTTCTTATGTAGGCTACTATGCAGGAGTATGGTATTACTCATATCTTGTAATGAGGATACACATTTAAGTACCTCATCTGCTGTTAAGAACATATATGGTCAGTTAGAGAATTAGGGACTTTTCATGGTCCCTAATGGTTTTCATGATCACCAACTTCCACTGCTCCTGCCCTCCCCTCAAAATACATTTTTGAGTCAATGAAGCCTCAACATTTTAAACAAGTTGTAAAGAAAAAAAGAAAAGACAGTGAGTTTTAAAACCAAACCCTTGTATATTAATGGACTGTGTGGCAGACTATGTAAGGCAGTGCAACAGGAAAAAAAAAAGACTGACATGCCTTTTCCTAAAATGTCTATTCTACCTATGTGATGCACAATAAGCAAACAAAAGTATCCTGTCTATTTTGGAATGAAAGAATGAAATCTGAGTGCACACTTGTATAAGTCTGAGGTTGCTTATTTTAAATGGTAAATGGAAGAGAGACCCATACCAACATCATGAAACACCAAAGAAATCCCCTGGGAAAGGCCCAACACAGGTCATTACACCCACTGTCCCTCCATCTGGTTAAAACAGAAGCAAGGAAGTTTTCTAGTCTGCCACCTAATTAATAAGAGCACAGTTCCAGAATTCATTTGCAGCTCAGTACTAATGAGTATATATTGACAGCACGAGTTTCTATTTTGGATGTATTAGTGAATATAATTGTATTCCATTCTCAGTGACTGGCATTTTGGATCACACATCATAAAAGAGGGTGGAGATAAAGTTTTCTTCTCAGAAGAAATTCAGTGTTTGATACCAGGATTCCAAAACAGCAGCCAAATCAAATTGTTGGAACTTAACACTGTGAAGCACTTCTTTCAAACCACTTGATGATTTTGAAAACCTGAATCCATCTCTTATTAAAAAACCTCTTAGTGTTTTTTCAAATCCATATGGAGCATTAGTCCAAACAAATATCTAGAATTAAAACTGGTAAAGCCTACTGGAAAGTCTTTCCACAAAAAGAACAGACATGAAATAAAGCAAATTTTTTTTTTAAATAGTATCAATTTCTCTCTTTGTATTTATAGGAATCCATATGTTTTATAAGCTGTAGTTTTCTATAGATCCATTATTTTTTCCATTTTGTTTTATAACCTAGGATGAATTTAGAATATGTAATTTCTGAAGTTGCCATTAAGTATAAAAGAAGAAGCAGTGTTTGTCTTCGTTTTACAGGAAAAATAATGAAAATATGTGAACATTTTAGTGCTTTCAAATAAAGGGTCTTTATCCATTTCTGTAGTACAGTGGTTCTCCTCTACTTCTGTGTATTGTCTTCAGATGCATAAGCATTGCAGGATGAGGAAACAGCATTGCAGCTTATCTGATGCTCATCAACAAGAATTTTAAATCACTCACAACTGAGATTCCATAGAATTGCATCCCATCACAGTGGAAAGAGATGCTGAAAGCAAATATCAACACAACATTCAGAGGCTGGTATAGACATCATGAGGGCAACACCAGACATTTTGAAGGCACCAATTCCTTTCATACAAGTTTTCAGACTACCTTAAAAACCTTGGCCCTCTGATACAATGGAACTACTATCTGTGAGGAAGTATATGCACGTATCACTTCACAAGTAAGTTGGGCAAAATGACATACAAGACAGCTGAATATTTCTAAGCATATTCAGAAAGGAAGATTAATTAGGGAAACAGAATATATCTATATGTGTAATCAGTAATAACTGATTTTTTACAACTGACCCCCTGACAATTTACAAATGTAGATGTTAGTATTCAGTGCTGGTCACTAAATTCTTTAAAATTAGTACTTACAAGTACTGTAATTAAATATCAAGCTATTACCATACTTTTTTTCTCTACTTTTCTAAAGTTAATTACGTATAAATGTACAGGGTATAAATTTTACTTTCAGCTACTAAATCAATGTAAAGAACCAATCTTCTGTAGAATGTCAAATTAGGTTTTTCTTTTTCTTAAAGATGGGATTTCCTGAAGCCAGTTTTAGTTCTATGCAGTATGTCACGATATGAAATCACAGCAAATAAGAGTCACAAAGAAATTTTTCATGAAGTTTAGGTCCATGTTCTTGCTTATCTGTGTCCATGCCTACCTAGAGCACACAAACATCTACAGTCTCAATAAAATATTTTGATAAAACAAGAAATTATACCCTCTAAGCTATGCTTCCTTATTATCTCCTAATATATCATATCAAAACACTGATACTTGCATATTTAAGTAGGAGCATATTGCAGTATTTGATGACTTCATGACACATATGCCAGCATGAAAATACACTAATTTACATTCTAGGAGACATTATGGCAAAGATAATCAAAGGTACTGACAAATGAATCCAACTAGCAAACCTCCTTTAATGCAGGTATTTTTTTACCAATACGAAGGTACATTAGTAGGTTAGAACTGATGTTTCCTATATTGAGAAGAATTTCAATCTATATGACTAAAGAACACATCTCCTTTAGGTTCTCTTGGTCCAGGATTTGCTACCAAAGGAAAAAAAATTAAATTTGTTTGATGCAACATGCCCCATTTATCTTTAAAGTAAATTAAAAATCTCGACAGTCTTAAAAAAAAAAAGAGCATTTATCTTTTGCAATTTATAAAACAACTCCACATATACATCTTGATCAGAAATATTTAAAATAAAATATTCAAATTATTTGTGTAGGAAAAATGAATCCCGATAAACCCAGCATTTTCAAAAAGCATTATGTCTAACTGTAAAAATAGTAAAGCATTTAGAAGAGAAGGCTGAAAGAAACAGCATTGGTGAAAGCTGCGGTTTGTAATTGCAAAGTTAATTATCTTTCCTAAACCATCAGTTGTCACTTAGATAGACCAGATTCTAGCAGGCTCTCAGGGGACTGACTTTATTTCATTCCTAATGGCTTGGGACCCACCATTTTGCTGTCTCTGAACATTTGGTCACTGAATGCACCATTTATGGAGTATTGTTTAATTAAGGACAAATTAAGAGAACTGTGCACAGAATTTAATTTCATATCCTGTGTAAATTCTTTTAAAGAGGGTACTAACTATAGGCATTATAACTTTTCATTATCCACTGCTTCTACAAGGTATTGACAATTTATTGTTTGCAACAGTTAAGAGTTTTGTTTACCCTTAGGGGAATTCTGCTGGCACTGCAGTTTTTTGCCTCATCATTCCCTTAACCCCCTATATACCGCTTTCACTAGTTTGTAGTGATCCATGTATTTTAAAAATGCACTTTTTTCAAGTATTTTCAAATATATTTCCACACCAAAACAAAAAACAAGGCTAGAAGATATACTATATTCATGTGCAACAAATGGGAATTACTACAGGACTAGTGTAAACTACCTTGTAGGCAGCCAAAATTCAAGGAAACCCCTTACATCGATGATTCTGAACAGAAAGTGTGAATGTACATAGAGCTAGAGTATCCATTGCTGTGCTGATTCTCCTGGTATCTTTATTTCACTTCCACAGGTAGGATGCTGTCTTCATGAACTGGTTCTTCAGGTACTGCATGGGAAGGTTGCTTTTCTTTTTCCACCATGCTCACCCAGTCCTTCTGCTTGAGCTTCATGATCAGTTTGGACATTAATGCAGCACAATGACTGCAACATCATAAACATAAAGAAATTGACATTTACTGAAATCAGTTATATGTTGTCTAGTTATATTTATATTTACTAACTACAAAATTATTGCATCTGAAGTGAAGAACCAATTCTATTTTATAATCATAATAGCACATAGCTTGAAAGCAAATATTGCAAGGCTTTGAAAGCAACAATCTGTCTCCAAAAAGCAAAAACATGTTTCTACAATATTTTAAACATCACAGAGATGCATACTCTGGAATAAAGTCATTCCAAGCAGTTCAAAGCACAGCTCAAACCCTGCAAAGACCATTCTAAGCTCTATCTAGAACACAAGTGATCACAACTGTCAAACATTCTTGGTGTATTTATGGGTTGAGTAGAAGCAAATACAAATTATGACTCCAATCAGCAAAGAACTCTTACATGTGAGGTAGAAACAGTTTTCAAACTCAAAGACATCCATTGTCTTTACACTAAAACAGTGGCAGTACCTGATTTGTTCAGGGGGACTGTATAACCAGAGAGATTAAGTCAGCAAAGAAAGTTACAGCTCTACAGAAAGGAAGACTGTGCTTTCATTCCACAGTAGGCATCTTTGCTACAGTTTGGGGTACCTGCTCTCTCTCTATGTTGTGGCTGCTTTGGCTGAAGAACTTTGATAGTCTCCCACCTCCATCTTAATACTTTTGATACTTCCAAAAGAACAGTAAATTGAAAGGCTTACGAAGTGCCAACAGCTGCAGGAAGTACCAACCAGGCTCACCAGCAGACAAATGTTCCAGGTCAAATTGCTGTCATGTCCATATTCCAAGAAAATTCTTAACCACTGGTCAAGGATTTGGAGGTGGCAGAGGACAGCAGAGGAGTCCACTCTGTTTTATGTAATTAAACGTGTCTTAATCTTTCACTCAGTCCCTTAAAGACACAAGATTCTTGCTGTATACCAATACTGCAAGAATACTAGTATAGAATCCTAATAAAATTAATGCTGTTTGCACATCTTTACTTCCTAATTTATTTTTTATAAGGGTGCCAAAGTTGATGCTGTAAATCATTAGTATATATTTAAAAGCTCAGCACAGAAAGCATTGTTGTTTTTTTCTCTCCAGATATAGCTGCCTATTGCTGAGGAAACTGGATCTTCAAAACATGTCTTGGTGGAGAATGAAGCATTTAATTTTTTTTAAGGAAGCTCATTTGTCTGCTCAGAAAAAGCATATGAAATTTCACTGCAAAAGCAATTATAAGACAAAATTAGCACTAAGAATGAAGGGACTATCTTAATGATGACTGTAGCATCACTGGCATGACATTATAATACTGTAAGAATTATACAGCATCCAAAACCTGTCAAATGAGATTTAGGAATATAGTTCAGAAGTTATCCCCCATTGAGTTACTGTCCATAATCCTGATACAAATTCTGCAAATTGATCATGTGAGGTAGTCCATATGCTAAGGGTAGCATATAATTTCAAAGCTGTCAGTTTTAATTTCTGTTTCATTAATTTTCCCATAAGTCTACAGACATACATTTCAGAGGATATATATCAAGTAGGTTGTATCCACACAAAGAAGCAATAAAGCTATGGCTTATTCTGATACTCTTCACCATGAAGAGTTCACACAGTGGAAGGAATAAGTATAAATGCTATGTTTTGAACAACAGGCAGGAAGATCTAAATCCTGGAGGATCAGAGATGAAGGACAATGGTGCGACACATTGACCAAAGAGGAAAACATGTATTTTTGTGAGCATGCAGAGGCAGAGCAGTGTATTTGAATAAGAGGTCTGCCCCTGCTCCAGTTTTTCACTCCTACCATTACACTATCTCTCTTAAAGAAAAACTATGAGAGTTTATCCCTTTGCTGACAAAGGAGCTATGACCACGCAACCTGGTAAAAGAATGCCTAAATATCTTATTGAACACCTGTCTGTGACTGATTTGTTGAAAGAGGAATGATGTACAAAAAGATAAATGGATAACTGGCCCAAATTTTGTTTTACAGTTCAAAGCAATCAAGTAAACATAAAAATAAGCAGAAAGAAATTGCCTGTTATTTTCTTTTCCAGTATGGTGGTTTTTAGAGGATTGTCATCTGCTGCAGCAAGGCTGTGAGTACCAGAACTAAGCCATGTAAAACAAAATCAGTACTTTTTCCACTACACTGAAATTTGTACTGTAAACATATTTCTACGCCTTAGATCTAAGTTGGATGATTATGAGGATGCTCTAAAGCCCTTGGAGAAACAACATGACAGGAAAGCTGGGCCAATGGCTCACCCCATATTGCCTGTCTTTGCCTTTATCATAGGTACCCATCTTTAATTCCTATGCCAAAGACAATGGGACTCTGACATATTCTCACTATAGGCATATACACTGACAAATAGAATAGTATGAGAGACTGAAAATGGGAATCTTGATTGTTCACAATATGTAACTGCTCTCCCACCTTTGTCTGTGATAGACTTCTCCACTAACACCCAGATACCATCCTAGACATAGTTCATCCTCAGGCCAGCTTCCAAAATGCCTATGATGAAAACACCAGGGGTGGTTCTATCTTCCCTATGTTACAAGCTACTTTTCCTCATGTATTTTTTTCAGCAATTCTTCATCCCCTCAAAAAAAACCTCTTCAAAAGTCAATGGTGCAGGATATTATAAATAGTAAAATTACAGGTCCAACCCCTTCTCTGACTTGGCTTCTGCGGAGCATTTCTGATATGAATCACTGAAATAGCTTAATAGTAGAGTCAAACTCATTTTTAAATATCTGACAATGTAACAGAGACAATTAGATCATGCCTAATCTAAGATTGGTCTAAAAATTTGCTGGCACCATGGATTCAATTAACACAAAAATTTATATTTAGGTTGGTATTCTATGAACAGTGCAGTAGGTATAATACCACTGCAAAATAAATTAATTTATTGAAGATAATTATGTTGCAACGAAAATGGGTCTTGATAATTGACTAAAAAAAAATGCTAATAAATCTATTTTTCAAGAGTAATTCAAATTCCAATGTTCTTTATTTCAATCTTTCCTGTCTTTCACTCTTCCTCTGATAATTCTTCTTTAGAATAATTATATAGTAGCTCTGTCTACACATCAACTCTCAGATCCCGAATGTGCTTTAGGCCATCCCATGACCACAAGCACAAATCGCTAAACTTTCATCCAGTGATTTAGCTCTGGATCTGTAGAAACACTGAGGCAGTGCTTAAGATCAAAGCACTGGCTCTTCATAAAGTACCATCTGGATTCTGCAGCTAAGCTTCAAACCTTGGACATCTTACTATCACATAAAAATCAATCACACGAATAGCAGCACCATTTAGTTTCTCCCACGTATTGAGTGTGACTGCTTGCATACAGCTCTGCCCTCTCACTGTCTGTGCATCTAGCAAGGCAGGCAGGCAAAATGAATGAGAGCAACTGCTATTAAAACAATTCTCTATCAAGAAAATAAACAATTTCTGTTAATGATCTTCAAACTACTTTCTCTAAAGCTATTATTTTCAAATAATTTGTACACATTTGATTTTTCTGTCTTCTAAAACTCCATCAGGAAATCTTGTCAGCAATTTACTGCAGGCATAGAGAATTGGATCTTAGCATCAGAAATCATCTGCCACAAAAATTTGGATGCTTGATCCAACAGTTTTGGCTCTATCACTTAAAAAAATATCTAGATACAGATAACCATTGTTAGAATACACTTGCCAAAAAAATCATAAGGGTACTTCACAAGAGTGACAGAGATCTTTCTCCCAGGTTCTACAACTTATGTTTCCAATGTCCAGGTAAGAACATCAAACTTGTGAAGCAAAGAGAAGGGACTGTTCTGTCACATCCTCCAGGAAACAGATGACCAACAGCCGAGGCTTAAGAATCACAACTGAGACTCCCATGTAAACGGGGGACCATAACTCAGCTATGCCTCTGAGGATTTAGGCCTTAAAATTTCATTTGTTAATACTCCTTGCTTACAAACGGAGCCAGTTCTTCATTCAGCCCACATGCTTCTATAGATACCTCTATATTCCCTTCTTCTTTAATGGAAGAGCTACATTTTCAATTCTGGATAGAAAAGTATTTCAGTTTAGCCATGAAGGTGAGAATTGCTCCAAGGCTGGACTCTTTCAATGGTATCTCAACCTCCTAAAGCTTGTTAATAAAAAAAAAAAAAAAAAAAAAAAAAAAAAAAAAAAAAATTAAAAGGTGGGGGCTTATTTTAATGTGATTATTTTATACTGATTGTGTCCCTTTTTGCTGCAGAAACAATCACAGTACACCATTCTTTGAAAGAAGTAGAGTTATGGAGGATTTTTCAACCAACTAAAACAACAGTTTACCTGACTCTATTCTCAGTCACAAACCATGGGAATGCTTCCCTGCAGCTTGGCAGGTGTGATTGGGAGATAATTGCAACATAGGGAGGGGCCATCATAGGACTGTAATTCTCTTCGAGACTGCAGATCTTTTTTTCCTTGTGTGTAACCTTGTATAATAATTAGTCCAATTCCACATGTCTGCTAAACTAGCTCTTATGGTTGGGTGTCTGGTTAATTGATACTGTTTTGGATTAGTGCAGGTTCTGTACTACTGGTCACAAGGAACAGGCAGAAATAATTTTTAAAGTTGAAAACGAAATCTGGATTGACTACAACCTCAGCATTTGCATCAAAGTTTTGATAAGTGGTCAATCTAATTGCTATCCTTTTCATAGAGTTCAGATATGTTGGAACTTTTAAACTGAAAATCTTCTCTCACAAAGAAATATAGATTTATGTACCACAAAATTTAAAAGATAACTAAAAAATGGAGTGAAAAAAAAAAAAATTCCAGTAGTCTCTTGACTGCTATAAATACAGATATGATAAAATAGTCAGGATGACCTTGACAGTTTAGTGCAAAAACTTGCTCTCAGCATTCGTTACATGGATTTGGAAGTAAAGCTCTATCATAATAGCCCTAAATATGTCCACAGATTGAGAATGAAGTTGAATCTCAGATTCAGATCCTGTAACTAACCATCTGGATATTAGTTACTCAGTTTTGCAAACAACTTTAGCAGGTGCCTAAATTTATATTATAAGTATTCACGGACAAAAGTTAAGCATGTTCATGGGAACCTTGGCTGAACTGCTGGCTGCATATCTAGACAATAAATCTATTTATAGACTCATACATATATAGGCCATATGATACCAAAAATCCATATTATATATGCTAACTCAGCTGAAGTCTCCTCAGTAGTGTAGGCAGAATCAGTTTTATGAAAGCAGCAATATGGGTCACAGCAGATGGGAGAAAGAGGCTAAAAAGATTCAGTGGAGGCTTCAGCGGACAGAACAGATGGGTTGTGGGGGAGAGATTGGGGTTTCTGGAGTAAGAGTGGAGCTAGAAACTCAGAGGTCAGTGAAGGTCCATGATATTCTGGGTGCAAAGTGTTTGAGAAGACTAAAAAGGCTGGAGAAGCTATGGGAGGCTTTAGTGGAGCAGAGTAGTGACAGCTATTCTCTCCTGCTCTTCTGTGACCTTGCTTCTCTTCATGGGTAATTTTCTTCTTCCTCACTGTGCTGAAGCACACGATTTCCACCTCCCATCCTTCAGTTGTCACCCATGGATCTGTCTTCATCTACTGCCCTTTTCCTGACAGGAAGGTCTGTAATGCCCTGTCCTGCCAGAGAGGGAAGCCCTGATTCTACTGGGCTACATGGCAGCAGAACATTGAAAAAGAAGGGTATCCCAGAGGTTTTAGCTCCTACACCTTCCTGAAGGAAAGGCAGACAGAAATGTGACTATCATGTCTTTAAGAAGCTGTACATCCCCAGGTTATATCCTGTTTGTTCACTCTGTGCTAACAGCAGCAGGAGAGGGAGATGTCCATGTAAAGCAGGAAACAAAGTCCTGCTGTTCAGCCTGGAAACCCAGGCCCCCTCTTTGGCATAGATGAAGCAAACAATCTGCTGTCTAAGCTGCTGCCTACCTTGTCTTTTGGCTTAACATGACTCCGTATGTGTATATATACATATGTGTGTATGTATCTAGTTTAATCCAAGAAATAATGATAAAAACACAATAATGAGTTTCCAAGTCTTATCAAGCCTATTAAGCTCCAAATAGTTCATTGAGGACCGATTTCTAAGTGCTAAATAGTACAGCTAGATTTTGCTTTTATGCAAAAATCAATGCAAACACATGAATCATTTGAGAAGCGTGCTGCAGCCTTCCAAAGTCAGTTTCTAATTAGCAATCCATTGATCCAAATAGTTAGTGCTACAAATAACACAGGGTAAAAATGTTCTGCTAATCGTATGGAAAAAAAGTCAATTTTTTTGCCCTTTACAATTAATTTCACTTCTTCCCAGCACTGAGAAAAGTGTCAAAGGTTTGCATTGTTAATATTATTTTCTATGTTCAGGAATGTTCCTCCTTTAATTTGGTCCCATCGCTTAGAAAGCTCAGATTGTACATGAGAATAAATGAAATAAAGGAAGTAGATGACACCAAACTAGGCTTTTTGGGAATATTTTTCTTACTACAAGAGTTCTTCCCCTATTGGAGGGGACGACTGTCCTAGCCTATGTTAGCCCACTACAAGAATGTAATTTGTCCTGTTACATTGACATATATGTAGAGTGGTGAAAAACTGACATCAGACTAGAAATAAAACTAACAAAAGCTTAGATTTAAAAAAAAATATATTTTTTCATAAATATAAGGCATGTTATTATGTGTAAATCCTTTATATATGACTGTCAGTTACTTGTAGAAATGTTCAGCTACCTCCTATGGGAAGCTAGGGTTCATTGCAGTTAAAAGTCATAGCAATGTCTTCCATAATTAAAGGAGATTGCAGATACCTTTGTGGATATTATTTTGATATGAGAAGGGAAATCATACCTACCTTTCTGGTTGAGAACCCTTTTTTAGATTTTCTGGGAATACAAATATTTTTCTAAGACTAAACTGAAACCTACAAAATGCCTGAAGATGTTCAACATATTTTGTTTGAGAGTGCTATGCAGAGTTTTGCATAGCAGCAGCTCTGTGAGTCTTGCACTTAAAGGACGACTGGTCCAATACTGGGTTTCTGTGTTGAAATTGGACAAAACCCAGAAAAATCCCTGGAAAAACATTGTTTTCTATTAAATTCTAAGACATTTATTACTATTTCTGTGCATTTTAACATCCCTCTTTTGTTCTGTGTAACTTTTCAGATTATGAAACTGGTAACTATGTGAAAATAGTTTTTATCTGCTTTCCATGAAAATTATTTTAAACATTTTGTAACACATACTTATTAGATTACTATTGATCTGAAAAAAAAATCTTGGTTACATAATAGGCAAAAAAGGAAAGAGAAATATGTGCCTCTGTTTTTGCTTCAATTTATACATCCTCAAAGAGAGAAATGTGAGCTGCAATGAAAGAAAGAGTGGCATCACCAGCTCAAGAATGGGTAGGACACTAGAGAGATAATTAGTGTATAGTCACTCAAATGCTGCAGAGGTCTGATCTCAGGAGTGATTAAAGCACAGCCTCTTTCTGTATTTAGAGCTCATCAGAAAAATATGACCTATTAATGCATGTAATTCAAAATAACACCTGTAAATTGTACCTGTATTATTGTAAACTAGCTATGTATGTAACATTTCTCTCTGCATTTGTCTTCTGATCAATGACAATATAGAAAAGTATTGTGTGCATCCTTGATTTCCCTATATGTATTGCCTTGGCAGACTTTAAGTTTTCAGTATATTCCCCTCAGTTATTTTCATATAGATTTGCCTCCCCTCCTCATGTGCCTGCAGGAAAGCATGTATGCTTTCTAGTATTCAGGAAAGCAAAGCAGAAGCTGTTTCAGGAAGCAGTCATTTGGTCTAATGAGATCTTTTGTACCGGGGTGCTTCCAAGCCAAACACTAGTTTGACATTTCTATTGAAACCAAACAAAAATGAATTAAGTCTGAGGCACAAATCCAATTAAACATGAAAATCTCATCAGTGAGTAGCATTCCTATGAATTCTTTAGGAGCCAGAAGCATCTTCTGATAGTTCAATTGTAGTAGTCACCTTTCAAAGTCCAGTATTTGCCTACAATTTTCAAGCAACTACCTACAGTCAAATGATGAAAGCAACAGGAATCAAAAGACTTTTGTTTCTGAAAATGTAAAGGAATACTTTCCAAATCTCTAAACAAATGGGTATTTCCCACAGAAAAATGTGAGGGTGGAAATCGCTAAACAAATTGTTCAATGTAATCGTTCAAAAGTGTGTATCCACACTTGTTTACTTATGTAATATATATGTCTGGTGTGCCTTTATTTGTTTTGCCTATCTCTCCTCTTCCAGGTTCACAGAAACACTGATAATTGACAAGATTTTGACCTGAACTTTTGAGGTTGCAACTGGAAGCCAGTGATACCTGACACACAAAGTCAAATGACCTTGCTATGTGCCTTAAATGTTATTTCAGAAGTAATACAGAAAAGCAAACTGTAATGTCTTCAGCTTTGTTTAAAACCTTTGTGTCAAAGTTCTGAGACTACTGCACAAAATGTGAGTCCCTAATATTGCTGCTGTTTGGAAAGACACAAAGCCACAATGAAGTCATAGATCACATCATTGATATTTAAGTCCGAGAGAGAATGTTGCAAACCCTAAACTTCCATAGCTATATAGCAGAGCAGATCAAGGAGAGGGTTCTCTGAGTATGATGTTTTTCCAGAAACACTTGTTCCCTGAAAATTGTTGCCACACTGCCTTAGGTGACTGCACTTTGGTGTGCAGGGTATTGTAATCCCAATTCTGGGTCAAATAAAATTCTTTTATATTGAATTCTGCTCCCTGACCCCTCAACTTTATTCAATTTTCTAAATTTCTTTGTGGATTGGGCCTTAATATTTATGAATATCCTAAAATCCCACTGAATATAGGTGATCTGATGCTTACATATATACCTGTTTCTCTACTAGACACAAGCAATAAACAATATTAATTCACTTAGTGAATAAGTCTCAACAGGAAAAAGCCTTTTTTTTATGTTTAGAAAGTAAAACATAAATAAATTATATTAATAAATAATGTAAGGCCAAATAGATGTACATGTGCCTGACGTACAAAACACATTCATTTTCTATTGAACATTTAACAGGAAAACAAAGACAATTACTTCAAGTGTAAATAAAAAAAAAAAAAATAAACCAAAACTAAACAAAGTTTTCTTTGGAGAAATTTCAGCGTTAAGATCAAAGAAGCTGCCTGTTATTGTTGCTAAATTACAGGGACACAAGACAACATATATTGCCACACAATATTTACAGTGAAATTTCCAGTAATTTTTGCCATGATTCAATGAGCTCAGAAGATTGTTAATTAACATCTTAGCTCCAGAGAAGTTATCTGAGGGTTACCCTGGTATTGCTAATACAGTAAAAAGATTAGAAGCACATTACTATAGCAAATCCTTATAGTAAGATATTTTTGACGTGGAACAAATAAAACTCTTAAAGTATTTCTGCCCTTGACATCTCTAGCCACCCAAAGCTGAGAGGAAAAAAAAAAATCTTGTTATAAAAGCCATACTTTAAAATGTCTCATGAAGAAGACACTCAGCATTATAACCCTCCTCTCTACTGATGCAGTCACAAGGGATTAGAAGCAATCAGATCAGAAGTGGAGAAATACAAGTTGTAGTATATGAATTACTTCCCAAGTCTAAGGAAGAAACATAGCAATTATAGCAAAAGTTAATATTCCCTACCTCTATGTAGGTAAAGAATGAAGAAATAGTGCTGTCCTTTAATGGACTCATTAGCCAAAAATCCTCAAAGTGTCAGAAGTGTTTTTAATGATGGTATGCTACACAGTATGACCTTCCTTAAATTTGTATTGTTGATGTATCCAGACAAACTGCTCCTGTGCTTCTGATACGTATATACATCTAATATATCCTTTTGGTATTATACTCTTTACTGAATAGCAATTCTCAACAAAATATTAGGAACAGACAGAAGAGAGAGATCCAAAATAACCAAAATAAGAAGAGAAACTGAGTTTTTGAAGAGGTTTCAATACCATCATGAAAAGGCTTGAAGCTATATTGTATGAGGACCTTTCAAAATACTAACATTTTATCAGTGAAACAAGTAACAGCGTTTTGTTTCTGTAAAGTTTCAGTGGACAAAAACTCTAGGACTCTGTAAAAGCCAAGTGTTTCCTCGTCTCATTCCTTTTACCGTTTGACCAGGCAATTATCAATGTATTTTACATGAGCCCATCAAGACATGTAATCTTCACCTTTACTGACATATAAAAATTAACATAACACCTACAGTTCTTCTACATTCATGTCTGTAGCTTGCTTGCTTTTACATTGGCTGAGATTCAGTTACTGTTTGGAAATGTTTTATAACCATAAGGCCTCAAAGAAATAATCTGAAAATACAATTTTTTTTGATACCAGTAGCAACCGTTCTCCTAAGTCCTCAGATGTTCTGGTACCATTAGTGTCACCAGTTACATCTAAACTGTACTCTGTCCAGTCAGTCAGTCAGAATTAGGAGGAGGCCAGGACCACCATGGGGTGAGCCAGAGGGCAGAAGTGTCTTGGAGTTTATATACAGCTATTGTAAAACAGCCAAGAAAAGTTAAATGTGAAGTGAAGGTATTGTAGTCGAGGTATTTCCAGAAGAGACAGGGAAATGGTTATATATTGACAAGACCTTACCTGGAAGAGTATATACAACTATGCCCACTAAGCTAAGGAAGAAACTCAAGCTACAAAAGAGAGAAGACAACTGCATAGCAAGAAAGAAATATGTGAGAAACTAGAAAAGAGTGTTAAACCTTGACAAGTGGTTAAAACCTAAGGGTGAGTGTTAAAATTGATGTCAGAAGAAAAAACTCATGTTTGGTCCAGGAATAAAATTATTTGGGTAATGAAAAGACATTTCACAGACTTACATCAAGGAGCATCTGGAACCATGCTTCAAACAGAGCAATGATGGCAAAAATATCTTGATAGATCCCAGTCCTTTTCTTAAGGCATGCTGTGATGTGCTCCCACTGATAGCAGAGGAGTGGTTTCAGTGCCTCAGCTTCCTTTTCTGCCTCTACCTTTCCTTGATTTCATGTATAACAGCATCCCAATTAACACCTGAACAGCTGTGTTTGCCCCTGTCTCCTCAGCAGTGTTCCTTATATACAGTTAAATAGAAATAGTGGAGACAGCTATTGCAACAAAAAAGTTAAAATAAATGCAGAGTTGTTCTGTTATTAACATGCCTGACTAAGGAAACACTGTAGCAAATGGCAGCTAGTAGGTAGTTGACCTTTATATAGTTATACTATATTTTCTTACAAGTGCATATATATGTATATATGCACACAAGATTTTAGTAACCATCACTTGGCAAGTCTATTTAGCTATTCAAATAGATTTTATCTCACAATGTTGATTTCTCACATTTATTTCTCCTCACTGTGCACAGAACTGACTGCATTATACCAACATTTGCCATGCTAACTATTTCTAAAGGTTACGGAAAACGTAATTGTATACGACATAAAAAAGCACTTGTATTTCATTCCCCAAAGAAACTGAATTCTGACTCACTGGTACCTCCTTCTGCTGTAAACTATAACTAAAAGCACCCACCAAATGTACATGTTAGAGAGCAAGGAATCAACTGGATCTGCCATTCTCCTTCATCTGTATACTAAAGAGCAGTACAGATGATTCTCTCTTTTAGTTGCAAGACAGTGCTTATATGCCCTTCTGCAAAAACTTCACAGAAACATCCTGACCTCTTCAGATGCATTTTGTTTAAGTGTTTTCACTTGAATAATGAAAGCCAAAGGCTTCTGATGCATTTCCTAATTAAGACAAACAGCATTCATTTCCATTTTTAAATGCTACATATTATTTTGCCTCCATCTTTCTTCTTTTTTGCTTTTCACTGTATCTCAACCATCAAATGTAAGACTTCTGATTCTCTTGCAAACAAAGGCCTGCACAGCTGTTACTTTGCAATAAGCACATTGTGGGCCCCATCCAAAGCTCATTGATGTCACAGTCTTTCAATTGACTTCAAAAGGCTTCAGATAGACTCCTTTTCTAAGCTATATCTTAATCTGTGATGCATTTTTTAAGTCGAAAGAACCTTTACTGCACTGATATTTCTGTAGTTTGTTATACTAGGAGATATTAGGAAGTTGTGCAACCAGAAAATGAAAAGAGTTAAATTTGCACAAAGTGTTAATAAGAAATGTACTCTTATGATACTGCTGCCAACTACTTTTAATATCCTAATAATGTATTGTTACTCTATGACAATACAGAATAATTTTAAATCCCCATTCATAAGGACTCCAATTATAATCCAATTCAGCTCAGATTAACTATGCTTTGATGGCAATTTCCTCATACAAAAAAAAAAATAGCCTAAGATAATGTGCTGCAAATATAGTTTCAATGCTAATAAGAGGCAGTTAACAGCCTAGAGAAGTTCACTCTAACTACATTTTCATTGCAGTGATAAACAGTGCATAAAGCACCTCAGTTACATATTCAACATAACAAATGAAGTTGTAACATACAATACTAATTGTTAATGACACTACTAGTTAACAAACTACTGTTAACTTCACTTTAGGTATCCCACTCTTTCAATAAGCAAAACTGTAATTTTGGTGCTTCTACTCAACTGTGGCACAGTTGAAATCAGTGTTAGCAGTGTCACTACAGATGCATCTGCTTCATACCATAATTTCATTGCTATGAAAAACTACAGCAGTTCTCATTGTTTAAAACTGCAGCAGCTGTAAGTTGGACTTCTTAGTTCATTACTGTTTCAGCCGAGCTTTGCACTGAAATTATCCAGTAAACTTTCATGACAGCTTTTGATTTGTACTATATCTTACAACACTCTTTTATAGCCATAAGTTGTTTTTTTGCAATACATGTAAAATTATATGGAGCTACATTGCTTATGCCAGCTAAAGATTTAATCCAAAAACTGATACTGACATCAAGGCCCTGGCAGAAGGGTAAATCATAAATCTAAATAAAAAATCAGTATAAAGATATCTGCTGAAGGTTTTAATCTCAGTGAAATCACTAAGTCAAACCCTTTCACTAGAGTGTAAGTATTACCATGATTATAATCTTCAATACTAACTTCAGATATCTGAAAACTAGTAATTATATTCCAACCTTTCATCATTTTTTTTTTAACTTACTCAAGAAGAAACTCATGAATGAGTGAAATCTTCTGACTGATACATAAGAGTGACAACCAGAATTTGATTTTATGAAAAATTCTGTCAGTTTAGATTTTGTATTCCAGAGAAAACAAAGAAAAGGTAAAGGAAATTCTTCTAAAACTCTTTCATTCAAAAGACTAACCAGAAAGTAGCCATAGTTAGTCATAATTATAAGTTAGTCATAATTATGACTAACAGCTGTAAAGAAGGAGAGCCACATAGAAGTTTGGCCTGATTTGTATTCAACAGAGACTTGTTCATTGGTTTCCCTTATCTCCAAGTGCCCTGGATAACTAACTGCAGGGTCAGTATCTCCTCTAAGAATCTTCTGATAGTTTTCAGAAAGAAATACTGAAGAAACCAGATTAACTCTATAATGGTTTTAAAGGAGGTCTGAAAATCATCCAAGAAAACCAAGACCTGAATTCCCGTTCAGAATCAGACATGGGGTAGGATCTATCTTCTCTGAAATGCATCTTAACCAGTCCAGTTAAGATGAATGGGTTCTCTCTGATACCATTAACAGATAAAATCTATTTAAATATACATAAAAATAGTACTTTTTTTGCTGTTGATGGCCCAAACCACTCCAAATTCAAACACAACTGTTTCAGGTGAACAACTTAACAGTTGTGTCTCAGACTGAGCCTGATATGGTTGCAATATCTTTACATATCTTTTCTTATTAATATTTTACCAAGTATTTTAATCTCCATAAACCACACTATTGAAATTATCACGTGTTGAATAAACTTTGTATTTGTTTAACCTTTCTGGATTGTTGGTTAGCACTCTTACTTTTTTAACTCTTTCCTTTCTTAATGATTTTACTGAAATGAATTGTTGCCATTTTCTCCAAATTTGAATCAAATCAGTGACTTTCATTGTTTTGTTCAAAATTAGATAAATCTAATCCATTTTGAGAGGAAAATGAGTGTGCTAGTGAACCAGATTAAAATAAAAAAATTGAATAAAAGAGTTTATTTATACTGTAAAATATGGTTACCATCATTTTCAAACTATGAACTATGTCCCTTTAGTTACAGTCATTTTTAAGGTCCTTTTGGTATCGGGAACGAGATTTTTCAAATGAATTATCCAGTGGTGACAAGAGAGAACAAAAGCCTTCTGGGGTTTGACTACCAGGCCCCAGCTCCTGGCAGGCAGAGGGTTATAGGGCTGACCAGCAGATGGAGACACAGTATTCTTCTTGAAAGATAAGTTGCAGCTCGAGGACCACGTAGTCTTAATGTTCTACTGATTGTGATTTCAGAATTCATCAGGGTAACAGCTTAGCTCCAGCCAAACCCATTTCCCTCTTCTGTATTTTTCTCAACAATAAATTTTCTGGACTGTAGCTACTATTGCTCTAAATACTTGGATAGTGCAGTTTTGATTTTAAGCATAAATTTATAGATGAATAACAATGAACCAGATAAATGTTTAACTACTTTGTCATCTTTCCATGATTAATAATTACTTTTAAAAAGCAGATTTTTTCTGCAAATCAGTTCATCTATATGAGTTCCATAAAAATGGATTCGCATTTCCTAGACTCTCGCTCATTTTTTTGAGTGTAAGTTTTGCAAATTCAAATACTTGGGTTTTTTGCTCAGCTGAACACTACCAAATAACTTCTTTTATATACACCTAATGACTGCTTGGGACTACATCTGGTGTGAGAAACCCCATACATTCCAGTTAAAAATTCAGCATCTCTCAATATTCCGTAACTTCAAAATGTTTGTCCACAAATATTCCCATCCAGAAATTCAGTAATTTGAATGTTCACTGAAAACATGAGTTTGAAAAATGATGCACTGAATTTTTTATTTTTAAATGAGTAGTGGGAAAGTAGATTTTTTTCCATGGGGTAAACCCATGAAAAATCTTAAAATTATTCATAAGCAAGCTCTGAAATTTTGCCTCCAGATATTCAACACAATTTTGTACCAAATAGCATCAGCACTATCTCTGATTCTCCCCTTGGGTCCCCAGAAGCACACAGGCTAGTCATTCTCTCAAAATAGAGAAACTATCCAAAGACTGGTGTGTTCATTCTAAAGATAAGTTTTAAGTGATGCATCAGTTATTCTAGGCACTTGGATGTCTAGTGTCTAGAACACTAGAATATTATGCCCGTTTTGTTAGAGTTGCTGTGTAGAAAATCAGAGTTAACTTATATGCTAGACTCTGGAGAATACTAAGAGTGTTTTCTCAAGCGTGATACTAGCTAGAGTAAAAAACCAAGACTGAAGAGAAGAGGAATAACAGCACAGTTTATTGTTATGCAATGAGTCTGCCATTATTGTTCCTCTTATGTCAGGAGCAAAATGGCTCCTGTATTAGACAGAATACAGAAAACAGATAGAAACCTGAGGGATCAATAACACAAAAGGATTTTCAAGATGACTGGACTGAAATGACAGAATTCTGTATTCACAGAATACTCAGTTCAGCTCAATTCAGCTTCAGGGGGCCAGAACTCATACCATCCATCACTAAATAGATCATATAGGTTGGAAGTAACAAGTATAAGAGAACAGGTCTCGTGATTAGAGACATAAGGGGGAAAAGCACACAAATCACCATGCTTCTGAGCATGCGGTAGAAACTTTAACATTTTCTATAAAATATTGATTTATTTCATGGCACAATAGAAAGGGAAGTATAAGTCAAAGAGAAAGTAGCATTTTTCCAAAACTGACAAAATCAAGTTTTCATCAAAAAATGGCATGTGGGATCTGGTTTGGGATGATTTTGCTAAATCAGTACGTATTATCCACTATGTTTCCACAAATTAGTGTAAAATCAAATGCAACACCACATCAGATTTAATGTTGACTCTTACAGAGTCCTCCTGTAGCACACTACCTAGAAACAGAAAATATAGTCACCATGAGCTCATGAGCTCTGGAATCCTCAGCAGGTCTAGACTCTATGACAAATCCTGTTACAATAAAAGCTCAGTTGCCTTCATTTCTCATGACTCTTCACAAAAGTATCTCTTTTATTCTAATATAAGCATTGAAAAGGAGCTAGAGTGAAAAACACAGGTAAAAATTGTGATTTCCTTGCCACAAGCTCATGCACAAAATTTCTCCTTCCCCTCATTTTTCAAAAGGTATAGATTTTCTCATGAAATTAAATTTAACCTTTTTGTTCAGCTCTCTTCGTGATATGGGTCCTACTTGACACATCTTAGTAGCAGTTCAGAAATTTGCTGGCTGTATCAACAATATTAATTGGTATGGCACAACAGAAGCAAAGATGCTCAGCCAAATGCAGCCGGTGCTGAGAACATGGCATCCATTTTAATTTCAGAAGGACTTCTGGAACAGCTCTAGTCTCATCCTATACTCTGAACATCAATTAGAGTGTATTGGGTATTCTCCTAGGGATCATTTTCCACTGAAGTTTGACCCAAAAGGAACTTTGCTTACCTGTTCAGGGCCACTGAGCAGTGTGAAACAAAGCATGTTAAGTTAGTCAACAAGGAGATTCATTTCAGCAGCACTTTCTTAATCTCAACTAGAATACTAATGTAGTAGCTACTGGTTACTTGCCACGCTGTCAAGAGAGAGATTATTGCTACTGTTGAAAGTCTAAAAGAAAATATATATGCATATGTATGTAAAGTTCTAGACTAAATTCATGTGTTGTTTCAGAGGGAAAGTAAAGAAATTTGTACAGGTGTACAGATAAACAGCCATCTAGCAAAGTCTCAAGCACATCCAGGATTTAAGGCAGAATTGTAAGCAAACATTTATGAATAAATGAGTAAACGCTAAGTGCCCTGAGAAGCCAATGGAAGAATAAAAGAATAAAAGGCTGGAAAACAGACATGGTGGCAGGAATGAAGCAGACTATAAAACCCTCTTGTTCCCTTTTTTCTGCCTGAGCATAAAATGCAGCTTTCCAAAATTCAAGTATAGTATTTTAGTAACAATGACCTGTGTATCCATGTCTTCTAATGGTATCAGTGATTCAGGGAGTAACTTACAAAGAACATCATAATATGGAAGAGAGACTTTTCACAAGAGCATGTAGAGATAGGACATCGGGTGATGGTTTTAAGCTGGAAGAGTGTAGGTTTAGGTTAGACATCAGGATGAAATTACTTCCTTTGAGGATGGTAAGACACTGGAAGAGGATGCTGAGGAAAGCTGTGGCTGCCCCCTCCCTGGAAGTGTTCAAGGCCATCCTGGATGGAGCTTTGAGCAAGATGTTCTAGTGGGAAGTGTCCCTACCATGCAAGGGGGATTGGAGCTAGATGATCTTAAAGGCCACTTCCAAACCAAACCATTCTATAATTCTATGATTATCTTAGAATCGTAGTGTATAGAATGCAGTTTTGGCAAATTTTTAAAAAACTTCTCAGGAATTTTAAAATAAAGAATAAAGTATTCTCTATCCTGCTTGTATAGTTCACTCTGAAAATAGTATACATTTTCTTCTAAAAAAAATTGATTAACTTTGGGTAGCCTAAATTGTTATAACTTTCTCTGGAGGAATGGCATGTGTATAGAACTTGCTTTACATTGGAAAAAGTGTTCAAAGTTTTGTCCTCCTGTTATTGCATTGAAATTGTGCTAATAACAACTATTTAGAAGTCCTTTCTAAGTGCAACAAATGTTCATTAGTAAAAAAAGAAACATCAGCTCACAAAAAAAAAAAAAAGGAACACAGGCAGAATTCCTTTTATTAATATTGAAAACATTATTTCATCCAAGTCATTAGTAGTCCTTGAATGACTTTAGTTTGTTCTCATAGATAGCAACAGACTTTCCACTTTTAATAGCATCATATTCTAAGACATTATTATTATTATTATTGTTATTATTATTATTGCTATGGCTGTTGTTATTGTATTATTATAGTTATTATACTTATTATAGTTATTGTTGTTGCTATTATTATTATTATTGTTGAAAAACAGGACCATCATATTCTAGGACATTATGATTGTTATTATTAGGGCTGTTGTTATGATTATTATTATTACTATTATTGAAAAAATAGGAACATCATATTATAAGACACTATTATTATTACTATTACTATTGTTGTTGTTGTTACTTTTGTTATTATCATCATCTTAATGGAAAAAAATTAGGACCATTGCCTAAGATTATGCATTGCAAAATACTATCACAGTATTTTGTTTCTTCAGCAGATCTTGAGGAATACTGAAGCGTAATAGGAGTTATGATTTTTGTATACTGCATATTTTCATTTTAGCTTCAGTCCTAAAACTTAATATGCTTTCTGACTGCAAATATCTATGCCCACATTTGTTTCTTCATTAAATTCTTCACATATCAGGGGAAAAAAGGTGGTATAAAAGCTATGGTGGTGTTCAGGTCATCCATGAATTCTCTACTGGTAGAAAAACCTCAAAAAAAACCCTGTTGTTGGAGTGGAACAAATAAGACTTAAAAGGCTGAAGAATCTGATTTCATAATTTCTGCAATTTGCCTTCAGCAAATGTTACTGTAGAAATTCTTTTTCACCACAAAGGGATAGCTATAGATGACTTTAGTTTGAGTCTATGTCAATATTTTTACTTCAGACAAATAAAAGCCATTAAGCTATGGTTTGAATAAGTTTGTCAAATCAGTCTCAAATTAAAAAATGAACTCTAAGTTATTGAAGCAAACACATGAAAATAGAGACAGCAATAATTTCTCACTTTTCAAGTATTTTTGAAGTTTTTTTTAATATCAGGAAAATTAGCTTTGCTGCAGCAGCTGCAGCATGCAGTACCTATGTATTTATGTCACCATTTTAACTTTTTATGAAGGTAAAATTTAAAAGGTAAAATTGTGAGTTACAATGTTTTAAAAAGTAGTTCAAGTTAAGCTTCGTAACTGTCAACACTGAGGCATTCCTTGTTCTGTGGTCACACTTTAGTTCCAATAAAACATGCTCGTGGAACACACAGTCAAAAGTTGTTGTCAATTATTTAGTATTCCCATAAACCATTAGATGGTCAAAAATATCTTTAATTGATTCCATCTCTACCTACACTACTTATTATTTATTAGTATAACAAACTTCTCCATGGGAACAGCTAATTGTACCTCCCTAGTGGCCACTTCAAGTGGAATAAGCATTGCACAGTGCTGCCTAAGATACTGCTGAAAGGTCTTCAGCATTTGGGATTTGATTAAAACTGTATTACATGTACATATCAGCAACCATTGCTAAAACAAAACACTAATTTAAAAAATCCTTCTGCTATACTGCTTAACACAATTGAAAAGCCTTGCATGCATGGGAAGAGGAGGGTGGGAGAGTCTGCTATCTCTTTTTTTTTTTTCCCCTCTCAGACAATCATTTTGTAATAGAAATAATGTAGCATTCTCTTCTACAATAAGAAGGGAAAGTGTGAACCCTGCCAGCTGCACTGGGGAAGAGACCTTTTCCTCTGACATACATATAGCACAGCTAGCTACTGCTGTCTAAACTCTATGGTTTTTTTTTCTTTTTTTTTTCTTTTTTTTTTTTTTTTTTAAGGCCTAATTGTTAATCTGTTCCATAGTAGAAAAGACAGATGTTATGGAAATAGTAAACCACACTGTTAAGATTGTTCTGTGACAAGACATTCCATAGGCAATGTTTCACAAAAGAAGATTCGGACAATAAAGCATGCATTTTGAGGCATGCAGGTGAGTTGTAATTACTGAACAATATCAACATAATAAACATTCAAAGCATATTAAATCAAAGTGTTTGAAACTATATGTGAGAGGTAGCCAACAATTTCTACAGTCACTAATATAAACCAAGATTTTACAAATATATGTTGAGCTGATTATTGGGATAAAATTTCACCAAAAAATTATTGGGTTTTCTTTTCACAGAAAATAATTGGTGTTCTTTCATCACACTCAGAGACCCTTTGTTGAAATGAACAATGTCTGAAAACCTCCAAAGTTGCAGTTCAAAATACAGCTGTCTGATTCAGAATAATCTCACCCAGTTTGTTTGTTTGTTTTTAATTTGTTGTGTTTTAGGGTTCCTTTTATTTTGTTTTAAGCAATTGTTGAGAGACACTTTTCAAAAACTGTATTCTAACCCTGCAGAAAGGGAACCTCCATTCTTTTTTGATGTTCAGACTGCACATCTGGAAGTGGATTTACACTGTAAGTGCAGCACTGGATTCAGGCCATACAAAGAGCAAAACAAAGAAATAATCTTATCCATAATAGCATCATGAATTTGTCCAGGATGATCACAAGTAACAGTCAGTTCAAATGAGCTCAAAGGCATAAGTAGAGTGTCTTACAAGTAAAAATAAACTCTGGCAAAATATTGGTGAACCTGCAAGCAAAATCGCTACAACAGTTTGCAAGTCAAGATGTCAAGTCCTGAGCCACGTGTTGACCACTGACCAGGGTACATTACTGTCTGTGTAGTCCTTTAATTCAAATTTCCTACTTAACAAGACAAGGATAACTTTTTTCTTTCCTTTCTTTATCTTTTTGCAGTGTTTAGGAGGAAAGAATAAGCTACATTTGACTTATCTTAAAAAAAAAAATTAAAAAATTGATCAACACTTTTCTTGTGAAATTACAGATTTTGTAAAATAATTTCTGTTTTCCTGGAGAAGCAAACTAGAATTAAAACTACCAGGGTCTATCAAAAATTAAAAATAAGTAATATGGAGCTAGGAAGAGATTAAAAAATGAACAAAAATTTAAGTTAGAAGCACTAGCAGACAAAGCAGCTGAGTTACCAGATGTGATGGACAAATGCTTCTGAAGCAGAAGAGCAGAACATTAGGTTTTATACAGAGAGAAGAGGGGGGAAATGCTGCTTAACACGCATCATCGTGAAGTGGCAGGAATAACAAAGTATTATTTTTGACACAGAAATCTCTTAATTTCTGCACATGAACTTAAAGCCAGTGTTTTGATTCAAACATTTGTTCCATATGCTAGGTGAACAGCCTGTATTTAAGTATACCATTAGGACCTGCAAAATTGGAGTTAGGCTCCCAGCTAGCAGCTGAGACAGCTTCTGTGTAGTTGCCCTGCCAGAGTGTGTGGCACCCATGGCACAATGCTGACCACCAAGGCTGCAGTAGGTATCCGAGGTGTAGCACTTTTTACTCGGCTGTGTCTGCACTGCCTGTCTCCTAAATGGAGGAAGGATCGATCGTGTAGTGGCAAATTCTGACACTGAAATGGTTTGCACATTACAGACAGAATCTGATTCACCTGGATTCATTGCTAACACCAGTGGAATATAACTGAAAAGAAATTGGATGTTACCAATTGTCCTTGGAGCTTTCTCTGGCAGCGACAGCTGACGTACCTGGGGGGTGATGTTTTTCCACTATCAATACATCCAGGTAGAGCTTTGCAGCAGGGCTGCTCATACAAAGTATCAAATTTTCTGTATCCACTATGCATTGATTGCCCTTCTAATTGGGTACCCCCAGCACATCAGGTCTCATCTTGAGGCCAACATCCACTGTAGCAAACAGATTTCTGGGGCTTTGCGAAGTGAAAATTTTCTCTTAGTTTTGCTAACACAGCTTTACATGTTATTTTAGGACTAATATTTCACTTTATACCTTTTAACCATTTAAACAAGAATATTGGGCATTTGGATGATTCCATTAGCTTATTTTCTGCAAGATCTTCCAGCCTCATCTTGATTCAACTTATTTTCCTGAATGTAACAGGCATCAGAGTACAACACATTACTCCATGCCCTAGTGTCCTCAGTGACTGTTCTCCTGATTTCTCTTATAAGAACAGTTGTAGCAGTGAATAGGAATGATGTATAAGACATCTTAATTTATTTTTACCCACTATAATGGGTGGACACATTGCATTAATGTCAATCAAGTAACTTTCTGATGCCTTGGTATTCACCAAGGATTAAGTAACCACGGTAAGTTTAGAATCATTCCTGCTTCTTAGTTCTTAATCTTTTGGGGTTTTATCTACAGTGAACAACCTTTCTATTAGCTTCCAAAAATGTGTGAGATATGTAAAAGTCTTTTAACAGTTTTTATTTTTTTTTTTGAATGACAGTCAATGTTTTTCAGTATTTTTAGTAATCACTTTTACTCACTGTTTTATTTCAAAATCTGTTAAAATCTGCTTGTTTATTTCAATCCTTTTTCTCTCAAGAGAAGGAGGAGCTAAAACACTGTTTTGTAATTGATCCCACCATTACTGCTACAAAAACTGTTTTAACAACAGCAGAATGACTCCACCAATACTCACTGCATGATCTTTGCCACATCTTTCAGTTGCCATATGACTAAGGCAATAAAAACATATTAATAAATGCCTCTACTATAGATGTTTTATGATGTGTATTTTTATTAGCTTGTTGTAAAAGTAGAACCAATAAAAAAGATTAGAATATTTATCCTATAAAACTTCACCATCTCAATGTATGTTTTAACCCTTTCAATATGAAAGGAAACTACAAATATTCAATCATTTTATGAAAACAGACAATTTCTCACATTCAAAGTGCTCATAAACCCATGTGCATTCCAGTGACAATGGAACAAAATAATACCTCAAAAGGTATCTCTGAAAGGGGTGAGCTTTAGAACTAGCCAGAAAATGTTCCCTTTATCTTGACTAGAAATATCTCTAGATTATCACTTCACCAAACTTGTTTTCCTGACTTATCACTTAATTAGAAACTTTCCCATATAGCTTTGTTTTCTAAATACTTACTTCAGAGAAGAAAACCTCTGTAAAAATGAGGCAAATCACTTGATTTTGTACAGATTAACATATTTGGCCCAGTCACAACTGTAAAAATATGGAAACCCAGAGGGAATTGTTTTGTTGTTATTCGGACTCTTTATAAATAAAATATGAAGCATATATTCCAAGAACATATCTCCATTATGATTACAAAGAGGTCTAAATTAAGAAAGAATTCTCCTGCTTACAGAGAATGCTGAACAGAAAATAATATTAAACAAAAAGCTTCACCAATATAACATTTCCTAAAAGTATTAATGAATTTTACAAAAAAATGCTCTTTTCAGTCTTGAAAGACCATCCTCTAGTTGATGCCCCAGATAGTCTCTATAACCATTTACCCTGGTATGTGTTTTAATAAGGATCAGTACATATAAAGAATAAAAGAGCTAATTTAAAAAAAAAAAAAAAGTTCAAAAAACCCATCAAAAAACATCCAACACAGAAACTAGCAAGACTGATAGAAAGGCAGAGAAATTCATATTGTGCAAATAAACAAAAAGTCTGCCTGAAAGCTGTAGATGAAACTCTGTAGCTTTAAAAGTGCAGTTACTAAGAAGATACTGAAGAAAACTACAAGAGGTAAGCAGTATGTTCACTAACAGCAAACTAGCTAGAGTAGAAAGTGTTATAAATTTTATTTTAAAAATCTCAAAGAGATGACTCGATGACAAACTTTTTTTTTAGTAAAAAATCTGCAGTTTTTTAAACTAGAGATGGAATTTTTTTATACATAGGCATACTTCTATCTCTATATATAATGCTGCGTTACTAGTAATGCTACACAAACCAAAACCAATCTTGTTTTATATCATGTTTTAGCTGTTCAATAATGATGCCACAATGAAAAAAAAGTTTAGAAAGAAAAAAAGAAAGAAAGAAAAGAAAAAGAAATCAGATTTTCCAACTTATGGTACCTTCAAAGACACTTTTGAAGTTTCTCTGCCTATTGGCCTGTTATGTCTCAGCAATAAAATATTGTGCCCTAGCAAATTATGACCAGTTATGAACATGTCCAGAGGAGAGCCACAGAAATTATCTCCAGAGAACTGGAACACTTCCCCTGTGAAGGCAGGCTAAAGAAGTTGGGGTTGTTCAGCCTGGAGAAAAAGAGTCTCCAAGGTACCCTTTTGGCAACCTTCCAGTATCTGAAGGGGGCCTACAGGAAAGCTGGAATAGGTTTTTTTACAGGGGTATGTAGTGAGAGGACAAGGGGAAATGGTTTCAAACTTGAAGAGAGGAGATTAAGGTTAGACATTAGGAAGAAATTCTTTGAGGGTAGTGAGACACTGGAACAGATTACCCAAGGAAGTTGTGGCTGCCCCCTCCTTGGAAGTATTCAGGGCCCAGTTGGATGGGGCCTTGAGCAACTTGGTCTAGTGGAAGTTGTCCCAGCCTATGCAGGGGGGTTGGAACGTGGTGATCTTTAAGGTACCTTCCAACTCTAAACGTTCTATGATTCTATGGCAAAGACAAATCAGATACAAATGTATGGAAAGCCCCTTGAAGACAGTGCACTTTCTCCCACTATTTCTGCGTCTCAGTGGCAGAAAAGGCACTAGGAATCTCCAACTTCCTACCAATTTCCTTTCTTTTCTGTGGGGAACTTCTGAGTAGGAAGCACATTCCTCTCCGTATTCTGAGACACATGAGAAAGTGCTGAGTTTCTTTTTTTTTCCTAATCTAAATTTCTCATTTAATCAATTTTGTGCTTCACAGCCTAGCCTGGGTCAGGTCACGCATTGACTTATTCCCTAAGCCAGTTTTCATGTGCCAATCATTTGTTTGTCACTTTTCCCTCATCATACCACTACATCTCCACAGTTCCTTTTATCACCTGGAAATTGGGTACAGCAGGGTTTAAAATCTTCTCATTAACATGACAAGAGAAATCAACACACTTTTTTTCACGTGTCCTTTCCTTAATAACACCTCAAAATCCCCTACAAAGAGAGAAGCCAGAGATGAGATGACCTTAGATGAAGAATCCCATGACTAAGACAGAAGCTGTGTAACTTTCCGTTCTGTACCTGGCACAACACAAGGGAACATTCATCCTAATGGCTATGTCAAACATTATAATTTAAAATGCAGTAAAGTGATAATATTTACTGGTAGGAATTAAAGTAAGATGTAGTGTGGGCTAGGTTTGAAAGCACTCATTAAAATCAGAAAGTGTGCTAGTATACTTCTTGTATATATATTAAATATACAATTAAGTCAGTAAAGTTGTAATGCTGAGGTGTTTTTAACAACTTCAGAGTTCACTGTCATGTACAGGCATTTCATGTAGAGTTTATCACTACTCAGTTCTTAATCACTTTAAAATATTACTGTCTTTTCCTTCTGAGAGAAAAAAAAATATGTGAGATGACCATTCCTGTGATTTACTGGTACAAGTTCCATGATACATTTTATATTTAAGCTTTGATATTCTTTAAATGAAAACTCAGTCAGTGAAACTCTGCTATTGTTTGTGTTTCAGATTTTTGGGGAAGAAGTTAGTCTTGGATGGTAAAGTGATGTTATAACATCCATCACAGTTTTCATTATGACAAAGTTACAAAATACTGGTCAACAGAAAGAGCTTCCCATTTTGTAGCCTTTAATTCTAGATGATAGCATCTAAAAGAATTTCACAGATATGTCTCATATTTATCCTGAGGCATCATTTCATATTTCAGAAATTACCTACTTTGCAAAATTCAATTATCCCACTGTTCTAGTCCAGAATGTAAAAAGGAATACACAGAATTTTCTTTTCTTTTCTTTTTTTTTTTTTTAATATTAACCTTCTAAACCCATGATCATAAAATAACACTTAAAATGTACTAATATAGAAACATTTATATGTCTCTACACATATAGTGGCGTATACACATACATACATTCCTTTTGAAGACCAAGGGTTATAGTTTATGCCTTCTCCCTAATTGTGATCTATAATGAAAATGTTTTCATTCTGGAGATGACCCTGACTGTCTGATCTCATTGACTTACAGGCACCTCAATAGGCTCAATAGCTCCAGAGAAATAAATGCAGTGTGGAGGTTTCAGTGTCCATTATTTCTCTGCAACCCATATGTGAGGAGGAACAAGAACAAATTTGCTCCTATTGAAAGCAAGCCCCATATGAGTAGACAGCTTGTCTAACTGATGGCTTCTAGAAGATATAAAAAATGTAATAAACAAGATTGAATTAAACTTCATAGAGCATTGGGGGAACTGGGTGCAGATCTACTTCATGGCTATAACAAGTGTTACATCCCATCTACCCATTCTCCCATCCACAGAGGATATAGCTTACACATATTTAAGTTGATTCGGCAGATTTTGGTAGAGAGTATCCTTAACAGTCAAACTGGGAACTATAAGGATAGAACATCTCTGAGAGAATGCCATCCAAAAAATGTTGCATAACAATGTTAATGAAATAATTAGTAGCAATAAGTCAAAAAAACCTACCCTTTCATCTACTTCTGGACCAATACTATTTCTGTTTCTTAGCTGCCCAAAATCAGAAATAGCATGGCCAGCAGAAGAAGAGAAGCAATTGTGCCCCTGTACTCAGCGCTGGTGAGGATGCCCCTCGAGTCCTGTGTTCAGTTCTGGGCTCTTCTCTCCAAGAAAGACATTGAGGTGCTGGAGTGGGATCAGAGAAGGGCAACCAAGCTGGTGTAGGGTCTGGAGAACAAGTCCTGTGAGGAGAGGCTGAGGGAATTGGGATTGCTCAGTTTGGAGAAGAAGAGACTTAAGGGAGACCATATTGCTCTCTACAACTACCTTAATGTAGCTTGTAGTGAGGTGGATTTTGACCTCTTCTCTCAGGTGAATAACAGGATTAGAGGAAATGGCCTGATGGTGCAACCAGCAATGTTTGAACTACATATTCATATGTAGTTCATATACATATAATTTCTTTACTGAAATTTTCTTTATTCAGGCTCTGGAACACGCTGCCCAAGGAGGTGGTGGAGTCACCATCCCTAGAGGTATTTAAAAACCACAAAGATGAGGCACTTCAGGACATACTCCAATGGGATGACAAATTTTTTTTGTTTGTTTTTTTTTTGTTTTTTTGAGGTGTGTGGGGTTTGACTGTTGGACTCTGATCTTAGAGGATTTTTCCATCTGTGACAATTCTGTGATTTTGTCAAAATGTTTCCAGGATGTATGCCTGTGAAGACTTCTACACTGACCATGAAAGGTAATTCTTATAATACTGGCTCTTTTTTTGTCCTATACATGTGTTGACCTCTATGCCTGCTATGAGGAAGAATAAAAGAAGTATTTAGAGGAGAAAAAGAATTAAGGTACAACAGATTACTAGCAACAACTTCCTGCCTGCTTCCTTCAGAACACTTGTTGAGTGCTAGAGCCTACCTGTTCTGGAAGAGGGAATTATTATTCTTTTATACATAAACTAATGACTGAATTTTCCTCAAAGGTACGAGATCAGTGGCTAGCCAGGCAAGTGTGTTTATTAACTAGTCTGCTGCAGTGATTTTCTCTTTTTCCAAACAACAATAGGGTCCAGCAAGAGAAAAGTTGACAGAGTTAATTATTACCTACCAAAAATATTCACCAGCTACAAATACTTTTAAGAATACACTCTACTTATATTTCAGATATATTTGGGAACATTTTTTAAAAACTGTGTTTTGATTCCAGGTCAGTTGATTATTAACTGTCTTTTATGTTAAACTGACAGGGAAAGATCCAGCCATGCTGTGAATGGGAGCAGTGACACACATTCAGTTGCAATGGAGTTGAGTAACATGGAGCACGGACTGTACCAGCAGGGATAATGGGAAGGACTGTGACTGGCTTGTGCACCCTAAGTAAATCTACCCCTGGGTAGTCCTTTACTCTGTGCATGGCTAACAGGATGCAATAACTTTTTAGAAAATTTAGAGAGTGAGGTAGGCTTAAGGAGGGTGGTTTTTTGTTTTTATTATCACTGAACAACATTTGCTCTCCTGACCCTACTGGCTTTAGCAAGGACTTTTTGAGTAAGGCTCTCCTCACTGTGCATTCAAGCAGCAGAGTCTGACGCCTAAAGATTTAAGAAAATTAGTAGTTTTTCTTACTGCTCTAGTCATGTTTTTACTGCTTTCCCTTTTAATACTGGGTCTAAATCTGAGTGCCATTTCCAAAGAAATAGCTATGATAATTTGTGGTAAGGTGATTAATAGCACTTACGCAAATTTCAATGACCACAAAGTTGTGAATGTGTCTGTGTGAGTGATCTACTTCTTATAAAGTAAATGAGTCTTCTTTCACGGGTTTAATAATACTCAGAATTCTCTTCCTCTCTTCCTCCCCTCTGTATTCACTCTGAAGTCCTCTCCTTCTCTCATTTGTTGTTGTTGTTACAGTTATTTTTTTCTTCACTTTTTCCACTCACCGACATTTAATCATTTATTGCCTTTTCCACTACAAACATGTTGAAAACACGTAAAAAGGAAGCCTGTTATCACACAATCAGCAGCTCTGATTATAGCTTGATCAGAACTGACATCACTGTGGTTTCATTAGTGATATTATAAAAGTGCCATCTATTTTCAATCTCTCCTTTTTTTTTTTTTTTTTTTTTTTTTTTTTCACTTTTGCAATGTCAAAAAAGATACCCTGCCCCAACTGGTTCTATTTGACAGTCATAGGACTGCATAAAGGAGTCCTTTCACTTATCATCTTTTACATGCCAAACAAATGAAATCTACACATCTCTCACCATCTTTATCAACCTGCCCAGACAAAGGGTTGGAAGCTTTACAACCTTTGACTTGTTAACTATTTTTCTCTCTTTACAGACTAATGCAACTCTTAAAATGTAGAGTAAATACGTGCAAAAAAGTAAGTTTTGCAATATAAGTACTGGGGGAGAGAATTTCTCCCACTGACAAGATCTACAAATGTAGATAATGTTCTCCCTCTTGTGTTTCATATTACACATGCTAGCCCAGGTTTGACAGATATCATACCTAAAGCAATCTTTGCAGAAAAAAATAAACACTTATAACAGATGATTTTCATTTTATTCTTAATATTTTTATTTTGTTATCTCTATAGTTCCAATAAGTGAATGAGTGATATCAAGTGAGGAATATGGGATCCCTTAGGAAAAAAATTTTTACCTAATGAAAACAGCATTATTAATTTTAAGTTATCAATTTTTCATTTTATATTGCCTCTACAGCACTGTTAAAAAGAAATAGACCAAACCCTGGCCACAGATACGATTCTTCAACTTTGTCTTTTTTGGAAGAATATTTTTCTCCTCTTGACATTCATGAAAACAAGTAATATTCTGAGTTTCAATAAGAGCCTCTTTTTAATTCAGATGTTCCCAGATAGACTAAATGAGGCACATACTTTCAGAGAACCACAAGAAGCAAGACATTATTCTTGAGAGGAATCAGAGAAAATCTGATTCCAGCAACACCAAGGCAGGTGGAATTTCATGAGCTCCTTAGGGCAGGATCTGGGCAAAGTTTTTTTAAACCTGTATGTGTGCTTAAGTGTACACCTACCAGAATGTTTGAATAGTGAATGTAAAAATTCTATACTTGATGTTTAAAATAAACTTGTTTGCCATGAGCTGGAAAGATATATCAGGAGATTAAAAAGCCTGTATCTTTTCTTGTTTCTCATCTCTTTCCATGGGTACTTTCTGCTGGTCTCTCTCAGATACAGATATGGGATTGGATGGAGTAGGTATAAGCTAGTGTGGTAGCTCTTCTGGGCTTAACCAACTTGGACTCCAAAGCTCAAGATAACAAGTAAGGATATTTGGAGCTGCTGTAAGCTTGTACCCTAAAGTTATACCTTAGAGACCCAAAATAAAAAGAGTAATGAAAGTTTGTGTACCAAGTGGCTGGGAAGTGAGTGGGATCCCAAGACGGGTTCAATTTAAATATGCAACTGGTCATACACTAGGCAGTCAGCCTCATCTGTACTACTTATATCAATAATAATTACACTGCTAAGTGAAAAGACTTCAGTAAAGAAGACAGACTGGATGTAAGGTAACATTAAGTTTTCATATGCATTTTTGGTGTAATATTCACAGTGAATACTATGTTAAATCTTTCATAGAAGCTATATTCATTCTACAAAGAGGAGAGGGAGGGAAAGTTCCCTCTTTCCATAAAAGAAAGGAAATGAAGCCAGAGAAGATGAAACGTTGATTCTAGACAAATATAGATTTCAGTCATATATGCAAATGATTTAGAGATAGAGAAATATTCAATATGGGTAGGTAGCAACGTGCAGAAAAGCAGTCCTCCTCCACAACACTCTGAAGTAAAACAACGCAGTTGAGCTGCTCCTGCTTTGACAAAGAGAAAGGCCATCTGGAGATTTACCATCAGGACATCTTTTTTTTCAAGCTGAGTGACTTGAAATACCAGCAGTGATGAAGGAAGAAAGCATGGAATTCAAAAGGCAAAGTGAAATTTAGTAATGGCAAACACTGCAGCCTCAAATAAGCGGTGCTCAGAATCAAGACAGCAACACTGAATTCTCTGCATGGTCACAAACCCAGGGCCACCAACTCTAAAACCTCAGCTAAATACACCACATGTGCAGACTGCATCTCTCCCCTACTCGTGTATGTATCTTTCCATAAGCACCTCCTTTCATTTACCTATTACCTCTATTCTCATACAGGCACACCTATTCTTTGATCTTCATTCAGGTCTTTCCCCCACTCACATACAATTCTCATTAGCACAAACAAGATGCATCTGACATAAGGAAGAATTTCTGTCTGAAATGGGAGCTCAGCTATGTGAAGGAAGAAGCTGGGTCTTTGGGAGAGAAGGAGATTAACATTTTTTTAACAATACAGTTGTTTTGGGAAACAGATACATGTCTGAGTGGGAGAGGGGGTGGGAGCAGTTAAGTGAGAAGAGCTACAAAGGTATTTTCATACAGGTGAAGATAAACACAGTAAAATCATTAATGTCTAATTTTGGAAAAACTTCTTAGAAGCCATCCCTGGCTAATTATTCTCCAGTAATAAATTAATAGAATAGTAAATTTTATTAGAATAATTTACTATTCATTAAGAATAATAAACGAAAAGAATAATTCATTTTTCCCACATCCTGGTTCTTTACAAGCTCTGGCAAGATAACTAGGGCACCAGAAGAAGTGTCTCAGGAAGATTAGGGAAACAATGCACACAAAACTTAGAAAAGAGACTTTCATTTTAGGTGAAAAGTTCATGCATCCAACAGCATTTTATAACTGTGCTACTGATGTGAACTACCATGTGCATCTCACCAGGCTCTGTAACACCTTTTTGGCTTGCTATTGCATAGAGATCCAAAATTATGGAATGGGACTATGATCTTTTCATACAGCTTGTATTTTTTCAAAATAATTTTGTATTTTCTTGTCATGCTTTTGTTAGCATAAGCAGGTTAAGCAAACTGACATGGTATTGGCACAAGGAGTAGAAATAAAAATAACACAGCCTACATCTGATTCTCTTGCCCAATTTCATGGCTCCCAATATTTTATATATTTTGTATTTTCATATGTATAGTACACCAAAAGACTTTGACCAAACAATATACAAATAACTTTTTTCTCTCAGATGCTCCCTCAACAGCTTTGTATGCATCACAGTCACAGATATCTTCACAGACTCTCTCAGAGCTCGTTTTGCTTCATTCTCCATTTGCTAAGCATGCTACTCTCTCCAGCAGCCAAAGTTCATAGTTTAAAGATATCAACTGAACTTGCCTAAGAAGTCTAAGGAGGTAATGGGAACTCAAAACAGTAGGTAAAAATTTCTAGATCTTTCTGTTCTGAGATAGTTGTATGGGCCATGAAAGTTCTCTTTTTAAGACCAATGTTCTGGTTTTGGCAGGTTGTAGGGCTTTGGCAGCAGATGCTTCTTCTGTCAGACTCAGTATATTAGATGAGATGTAGGCCTCTAGGGTTTCTCAAAGAGTCATAGTAAATACATTTTTTAAGAAAATTATCCCAGAAACATACAATGAAATGAATGTTTTTTCAAATGTGGAAAAACAAATCTTATTTCATACTAGGTTTATCTTGCATATTACAAAAAACTAAAACAATAAATTGATGGTTGATTAATTTAGAGCAGAGCCCTAAGAATCCTTATGACCTTGGCCGAGTTATTTACTCTTTCCATGACTCAGCTTCTAAGATGTAAAATAGAAAAAAATATTCCTTTATCTGTCTTCCATACTGCCTATCTTCCTTCTTCCTTCAGTTTAAACTTCAAGTTCAGTGGGTGCAGGATTATCTCTTAACATGCATCTTGTAAATGGACAGTCTTGCAGGTCTTCTGCAATGAGCATAGCTCACCTCTGTCCCCAGATCTGTCTGTTTTGCAATCTGTTTTACATAGCAGGTAAGCATCAGCTCTGCTTCATTCTCAGGCCTCTCTAGACTGTGGAAAGAGGTAATAAGCAAGCCTAATTCACATGCATGGATGGCTTTAAAAGAAGGCTGTTAATTAATGTTTATAATATACATTGACCATTTAAAAAAAAAAAAAATGCTTGTAAGGTTGTTGCTCAGAGAGTAAGCTTCCCACCTAATTCTGCTGTTATATATTGAGTGATATTGAAGTGTTATAAGGTCCTTTCTCACTTTTTTCTGTAAGTTTTTGTAACTCTAATGATTTAAACTCATTTAAATCCCATGTCCTCTCTGAAAATTTAACACAAACAGTGATTCAAAGAAAATCTTTGAGATACTGAGGCATAAACCAATATTTTGGACTGTCCTGGCCAAACCAGGCATCTGGCTATTGAAATTGAAAACTGAAAGCCAGTGGAAAGGTCTAAAGAGGAAGCTGATGTTATCAAAGAGAATTCCTAAAGCAAGACTTGAAATGCATGTGAGAGAGCATAATGTTTTTCCAGTCATCATGAGATGAGAACATATTCCAGTGCTTCAGGTACATATAGTTATGAGCTTTCATTTATAAATTTTATAAGCAAATCCTGAAATCTAGAGACTTCTTAACACGAGTGCAATTTCTCCCTGTAAACATTGTGTATTTTTAGAGTGGAATGTATATTTTTACTGGGTTTTGCAAAGAAACTGGCACACCTAACTTACAGAAGTTTTCCTATCCTAAGCCAGGATAAAAAAGTTATCTTGACATTTTCATGGCTTGAAACCACAAGCATTTCATATTAGTCAAGATACATCGCTTAGCCTTCAAATTTTAAATAAATAAATAAAACCCAACACAACAACAACAACAAAAAAAAACACCAAAAAACCACAACAAAAAATGTTTACCCTGAAATGTCATTATACCTGAGTCTCCCTGATGACCCTGTGTTTTTGAAAGGTAAACATGGGATGTTTCAGAATTTTATTCTTTGAAAATCATGACACAAAAAAGTGTCTCAGCAGACTGTTTTGTAGTTTGTTTTTGTGAACCATCAGCTTTTGGTAAAAGCAAAGTTGGTAATTTTTTTTCCTATGAATTGAACTGGTTAGCTAACTTCCTTTATCTTTTCTGCACCATCTGACCTATATTTTTAGTCTGTGCTTCACTGAAATTTCTGCTTGAGCGTAGATTGGCAATCTACTTGATTCTTTCCCTAATTTTCTCACAAGAGGGATCTAAATTTGATGATACTTCCTCTTACTTTAAAGGTAGTTAAATACCTTCTGAAATAAAGAGGAAGCAGGATGTGTAGCTGGCAGGGAGGCTGAGGAGAAATGTTGTCTAGCATCACTCTTAGTTTTGACATATTCAAGAACTTCCATAATGATTTTTATTACACTCCTAAATACTTGAAAATAGTACAGAGTATAAAATAAGTGCAAAAACTAAGGAACTTCTCATGTATTTAATTTATTCTTATCTAGATCAAGATTCTCCTAGCTGAAAACAGAACTGATGATACAAATATAATAATTACCCAACACCAAAAAGTATGAGAAAGCGAAAGTCTTTCATACTGTCCCTGGAGGAGGGGCAAACTTAGAGGCAATAGACGAAGAAGCAAGGTACAAAGCTTGCCATAGATGTGGAATGCTTGCAGGTGCACTTCACATACCCATTACACCTGGCAAGGCAACTCCAGTAAATTTCTTATGGTAATGAGTCTCAACAAATTCATAACTAAAAGTATTCACAAAATGCGTGGGAGAGAGTAGGAAATTCCAAATTTGGCAGCCAATGGTCAGTTGCTATAAACTCATTATGTTGCACATGAGTATTTTTGCTTAATGTGTATCTGAATGCTGAATCCAAAAACTGAGGCTTGGATCCGAGTCCTGGTTTTGTTAACTCAAACTTGTGTTCCAGTACCAAAAATTATATCACTTTCTGCTTCATGATTCTGTTTCAGATCATGCAGGGATGAAGTGCATATTTGGCTGTCATTTAAGTAAAATATGCCATTTCTACTTTTCTTTCCTCTGTTGTTTCTGAGTTGTTAATTTTTTTCATTTCAATAGAAATAACTTTTTGCAGTCCTCAAGTCTGCAAGCAGTAGAAAAATAAGCACTACACAAACTTGTTTATCACAGTTATCAGTGCACTTGTTTGTGTGAGATTTCCTGTGTTAACAGAAAGGAAACATACTAATAATAGATGGCAAAATACATGTTTTCGAATCTGTGCAACCGGTCTTACTATTTATATTTTGTACAAATTAAGTTACTGTGTGTGCTTGGAAAGAAAACACAGAGAAATCCAAATCTAAAGGGAAATGATGTGCCTGTCAATAAAGTCAGCATTTCACCAACAACGAGATTTCACTAGAGACAAAGAGAACACATTTAGACACCTGCAACTATAAGATAAAAATCCATTAGTTTTGAGTAAAATTAAAAGATGTGCTTCAATAACTTCAGAGGAAAATGTGTTAAAATAACCTTGAAATTTAATAGCAACAAATCAGGTAACTAACTTGAGGAATTATTTTCAGCCAACTTTTGGTGTTAAGTCATCAAGGAGTCTTTCTTCTTCCCTAATACCTCTGTACAGTCACCAGCATAAACAACTTATTTGCCAAATACATCACATTCTCCTTTCTAAATGGACTTAATAAATATTTATTTTTCAAGCATAATAGTTCAATTAGTTTTAAGCCATTGTAAATATTTTTCAAATAAATGTTTTGTATAAGTGCTTAAGTATAATAATTTGTATGAGGTCACATTTAACCTTAAATTTGTCACATGGAAGGTTTAGCATGACACCTATATTGCCTTCATTTCATAGCAGGATACTTGAAAATCACCTTGATCCAATACCTCCACCCTCCTTTGCCACTTAACTTTGTGCTCCCATTTCCAAATTCCCTTTAGGTTTAGCTGTACATGCTTGATATTCCACACACAGGAAAGCCTACCCCAATACAGGCTGAAAACATACTACAGTTGGCTGTCCAAGGATTTTACTACCTTGAAGGGAGACTTTGAGAGTAGAGACTATCATTTCTGATCAATCTCTTCTAACCAAATACTTCCTAAGTTAAATCAATGATGACTGTCAAAAGTCATTGTAAAATTCTATGCTAATTGTCAGAGAAATAAATAAATAAATAAAACTTTCTCAGACTGGAAAAATACCTTGAGCCAGATTTCCTATTTTAGACATGAATGCCTCATACATTCTTGCAAATATATAATATATGCATGCAAATCAGATCTTTACATCTGCCTACTTCAGGGTGTAGATATTTGTCTATATATGTGCAAATCAGCAAGTATCCGTGACTAACATTGAAAAATGACTAAATTAAAGAAATATCCATGTCCTTAAATCTGTAATTAATTATTGTATGCATAGATCTTCTTCGCTTTGGGAAATATTAAAAGTTGATTTGTGGATTTTAACCTGGAACTGAGGATGGATTGTGGGAAATACCTAAGAAGTCTGGCTTTGTTGTTGAGACTCTAAACCATGTGACCAAGGTGAATCTTGACTGACTTGTGCATGAGAGAATTCAAATCTGTGGGACCAGACTAAAAAAACAAATGCACTAAGAATGGCATAAATAAAAGCAGTTCCTTTATGTGGATTGTACCAAATTATTTTCTGGCTGGAATGATTACCTGAAAAGCCTGAGGAAACATACACAGCCACCATAAAAATGGTCAGTAGACTACTCAGAAAGAATAGTTTAATTTTTCATAAATATCCAAGTTTTCAGAAATTTTAAGAGAAGACAAGTCTATTCACAAAATCTGAATAAAATTCTGAGAAAAGCTAACCCCTAAATCTGCCTAAAACAAGAGGAAAAGCATCCATATGTGACTGGTGAGTGGACAGACCTACACAAAAGGTTATGGAATCGTCCTTTCTCATTTTCCCTGATAACTGTTTATACCAACCCTATCACCTGATAATTCCAATTAAATTTCTGTCCAGAAAAGATCTCTCTGTAGGGTCTTTTCAGAGGACCATTTCTGCTTTTTTTAAGGTTTTTCCAGCCAGATGAAACACCACCAAAGGGGATTAAGTCCTCCCATTAAATTTCTGAGGAAAATGAAGATCCCCTTTCTCCTTTAAAGTTGCATTGTGTACTGTAGAAATACCAACAATTATTTCTGTAGAATTCAGTAGCCTTTCATACCAAGGTAAGTCTTCTATTGCTGTCTGCTGCTGCTGTGCTCTCAGAAGTCCCTTTAGCCCAAAAGAAATGACAGCAAAAAGGTAATGGAAATTAAAATCAATTCTCAAAACATTTGAATAGTAAAAATGGCATTTGAACAGTAATACGGATAGAAAGAATGCTTCTGAGATCTATCTAATTGTGGTAAAGGCTTTTTAATGAGAAATGGTATGTCTCTGTGCTGCTTCATAATTCACTGTGCCATTCTAGATGCCTCCATAGCTTAAGTACAATAAAATTTTAGTATGATTTTGAACACTCCCTAAGTTAACAGGTAAGTCAATTTAATGCCATAAAAAGAGATGCAACTCCAGAGATTTTAAATAATTTAATCAGGTGTAACCATTTCTTCTAAAGTTCTGTGATATTTTCTCCCATGCTAAAAAGCACTACAGCAAATCCAAACACCTGGCTACAGGCAGCAGCAGCAGCTACTGATTTCATTACCTGTGTCTGTTGCTGAGCAGTAAAGTCATTCTGAGCAAGCTGGCACAAGCTTGGAAAGCTACAGAAACCCCTGCAGTGACCAAAAATTGCTTGGATTTTGCTTTTGTGAATCTACTATAGCAAAATCACACAATTTTGATGGGAAAGCGAGTAGTTTTTCTTTCTTATATAAGTTTTTAGAGTTCTTCTAGGCTAAAATAGTAATTATACTATCATGTCTACAGCTAAAAGTTTGCCATTGATTTTAACTAGAGATTTCTTATTTTTCACAGTCTCTTATGGATACCTGGAATCCAACTTGAATGTACAGAAGAAAACATACCCATAAGTCCTTTGATCAGAAAAGCTAAAAAAAATAAACCTTAATGAAATTCAACCTGCACCCTTTTTACAGCACTACCATAAGCTTCCTTAGCAGTTGCCTGCCTTCGGTGATGGACAATAAATAAATAAGACTCTGAGATTGCTTTTCCATTTGCCCTGCAATATGTTTTGCAGTAGGCAAGAGTTATTACCAGTGCTGCTCTAGTCCTTAGGCCATACTCATTGTTCAAGTCTCACTAAATACAGACCATTTTAGGCTTTTTTCTTTTCCCAAATGAAAAGAGGTTTTGTTTATTTTGTACTCTATTGTACACCCTCCTACATGCCCACCCACTATTTGCCCCATGTGGTAACACAGCAGAGAAACGGGGTTTTGTGGTTTTCCTGGGAGTTTATTTTATGGTATCAGTAGTCTGCATTTTATTAACTGAGGTCCCAGAAGAAACATTGCCAATATTTGTGATTTCATTGTAAGTTTTACAATACTTTTTTTTTTTTTTTGGGGGGGGGGAGGGGAAAAAAGATATAATAATAATGATAAAATCCCAAATACTGGAAGGCTAGGCTAAAAAAATACACATGCATACTTATACATGAACAGATACATAACTTTTAGAAAAAATGCCATGTTTTTTTTAGCTGGTCTTGTTATTTAAAAGCCTTATTCGTGATTTCAAACACTTGTGGTTGTCAGTATGGGTAGTTTAGCAGAAATTGCCTTGGGTTTATTTCCTTCCAATGGGGATAAAATAGAGTAGGATACATCATTTGTATAAAATGGGAACATGCATTAAAGTTAATCTAAACCATTTAGAAATCTTTTTTTTTTTTCATTGTTTACATTATTATTCATTGTTTACCTCTGTATTAATAGTTTATTGTTTTTTATTTGCACCCTAAATGAAGGTATGATATTAAAATAATCTTCTCAAAAACCCAGTCCTTCAAAAGAAATTTACTGCTTGCTTTGAGTTGTTCCAACTTTCCTATTTATTCAAGCTCAGAAAACTCCAAAATCATCTAGGTTTACTGAGCAGCAAAATCTCATTATCTGTTGTGAATTAAAGTTAACCTTGTCTTTTGAAAGGTTAGTATACATTGAACAGAATGGTATACAGCCATATTTTAACCATATTGTTACTGTTTCAGTTTCACATTTAGAGTTTTCTCCCTTTATCACACCATGTTATCTTAATTACTTTTGATGAAACAATTTTCCAGCTGCAGTTGTTTTGCTTCTTTAAAGAAGGGGTTTTGATTGGCATTTGTAAAGGAAGGTAGATTTCAAACAATATTTAAAGAGAGAAAATGTCTGTTATATAACTAAAAAATCTAAAAATGGAAACAGTTTTTAGTTATTAATATGGAATTTTTAGAGCATGAAACAAATGGATCCTATCATGCATGAATCAGTATGAACTACTGAACATACCTTTTTATTCATTGCTGCATAAATATTCTGTGACTGATTATGATTTGTAGTGAATAAAGAAAAAAAAATCAACTGGATATGGAAATAGAAGAGGATACCAGGACCTACTGATAAGTTTTACATATATTCTCATGACATGTCTTGATAGCAATGACAACACCTAGGAAGTACTATTTGTATCTTCTAAAACGCATCCATGTGTCTGTTTTGATGCTATTTACTTATACCACATCTGTAAGTTTTGTCCTGATCACTGAAGAAATAAGAAAGGAAATCCGTGATGACCCCAATGCACTCAGTAACACTTGCACAGATTGTACGTGTAGCACATCAACTGAGTATATTTATGAGACACATCTACACTGTTCGGTCAGCTTTCTCTTGGGAGCCATGATCATCCTTAGACATAAGCAAAATGAAAGTGCCCCAAGGTAAAAGCACCCCATCTGTATCTATGCTGCTTGACCTAGGTGCAAGTTCTTCAGACATGCTGATTATTCTTCAAGGCTTTTTTACCACCCCTGAGAACTCTCAGGTAGCCCTTGAGTTGTGCCCCACTTGTGATCCCTCAGGCTGTTTGACGTAAGGAATTCTGTCTGCCTCTCACCATTATCTACCAGCTCTCCTGATTATCAGGAAAATGTGGGAAGGAAAGAGAGAACACGAATCCAGACCCCTAGGCTATTAGCCTTTTTCAGTTTCCAAAGAGCTGTCTATACCTGTATCTGGCAGCATACAATGAAACAGCATAATCAGTACCTGCCTCACAGGCTTAGCCTGCCTGAATCCCTGGTAGAACACGATGGCCTTTCCCACTGGAGACCGGACAACCAAGATATCCCACAGTCACCCTCCATCAATCCCTACCTGAATATTCTCTTGAAGAAAGACTTCCAGCTTGGCCTTCGTACGGCAGATCCTATGAGATTCTTCAGCAGGGCTGGGAAAGATGGAAACCCTCGGGTAGTTTTTCTGCGGAGGAAAACAGTGTTAATTTTGAGACAAGGTACCTGCAAGTCAGGAGCTAAGGTGTGGGTTATAGGAAACCGTGACAGTGTGACAACTTTGAACTGTAGAAAAAGGAGGAATAGGGAAGTGAGTTGGATGCTGTGTGACAAGATGACCAGCAGAAACCATGTGCTTCTTCTCCCAACACATCCCCATTTTTGGATGCCAGCTACAGACTGGGCTGGCTTCTTACCAGTTCAGAAGTGATGCACCTGATCACACCTCTACTTTATTTTGGAAGAGGTTGGGTACCAGGCCCACGGTACCCCCCCAGCACACCCACACTACAGGCTCGCGGTCACTCACCACCAAGAGACAAAATGGCTGCCAGGCGGGGACGGGGCGTGGCGCTACTGAGCGGAAAGCTCTGATTGGCTGCTGGCAGACCACGTGACAGGGAAGGTGTTGCCAGGCAGAACAGGGTCGTCTGGTGAGGTGGGGAGGGAGATAAGGAGAGCAAAAGGAGCCCACCACCCCTCGAGGATGAAGGAAAGGGAATGAAGACACCACAACTATGCAGATCTGTTTTCACAGAAGTCCCCTCCTGCCTCTGGTTGTGGTCAGTCTCACCGTTCCATGACAAGACCCCATGTCCCCCATGAGGACAAGGCCATGTTCCCATAGCCTCTGAGGAGAGGCTCGTGGCAGTGGAGGATGTGGTGCCCAGGACACTGGGCTCTCAACAGACAGCTGAATAAATTTCTAACGTAGGCGTGTTTTTCAGGGGTAATGTGCCATGGAGTAACCCACTCCATGGGTTACCCATCGGCCTGCTCTATGGGGCAGGTGGCGGCAGCCGAAAGCCAGGGGGTTGAGCAGGGGAAGGCTGAGGACAGCGCTTCCCCACAGCACCTCTGACACGAGAGCTCTGAAAATGTCCCTAAGGGCCACCGCAGACTGAGGCGAAGGACACTTGAACCCAAAGGGAGGTGGGCAGCCAGGCAGCTTGGTGTTATCAGGCTGGCTGGACAGTGATCTTACAAGATAATGCAGAGGCAACCACAGAAAATCAAGATATGAAGAGTAGTTATCTGAAGGTGTCCGTTTTTTTTTGAGTACCCACAGATATTGTGCATACATGTCTTCTCTTCCCAGGGGGTGTAAAAACCAAAGCAGCAGTTATATAGAACAGTATACAAATTTCCTTATTCCATTACCCACTGAAAACTTTACATATGTAACACTGAATGGTATATACGCTTGCAAAACATATATTTACATCATTAGCCATTCACAGAATAATGAATTAATTAAAATTAGAATATTTCTGATTTCAAGATGAAGAAGTCCTGTTTGTGTTTTCACTTTTGTTTAAAGGGAAATGCATAGGTCAGACATTATATCTGGGATTAACATTAGTTTTTTAGTTTCACACATAGATTAAAATCTTTGTGTGAAGTAGTACTTTGTGGCTAAATCTCACTTCCTGAAAAAAGGGAGATAAATCCCCCTTATCCGGTCTCACTTGTCCTTCACTGCTTTTGATGAACATCCTAGTCATCTGCAGAGAACCGATCACCACCAAAAAAAATCAGACCTGGGAATTTCTATTCTCATATCTCTGATAAAAAATATAAAAGCGGAAGTAGAGGATAAAAACATATTGAAGAGCAGCAAAAAGGAGCTTTCCACTGGTAGTTCCATGAGAACACTCTTATGAGAAGCTACGCCAGGGTCGAAAACAGATGGCAACACTTTTATGCCACTATGAGTGAAGCACCCATCATATAGATGGTAAGGAAAGTGTGGAACATGAATAAACTCATTCTGTCAACCACTCCAGCTGTGACTCAATGTCACCATTTTTTAAAAAAAACCTTCTGCAGAGAAAGATAGTTCTCTCCAGTGTAGCATATTAACGTGGATACAGTAGCCATCAATTCTGTACAGGCTGAACTCCTGCAAATGAGCAACTCATGAAAAATAAAATCGTGCCAAATAAAGAAATCTGGCAGCATACTAAATAAAATGTAGTATAGCTTTTCTGCAAATCAAAAAAACTGCAATTGCTAATAAAACCCTAAAAGGAAAGCTTTTCTTGCAGTAGGCAGATCAAGCCTAGAGAAGTTAAAAGATAGCTAGGAAATGAGCAGAAGAGTTGTTTTCTCTTGGCTTGTGATTGGGATATTTAAAGAAACACTTTATTTTAAAGAAATTCAAGAGGAAGAAAAACTACAACTAGTTCAGGCAAAGATTTTATAGCACTTTTGCTGCAAAAGCACATGAGAAATTAAACTGCATTAGGCTGTTGCTGTCTTAAAAATCTAGATATTAGACAACAGTAGCCCAATATTTTGCATGTGAATGGTAAGAGTCTTCATACCTGCGTCTAGGTGGGTTTCCTGCATTAGTAGTAAGTTAAGAAGTAGGTTAGGAAAATTAAGCTAAGTTTTGCTTTCAAAATGTAGGCTTGACTACCTGTTTATGAAAGAAACTTTTTCTTCTTAACTGACTTAAATAAAATCCAGGTTTTAATAACTCATTGGGAGCTAAGTGTTAAAGACTTTCCAAAATTGAATTACTTTAAGTGTTCATACATGGAAGTAGCTGGAAAACTTCAGGAGAGATATATTACATTACGTCTCCTTGTTATAAATTTGTTAACCAATAAAAAACAGATATTCTTATCCATCATGAAAGATGCTTCCGCCTTACATTGTGCTTTCCTCTGGCTTACGCGTATTTATCTCCTTCAAATTCTAGTCTGAATTCATTAATACTATTCATGAAAATCTCACAGATTTATTTACTTGCCTAGATCAGCTTTTTTACCACTTTTAAATGTAAGTATTGCAGTTGTCATCCTTTCAACTTACTAGCACTAGCTCACTAAAAATTACTAGGGGTCTTTTTTTAGCGCACTGTAATTATATATATTTTTTTCAGAGTCAAGGGAAAGACTCTCAAGATGTCCTCTCAACTGAAGTTCAGTACTCTCCTGACGTTCCCAGTTCTGATTTCCCTATCTTTATTCTAACTATTAAACTTGTCTTTGGTCTTGATGATTAAGATTATCATCCTAACCTAAACCAAACCACTCAGCATTACAGGAGCCAAATCTAGATGATGCGCTGTCTTTAGCCCCAATTCCTGACCTTGCAGCCCACCTTTCCTTTCCTTACATCTGCTTTGTATAAACTGAAGAACCTTTTTTTGCCTGAAGATTCTGCCTTTGAGGCAGATAAAGATCCAAACCACCGCAGAAAGCTTTGTAATGAATGCCAACGCCTTGAACTACACTCAGGAACTAATTAGCAGCTGATGTAGTAACAAGTCAGGAAGCTGTTAATTCACACTAAAAAAAAAATTCAAGTCTATCTGAGTAATTCATTGTCAACACACTCATTTAGGCAGATGTTTACAACTGGCACGCACATATAGTACATATATGCACACACATCTGTCATGGACTTACTCATGCTCAAGTTTACAGGTGATACTATCTCGCTAACGTACAACAAAGTAGAATTCCTTGACTAGAACTTTTCCTGGTTTAAGAAGACAGCACATATTTTACTCAGAAAAATGTACAGACAATGGACCTAATCATTGAATCCTGCAGGGATGACTGCTTGTGTGTCATTGAGGAACACATTAGCCACTATAGGTTACAGATCCAATTTATATCTATATTTCCAACAACCAAAAGTAATCAGTCTTCACCCATATCACTTTGAGATCCTTTTCCATGAGCAATGAATGCTAAATGATATGGAGATAATACGTAACAGGATTTTCTGCATTAGTATAAAAACCTGAGATTGTTCATGTCTTCTCATGACACTCCTAGTAGGTTATGCAGGTTCATTATGCTGTATTGTTTCACTTATAGCAATTTTCCTGTTTACAGTTTCAGTCCTGTGCACTCACTGTATTTGCTTTTCTGCTGCCATGCTCCCTGCTGCTCCATGGGCCCTGGGAGTTTCTGTGTACTGTATTCTGAAATCCTTTCAGAAAGTAACCCAGTTCTGTGGCTTAAGGTAAAAGCAGATGTTTACCATGATTCTTTTTACTTCATCTGTGTTATCACAATTGTCAAAAAGCTGCAAGTAGCATGGAGAGAACACCAGTAAATGTCACAGTATGACTGAATGAATACAAACACATTGCCACCAGCAAATTCGTAGTCAAATGATGGCCTGTACCTTGGGGCACTGAGGTTTTAGAAGATCACTGAAAACACATTGTTCCTCCTCCTACATATTTTCTTCAAGAAAACGTACTGCATGCTATACTGCTTTCAGACTCAGCCAGCAAAATATGACTAGTGCTGCAGGCAATCAGACTCAGATCTTCAGGATGTCAAAAGCCAATTTCCTAGAACTGTGCTGTGTTCCTCTTGGAGTGGTAATGATAGAAATTTGTGTATGCGTTACCCTCAGCATAACGAATCACACTCTTAGAAAGTATTTTGCTACTTATCAGTAGCTACTCTGGTGCTTAGTTTCGTGCAAGCACATAAAACATAATTTTTTTTGTGACAATGAGCACAGTTCTGAAGAAGTTACTATCCTCCTACATCGTGGCATGGAGGCAGACATAGATCCACACATAAGTAGGTATAAAAGTGGTTTTATAGTTAAGATAATATAACTATGCTATAACCACTGGTGCCACATGGACTTTGACTTTTAATTTCCATCCCTTGTAATTCAAGGTACATAAAAATGATGATCTATGATACTGCAAGGCTTGATTAATCAGTGCTAGGTTACTATCAAGGTGAGGTTCTAGAAAGGTTCTAGATAGAAGAACTTTAACAGGTCCTTTTTTGTTGTATTTTATTTAAGAAATGGAATTTCTTCTGTGATGGCACAAAATCTAAGGCATTGCTCTTTCCACCAGCGACCTTGGAGATTCAAATTATCTTTTGTCACATTTTTTCTTGAAGTCTTTGCTGGATGCTTGCACAGGTAAGAACCTAAGAGCACCTGTATCAGTGCAAACAGCCTGTTTCAGACAAGTCCAGGTGCAGATATGCTGGAAAGAGCATTAGAACAAGAAAAACTGCAGCAATACTCACAGCTCAGTTACGTCTTAATGCTAGAAGAACTTCAATGGAGTCTTATTTCATGAATATGTCCAGCTTTTTCAATTCATCTTGTATTTTACCATCCACAGTGTTCTGTGCCGAGGAGTTTAACAATGTTAAAAAGTATCTCTTCTAGATCCTATTTCATTCTGTTATCTTCACAGGAATAAAGAAGGTCTTCATACCTTAATTTGTTGTGAAATAAAAATAGTGCATTTGAAAGGTTTAAGAATAGATGGAAGATACTGAAGCTAGAAGTGGAAAAAAAGTATTTTTCTGTTGTGATACAGAAGAATATTGATTCTGCTGTTTACTTTTCTTATAATTAGTGTGGTAGGACTAAAGGAGAATTATTTTTTTATAGATTGGAGCAATAAATAAGCATCTGCTAAGCATTTCCCCTGGATGCTTTACTTGGCATACTGTAGCCTAGCTGGAACTATTCTGCTTTCTGGAGAATGATTTGGTTTAGCATTACACATGGTGCCATGTTACAATTTTATGCATGACCATTATACAAACAAGCAGAGTACAGCTTGGTGAACACCCCACACAGGAATCAAGTAGGGAGATCTTGTCTCAGCTCTAGCAGTCAAGCAAGGTGACTTGTTAGGTGGGTTGGAAACTCTCAAAGCAGTATAGGGCACTCAGGTAAGCAAAGAGCTGACCTCAGTACTCAACAAAGTCATGTGGAATAATCTGGGAGAACTTAGACACCTATTAGTTGTTCTGTGATGAATATATACCCCTTTGTATTTTGCAGGTCAGTCTAGCCCAGATTTTAGTAAATCTATCTGCAAACTTGATTTAGTATCTTGCATTAAAATGCCATAAGATTTGCAATGAATAAGCATTCAATGTGAAGAGTACAGTGAACCTTGCAAACCAGGATTTAATTATTCTGCTTTGTTCCTATTGAGAACCTGACACATCGGGGTTTTTGTAAAAATAAGTAAGAAGGTCTATGGCTTTCATCCTTGCTAGACTAATTCCCTGTTTCACTCCAAAAAATAAAAAAAAATTAAAAGTAGTATATGTAGAAGAGTGTATTTGTCTGTATGGCTTCCTGTATACTGGGTCAATACAATATTCCTTTTGTACATGTTAGCATCATTTGTTTCCTTTGTTGATACAATGGTTTTGTTATTGTTGTTGTCAGTAGCAAGGGTGATAATGGATTTGTTATTCATAGAATTATCTATCTATGACTGAGAAGCAGACCTGACTGTAGCACTGGTATTTCTATAATGTATCTGTAATTATGCATTCGGGAAATTTGACAGCAAAATGTCAAAACAAAAGCAGATTTGCTCTGTTGAAGGTACTTGAAGGCAAACAGCATTACATCAGAAGCTTGTATCTGGCTCAGATAAGCTATTTACTGCAACAAAAAAGTAGCCTTTTGAATTACTTTCAGCCTTTCATACCTCACGTTAAAAGGCTATTGTGGTGCCCTGTCACCTACTTATCAGCAGAGCAGGGGACAAAGAGATAAAGGAAACGATCACTTCAAAAGACTGATTTCCTGTAGTTTTGAAAAGAGAGGGTTTCCTTCCGTAGCATTTAATAGTTATAGCTGAGTACATCTACTTTACAGGCATTGCTAACACCCATATGACGCATTGATTTTCACACAAGAAAATATCTGCTTGCTCGTTGGAGCTACTGTAGCACTCACAGGAGGCTGTACCAAGCTTCAAACAGAAGTGGTGACAAATTCCCTCCTTCTTTGTGCAGGACAATGTATTTCTTTCCCTTATCCTCTAATACCTCTGGCCTGACAGCTTCATACATTGATGTTTATGAATCACTGAACAGGCAGTGGGAGTTGACTTTACGAAAAAAAATTAGAAGGTGATACATTTCAGATTACAGTTGAAAATGGAATTTAATTATTTACCTTAGAGGAAGTTAACACCGGAAGAGTTTTGATCACCAAAAGACTTCAGGTTAAATGCATTATTTTTTCCAAAAAGATACTATTTCAATCATTTCAACACTGTTATTTGAAATGAGTGTAACAAAATTGCAATTAGCACTAACATCAGGCTGAATCTTTTGCTAGAATCTTTCACATAGGTGGTTAGAAAAGACTGACAGGGAAATTAGGGTTTCTTGCTACAGAAACAGGTGTGACTTCTGTACCTCTACTGAAAGTTTTCCTCAGACCCATGTGTAAAGAGACATCTGAGCATTTAGTCTGGAAAAATCTATGGTGGCCATCAGACAGCACTCTCTCCACCTTTTTAATTCTTATTTTGCTTTTGACAGTTGGTAAGTCATCTTTTTAATGGCTCACCACAGTTTTAATGCGCAACTTCAGACCAAATTGTTTGAAACCATGACTTAATTCATGGAATCTATTAAAAAATGTGTTGACAGCCTTCATTCCAGGAAGAAAATGTTAATTACTTGTATCACAGTAGCACTCAAGATTCAGGCCATATTGCCCTAGATTATAGATATGCATAGTTCTTGTATCCGACTGTTTTTTTCTCAAAATGGAATTGACTGATGTGAGTACTGCCACGCTTATTTTGGACACCACAGAGCTCTCTGTTATTGTTGTATAGGTGAGGAGTGATGCCAAAGGGACATTAAGTGAACTTGTTAAGAGACACAAAGATGTCTTATGGCCATGTCTTCTGAGTTTTCCATGGGCACAGTAAGAAAGAATCACCTTTCTTGAAGACATAATGCTCATACGGTAGTAGAGGAAATATATGGTGGAGAAAAATGACTTTCAAAAACTGGCTGTTCCTACTTGGTGGTTTATATTCTGAAGCTCAATTTTGAGATATCCTTGGGCCTCAGAAAATAAATACTCTGTGAGTCCACCAGACCCCACATGCTTCCAACTGGGCATTTAAAATCTGGGGCACCCAGATCAGAGGCTTTTTGTGAACATTTGCTCTTACAACTGTGATTTGACCTATATAAGAGAGTAATTCAGAGAATGTCTGGAGTCCTATTTTGTTCAACAGATCTGTAACTGATATTGGCTAATGAAATATCATTCACCATAGTTCCTAGCCAGATTCACAACAACTTCTTGGTCCATCTGTTCACTGAAGATGCATCATTTTACATATCTCTTTGTACACATATTTGTAATTCTGTATTTAACTTCCTGCACTATATTTGTGGTCCTTTCTCAGTCAGAAATACAGAAACGAGTTAATTCCAAAACCAAAAAATAATATAGATTGTGTACAATAAGAACATAAATACCCCCGTCAAAAAACCCCAAAACTAAACAGAAAATAACAAAAACCAAAAAAACCCTCTAAGCTTGAATCTTTACTGAATAATCTTTTGCTATTCAAAAATACATATTTATGTGAATTCACTTCAGAGTTCTTGCTCTTCTACCAATAACGAACCACAAATAGCTAAAGTGAACAGCACATGAATAACGAATAGGCTAAATATTAATCATTCAAAATATTCACTTAGTACTTAGAATTTTAACTACTTTAAAAGAATGACAACTTTGTCAACTAATGACATCTTCAGAAAAAAGGAAATTAAATGAATAACTTAGGACTTTTAAAATGTAACGTCTGTGGATGGATATTTCTAAGCTTCTACATTTATTTTTTTTTCTTATAGATACTGGTGACATGTTGGAACAATAATAATATTTTTCAAATAGGCTGTTCATTCATTTGGATTTCTGGTTAAAAATTTTTGTTTCTGTTTATAAATATAAATAAAGGCAATGCCTCTTTAAATCAGGGGGTTTTTTGCCAATAATACCATTTAGTGTATGTGTAAATGAAGCCACAACATTTGAGAAAATGTGCTAAGTCAGAAACATTACAATTTTGGTATTGGTTGAAAGGATCTAAATGAAAGAGTTAAGCTTGTCTTCAGCACTGGCTTTTTCTTTTTGTCTTAACTGTCAGGAAACAAAGCCTGATTATAAAAGACTGGTGGAAAAAATAAGTTAAAGGAGCCCACATTTCATTTATGAACTCTTAAATAGAGATATGCACAGGTAACTCTCTTGTTTATACCTAGCCAGTCTTTACAGGAAGCATGTAAATATATTTACTTGCAATTGACAAAAATTTAAATCCTCAAAGTGGTAGTGTCCCACTGATCTACTTTTCTTTCTTTTTGAGTAATAGGCTGTTGGTGAAAAGGGGTTAAATAGAGTTTCTAAATGAAAAAAGTGTTTTATTGTGTCAAGTGTCAGGAAATGAGTAGAGGTGCAAAGGAAAGAGAGTGAGAGAATAAGATCGTTAGAGCTGATACCATGAAGTGTAACATAAATTCAGAGATGACAGAGCAGGTGAGGTCTTTGAAATGCAACCATCACAATAATGTCACCTACAGCTAAGCATCCACAGAAGAAAAAGAAAGAAGAAAAAAATAAGGAAAAATAAGGGGGGGTGGGAGGGGGAAGGAAAATAAGAGACAAAAAAGAAAGAAAAAGCATAACACCAATCAAAATGTGATCTAAATACAGAGCAACAAACTTTACTATATGGTACCTACTGAAATTTTTTTAAAAAAAATCCCTTATAGTAAGCATTGAGTAAAATAGTAAGGGTATCATGCAGATCTTTCATAGAAAGTATGTAATTTGTCTTCAGCAATTAACTTCCTTACAGTGCCATATTCTGCCTTATAAAAACACAAACTGCATGAACATTTGGCCCTACACATATTGTTAGCTTGACTGTTCCTTTTATCTTGTCAAATACCACAAACTTTGACAAGTTTATTTGTGCTCACCGTGATAAATTCTCTAGTAGTGCATGTAAGTTACACTTATTTGCCCCAACACAGAATCTTATACCAGACACACTTTTGTTCTCAGTCAAAACTTCATTAAGACTATCCAAGGAAATTATTGCAGAAAATTCTCAATTTTTTTCTCCTAGTGCCACCGTATTTCACCTCAGAGGAACACATTACTACTCTTCTTAACTGCCTCAGCTACATGCATCCCATAGGTTTTGCTGCCTGAGGGCAAAATCCTGCAGTCAGGATTACTCAAACAAAGCTCACATTGAAATGAACAGGCGTGTTCCTTACATAAAGTTAAATGCCCCTTGTTTGGTTATGCAAAGAACTGGTATAAAAGGTGGCCCAGGCTTTCAGCCAGTATAAATCAGTGTAGCTCCACTAGGAACAGAATTAGTGTGCTTCAGGCAAGGAGTGGTGCTGCATGTGCTACACTTCCACACTATCAAGGAGATATTGGTTACTGCAGGAAACAAGGTTGATGCTCCACAACATTAGGACTCCAAAACATTAGGAGTCCAAAATTTATATCTAGTTACGATAAAAGAATATATAACAAACCATATTTCATCAAAGAACAAATTTTGCAGGGCTCATGCAAGATTCATTCCTGTTTACATTACATGTCAGATTCCTAGCAATTTCTTTTGCTGTTAACATACTAAGAGCTGCGTTGCATCTTATGAAACCTATTTAAGTTGCCGAGTTGGGAAAGACTAAGAAGGGAGGACTATGGATTTTCTGAGGAAAGGATTAGAAAGAAAGGCATCAGAAATCAGTGTGGAAAATGAGCACTATCTAGTATAGGAGACAGCATGTCAGACTGCTAAAAAAGAGAAGCAAGGAATACTGAAAAATTAAAAACAAAAAAAATCCAAAAGAAACCCAGAAGAGCCCCTTCTCAAATTCAAATATCTATGTGCTACCAAGTGTTCTGAAACTATAACAGTTTTTAAAGTTTGCAAGGTAGGAAGATACTTCAAGCTTCTGTATGTATATGCCATTTATTTAAATGAAAAGTCAATATGTGACAATGCTCGAATAATTAACATTTAACTTGTCATGAGTAAGCAATTACTTCAGTATCACCTTTATCTATACCACAAACATTTGTCTTGTGCTGTCCTATAATGGAAAATGACAAAGGGCTAAAGAAAAGTTTAGAAAAGATAATTTGCTAGAGTGGAGAATTTCTACCCAGCTGACTTTTTTAAGCAGACATGATGAAAACAAAAGTCTGTTTAATTATTCTGCAAGACCAAATTGAAGCCAACTACTGCAGAAAATATTGGTGTAGGGCTACTAGAAGTGCAGTGCAATAACTTCTAGTTTGTTTCCACTGATGGCTATGACTGACAAAGTATCCTGATTTGGGAAAGATGTTTTGGGAAAAGAGTTCCTTTGACCGAAATCTACACACCCTGTATCATGTTTTCAAAGAGCTTTTTAAAATAGATACACAAAATTATGATATTTTATACCTTCTTCCTACACAGTACTCACCAAATATTTATGATACAGTTCTTTTCACAGCTATTAATAGATAAATTTGACTGCTTTGAGCAGGAAAAGTGGGACTAAATAATCTCCAGAATCCTCTTTCAACCTCAATAATTCTGCTATTCTGCGATCTTTTCAAAGAAATAGCTTTGTTCTTTTTAGTATGCTCTGTTTCAAGGAAAGGTTCAGTTCAAATTCAAATGGTCTGAACTCCACCTTTGCTCTTACATACACTGTTTTTAATGGTGAGATATCTTTGACAGCATGGAGTTAACTTGTGAACTTTTTGTTTCAGTAATACTTGCACTACGGCATTTGGATTGGCAGGAGAAAACCCCAGAATAACTACTGGGATCCTTGGACTTGAAATCCATGTCCTGATTCTTTGATTTCTATTGTTTTAAATTGAATTTCTTTCATATCCTATTTCTTCCTGTTTTCTCTCTTATATCCTGCTATTTTTTAGTCTGTGTGACTTCTATAGTAAACAACACTACTTCCATGTTGTATTTTCTTTTCCTTGGCCAAGAGTACATTCAATGAATTTACAAGTAAGTTTTCAAATTCTGGTAAAACAAACAACAAAAAAAGGTTCCCAGTCTTCCTTAATTACTCATTTACATCTGTGTCTAGCCTATCACCAAGCTGTACTTTTTCCACTGCTCTTATGTGTGACAGTTTTATCTAATACACAGCTTTTAGATCTGATGTATGGCAGGAGTACCCATATTGGTTCTCTGGGATCAAGGCACTACTTAATGTTAATAGAGTGCAGTAGTTAAGCCAAACAAGCAAAGGCTTGATCTCATATTGAAAGTATAGCAAGACAATTGAGTTTAAGAAGTTTTATTTCATAGATAGAATGCTGGACTTCATGCAGGATATAAAGCATGTCTCACAGCAAGAAGGGACTACCCTACATAAGAGATTACAATTACTTTCTGTAACATTTGTGTGAAAAGAAGGTCTGCAGAAAGACAATACAGCTCTTGCTGGTTTTGTGATTTCTCACCAGAATTGCAGCAATGATGTTTGTTTCCTAGTGTCCACTGAGATTATCACCTGCTTGCCTCTATCCATGACCCCATTTGTAGCAAAACTCAGCTAAATCAGAGCGTGTTCTTATGCAGCCCAGGGAGCATCATGGAGCAGGATGCTAACTGTGCCACAGCCATTCTTGGCTATCTGCTAGCACAATTTTCTCTTTGAAAAGAAGATGGATATTGTAGTGCTGGGTACTGCTAACAGGCTTCAGCTTCAATCCTACAGATTAAAGCAAGGGGTATTCACAGAATTAGTTAAATACTTTCAGTAATGACAGAAATTGATGAAAGAATGAATGAGAAGGAAATAGATTCCTCTGGAGTGTTTTATAACTTGACTAAAGGTATCATGGATATCAGAGACTTTACAGGCTGTCAGCATTAACATTAGCAGTTTTTAACCATGACCTGAGCTCTGACAAGCTGTTTCCACACTGTCAGTCTCTCTGCTTGAGCTGGCAAGTCATATATAGTAAAACTGTCCAGACTTTATCTGTGCAGTTACTTAAAAAGCCTATCTGGTGCATTTGTCTGTCCCACCAGTATGAAGGGAGCCTGGAAAAGTCTGAGTGACCTGTTAATCTGAGCAATTTTATTGGATAGTTAAAAACAAAACATCAACATGCATCGCCAGGTTGATTTGAGAATCCTCACTGCCTTTCTATGTCAGCAGCTTTTTTAGAAAATACCTTAATGCTGCTTAGTGCTGGCATTGATTATAATACTATTTATTAAAGAGTTAAATAAAAGGAATTTTCCCATATAACCATTAAAATGTTCATTCAAGAAAATTTGTTGTGTAGAAGGCAATAATGATTGAGAAGTATGCATGCTCTGGATTTTTAATATCATCTGTCCTTTTTGCTATGCCTTTTGCTATGCCTTTTCAAATCCTAGTTGTTAGCATACTTTTATTCACTTGCAATCACAGGAAAAAGACCTGAGTGTGTAGGATTTCCTGTGCGTTGCACCATGACAATCTTGCCAAGTGCCCAATCTGGACAGCAGACTAGACAACAGGGAACTCTGATGTTTCTCCATCCAAATACTCCAAATAATGCTTAAATACTTTCATGAATCCTGAATTTACTTTGCCAAGATTTATCTGAGCAAACTCCTTCCTTCTTTCTTTAAACAAAAGTGGTACCTCATTTTCTAAAATATCCTACAATTTAATTAAGAATAACATCATACTTACAATTTCTAGCAGCACAAATGTCTGAACAGTATGAACAAAGTTATAGCAACATACAGAAAATCTGGAAGGGTTAGACTATAAGGTGAAGATTCTCCATTGTAGATAAAACAAAATGCCTGCCTAAGAAAATGTCAAAATAATCCACACCAAGTGGACTGTAGCTGGACCTTAGAAGACTCAAGGTAGATACCTGATATTTTTCTTCCAAGCCTGTATGATACCACTGTTGTCAAGCAGAGTTCTTACTATGATGTATACAAACCTTTCCCTATGGATAAAAGTACTCATCCTTTCATCCAGCTGCACTGTCCACTTGAAGAACAGATGAGTTAAGACACCTACAAAGTCACTACCCACTCTGGCAAGCTAAAGGTAAAGAACTACAAGACACTGAGACAGAAATGATTTTATCATCTTACTCATTTAAAGAAAAAAATCCAATATATATGATAAAGAAGGTAGACTGTGCCTACTTCTATAACACTGAAGGTAGTCCCAAAGCCCTTAGATCTGCAGGCAACAATAATGAGAGGTTTACTTTCTTGAAATCCACAAACTAAATAAATGTGTGAATGTAAGCCTGATGCTAAGAACCACGTATATAGATTTCTACGTGATTATTACTATATATATATATTGACTAGTAGAGGGAAAACTTTGGATCACAGAATTGTAAAAGCAGAAATAATAACTCATGTACTAAAGCAACAATGTGCTTTTGAATTAAATGTTTAAGCAGAACTTACTTTCTAAGTGACTTTCTAAATAGAAAAACACTTGATCTCTTATGCAGTGGCGTAACAGTAAGTCTCCGCTACAGGAAAAAAAAAAATAATCAAAAATAGAAGCTAATAGAAGGGAAAAGTTATTCAAATTCATGTTTTTGGGGAGGAGGTGTCTGTAAAATTTTATTGTCTACAACACCAGTTTAGTACTGCTGGAAATCTTCATCTGCACAAATACCCTTATAAGAACTAAACATGAATAAGAAGTAAACATCAGCTAATCCTCAGTGTTGCTAACATTTTGAAAATTAGGTCAACTTCACAGCCATTTCCTTCCTCTGTAGCCTTAGTGTGCAAATGTGAGTTCACAGTGATGTAATATGTGTAATATGTACTTCCATGGGTTTTGTAAATATGTTGCTTTGTATATAAGTCCTGTTCCATTTCACAATGGGAAAGTTGGAAGCTCTCTTCTCTTTGAGCCTTGGTGAAAAAAAACAATCTTGGAAGTAATGTTTTCTAAGCTCTCAGGTTCTTTTGCTACAGTCTCAAATCTGTAAAAAGAATTCTAAAATAAAAGCTAAATAAGTTGATAGTGACATTTCAATTAAAAAAAAAAAGTAGTATCCTCCACCTATCGAAAACATGAATGGTCGTGTTTATTGAATGTAATTTTATTGCATGTAATTGAAGGGATGAATTCAATATAATTTTTAAATCTCTAAACAATAAAAAGGTTTCTTCATTCTTGTTTCAATAATATTACTGAGCTATGAATCTGAATTTTTTTTTCTCATATCTAGTTGGTGCATGTCATTGTTTACTAAGCTGCTTGTTTTGCTTTGTCCAAACGATCGCTAAGAACCATTGGATCCTATGCCCAGATCTTTTAGTGGACCTCATATGCTGACACATAAATTGTAAACTGTTCTCATTTCTGAAGTTTCCATGTAAAACAGGTGTACTCTAATTATTATATTTAAACAACGTTGTTTGAAATGTAATGCTTTGAAAGTCATTTTGAATAAATCAGAAGTATTACAGAATTGCCAAATTGCGAACCATTAATTAGTATCTAATAATAAAGTGCCACTACAGTTCCCCTGGATCAAAAATAATTACTCAGAATGCTGGATCTTGATTGTCAGTTCCTAAATCTAAATAGTGGTTAACAGGAACTATTAGGAACTATCTTTATCTGTCTGTGGACTAGAAGGCTAAAGGAAATCATCCGTGAAACAAAACCAATGCAATTCCATCTGCAAACTTCAGGGTTCCCTCCTAATTTGAAAATCTAATGTTGAACTCTGTATGTATGTACAGTGGAATGTAACAAAAGAAATGACAAATGAACAATTTATAGCAACCAGGCAGAAAGTGGCAAGAGCAGATATTCAGACTTTTCTTAAAGTACATTATTAGGTATGTTACCTCTGAAAGGTAACCTACTAATTATCACTAAGGTCTTTCCTCATTCTCCCAAACAAGCAATTAATAAATCAACTAAGCCCATGTCTCTTGACATGGAGAATTATTGGCAAGCAAATGTAAGATTTGCAAGGTTTGGTTTTGGTTTTTTTCTTTTCATGTTTGCACATTCTATATGTAAATCTAGTCAGTTTGAAGCAGCAATTTTTTATTACTTTTACTCTGATTTTAACATTTTTTAATGTTATTTTTTTGCTAGGATTACTCTTGGTTGTGTAATTTTTTTACTCTGCACCCTCAGGGAAAGTAAAGGCCAGTGACCTTGAAAGGAAAGCACTGGGGGAGAAAGGTTTTTGGATCCTAGGGTTCCTTCTCAGAGCTGTTGCAGATCTAGTACAAAGGTTCCCTTTTGGAGTCAGTTGTTCAGACATCAGATTGCAAGGAGACAGTGAAGCCAAAAGACAAAGCAACAGCTCATACTCAAACTGGTCACAACAAACTTGGTGTCAGGGAGGTTATTGTTCTGAAGGGTGTCAACTGGCAAACACCTTGAAATCTGTATTTGTTGCTTTGCAAGAAATTTCTTCACTAGATGTCCTTTGCCAGAGATTAGAAAAAGAAAGTGAACAAAATTCTTATTAGAGGCCAACTTCATCAACTTGTAAGTAGAATGGCAGCAACAAGCCAACAAAACTGCATACCCTGAATACTGCTTTCTAAGTGAAGAACAGTAATTAACTGAAAAATGCAAGTTGCTGAGCTGTTCTTTAACATTTCTGAATTTATTTCTAGTAAAGAAGAGTGTGTTATAAATCTCAGTATTGGCTTATATTAATGAGGGTTCCTCTAGACCATTCCATGCTGGAAATAAGGTGTTAATAGTTCTAAAATGAAATAGTACCTAGACCACAACTCAGTCATTTTCTTCATAGTTCAAAGTTATTTGCATAAGATGTATCACCCTTTGCAAATATTTACTTTGCTATAGCCAAAGACACTGCAAATTATATGTGATGGGTTTGAACTCCTGTCTTTCACACTTGTCTTTGAGTCTGTGTCTTTCACTCTTGCTGGGTTTCTGGAAGATGAAGAGAGAAAAATAATTTCTTTCTCAAATAAGATGCAACGTGGACCTCAAAGAGAAAGACCTGAATTCTACCTATAAAATTCAATTACAAACAGATTAAAAAGATGGGGGGGTAAAGGAGCTGTATTCATGGGCTCATTACAGCCACAGAAAGGGGATGCTCATATAGACCATAGAGAATTTAAAAGATTTATTTATGATGTATTACTGCAATTTTTAATTTAGACATGCAAATTTTTTAATTTGCACTGACTGCTTTGCCTTAATGGTTTTGATTAATACTTGGAGGTAGTGTTTGTGAAAGAGATTTATACTGTGATTCATCTGCAAAATAATCAAATCATTACCAGCTAATGACAAAGCTGTGAAAAATGATATAGATATTGTGTAATTCCCAGCTATTGCTGTGCACGTGAAGGTACTCAGTACTTCCAGCAAATGTAGACTTGTTAATAACTGCTCAGAAGTTTGCTCTAGGTCCCTTGCAATTTGGAAACAAACAAAAAATTGATCTTAATAAAGCTGTCTGATAAAAGCAGCAGTGGTTAACATCCCTGAACCCTCCACTCTAGTGAACATGCCCAGGTTGGAGACACCCCTTCTCTTGACCTAAAAGGAAACCCCACAGGAATCTCTGCATCTTACTTTGGTAGTCTCAAACCATACTTTCTTGTGACAGACGGAAGAGTCCTCACCAACAACAGCAGATAATGCCTGTGGATTTCATTATGATGAAAAAAAAAATAAATTACTGCCTGTAGCTTTCAAAGGATCTTACTATCATATTTTTCTCACTTTCTATCATAGAATTCTCCATTTTCTTTGCTGGTAAATACTTTACTCTAAGACTAATGAAAGAATCACTGGTCTGCTAATATACGATATTTTCTTTGCAACACAAGGGTGTATATACAGATTTACATGCATAAATACACATGCACCCCAAGTCCAGAGTCCTAGAACTGTCTTTGGCCAGAGATAATTTCAAAACAACCCCATACAACTGGCTAAAAAAATACTCTTTTGTTTGTCTTCAAGCTGCTTTTTATGGACTTTTGAGTAGATTTTCCTTTTAATTTTTTAAAAAATACTTTCCAAAAGAGTAAATATAACAGAACTTTCTACAGGAAGAGAAACTAGTTGCCTACAAGCTTGTGAATTTACACACTTTCTAAAGTAATCTAAACCAACAGGTATAAACTAAGGTAGAACTATTAAGACCTGTACAGCTATGTGGCTTTAAACCAGCTGCTAATCTGGTTCCATTGGTCCCATGGACCTAAGAATGCAGTGCTTCAATTTGACTGCATGTTGTTTCCACTCTTCACTTGCCAAAGTGTGCCTTGCTGATTTTTCACTTGTATTCAGTGCTTATTCAGTTCAGTTCACTGATCTGACAGAAGAATAACACATAAAAAAAATTACACTTAGTTTACTGATGTGACTCACTCTTCAGCTGCACATTTGCTGTAGTCAAGACCAGGGAAGCAAGGTGAGGATGTGGGTGGGGAGGGCAGCAGACTGCCCTTTGGACACCAACCTTGTTAAATCAAACAGTAAAGTCCCTTTTACTATTTCATAGCCCACAGTGGGATGACAAGTGAAATCCAAGTCCCACAGAACACATTCACATTCTCTAAGCTCTCATTTTCTAAGTGTAGCCACTGTCAGCCCACTTCATGATCATAAATCTATCCTCTGATTTTTCTTGCTGTGTGATTCATGCTTTCTATCTGTTTCTTTCTCAACAGCCTCTAAAACTTCAACAGCCACCTTATGGATTAACAGTAACATCTTTTCTGCCAAACCCTCTTATAAAAATGCTAGGTTGTCTGATACAATGATTCAGCTATTATCACTTGAATATCAGAACCTAGCCAACTCCCTGCCTTGGAGGAATGCCAGTCTGTGGTGTATACACTCATTTTTTTTGATCCAATGAGTCTGTACAAACTGTGTACCCTTTTCTGAGCACCAGCTTCAAGTGTCTGAGTTCACATATCAGCTTAGACAACTGATGGGTGAGCAAATTCAAGCCTGACCTACTGCCAGTCAAATAAATTCTTCCGTGATGGGCAGAGTTCAAACCAAAGCTAGTCCTACACACAGCTGACTTGCCCCATCTGGAGAAGTAGTATAGAGGATTAGCCAAATTCTAACTATGAGTAGCCAGTGAAGTTGAGCTTAAATGTGAGCTAAATAACCATGATAGAACAGAAGTGTCCACCGAGTCCCTAATCAGTTTTGTTAAACTAGAGCTACATCATGTTCAAGAGGACTTCTCTCAGAAGTATGTTTTTCAGTTGTGAACACCTAGTCTGGCCACTTTGCCATTAAGCTTAAAATCCTACAGCTCTGCTTTCTTCAATGCCCTTTGCAGTTCCCCAGCTGTTTATTCATTCTGTCTCAGCTTTTGCATTACTCTGGTTGCTCCTACTCTCTACTGTTCTGGCTAAGAAGAATTCTAAAGAAACAGAGATTCCTGTGGAAAGTGGGCTAAAAGCAAACAGGAGACAACCTGAGACTTAAAAAACATCTACACAAACATGCCAAGGAAAAATATGTTTGTTCTACATAAGCACACAGTTACACAATATGAGTTACCTTAGGAACTGCCTAGATGGTGCTGTGTGATGGCTACCTGGCTGCTCAGCTCCTGTTCTGAGGAGGTCTTGGAGTGGAAATCTGTTTAGGAAAACAGATCTGTTTAGGTTATGTCACCTGCAATTCTGCATTACTTCTCCATGCTATCAAAAAGTTAATTAGGTCTAATTTTAAGTATCTATCATATTGGTGATTAACACTTTGATTGAAGTCAGTGTAATGTCCCACCATTACTAAAATAGTGTTCATTTTCTCTCTGGTAAAAAGGCCTTGGCTAGGTCTATCTCATGAAAACCACTGGTTTCAATAGCTAGCAGTGATACAGCCCAGAAGACTGTATACAGTCCAGAAGACTGTGTGTGCTGATTTTCTAGCCTGACCAGCCTGCAATAAAAAGGAATATTGTCAGGAAAATTCATATAGAGCTGTGGTTATACCTGTAAAGTGATTTGACAAAGGCTAAATGTTGCAAATATTCCAGTATCTAACTTTTAGACACTGTTTTACAAAGTTAAGTGGCCTGGCTTGTCTTGCTTGCACAGAGAGAATTTGGCATCTATGAAAAGGATTCACAAAAGCCAACAAGCTAAGCACAGAGCTGCTGAAACAAATGCTGACAGAAAGAAGTATTGGGGCTGCATGACTCAAACTCCAGATAATTTTATCTGGTCTGGCTTCCCGACCCTTCCAGAGATAAAGATCTAAGCAATCTACATACATACCCACCCATAAAATTTAGGTGCAATCATAAATTAAGTAGCTCAAGATGGTTAGGTGCCTCATAAATACAAGCACTTTCAGAGTTGGGAAGCATCTGAGCTTTAAGTTTTAAGGAACACAGTCTGTGTCCCTTTTGAAGTTATTCTCAATCATATTCACAATCAAGTTCCTGCAATCATCCCTAATTCAAAATCCAGAGACTAGAGTTCTTTAAATCAAGCCACTGCTTTATTATTCAAGCAAAACCAATACTTAAAATATACAACATAATATAAACAGTTTAATAATTAATAAAGTGCACTTGTGGGTTTTTTCAGCCAAACTTTTTACAGCATTTGGGTATGTAAGCATTTCTCGGAAAAATTTTCTACTGGTAAATGTTTCAAATATGAGGAAATCTTAAAATGAACTCAACTTTCAACTTTACCATGGTTTGCTCTATCATGTATTCACCATTAAAAATGAAGATAATTCACCCCAGTAATATATTACTAGAATATATACTCAGGCTAAGACACTTGTAAGTTTTGAAGAGGGTATAGGATTATAGATGTAAAGGGGTTAAATTCAGTGACTTGGAGGTTTTTTCTGGGGAAAAAAAAATTTAAAAGTCCTTTTTACCTCCAAACACAGCTGCTTTCATTAGTGTCTTCTTGGATGACAATTTGAATTGTCGTTACTGATTTCTTGCTTAAAAGATTTATGTTTCCTTATCTCTAGTCATGCCTACAGCTGGAGAAACACACATGCATATATATACGTAAAACACAGTGCTATTGTCTTTAATATAGATTGATCTGATATTGAAAGTTTGGTTTCTAGGGTTTAAAGATATTTTATATGCATCTAGTGTGTTTTATATACTACAAGCCCCCAGTAACTAAGGAACAAATCCTTCAGTATTTAGAAATGGTAAAATATTCATATCATGAAAAACTTGAAGGCAGCTACACTGGAACACTTAAAAAATAACCACTGAAACCATCAAAAGTTGTAAGTATCCAGTGGGCTTCATTAAGCAAGGCTATTCAAAGACATGGATATAGTATGGTGACAGTGCCAAGAGATCAGAAATGGACTGTGTTCTCTTTAATATAATTGCATAAGTATGAACAATTCCACATTTTGCAACTGGATGGAGCTTTAGTCCCTCTCAGATCCCCATATTTGTCAATGTTATGGTATTTTACAATTTGAATAAGAGATTTCAAACACTTCTGCTAAATTTGAGCAGGCAGATCGTAATTAGTTTATACCACTGGTATGCAAAATTCACTGGTTTCAGTCTGCGTGCAGATGAGTGAATCTGTGTGGCAGACTTGTTTCTCATAGTTCACTAATTTCCTTTTGAGACTCTGAGAAGCCAAAATGCAGTTTGAAACTTAGAATTTTCTCAGATCCATTGTAAAATGACTAATTTACAAATGATTCATTCTGAGAATGGCCAGTTCTGAGTTTTGAAGTCTAGATGTCTTTGGGTAAAAATTATGTTGGAAATCAGAGATAGAAAAATAATACCATGAAAAATTTGCATACATCTTTAGTGGTTTTTCCAACATGTGTGAAACCCCAATCAGTTTAGTTTTGGTTTCCACTATCAAAAGGAGGAAAAAAGAAAAAGTGAATGACATTGTACAATTTCACTTTAAAACTGAAGCAAAAAGTTCATAATAAATTAACACTTTGTAAAGCCTCTTTTTCTTTTCTTTCCAGAAGCCCACATCCTGTATTTGTGTAGCCAATTGAATCTGTCCAGCAAAGCAACGGCATACTGTTGATATGTTGATATAAAATTTCTGAAGAAAATTTTGTGAAGCAGGTCACTACTGGTATGAGCTCAACTGCAGCATCAAAGCTCTAAGCCATTGGCACAAGAAACTTGAAGTAGCAGCAGTTTGAAGAAGTCCAGCAAGGTCAGACACAGCCACACAGTCAAGGCTTCATTTGGACCATTTCATGTAACCTCTGTGCCACATGACACCAGGCTCCATGAGCCACCAAAACTTCCTTGCACCTTCTAACAAACTCTTAACCAAACACCAGTTTACAGAAGTGTGAAGTCCTGCAAGAAGAAGAAAGGGGAGGCTCTCTCAAGTAGCAGACTGCTGAAGTTTAATAAATCATCCCAGTAATCCTCCCATGCAATCATACTTAAACCTCAGAAAAAAAAAAAAAAATAGTAAAAAAAAAGCCACTTGTTGCTGCCAGCCTGACTGCTTGGGGAGAGGAAAGTGTGACAGATTCTGTCTAGGAAGGGAGGAACCAAGGTATTTGCTTCCTGATTTTTTTGAGAGGTCCATAGAAACTCTGAAATACACTATGTCTGCAACATGAGGAGAATGCAGACAAAGTGCAGTTCAGTCTTAGATTTGTCTCCCTTGGTTGTACCATACTGGATAGCCAAAATCTTGCATTGCAGTTTCTCTGTTGCAGAAATTCATCTACTTAAGAACACAAACTCTCCTATACGTTACTATATTCAAGCAAATTAATTCCTTTACATTGTAATTATATGGGAGGCAAAACAACCCCACAGCTCCAATAGTAGTTAGAAACCTTCTGCTAATATCCTCACTATATTTATTCATTATAATTTTAGAAAGGTTGTCCTTGTGCCACTTTTACCTTTTCAGTTAAACAGCTGTTGTCTTTAACACTCATGAGTATACTCATGACTTCTCTCAATCTTTGTTTATCTATGTTTAACAAACCCTCTCATTTAATCTTTTCATCAGATTAATTCTCCATTCCTATAAGAACACTGGTAGTCTTTCTCTGCTTCCATTTTAAGGTCATCTTTCACAAACACAAGTGACCAGAACTTGTCAATGCCCTGAACAATGACATAAAAGGAAATATCTTTGATTATAGTCCATTTTACAATTATAATAGAATTATAAAATTGCAATAGACTTTCAAAATTGCTTTGCATGGCTACTGACAGTCACTATCCAGGAAAACTAGCATGTCCATATTTCTTTTTTTTTTTACTGTCCCTTAAATCCCTGGCTTTGAAAGCTGTGCTGTTGAATTCCATCTCATCTCATCAGTTGCATCAACCAAATCATCTGGGTCTCCTTTTCTGATGAGCCAGTCCTTGGTTAAGGTGAAGCTACCCCATTTTTCTATCTGTACCCCTCACAGATATAAATGTACTTCCCACTCCTATATGAATATGTTTCATGGGATCATTCCCAAGACCAGCCACAAAAACATTTTTGACAGTCTCTTCTTTTGGCAGTTCCTTATTCTTCTGACAGTTCTGTAAAAATAATTACTATCTTGAAGAATAAATTAAATCCATTGTCATCAACTAAGAAATCTATTAAGTAATTTTAAAAGCTGGTGGGTTTATCTAATATGATCTACCTTTGTGATACCAATGTTCTAATTAACCTGGATTCAATTTTTCTTCATGTTCTTTTAAAATCTGTTCTGTCTGTATACTGCTGAAATCCTATTTACAGTTCTGTAGTTGCCTGGATTATCTTTTTGCTTCTTTTCATAGATGTAGATACTATATTGGCTGTTCTCAGTCTTTGCATAGGACTTGTGTATACCCATATTAAAAAATCTTTGATACTAGCCTTGCACATGCTGTCAGAATGAAGATTCTGAATTGTAGAAACTTAATTTTTGCTTTTACTTGGACATAATTTCTGTTGCTCTATCCTTATTTTTGTCAAATATCTTTTAGCTTTAATAGTCAAAAAAATTCATGCAACTCTGAAAACTCTTCAACTTCAGAAGGCTTTTGGAATGTAACTTCAAGCTTTTTCTATTTAAAACTTTATATCACTAAACATCATGTTGTTCTTGTAGAAAGAGATGGAGGAACTTGAAAACCTTAGAACCATTGCTTAAGAAGGCAAGAAAAAGACTAACCTCCAGAACTGGTAATACTGTAATACAAAGACATAAAAATAGGAAAAAAAATTCAAATGACAGAACACCTCCAGATCTGCATGGCCTTAGTGGAACCATCAAATGGCAAGTATCTAGGCAGGGAAACAGCTTTAGCCTGTGCAAGAATTTGGAAAGAACAATTGTGGTGTTGGAGAGGCATGAAGACGTATCGAGCATTATCCTCTATACACACATCACCTTTACTGAAAACTGACATAAAATATTCATTTAATACTTGATACAGTCCTTGGTTAGCCTTACCTTCTTCCTTCAGAGTGTAGAGGAATTGATCCCTCTGTGTTTTTATTTATGATAGCTAAGTTCAGTAATTTATTTTCTGCACTATTCAGAACAACTTGAGAAAAATTAATTTGATTTCTGTGGAGGTTGATATTTTGAAGATGAACAAACATCATAAAGAATAAAGATTTTACAAAAGGTAAACTCTTTGTTCATCCAAGAATTCTATACTGTTTTCTCCAGATTTTCCACTTTGACATCAATGCCCGTTTGAATTAAAATTATTCCATATCTGATAAGGAGCCTTAGTGTTCAAATTCTCAAGTCATGAATCCAACTCCTCAGTCCATTAAGTAACCTTCCTACATCCCAAACTTGCTTTTCTAAATCCCAGTCTTTGATTACTGCCTTTATTATTGTAGTAGTTAATCATCTCACAAGCACTAATAAATCTACCTTTCAAATTCTTCTGTAATAGAGGAAAATACTCACCGTTTTACTGGAAGAAGAAAATATCTAAGGTAAAATAAGTGGTTTGTCTATAGTATCCATGGCTGAAGTAAGAACCAACCCCCTTTCTGAAAGCATAAGTATGACAATTCTCATTCAAATTTGATGTGAGCACAGGATAAAGGTATGTACTGGACACATCAGCAGTCACCTAAATACAGATTATAAATCTTAACCTACAAAGTTTCTCTTAATTGTACCCCACCCATGGTTCATTTTTTTTCTCAGTTCTCTGCACCTCTTTAACAAACACCATTTTTACCTGCTTACGCAATCTGAAGCAACTTGAGACTTCAGGGTGTATGCTAAGTGCTTAAAAAACCCCTTATGTTCAAATCAGAATGTGGTATAAACCAAAGCATGCTGATACAGTTGCTGATGTATTTTGCTTCTGTCTCTATTTCTTGCATAATATCACTGGGCTTGGGCTCCCCTCAGTTCTTTGGAAGATAAAGTCCCTTGGGGCCATGGAGATAACAACAATAAACCCAAACCACCTGGAGACAGTATTTAGTAGATGATTAACCCAATAGTGAATAAGAATGTTTGAAACAGACACAAGAAAACAGCAGGAAATAACTTGCCCTGCATTACTGGGACACAAGAGTGAAGTCCTGACCCCCTCAAAGTTAATGTTTACTGCAGAAATTAATTCTTGATATTTATGATCTTTTCTGAATACTCCTAATGTAATTTATTTCATTTATGACAAAGTTTGAGATGAGAAAATTATATGGGACAATGTACCATTTAACATAGTAGTCATGCACATACCTGTTTGCTTCTGTGTACTTGCGTTTGTTGAAAATTTACAAAGATTCTTTTTCTGATAACAGAAATAAGACACCTGTAGAAACTTACCTCTTCCCTTAATGCTGACTCAGTTGTTGTTTTTTGTTTTTTTTTTCTTGGGATAGCTACACAAACTAAACAACCAAAGTGGAACAACAGCAAAATTACTCATTGTGGCCTTGTTTATTGCAAAAGCTCCAAACAAGAAACAAGTGTCAATCAACTCTTAACATCTGTTGCTAGGAGAATAAATTAGGAGAAGCTTACAGCAGTTAAACTCCAATGATGTTCAGCTAGTGTGGACACAGAGAGCATGCTCACTGGGATCCACCTGGCTTCATCAGAGCTGGCAATCTTCCATACAGCCATCAGGGAGTTACTTGGATCTGGGTTTCTGCTATTTGATCCAAGGAGGCAGCAGAGATGGGGTGGAAGGTCAGAGTCTGAGTGGACTCACAAATCATGGCTAAATGTCCTTAATGGGTGCCAACTCTTAAGAGCCCCAAAGAGCTTATATGGACAGCACCCATGGAGCTGGAGTCTCGACTGAGCAGGACCCCAGATAATTCTAGATTTGTGTGTTTGTGATATTTTCTTATCTGTGTTTTATCTTATCCATGTTAGTCAAGTTATGTATTTAAAGGAGATCTGATGTTTGGGAAGGGAGGGGAAGAGGAGGTAGGGGTGTCTTTGGATTCTTTTTGGAAGACACAAATCCATAACAGCAAAACAGTCTATATGGGTGACAAGAGCAAGAAGAAGTAACATAGGAACTTTTAGTATTCTCTACTGTCATCTTAGTGACATGGGCTTTGTCAAGCCTGAAATCAAGAACTCATCAGGCTTCCTCCGATCACAGCCTTAAACTGAAGTGCTATTGTGCTTCACAGTAAAGTCACAGCAACTGCTGACAATGATCCACATAAATTAACGCAACATGAGACAGTGAAAATTCCATTTGGAAAATACCAGGAGGTTTTGAAGGACATTAATAAATGAAACCTTTGCTTTTTAAAATACATTTTCTTTATTTTTTTAATGAAGTCACTGTGCTACTTTTGTAACATTATAAAGCCTTCCGGAATTGAGGTCTCTGGCAAAACTCTGGGGGAAAAAAATCCTGCAAGGCAGCAGCATACTAGGTAATGTCAAATTAAAAATAAACAAACAAAACCTCCAGTAAAAAAAAAAAAAAATTAAAAAAAGGCATAGCAAACATAATCACATTTCTCTCCATTTCAAGGGAGAATTTTTTTCTTTTTTTTTTTCACTGAAACTATTAAATAAATATGCTTGTATCTTACAAGTGTGCTTGCTGCAAAAAGTGCAATCTATTTGAACAGCAGAGAGAATGAAGGACTTACTGCTTAAAGGCACAAAAAGGGTGTGTAATAGGATTCTGGCATCTTCCCAGACAGCTTGCAGACAAATTCAGAGATGAACAGAGAAGTATCCTTTTTGAAGTATATTTGGCCAAGGTCTCATTCACAAACAGATAAAACCAACACATTTCTGCATGACAAGGGTCAACAGAATAGCGTATTAGTTTGAGAAGAGAACCCATCTGTAATTTTCTTATATAAAAATATATGAGGACACAACAGGAAAGCTGTCAGCATGACAGTTGGAAGATTCTGCCAAGGAGCCAGATGCTAGTGTCAGAAGAACATGTTCCACAGCTTGGCATCTGGGTTCTCTCATTGCCCTCCAAGAAGGAAGAAAAGGAGGAGTGATAAGATATGCCTAAATGAATAAAACTGCAAGCGATTCCACCACCACCCCCAACATGCTCAAATCACTGCTTCTTTTAGAAAATCCTCAGCTTCATGTTCTCCTGCATCTTTTAAACTAAATTGAAAGATGACAAATTTAAACCACTTATGTTTTAGTATGTTTAAAAGGCATTTGCAGTTCTGAATATATCTCACATGATTTTAACTGCTCATGTGTGTAGCTGTTCAATTTATTTTATTATTTTTTGTTGGTTTTCCACAATTTTGCTACAGAGTATATTTCAAGCTGAATTTTTAGACCATGTCACTGTTGGGCAGGACATAATATTGTATTTATGGTTGAGAACTAAGAATAATTACAACTTTACTCTTTCTCTGAACAGTTACTGAGAAAAGCACAGACATATCTAGGGCAAAATGCTACAGGTAAGTATAAGAGCCACCAAATTCAGGAACAGGGAATCACCTCATTATGGGATGTCTATAGCAAAGAAAACACTGCTCTTAAGATAGCTTTAAGAAAGCCCTACTTGCTAGACTGCCCCTTAATGACTCTGGTCATAGAGTGACAAGTCTAAGGGTGTGTTCATAGTTCCAGCTCTTTTAGTTACAAGCCCTTGCTATGAGCAACTGGGTAAACATTAGCTTTGTATCCATTTTCCTTTCCTGAGTCTATCCCCACCAAGCCTGGGAGCAACTCTCCAGTGCTGCTGAGTCTCTGCCTTTCCTCTGCTGACCAACTCTGGACAAGAAGGATGGAGTGGGCTCCTCCAGCAAGCTGGTTGTATCCCATGTGTAAAGCTTTAAAAATTAAGACCACAATCCTCAGGCTTTTGAGATATCTGTGAAAAGAGAGCAGAACACAGGGATCATGTACTTTCACCTGTCTTGCAAAATGAACTGGATGCTTTTCTCTGAGCTGACATAAATATTTAAGTTTATGTATTTCAGAACTGCATTCGCCCTCATACTTCATGCTGGATTGATGTGTCATAGCCACCACTTTCACTGATCTTCTAGAGGGTTTCCACCTAGGACTATTCCTAATTCAGACAAAGCAGCAGATGATTGATCTCTCCCTGCACTTATTTAAAAGCACTCTAAGTCACCTCCAGTGTCAGTCTGTCCCCAGAATGCTGAAACATAGAAAATGAGGCATAAATACTGTTATTTACAAAAATTTAAATTCCCTCTCTTTGCAATAATGTCTGGCATAGTTGCTAGTTTTTTTTTTCCCTAAACCAATGACCAAGCCAGCTCAGGCATCATACTCCCTACTTCACTTTCAACACAGTACCCACAGAAATAATAAGTGTAAATGTTTTTTCAAGTAACATGGGAAATCAGAAAATAGTATTACAAGCTCCACCCCAAGTTATATTGCTGTTAACAGACTGCCTGAAGAGTCTCTTGTAATTTACTGCAGAAACGGAAGGAGAAGAAAAGTGAACTATCACTGCTATTGTACTTATCTACTCTTTGGATGCACTTGCAATAAAAACTTACATTGCTTGACCTCCAAATTTAAAAAGTGCTCTCTGTGTAAACAGTCAAAGAATTCTTTAAAATTGAAGCCTATATCTGAAAAGTCAATCTCTGTATTTGTTCTACCTAAGTGATTTCAGGAATACATTTGCTCAGTTTAGAAATCAAAAGGTGATTTTAGTAACCCTCTATACTTTAAAATCGATATGCTACCTGAAAATCAAAGGATTGTCACTGCGTCTTCCACCACCACTGGCAGTAAAGTGTCTGCTGTTAGAACTACTCAAATGATGGGATGTGGGGCAGCAGGCAAAAAAAGGACTCAACTCATTCTTCTACAACCACCACTTGCAACACAGTAGGAAAACTTATTTTCAACCAATTCAGTGGATATGGAGCAAAGGCGTATATGAGAAAGAGGTGAGGAACAGGTCCATTTCTGCAATAAAACTTTCCTATTTTAATTTAATTTTCTGGGGCAGATTTGGTCTACATGACAATCTGAGCCAAAAAGGAAGAAAATCTCGATCACTCATTGCTTCTATTGTCATATTTGGGGGAATGAGATATATTAAGAAGATGTTATCAAGTCCATCTTTTATATTAATCTACTCTTTCATTTTGTGAAGTGAAAAAAATCTGACCTTGCCAAGCCAAGGCTGTTGAATTCTATTTTAATTTACTGACAGGACAGGAAAAAAGCTCTTGATACCTCCTAGTAAGACATCAATATGAAGAACTCTATCTTCCAACAACTTTTATTATTACATTAGAGCAGCCTCACAAAAGAAAACTTCTTCACTTGAAATATGCAGCAGAAAGATCTGTGTAAATGACAAAACAGCAAGAAGTGGGAAATGCATAAGAAGCATGAAATGTGTAAGAAAACCTGAGCAAGATTTGTCACCAAAATACTGAAAACCTTAAACGTTTGATCTGATGGGAAGAATGCCACATGACCTGAAACATTAACAGGGCCTCAAACCAAAGCAGACAAAAGCAGGAGTGGAAGGGCCTAAAAAAAGTTAATATCCAGATACAGTTTTGTTTTGAATTAGGTATTATGCCTATGTTACTTGATTCCCTGCTACATCATTCCAAACACTTCCTCCCAAAATCCCTGGAAAAAAATCTTGCTTGCAGCCTGGGCAGAACTGAAGCACTGTGCAAGCATCACGGTGGATATGAAATGCTGCTCTGAGCAGCCAGGTAGCTGCTGGAGTCTGGAGTCTGCAGCTACATTCAAGGGCATGGAAAATAGGTCCAATTGATTCCAGGGAAAAGTGCAACAGTCACTGCCTAGAAATCTGCTCCCCTCTGAAATCCAGATCCAGTGAGCAAAGAGGTCCTGAGATACAGATTGGTGCCCATAAAGAGATACAGTATCCCTAAACTGGGATATTTTGCTCTTGATCCCAGAATGAAGCACTCTCAAGCAGCCAAAAATGATGTTTTTCTCAAGACCTGTTGTGCAGAAAAAAGAATCAGAAGTGTTGCAAAAAAGGAGTTGCTCTGCTGACATACAATGTAGTTCACAGCAAAAGACCCAGCTTTTCTAGTCCTTCACTCAAATTTCAAAATCTTTCCAAGGTCTGTCCATTACATCCATGATTCATTTTTTTTTACCTGCAGCAGTGTTGTATGTTTTATGTGATAAGCTACACAGAAATCCATTCAAAAAGGGAAGATCTGAATTCCAGTGCAATTTCTTTGTTACTTTCAAACTGCCAAGAAAAGAGCAAGGAGAAAGAGGGAGTAGGAGTGCTGTGCCTGCTTCATGCTTTTATGCCACTTTGATTCATGAGAGGCAAACTTCAGTGTATGTTTAAAGTCTTTAAAGATTTATATTATTAACGAAACAAGGATTTTTACAATCAGTGAACATTTGTTTAGTTTCCCCCTCGCCTCCTCCCTCCTTACACGACCCCCCCAACCAGCACACACAATTTTAGGAGAATATTTTGTTGGCTATAATTAAACTATGTGTGTTAATTAGGATTAGATTTTAAATGCACTGCTTGGGAAGTAGAAAAAATACAGGATCTGAATGAGCCCAAATTGAGATGACACTTGAATTTTCACAGATGTTTCCATAATCCTAATTTCAAATTGATTGTACTTCCTGAACAGTGAGAAGCCGTTTTCAGTTATTTATTCAGATATGAACTACTTTTTCAGTGAGCAGAAAATATCCAGTCCCATAGTTAACTCCTTAAAATAAATGGATACCAAAGAAGATTTTGACTAGCAATAAGTTAGTGGTTGCACAGAAATGAATAGTATCCATATTGGAAGGAAGATGCCTTTAAGGATGTGCAGAATCTCTGGTTCATAAACATTAATACCATTGCTGTTGGAGGACACGGGAGGTTAATCCATTGCACAGCTCTGTGCCACCATATATCTACACTCCTGTCTTCACAGTGGAGATCCATAGAATCTATCATACACAGCCAGTGCAACCTGGCTCTGCACCAATGAAACCTAAATTATTCATCATGAAACCAAGTAGAGCCTGAGGGCTACTTCGACTTAATGGCAGCTGGCAATGGCCCCAAGGGACTGAAATAGCAGCCATTAACCCATGTGCTCAGTTGGTATTTTTCCCTACTCTTATCCCAGACTCTAAACCAATGTCAGAGAGGGTTGGCACTTCATTCTCTACAGACACCATCTCCTCTTGCCTGGCAGCTGCTAGAGTCTACTGAAGGAATGGCATGGCACAAGAATGACATGCTATGTGACCAAATTCAGCACAATCACTTCATTCACAACAGTACTTTTGGCCTGCTAACAATGGAGCCTGCTCTACAAACTGGCTGCAGAAAGGAGCTTATCACTATTATTAATGTATGACCTTCTGGTCTGACCAAGCCTTAGATTTCTTGCTGAAGGAATTAATGTCATTTAGAGCCAAACCCAACCTGATCTGGGAATAGTCCTAAATGATGCAACTCATAGTTTGTTCCTGGCCACATCTGTAGTACAGAATGTTCCAAAAACATCAGAAAGGATATGTCTGAGCAAGTTATTCATCTTCTTTCTAAAAATTTCTAAAAGAATTAATAACTTTTAGGAGTGAGTTGGGCTGGGCTTGTGCAGACAGTTTTCATACAAGCTTCTTCACACTTCTGGGGCAGTGATCTGTAATATAACACTAAGTAACTGAAAATTAATCTCTCTTTTCACTTAAAAAAAAAAAAAAAAAGCACACACATACAAAAAAAATCCCACCAACAAAATATCTCCTTTTTTCCTATGGGAACTTTTATTCCAATTTTATTTTCCCACTTCACGAATTACAGAGCAATGCTGGATCTAATGTGAATAACTGGGATGAATTCCACCAGTCTGTGAGTATGATAGCAGAATAGTATGACTTTCACTGTGGCACAACTACTTACTCTTACATGTTGTGTATATAAGTTTCTACACTATAACAGACATGATAATTTTCTTGCAAATTTAAGTCATACCATTCTGATTTTACATTCAGGATACACAAACATAGACCAAGGAATTTCTGTGTAATGACAGGAGCAAAAGATGGGGCATAGGAAACATATTATTCAATTAACATACAGCACAAAAATGCCAATTATTTTCCAGAAGAAAGGACAGAAGAGAAGTCCTTTGTGGGTCGGCTGTCCCTTAAGAAAACTATGCTACTCCTGCAGCAAAATTGAGGGGACTTAATATGAGTGATAGATCCATACTGCCTTCTGTCTTACATTTGCAGAACCAAGTAGCTTGAGTCACCTGCATCCATACTACCTTCAAGGCAAAATAGCCCTAAAGCTTCATCTCATCTGCCTGGGGAACTTCTGCATCTCTCCTGACTCAAATCAGACTGAGAAGCAAAAGCAGACATTGCAAACAGGCAATGAATTCAGCATCAAGTCTAAGTCAGAACCCCAGGTTAATGTAAAGCCAAGCTGCAGCACCTGCTGTAAGGCTACAAATCAGGACCCTGTGAAACAGGCATGTGCTTAGCAATAACAAGAAGCTACAATAAAAAATGACATGGATATTTTTTTCAATCTCATAGCTGCTTCTTATCATTAAGAATAAAGGCAGCTTTTCCCAGTTTGCCCAGGAGCAATCATTCAACCTAGAATAATGAAGACAAGAAACTCTTTAGCAAATGCCATCATCCTCTGTTCACCACCATCAGCAAAAATGACACCTTTGACTCCCATACAATTGATTAAAGTTTAACTCCATAAAATCTGTCCTCACATTACGTTTAGTGTTACTTATTTCATTAAATGTCAGATTAACTGGTAATTAGTTCAATAAAATTACTTAATATTATTACTTCATATAAAATCCTCCATAGCTTTTCTTCACATCAAAGCATGTGATTTACACCAAAATCTTTGCATGTCAACACCTTGGTCCATCAGTGTAAAAACAAGATCCCATTCAGTGTATTCAGTTAAAATTAAATCCCTTCCATTGATTCCTCCTCTTCTGTCTTTCTGAGTATGCACTTCAGTATTTCTGAGAATTTTAGGCTAACCGTATCTGTGGTCTAAATGCTGCCTAAAATAGACATTTTCAAATGCAGTTCTAGCAATGCAAGCAGGAGTAACAACAAAATACCTTTTGGTGCTCTGGTAATTGTGAACAGAAAGGCTCTATCCTGCCTTACACACAGCCAACCCATATTCACTGCAGTGGGAGGCACATGAAACCGAGGTCAGAATTTGGCCACCAGTTAAGGAAGCAGTGCCAGCAAACTGTTTCCACTGAAAAGTCAAAACAAGTTTATCAACTAAACAAAGTGGATTTCCTGAAAATGACAACAGGTATAGGTGTAATTTCAAGAGCAAGTTGAGGGTTTCACCAAGCCTGTCTTTTTTCTCTCTGTCTTGTGAGAAACAACTTGTTTTATCAGAAACTGCATGTGTGTTCTTGCATGTGTGAACATACAGTCACTACAAAAGTGAGCTGGTAACCAACCTGAGGTTTTTCTCTTTTGATTCCTGTCTGTGTCTTTTTATCTTTTATTACTGTAATTATCAAATTGTGGGAGAGAACAGTACACTGACCATCATACGCGGAATAGCTACCACAAAACTTTATCAGTAGTTTCTCACGTACATGAGCATTTACTAAGCATTGTAACTACAAATGCTTAGTACACACATGCACACACTTGTTATAGTTCTGTTATGTATCTCTATGTGTGTGTATGCACACATACACACAAACACACACATAGCAATATGAACACATAAATATGTTGTGCTATAGCTGTAGTAACTCCAAATAGCTTGATGTAGTTGTACAGCTATTTGTGGTGGTCTGTGTTCAATAGTATTCTATAAACACATTGCAAAAGAAAATTAAAAAAATTTTACACACATGGGTCTGTTAGTGGCCTTATCAAACAATACAGTCCAGTGTTTGGTAGTTAAAGGCTGTAAATACTCTAAAAATATAAACTTTTTATAAAGCATTTTTAAATTCTTTGGTGAAAGGTAGTCAATACTGTGAAGCATTGGTATCACTTCTAAACTCTTCATTTACTAGGCCACCTCTGAGGTTCAAAGATAACCCACACATTATATGACAAATTAATATCTGTTATAGCTTAATAGCACAGTAAAATGCATACTCACATTGCAGATTAACCTAACAGATTGATAACTCAAAGGAAGGATTTTGGTCGGTCTGTCATGTCTACATCTGCCTGACAAACAGTTCCAAGAAAGTTATTTGTATCTAAATGACTTTACTGAGAAGTTGTTCTTGGTGCCATGATTTTCTTATTTTAGAAGTAGATTTTTAATTCTGTTTTCCTAAAACTAACAAATTGGGAAGTTGCTGATTAACGTCAGTTAAAAAGAATAAATCTACAAAAAGAAAAAGAGTAATTTAGTTTGAAAAAAAATGACCAGTTTCACAGAAAGGAGAGTTTTGGCAGTTACTTTTGAAGCAAAGGTAAAGTCACAGTCAGACATCTGACCTAAATACCTTGCTTACATATTGAGCAAGTGTCTTGGAGGAACAGGTCTCATGACACCTTGCATAATTTCAGAGAGAGTGACAAGATGGAATAGTCCAAATTTGAATCCTTATCATCGGCTTCTTGGAGAACCAGCAAAACTCTACAGCATCCAACTTTTGCTCTCCCTCCTTTTCCCTGGCCCAACCTCTGCCCCCACCCCTCCCTTCCCCATCCACCTCTCCTACCCAGGAAAAATGAGCAGCGTCTGCTCCCTAAGGTTGCTCAATACACAGACACCTGAAAGAGTTGTATCTGTAAGCCCACACAGCATAACCACATTGCCAAATCTACCAAATAAAACTGCTGCTTGGCTTTATCAAGGAAGATCAGAAAGTCCTGCAGCTTTTTTTTTTTTTTTTTACCTCTTTTTCTTTGAAGCCACACTGTGAACGAGCATTGCAGGGTGTGTGTTAGTGTCTGTCATGTGGCATCTTTTCTTCTCCAGAGTCCTCTTCATGCCTTGGTCAGAAGTTTAGATAGTTAAGACAGTCAAGTCTACAGTGTGTACTTTTGACTGCCATGGTTTCCTGGAAAAATGTAGCATTAATTTTAAATGCAAATTATTGAAATGTACAACCAGTAATTCATATTTTTAATTAATAAATATTCTCTGCATGATGCATTAGTAATGCGATAAAATATTTATCTGTAGATGCAGATACTGTGAATTATAACAAATTGTAAAAGGATTCTATTAGTTTTTTTAAAAGATAAATAAAATTGAAATTGTGATCAATATAATGAATACACGATGTTAAAATTCCTCTTGCCTCACAAAACCATATCTGTTGCTGTGTCTTATGAACAAATCTCATTAAAAATTTTAGCAATATTTAAAAGACAAACTATGATAAATAAAAATAAAATATACTATGGAAAGTAAATTTAAATATTTAATGATATAATTAAGTCTTATTAATGTAATGTTCTTTATTTTTTCAGATTAAAAATTCACAAGAATTGTCATCCACTTTCATCTTAATCAGATGGTATGTTTGTCATAATTATTTGTTATGTATTTTCATTAACATTTGATGAATATTAACTTTGTGAAATAGAACAATTTTGCTCCTGAACAAATCAGCTGGAGCAATGTAAGGCCAAGCACTCCATGGCTTTTCTCCTGCTCTGCTGAGGAGGCAGCAGCAGAGCAACAGCAGGGTTCTCAGCAGCCTCCAGGAAGGATTTTTGCATCCAGTCCATTGCCAAGTGTGATTTCATGCATGAAGATGAGTAGGGTAAGTTTGGGTCCTCATGTCCAATTTGCATTTTTGGTGACCTGGGTCAGACTCCCAGCTGTGGCAAACTGATGCAGCTTCGTAATCACCCCAGTTCCCAGAGGGTGAAACCCCATGAAGTGTCTCCTCAGTCATCCTCTCCCTCCTGTTGCTGCCTCTCCCTGGGTGCCTCTGCAGAGCCCAGCTCCCCATCGAGGCTGTAGTCACAGCTCCTCCAAGTGCAGGGCAGCTTCAGTGGAGCTACGTGGGACCTTCAAAAAGGCTTCAGGCCCAACTTTCCTCTGATTTCCAAGTTTGCTAAGCATGACTCTGTTGAAAAATTATTATGTACAGTCAACGGCCAGGCCCTGAGCTGCCTGCGCTGCCCGTGCAGCAGTGGATACAACTACAGATGGGAAAGCAGTGGAAAATCAGATGCTCTCTCCTGAGGGCTCTATTTACCTTCTGGATCTTTTATCTTGTGCTGCTTACGTCATTGGGACCACATGCCCAGAAACACACAACTCACCACTGGAAGGATTTTGATAAAATGGTGGCCTTCTGCATGATTTCAATGTGTCTGGAGTTTTTTTAACATAGTGTGGAAATGTTAACAGGTATGCACACAAGCTTGTTTCTTACTTTAGCAAAGCCACTGTTATATCACTCCATGACTGTTAACAGGCATCTCTAAAACAGAATTAAAATTATTTTGAGTTGAATAGAGAGAAAGATAAAATATTATCGGAGACTGGGAACAGCCAGTCCTACATTCCATCAATATTGTTTACACAAAACTGTGGCATCAAATAATTTTTAAAGACTTGATTTTGTCTCCTTTTTATTTATGATGGATAAAATAAAATTAAATGACTGAAAGGAATAAATAGATAATGAAGTATCAGGATTTTTTAATAGAGAATCTCCTTATTAAAATGACTGTTTCCTTCAACTGTTTAATTTAACTTCTCTAAAGCAGGTTTTTACTTGTTCCGCTCATACTAATGTACAGGTATCAGATGTGTTAATATGACACCTCATGGGTCACACCCTGAGCTTGAAGAACCACTTTATCCTCTTCATTGCCCTGTGGACATAGCCTGCTCCTCCTCTCATGGGGCCTCTCACCCTGACCCACAGAGGTGTGACTTGCTGTAAAAGGATGCATCAGCAATCAGGAGGCATCACAGGGTTCTTCTGTCCTCTTTTTCCTCTGCATCACTCCATGGGAAACTTCTTCACAGCTCTTATCACTGTCACAAGCAAGGGAGGTGATCATGGTTATCTTTGTCAAGCCAAAACTAAAGTATTACTTCATTACCTGCTGCCATTGGTGTGGTGTCCATTGAAGATGATGGGGAGTAGGCACTGCACAAGAATTTTTTTAAAGAGAGAGAAAATGCTCATTTAATGTTCAACAAATCCCTCTCTGACAGATACATGCACTATACAGATATTCGCAATATTTTCAAGTACTCACCAAGCACTGAAATGGTCTGTATGCTAGTGAAAGAACCAATTAGCTGAGGACTTATTTTACAGTATGACTAGGGCTGGAAACAAGTTTTATCTGCAGACTTGAACAAAACAGAGGCAGCCAGAGAGAGGGGCACGACTGGGGCTGCAGAGACAGCAGCTATGAGTGAGCAGGGGAGTGAGCAGCAGGGAGGAATAAGGTGGAGGTCCAGGACAGGGCACATAATATTGGAAAACAAGCAGACCATAAAAGAATCAGAGACAGGGGATAGAGAGTGTGAGAAGGAGTCATCATCTAAACTTTTCATGTTATCACATGTCCACAGCACAGCTAACTCATAGAATGAAGGGAAGCAGTGATTTACAGGACAGCTTTAGAAGAAAACAGTAATACTTATTATCTTAATAGTCACTGTATGGTAAAAATATCTTACTGGACACCTTCCAGTTATGAAGTTTGGGTACTATACGGACATTCGTGAGAAGAGACTGCCTTTTTTTGCCTTCTACATTCATTTGGAGACATCAGTCCACTGTGTACTGTTTAGAGCAAGCAAGTAAGGGTCAAAGGACTGGATTTCAACTCGAAGTTTGAGCCATTCTCTCACTATGTCACCTGGAACATGAAAACCAGAAAACTAGAGAGGTGGCAAACTCCCCCCTCTTCCCTAACATTACCTTGTGCCTCAGTGCCTCTTGCTGTTTAATGGGAACAGGAAGCATTGGGTGGGATGGTCTCAGACTAGGAGGGAAAGATGCTTAAAATTTTAAAGGTTAATTGTCTTTCTATTTTTTTTATGTAGGTGTAATGACTTCACAGGCAAGTTGGAGCATTTTTAGCAATTAGATTCACAAACAGTCTTTTCACTCAGTAAACCTCTGAAGATAGAAGCTGGTAATTTCATGTGGACAGAGTATGCACCTGCCAGGGGTGGGATCACAGATCTCTCTCTGTAGTTGTTGCATTTCAGCAGTAATTGTCTTTTCCATTTCACCCTCCCTTTGAAAACTTGCAGGTTTTATTAAGATAAAAATGCCTTAGGAAATTTCTTAGGCTGTATTTTATGAAGAATTCTGAAACAAGATAAGGATCTCTGTCAGCAGTTAACATCTTCTCAAGAGTCTGTTGAGATACATGAACAAAAAAGGCAACCCTTACAATGGCTGAATCCCTTATAATCACTTTAAACCAAAATGAAAACAGTACATCAGGTCTTTAGGTAATCAGATGCTTGGGATCCTGTGGATTTTAAGGGATTAAGGAAGCCTTGCATTTTAAACAAAATCTTAGTCTCAAGCAAACACGCCAAATCTCCAATTTACTTAGTCTTCAGTAGGACTGAGAGGGACTTCTTTTACTTTCCAATTGCATACCCTTATGATGAATTTCAAAACCCAAAAGAGCCACAAACATACTGAAAGAATGAGCTGTGGAGAACACTCACACTGAGTACTGATTCCTTGTCTTTTCTGTCCAGGAAAGGGGAATAGAGAGAGATAAGAAACCAGAGTCCACTTTTCCACCAATACAGGCTCGTTCTTACACCTGCATTGTTGATTCATCCTTCCTGCTGCAAACAAAATGTGGTCCAGGATTCTAAGCCAGCCCTTATTTTTAGGGCAAGCCTGGTGCTGCTACTGAACCATTACCATGATCTTTTGGGAAGATTAGGAAGACACCTCTCCATTTCCTCTTCTTCCCAATGCACAGATTCCACAAAGAGCAGTTACACTTTCCTTCAGGTGTTGTCCTTAAAAGAAAACTAAAAAATAAGACAGAAAGCAAGATGACTATCTGTAGAGGCTCTTTAGTTGTCCAGCTGTAGAAGAGGAATATATAGCACTGTCCATTTTCCCAGTGAAACTGAGGAACCAGAGGAGATGTCTCCTGAAGGTTTTTATAGCATTGCAGCCTCAATGTACCTCCAACAAGACAACACGGATATAATCTAATCTACAGTGAACAATCAGTGAGGTAATTAGAGAAAAAGACAGACTAAAAGAGAGGAACACAAGGATATTCCCAGGCTTTTGATGTTGTCTTTGGTGGGTATTATTCTCCCTTTGACACTTCTTAGTAAGATCACCCCTTGACATTAAAAGGAGCCATGCTCATCCACTAGTTACTAAGAGAGTCAATTATATGATTATATTTCAGAGATAAATGTTATTGATTAAAGGTACAGAAGCAACAATCGCTTTTTAGCTGAGTCATTTTGCTACCACTTAATCTGTAATTTTATTATCACTTCACCAAAAGGCAACAAAGATGGTTGAGTTAATGAAAAGCTTAAGGTGTGTCAAGCAAATTAATAAGAAAGAGAATTTTGAGGAGAACAATGCCTTTATTGAGGTGCAAAATTCCAGAGTCACAAAATTACTTAATTGCTACAGCCAGCTCAGTTTCTAGTGACAGTAGCAGTGAAGGAGTTAATACTTGGGTGCTAATCAGACAGAGAATTTCTTTGTGACATGAAGTGCTTGTAGATAAGCAGTAATATGCCTTGTTTTACAGGTTTTCTGTAGCTGGGGCAGGGTCCCTTGCTGCACAGCATATATTGAGAAAGATGGATACACAGAACAGAGGTAATAGCTTTCCATGTCACAGCAACATAAAACAGACATCTTTATAAATGGGAAATATGTTTTGAATAGTAGCTTTATACAAGAAATATCTCTATGAAAACAATAATATAGATGGGAATTTTTTTCCTCTTGCTAACCAGGAGTAAAAAAGGAAAGCCAAGCTACCTACATAAATCTATTGTCAAGCCTCATGGGAAACCCCATAGGTGAATTATGAGTCATAGTAAGAATTATTTGTTGTACTACTGTATGCAATCAATCAACAATTCAGACATAGAATACTTTTACCCTGTGTCTCTATCAGATAAACCCCATAACCCTTTCAGAGGACTTTAAACCAGATGTAAATTGTTGTGAACCATGAACAACTCCTAATACAGCCACCTCCAGAGTGACACTTCCCCTCCTTCAGGGGCTCTCAACCTTCTCACACTCAGAATATCAAATCTACAAAAACAGAAAATTTTAAAAATTAAGGTTTCTCTTTCCGTGCTCACAGTCGCACAGTCTCATAGTTCCTGGACAGGTGGAAAATCCTGGCAGAGGACCGTACAGTGAGATATGATGTCCTAGAAAATAGTGAATGGCAAGGTTTTCCAACGAAGTGTTGTTGAGGATACAAGATACTTGTAACATGTGTGTGTACTCATCTTTCTTGAAGCTATACAGGCTTTCAAATTAAATATGAAATGGAGGAAATATTCTACGGATCAAATAGTGGAGTAAGAGTGGATATGTGGAAAACATGAGGAAAGATAATTTTTAATTTTCCCCTTACCCAGAGTGTCCCGGATATTGAACATTCAGATGCCACAGACATTTTTATGCAATTCTCCAGAATGCTAAAGTTGAGACTCTGTATCTGCACCTCAAGGAGAGCACATTAGACAATAGTATCTCTACTAATACCTATTAGCTTACATTTTTCTTCTCGAAACCCCACAATAATTTTTGAAATTATCTTCTACAGGACAGAGGAAGACTTGGAAAACATTGGAAGAGCAAGTGACTCCATGAACAAAAAAATCCATTAAGTTTAGTTCATTCCTACCTAAACAAAGTGTGCCCTGTCCTAAACAGAGGGACTAATAAGGTCTCCAGGCTTTGAGATCTCTGCATTTTGGGTAAATGTGTGTGAAATTTGTCAAAAGACTCTGCACCACAGACACAATGTCCTCCACATATCCCCCAGGAAAGCCCAGCCAATCAAAACAGCAATCTCACAAAGAACCTTCCCCAGTTCATCCCCAATGGCAATTTTGTAGCCCACAAATTCCACAACCGTCTGATCACATTTGCATTTTTCCAGCTTGGCAAACAGGTTATTATGGTGGAGGCATTTGAGGACAAGTTGAACATGCCAACTGTGCTGTTCCTTGGTTCCCAAAATAAATATGGGTGTCATCCAGACATACTTCTACATCCTAGTCTAACATCTTCCTCTAAATGTTGTAAATAAAATGCTGGAATGTTGCTAGAGCATTAGAAAGGCAAGGAATAGGACAGGATTTACCTGTACCAACTGCAGAAAAACATCTCCTCTCAGCACCCTGTCAGATGAGTTTATGCTCCCTGAAAAGGCACGTTTCAAGAGCTCTAGTTCAAGAGCTTTAGTTTATTAATGAGATGCAGAGGCTACCAACTCTCAGCTGTGATTAGAGCAGGGCTTAGTCACCTATACAAAGCTGCAAAGAGGCCAAAGCTTTATTTGACACAGTCACAGCCATCTACTTAAGGCATCAGAAACTGGGAATTCCTTGTCAATCCTTTAATTGCGGTAGTCCAATTCATCCCTAGCTTCTGGGTCAGACAACAATTATCTTCTAGAGCCAAAGGTCTCACTGCTTCAGAAGTTTACAGGTAGAGTATGGTATCTGCACTCTCCTATCCAAGTTATCACAAATACTCTTAGTGCACAGCCAGCAAGTTTGTTGTCAACTTGTGGCTTCAGTGTGGGGCATCAGTGAACACAGAAAACTTTTCGCTTGTTGTGGTCTGTAAGGAGACAGTCTCTCAAATACAGTGGTCAAACCAAATCCAATAGCAACACATTTAACTGAATCAGATTCTGTGGAAAGACCAGAGGATGAACCCAGAGCTGCTGGGCATGATGGGGCAATATGCAGAATGTATCAATTCAAATTGAAGTGGTTTACTATGGCTTTGAACGGTGAATCATGAAATATAGGTCTTAACTTTAATAGGCATGAGCAGAATGGAAAGCCATCAGTTGATCCTATTGTCACACTTGAACTGAAGGTAGGATAGCATAGTTAGACAAGAGAAATTTAGAATTCAGTCTAGATTCCAAAAGTTCATGGATATGTTGAGGTTGTCATCAACCAAGCCTAGGTGCCTGTTCAGAGGGAGGTCTGTGAAATGAAGAATCATCAGCAACGGGCACCTTCTTTGAAAATCAATCTCTTTTCCCATAACAGAATTAGATGTCATCAGTCAATCACAGATCTTGTGAAACAGGACCTACAAGAGTTTGCTGTTTACCCAGTGGGTGGCACTCCATTAATCTGAATCATGGCAGCTGGGTGTACCAGTCAAAAATTACAGTAGTTCTTTTTCAGACAACTGATGGCAACTGTCAATGAAATTACACCAGATTGCATCACATGTGCAGAATGAGACAAATTGTAACTGAAGAAAGATTTATTGAAACAAGCACCAAAACCAAAACAACAACAAAAAGACAGAGTATGCTGAACTCACGTTCATGTACCTTCCTGAACACGTACCCATCACCTGCTTTGCCATTCCTAGATGTCCTGATCGAAAAGACTGGCCCTTAATCTGAAAAAACACAAAGAACTCTGTTTCAGAACTCCCAGCATCTGAAGGCTGGCATAAATGAAGACACAAAGTTATAATGACAATCTTTGGTAAACCAGTAGACCAGTCAGTATGGAACAGGAACAGTGAGATGAGGCTACTGTTCCCACAGATGGACCTTCTGTTGATTACAGACAACAATCTTGGTCTTCCCCCAAGTCTGCAAATATTGAACCTCAGGCAAAATTTTCCCTTCAGCTGTTTTCCTCACTGTCTCCTCCTTAATTACTTCTGTAAATACAGGTTCAGGTAAAGGCCATTTCAGGCACTGGCAAACACTTACAAAACAGAGGCTACCACTAGCTTCCCATGACAGTGAGCAAGCCCTGATGGAAAAGAAGGCCAAAACTGAGGCTGCCAACTGGTTCCTCAGTGTAGCATCCTTTTCTTGACTCTCAGCACTTTTGCCACCTCTGCCTCTGAGCCACAGAAACAAGCTTTGCCCCTTTTCTCCACATCACTTCTTAAGAAGGGCACACTTGCTGGGTAGCACTGAAGGGTCCACCCATCAGAAGAGCTTCCCTGACAGCACTAATTTGGGCCAGGGCCTACCCCTGTCCAAGTCAACTTCCTAAACAGTTTGGTGGCTCTGCTTCCTCTGATATTTTATACTTTTCTTTCCTACATACTTGGCAATACCTTATTTAGAGCCCAAACTGAGGAACTGCTCTAAAGGAAAAGGCCCATTCTTGCACAAAGAGCTTCCTCTGCATGTGCAGAGGGCACAGGGCTATTTAGCTTAGCATGGAACTCAGACACTGGCTTTTCTTAAAACTAAGCCATTGTTTTAGCAACACCTAAATTAGTCCACCATGAAGGCAGATGTACTCTCAACCTTCCCCAAACAGCAGTTCCAACTCCTAGCTAACACAACTTCACATTTCTAACAAAAAAGGCCAAGAAAAATGTCAAGGCTGAAGCTCATTCCCTGTGAATTCTATCATTCAGTAGCAGCCAAAAAGCATAGTAAAGTGGCATTCCTGCTACCAACCTTAGCTGAATTCAGGAAGGTAAATTAGAGGTGAAATGTTTCATTCTGCCACCAAAAGCCCAAGCTATTCTGAAGCCATAGATTTTTGTTAATAATTTTAAATTCAGATAACCTGATTTTGGGGGGCATTCCTACTGGGCTGTCCTGTGGTGCTGAATTATTCTGTAAACATGTTTTTAAATATTCTGCTCCCTCTCCATTACCACCTCTTCCTTACTCTTGGGACTAAAGGATCTTTTCTCTGACATTTTAAAGCACTAAAACCGCTTGAGGGCTAAAGAAAAAGTTTTTCATGTAGTCTTTGAAAAGTTTAGTTGTCAAGGAGACCAAGACCTTAGCGACCAGATATGGAGGCCTATTCAACACACTAACCTGCTTGTGAAATAAGGTGCAAGGATGCCAGTATACCTGGAGGCAAACATGTTAAGTGTTTCAAGTGTGTCTTGCTTCCTGACATACCTTTTATTACACAACTGAACACTGACTCAGATTTCCTTCTCTTTGGAATGGTATCATCCAGTGAGCAAAAACGTAGTTAAAGGACCTTACTTGGATGATATATTACCTCAATAAATCACTGAATTGAGGTATGCTCTGGAAATGTCATCCAAAGACTGACACTTTCCAACAGGTCCAAGAGAACATTTGATAAATTTGCACAATAAATGACAGTCAACAAGTAACAAACTGGAAAGGTGCTCTCCTAACTCCAGGCAAAAGGGATACTATCAAATGAGTTTCTCTCTGATATTACTTCAGTTGCCAGGATAGGGAAATGTCACACAACCACAGGCTGAAACGGAAGGAGGCAGATGGCTGGCATTTTCAATTTGTACAAAAGTCAAGTTTTGTTTGCAAATTTTAAGTCTGTCCCTAGTCTGCTGGCTAGCACTGGGACCTAGAGAAGTGGATAGCCTTTCACAGGAGACAGTGATATGTTTCCATGAGACAAATCACTAAGCCAAAATATTTGTAAATTTTAAAAAAGTAAAAAAAAAGCAGAAACATTGGAAGTCTGAGTGAGCCATGGAAGCACACCTTAAATACACAACATTGAATAAAACATTATGAATAGAAAACTTAAGTAAAAACTGTTTAGTCATAAATGCATTGCTAAACATGTGCAAGACACATTGATATAAATCTCAGGAGCTTGTAGAGATCAGTGTCAAAACCAGTTTAAGTCAACATCTTTGTCAGTTATCTGGAAAATGTGTGGATAATACCAAGACTTCTTCCAGACAGTTAGATGTCAGACTGACAGCAAGGAACTCCAAAAGGCATACTGAGTGAGTGTGCACAACACTTGGGGACAGGCAAACTTCCATATTCAACACTGTGGAATAATGTATTAAGGGAAAAATAAACTAAACTCTGCATACCTGATGCTGGAGTCAGAAAAGAGAGTTTCCATTCATGGAAAGGCTGTTGGAGCCATCAATAACAACTCTTTGAAATTCTGAGTGAAGTTTACAAGACCAGTCACAAAACGTGGGCTGTCATTAGGAGAGATAGTCACACCAAAACAAAGAAAGTCATTTTGCCATTAGGGACACCTTGCTCTACCCATATTTTAAGTATGTTTTCTGTTCTGGTCTGTGCATCTCAACAAAGAAAAGAGCAGTAGATAGACTAGAATTAGGGGGCAAAATGCAAAGAAGAGCAACCAAAGTGATTGAGGGGTAGGAGAAAGGGTTCAGACTCCAGTTTGAAAGAATATGGCTAAAAGGTATATTAGTGAGACTCACAAAATCTACCAAAAATGGTAGATGAAGGTTATCACAAAATTTCCTTTCACCAAGGCCTGCAAGATTGAACCAGAGATCACATTGTCAAAAACATCAGGAAATAGGCTTAAAACAGGTGGAAAAAAAGTACTTTCTTACTCAATTGTACAGTACTACTCTACTGAACTCCTGGAACTTCTTAGAGTAGGCAGATTTTATCAGTGCAGATCTGCAAAGTTCATGGACAACAGATCTATCAGTAGATACAAAAAAGGATCAGGAAGAGATCTGTTCCCCAAAATCCCTAACCCAATGATCACAATCACCTGGAAATACCACACACTGCAGAGAGAGGTCATGCTCATGTGCTTCTCTGCACAATATCTCCTGCCAGTGCTGGAAATGGAGCACACCTGTGTTCCCACAGGGCATCTTTGTCTTCTTTCAGTTTTACACATTGCAGGTTGCAAGCAAGCTTTTGCCTATTGTCCATTTTATCATCTACATAGAGGACCACATCATCTCTGCCTTTTGCCAACTATGGAAGTACTTCTTGGACTTTCAGATGTCCCCTTGCCACTCAGCCACCTGAAGAAGACACATGCTGCAGAGGGAGGACTTCCACTGAATGTGCCCTTTAAACTTCCATACTGCCCAAGGGTGGGGACAGAAGTCAAGAATCACACAGCAGTCAAGGACTCTGCTACAGGCTATGTTGGCTGCAGTCTTATTAATGGGACAGCTTTTACCCAAAGAGCTGTGGCATGCTACATCTCAGCATGGGTTGAGTATTTTCTTGATACAATTTAGTGTACCTTTAAAAATAAACAATTCACTGAACTGAAAAAAAATCTGAAGTTTTTTTCTAAGTTTTCTTAAAAAAAAAAAAAAAAAAAATAGCCATTTTCCTTCGCATCATTTATATCATGCTCTTTGAGGCCTGAAAATATTTTTTCTTCTGACATGAATATTTTCCTGGGTGTGATAAATGGAGATGAAATTACCACAGCCATATTTACTTAACTAGAAAATCAACTTCTGAAGAGCATTATCACTCTGAAGTATCTGTAGTTTTGTATCAGCACCAACTGATGTCATCACAACACAAAGTGAAAACTCTTCACTGTTTTCTATGCACAGGACTGCAAGGGAACATAAACCAGCATTTCTTCAGGAGGGTTCATAGGAACATTGGCCAGTCTATGAAAGTATGTGTATATTTTTTAAGTCACACACACATACAGAACAAATAGAACAAGGAATCTATAAAAGAAATATGTGTTACCAAAAGTAAAAGTTATTAAACACTATTCTACCATGTGCTATTTGAAATAATGTTATTTTCTTTTTTTTTTTTTTCTTCTGCTTTCGTAGTGTATTTCTTTTAAGGGAGTCCAAATGGGTTTTCCAACTTACTGATTAATTGTTCAGGGGTCTAGTTTCAGGTGTACTTTAAAGATGAAAAAAATTGCAGACTGCAGCAAGTTGCTACTCTGTACGACTGTTAATAAAATGCATACCTAGCAGCAGCTTCTTGTTTGAATAAAATCATTCTCCTACATACACCATAGCCTTGCAACCAGCATGCTTGTCACATCATGCCCAGCAGCAGTGGACTCGAATAAATATGAGGAAAACTTTGATATAGCAAATAACACAAACACCAGTGCTGGTGCATGTTTCATTAAAACAGAAATTTCCAAGAAGAGGAGTATGGTAAGTTTAACTCCTGGTACAATGAAGACAAAATAGATGATTCTAATGCAAGGAAAGAGCATTCCTTAGCTGAAAAGCTTTTCAGAGCTCCTTGGATACCCTGAAGTATATTGAACAACCACAGTCTGATTTCTCAGTCACCTGATCAGTAACGTTCCACTCTTCTACTGTATCCTAGTTATTTAGTATTTCTATACCAATACCTACACCTTTCATTTTAAACACCTTTAATCATTGCCTTTCATTCAGATCTTTAAGGTGTCAGCTAGAGTAGGTCTAGCTCTGTCAGCTGTTTTGGGGAATCACCATTTGCCAGTATTAAGCCCAACCAGCAATGAAGACTTCTTTTTGCAAGGAAGAGGTGGCTGAGTCTTTGTTTTTGTTGAAAAGAATTTTGATCCTTTCTTATTCATGTGCTAATTGGTTTCCACATTGGCAGTGAGAGGGAAAGGGCAAAACAAGGTTAAATGATGTTAGAGAGTTATCCTTCATAATGGTTGCATTACCCCTTCATTCAGTAATGCAGAAGTTGATCAAGCCAGGCTCAGTAGCACTTTGTGGTCAAAGGATTTCCCAGTGGAAATTTTCTATTTTTTACCCATGTGAATTCATGCTTCTTGTATCTCCACCAGTGTATTCATCAAGTGCATTTTACTCCAAAAATGAACGAATTCACAAATCTCAACAATTTAAAAATTAAAGAACTTATACACAACATATTTTATGAAACTCACTCTTTCATGCAATGCCTCCTCTCTTCCACATCCTGTCCAGTGAGCAGTCTAGCACATATTACTTTGACTAATAACTTCATTTCATGTTGAAATACAAATACTTTTCTTTTTAATAAAAATATGACATTTATGGCTTTTATATTACTTCACCATTATTTTATCATAGCAACAAACTGCTACTTAAGATGTTTAAGTTCTGTGTTAAGGAGAAAATCTAAAATACTCAGAGAGCCACTTGTTTGCTTAAGTAGTTGATATGACCTTCCACAGGAAAAAAGACTGTGAACAGAAGTGGAAGTGGGAAAGGACAAGGAATGTATAGATTTAAAAAAATAAAGAATACGTTTCTACTATACTTGACATTCTCAGTCTTCTTATAAGGATAAAAAAAATATATTTCAATCACATCTCTGTTTAATTTTCCTCTTCACTTGAAGGACTAAAAGCAATATTGGTTTTTGATCCTTACTAATTATTCTCTTTTTTTTTTCCCTAGTCCCGAATCAATTGAAGCATCATAGCAGTTTCCAAATTAATTATTAGATTTTTTCCCCCAACTCATTTCAGACACTTTTATTAGAAAAGTGATTGATATATTAACATCATTAATTACTTATTTGACCCATTAATTTCGTGTATCTGCACAGTCCTAATTGAAACAGCCTACACTGAATCTAGGATCTCATTTTACCAATCGAAAATTAATTTTTGGATACTCTTGACTGCTGAGTCTGTGTAACGGTGAAAAACACTGTTCCCACCTAAGACATCTGCTTAATATTCCCACTCTTCTTTCTGTGTCCCAAAAAGACCTTCAGACTCTGCCCCTGGAAGATTCCTATGAGCTTTCTTTTCTTCCCTCAATAAGCAAGACTATCTCAATAGGCCCCCATAAACGACAGTTCCCGTTCATTTGACATAATTTGCCTTTCCACCATCAAGCTAAATTTCTTCAATAGACTCTTAATTATTCTAAACCCATTATCTTATGCTATTATAAATGTTTAAATAATATTTGATATAATCCTGGTCCCACTGAAGTTAATGTGAATATTGCTGTTGCCTTAATTAAGATCAAGATAAAATTTATATTGTTTAATTTGTCACATATTACTGCTGTGTAAAAACAACCTAGTTAGTATTCAGAGGTACTAAACAGACCCAGCTTCCAGACTAGAACTGGCAGGGCCTCAACACTTCTCAGGAGAAGGCCATGAGGCTGTGCTGTGCAGTAGGTGGGTGGAGAAGGGAGCAGTCGCAGGGTTGTGCACTCTGCTGCTTATTGGCAGCCCCAGAAGGCTTCCTGTGCTCTGGGATGCTCACAGCCTCTAAATGGAGTGCTCTAGTCAGGATTGATCAAAAGAACAGGAAAAAGAGAGGAGCGAGAAAACGGAGAAAAAGCTTTCCTCGACGTGAGAACAAACCAGAGATGTTTTTCCAAATGATTTGATCAAAAATCTGGACAATCTTAAGCCAAGTATTTAAAAAAAAAAAAAATTCTTTGGCAGAGAGACTTGTGTGCATTGATCAGACCTAGTTCAAAAAGAAGTAGATAATTTTAAAAAGAAACTACATATTATTAATATGAAGATTTTTGGCTGGTGAGCATTTAGCTCTCATTAAAATTTAGAAAATAAATTGAAAGCTTTTTTCACACTAACAGCAAAAGCCACAGTTATACTATAAATGAAGCCAAACATTAAAAATATAAATCTCTAGCTATAATTTTTACTTACATTATTAAAATGTTTCCTACAAGTCTAACATATTATATTCTCTAATACAATGCTAACTTCAGAAGCAGATGAGTTTGTGACATCTTTGCTATGTTCACAGATACATGTGATCGCACCTACTTTATAAAATCTCCCAGTGTGTTACTTCCACATTTCTGTGAAATTCCCTCACTGGTGGGACTGGTCTACTGGAGTGACGTGTTCCACAGAGCCACCCAAAATTCTTGCTGAGACTTTAGTTCTGTTTCCCCTCACTGAAGAAAGCCCCCTGGTCACTTCCCCAGCTGTACTCATCCCAGCACGCTGCTGCCTTTTAGCATTATAATCAACAAAGTCTGTCCAGGGGGTTGTTTCACCTCCTGTTTTGGGGAGAGAAAGAGAAAAGCAAGACATAGCTCAACACTGATGCTTCAGAAGGCAGAGGGACAGAATGGGCTATGGAAAAGGAACCACAACTCCAACAGCTCCAAGCACCAGGCATTTATTCCGAGCTCCTCTCAGTTTCACCCTTTCCTCTTCTCACTGTTTTTTTAGCCTATTTCTAACCCTGTCATCTCCTACGAGCCTGAGAGAAGGCTGAGCCCCAGCTTCTTCCCAGGAGCCAAAGGGAGAAGGTATTGAGAACTGCACATAAGGTCCCTTATCACTGCAGCATCACTTGATATGAGGAGCAGAGCAGCAAAGTCTGAGATACAGCAACAAAGGTCATAGGTGCTTTCATCCTAAAATGCATGAGCAAACAGAAAGGTCTAAATTCCCCAATGGACTTATCTGCTGGGTTTTCAACATGTATCTAGAGCTACCAGGCTGGATACTTGATAATGAGTTGCTGGCTGTCACAGCTGGGAATCCTACAAATACAGTGTCTCAAATCCTTGAGCATCCTGGAGTCTTTTTATTAGGGCTCTGATCCATTCAGTCTTTCTCTTCCTCATGAGTCTGCACATGTTGCCCTGCTGCCTCTTTCTAGATCACTGGAAGTATCTTGCCAGTGAGCATTAGCTCTCCAATGAATTCAGAAGTAAGGGTACTTTGTTGGATGTTCTACAGGTGGAGGCACTAAGAGTCCCCTGTCTCCTTTTCATCTTGTGATGCAAATAAAACATCTGGAAGCCCATCCTACATAACTGAGGAAGAGGCTTGGAAGCTCTCCAAAAGCTTCCAAATAATAACTGCTCTTTTACTGACCCTTTTTCAATCCAAGCATGAAATTTCTTCAAGATGGTCCCTAGAAAAAGACTTCAAAAACCACTGCCAGATTTCTGAATTATTGGTAGGAGCTTCTAGTTTTAAATTCCTGCATGACCCCAGAGGTAAAAGCATGTCCTGCATTTCAGGCCCTCACTTTACATTTGATATCTGGGTTTTTTTTAACTGTGAGGGTTCTGCAATACTGCTTTGCCCCATGGTATTCTATCCCACTCTAATACATACTCAGAAATTAACATTTGCCACCTAAGCCAACTTACCTTTTACACTTGCTTACATTAGTAATGAACATAAATGTAACAACCAAATTAAGAAGGAGTTTATGTCCCTTTGACAGTAACTAATGGTAATGTTTCATTTTCATCATCTTCCTATCCTTATGGTTATAGAACTCTCCTCTAACCTGGAATTTATTTCTGTTGGAAGAGAATAGCAAATACATACTACAAAGTGCCTTCTACAAAGCAATATTTGTATATAAAAGCACGCTCAGACATTTATAAAATTTACTGCAGGTCATCAAATATATCCCCTGCTGTGAAAGAGTGTCTTTGTTGTTCTTAGGCTCTTCTTCTACTTGTTTCATCTTTCACAAAGAGAAATACCCTTATCTGTGCTTACCCACTCTAACACAAACAGTAATCTTCAGCTTTTATCGGTATTGTTCTTGGGGAAAAATACATCATTCCATAAGAAGAGATAAATCTGGGTAAAATATGTTACAAATGCATTAATCTACAGCGGTACAACTCTTAAACATATTCTGGGAAGGTTTCAAATCTCTGCACTGTTTGTCAGAGCCATAAACAGTGGATGGTGCTGCTAAAAGTTTGATATGGAATGGGGTGTTAATTTACTTCTTGAAAAAGAAGCAGAGAAATAGGTATGTTCTTAATGTTGTCAGTTTTCTGCCATGACACTTAAAAGAAAACCCTTGAGTAAAGCAAAACCTGACTGAAAGATAGTACCGCTTGGGCTCTCCAACTGCAAAGGAGCATCCATAAAACTTGCATGCCTTGAAGCTACAAAAGATTAGACTTCATCCTTCATCTCTCTCTCTGCCTTTTGGAAATGCTAACCTACTGTATATATAAAAACTGTGCATATCCTGTCTGCTGGAAAGTATCGCCAAACACCTCCAAACAGTTCTCCTCTGTGTTAATTTGCTTCTCGGCGGTCGCTATTTTTAAATGCCACTGCATTACACTTCCACAGTTGAGCTCATATGAAGGATCAGATTCTGCATTCAAAAATACTGCTCATGAAAAAAAAAAAAAAAAAAAAAAAAAAAAAAAAAAGCAAGCTTCAAAACTGTGTCTGTTCCATGCATCTGTGTTATAAATGTGACTTCCTGAATCACAACCTGTAAGCTAAACCAATCTTTCAATGACAGTAATTCAGGCTGTTTGTTGATGCTCTGCATGGACAGCTGGGTGTCTTGGGACAGAGGGATGTGATGGCCATGAGCAGAGCTGCAGCAGCTCTCAGCACCAAGCAAGACCAGAACTGGTAGGATCCTTCAGTCTTAATTTCTCTTTCTTACTACCATCAGACCACAGGGACGGCCGGGGCTGAATGACAAATTAATAAATAATAATTTATTTAATATTCTCTTACTGAAAGGAAACAAGTACAAAACCACCAGCAAGAGTACAGTTCTGCATCCTAAAGCTTCAATTGTGTTTAAAACATGCACTTTTAAAAATTCTCAGATTGTTTTAAAATGTTTAAAGGACTGTTGCGGTCTTTTCAGAATTATTCTAGTTGTGGACCATGAATAATTTGCAAGTCTGGAAGTCAAGGCTTTATTTTAAGTGTTTATAATCTATGAATTTAACTTAACATACCCACTGTTAAAAGTGTAGATGTTTGAGAATGTGTAGATTAGAGGGAGGAATGGAAATGCTTTTATAGCTTATATAACTTTGCATTGGGCATCTATCTATCTGCTCATCATTTCTCTGAGCATTAAACAATATTCAAAACTTTTTTATTTGACCTTTGAAAAAAAAATCATACTAGATTATAAACAAACCAATAAGTTTGTAGAGTGTTTGAATTATTAATAAAAGAAGCAACACCTCAGTGGCTGTTTGTCTAATCAAAACACATGTATTATAAATAATGGAAAGAAGGACATTTCCTGACCTCAAACAAATAAAGCTTATTTTGTAATTTATGGAGATTATGGGAAAACATGAATCTAGGTGCAGAGTAAACTCAAAAGTTTACTGTGGGTGATTAATCAGCACTGGGGAAAGGGGCTAATCTGAGAGAAGCTTCTGCACTATTGAAATCCATCACATCTTCCTTTCCTGAAAGGCCCAGAGAGGTGGTAAAGGAGGAGGGAAGAGAGTCAAAACTGCCATTGGAAAGAAACTCCAAAGTAGGAGCTTACACAGCTGTAAAAGCAGGTCTGAGAAGAGCCAGATGTACCTGCATCACACATGCAGCTGCCCTGTCTGCACCCAGAAGTCCAACCCAGGACATACCAGGCAATGCTGTGCACACGTAGCTACCCCGGCACATCCCAAACATGCCCAGCTTGCTGCACACAAAAAGACTGAGCCACAGGCTGCTCCCTGAGTCAGTCTATCGCATCTACTATTTATGATTTATGTGAACACTTAACCAGTTTTCTTTGAGCCCGCGACCTGAACTGAATTCTGGGAAAATGAAAGATCACCACCCAGGTCAGTAGGCAATAGATAACCACAGAAAGGCAGCAGCTCTATTGCCAACACTGGCAGAGTTGATAGACCTGAATTCTTACTTGAATATTAAAAGCAGCACTATTTGAGCTATTAACGGACTTATTATGCTACTTATTACTAAAACCAGAAATAGGAAAGGTGCTTAATGGGAAAGGTGTTTAATAGGAAAGGTGTTTACTAAGTTTAATCCTACAAGGTGCTGAGCAATCTAGTCTTAAATCAGATAATCAATCTAGTGGCCTATGAAAAGGAATCTCTTTGTCTAGAAGGAGTAAATCCTTTCTTAACACCACAGCTAAGCATGTCCAAAATGGCAAAGTTCACAGCAGGACTCTTTGTTTAAAGAAGAAAGCATATTAGCAAAAAACAAAACAAAAACCAACCAAACAAAAAAAAAACCAACCAAAGAAAAAAAAAACAACACCAAACACAAAACCAAAAAAACCTCGAAACCAAACAAACAAAAAACCAAGTTTTATTTAAAATTTCACAAATATCTAATAATATAAAGAGAGGCTCTGCACTGCAAAATATTAATGCTGCCATGATGCTATTAATCAACATGCTAATTTTTCTTGAAAAAGGAAAATTGTCTCAGGTTAGTTATGTTACTATCATGGTGAGAGTAAACCATGCAAGTCATGTCCTTACTGTCATGGCTATGGAAGAACATCTGTTTTGTAAGAAAAGTGAAACATTAAATTCTCCCAGTACTTTTTTTTTCCTTTTAAGAATACAATAGACTAAATACTGACCTTGGTTATACCCATATAACTTCAGAATTGTATGAATGAAGCTAACAGCAAAATAGGACCTACTTTGTGAGCCTTTTTCTCCATGTGTTTAATTGAGCTAGTCAAGCAGGACAAGGTTTTGTGTACAAAGGAATTTTGTATTTGTTTTTTATTGTAAAAACACTTTTTTCCCATCTCTGCCTCACTCAAAAAAAAGAAGAAAAAAGAAAAAAGAAAAAAAAAAAGATGAAGTAAGCAGGAACAATGCTAATTACATTTTGTAAGCAGTTTAAGAATGGGCAGGAGGATGGGGAGGCATGGAAAACAGTCCCCTGCAGAAAATGTGAAATGTGTGGAGGGTAACAACAAAGTTCTCCTAAGATGGATAGAAGTTTCTATTCCACAGACTTCCAAATGAATGGTTCAGATGTTGTGAACACAATGGATAGTAATGATGATTACTTTTGCCAATGCCTATGGTGATGTTATAAGCTAATTATATTAGTCATTTACGCAAAGGCAAGATGCCTTTGATAGCTACTATTTGGAGCAACAATTCAGCATGTTGAGTCACTGTTAAGTCACTCTTCGAGCCAGACTCCGATTCAACTTACACCCAAATGAGTTTTCAGCAACTTTGTTCAACACAACAGATTTACTCTGCATTTAAATCTTTATCCAAAAATCCAGTTCTGGATATTTTCTTTCTGTACATTTTAAAAATTTATTTTTCACAGATAAATTCGAGTTAAGTCACCTTATTCACATTTTGTGGGATTATATTAGTGCGCATTCTGTATCTGAAGATACCCGATGTCCATAAAAGTGATAAGTCTTCATTTATCTTTACCTATTTTGACATTTTCCACTCATATTTTGGAGCCATTAAATTTTTAAGAAATTACGGGGATTACCTAGTGGGGAATATAGGCATCAAAATACTATTTGTATCACTGAAAAAAATTTCTTCTCTAAATGCCTCTTGAGAAATATAACTGAGCTCCAGATTTTCATGAAAATCTAAAAGTCTGCACTTTATTAACAAACTGGGTTCATGCCCTCAGACCTCGTCAGAGTCCTACAGGGTATGAACAACTTTTCAGAGACAAGAAAAAGCCAAATTAAAGTCAATGTCTGATGATTTTGAAGGACTTGCCTCCCAGGGTTTCTATAAGTTCCTGTCCAGAACATCTCCCATTTCCTGTGTCATTGAAGGAAGATGGATATAGCAACCAACAAACTATTTCAATATTCCAGATTACACTCTCTTCTATAGCTTAATATCTGCTTGTAATAATGAGTGAGAACATGCACACATTTGAGCCTGCAGTCTATTGACCCACTGACCCCCAAAATTCTCAAGACTGAGAGCAGTCAATCAGTTGTTTAATTTGGCTTCTTGCACAGATGCTTACCTAACCTCTGCCAGCAAAGCTCTGCTCTGCCACAGCATCCCAATAAGCTGACTACATCCCACTATCCTAATGCAGCTCTATTATGCCCAGTACAATCTTTTTTTTTGGAGAGTGGAGGGCAGCCAATGCCAGAGACAGCCATCAGCTTTGTGCTAGCAAGTAACAGAAAATCAGAACAGATTCTGATTCAAGTAACAGAAATCAGTTCTTTTACAGTGCTGGAGCATAAAAGGGACTCTTATTCAAGACAAGATCCTTTCATCAAAGTCTGTAAGTCCATAGCTATACAGACCCACAAGTGTCACAGACATCTTGTAAATCTAACACGCTGCATGGCTGCAATAGTAGTATAGTGAGATTCCTGAGCCTTCACAAGTTATTGTAGATTAAAAGTCAATGACATAAATTGCAGTCTTTGTGACCATTTGAGGAGCTGCACATACCACACATTGCTCTGGTTTTGACTGATTGGCTAAATGCTCCAGAGCCTGCCCTGCTGGGAGCTCAGAATTATCCTTTCTCAATTTCTCAGCAAGTAAAACCAGATTTCTCTGCTTCAGGTCACCTGCGATTCTTCACATGTTCATGCATCTGATTTCTCAATAACTGTACTATGGCTTTTATTTGCAGAGAAAATAAAATTGCAGCCATGATGAATTTCCTTTGCTCTTGGTTTCTTTCTCCACCTATGACATCTTGGTCCATATTAACCCAAAGCTTTCAAACTTTGCATATATGATAACTATTGTGACTAAAATCCCATTGAGTTTTAATAATACACCGAATACTTAAATGCAATATTGTGGGGGAGATCAGAGCTGTTGTCATTATTAATTGAAAGTAGAAAGCCTGTGGGATTTCCAGATAATTGTGTCAGGACTTCCCAAACTCAGGTCACTTGAAGCTTGTATTGCTGTGCATCAGGAAGGTCTGCAGTAAAAAGAATTAGCAATTCACGTGACAAGGATACAACTAATAAAATGCAGAAATCATTTGGCCTCTGTTCACTTCTACAAGCCAGGAATTTTTACAAGTTACATTTTTTTTGTATTTCTGCTTCAAAAATCATTGCATTTGTTTTCAAGCATAAAATTTGAGGAGGAACCTTTAAGGATACAATTTCTACTAATTCCTATTTTAGTTAACTCCAAGCAACCTGCAAGTCACATCGTCAAGTAAAAGCTCATCTTTTCATATACAGTACACACAGTAAGTGTATTCATATTTTGAATACAATTTATTTCAAACTTAATAATTGTCAGTCGCTGACCACACAATAGCCTTTGCTCCACATATCAATGTCCATTTTTCAGCATCCAGACCATCCTTGTTGCTGCTGTTACTTTTTTTGTCCTCAAGGGGTCAGTTCATTGTTTGATTCCTTTGAATTCTGGCTGATGGCAGGTGTTTAGAGGTGGATGAACAGCGACAATAGCAGCACACACATCTTGTGAAGAAATGACTTTTTGAAGGTCAGTTCCAGGAGCCTGAGTTTGAAATGCTACCTGACTGAATACGGATTATAGGAGAGGACTTGATTCTTGACCTATGGGCTTTTTTGTGCTTGCTAATTTTGAAAGACACTTTAAAGGCTCTCCTTTCTTATTTGTAGTATCTTTTATCTAAAAAAGCATTTGATGTCACTTTTCCTTCAGAGAAATCACTTTCTGAGTTTGAAAGTGTGAAGAAGATTCCTCTGTTGGTTGCTTTGCTTCTGGGTCTCTGTGACTTTCTTAACTTTCAAGTATTAACTGTACATATTTATAAATCTGGTCTGCTGAACAAGAGAGTTCAGTATTTTTTGAGTGTCCATTTTGAAGAGAAATTCTACCTGACACTTGTCCAGATAAAATTGGCACCCAGCTCTGTAGTTGCAGTTTAAGATGCATCAGCATTCAAAATTGGGGTTTTTCAAAGTTTGTCTAGACCTTGGTGAGATACAAAATATTTCCCTCACAAATCCTATCGAACCAGTGTAAAATTTACTTTTGCGATGCTTTTCAATTGTTTCTGATTTGTCAAATGAGTAATGTAGAAATGAAAAAGTAAAACACAGAGCAAAACATAAAGCTATATAAAAAATTCCATTTTCATCCTCCCAGATTGGCAGCAGTCAGCAGCAGTCAAAGGCAACATGCTAACTATGCTAACTGGAAAAAAAATGGCATAATAAGAAAACACAACAAATATCCATGTGATCCACTTTCTTTTTTTTTTTTTTCCCACTTTTTTTTTTTTCCCTTTGGTTAGGAAAGGTAGCCTTCACTCTTGTATTACGTTTCCTTCCGTCCTCCCAAAATACTTCTGAAGTCGTTGTCCTATTTCAACCCAGCCTGAAATGCCAAAGTTGATAATTATGTTTCTACACAATTCGTGAACTCGTAAGAACTGAAAGTAGAAGGAGAGCAGGGGCAAGTTTAATGTCTCTGTGGGGAAGTGCAGTTTGGCACCTTCACCCTCTGGTCGGCCCGGCAGCACATACCTTGTGCTGCAGCTTCCTTGCACCTAAGGGATGATGTCACATGGGAAGGGAGAGAGATTAATTCAGTTCAGGGATTAAGAAACAAAAGCATTAGATCTCATTAGCTCTGCTTCTCTCAGAACAACAACCCCTCCTCCCCCCTGCCACCACTATGCCAGGCGGCTTCTCTTTCAGTGTATAACAATATTAATCCTTCAGAGTTCTCAGCTCTATCTGGCAAGTCCTAAGTTCTCTGATATTGAGGACCTGTTTGTGATTCTTCTCTTCACTCTTGCTCTGATAAAGAGTTGCTCACTTAAGTAGCCTCATTAACCTCACTATTCATGTAAGCCACCTGCTGTTTGCTTGAGCAAAAAATGCATAAAAGTGAGCAAGAGCTTTGGGAAAAGTAAAATTTCTACTTATACAGTTCACACACCCAGTGCTGTGTATATTGTTAACAATGGCACTACAAACACTTCCCATAAAAGAACATTTGGGACTAGATTCGTAGCTTTTTAACTCAGTAAGAGTCTGATTTCAACAGAATTTTGGATTAGGGCCATAAAAAGCAAACTACCTATAGAATCCAGCCTTTCACAAAATGAATGATTGCTAGTAGGTGTATCACCAGCCTTCACTATTTTAACACCACACCCTGACATACGCGATTATTCATTATTCTGTGGGAAAAAGACCTTTATATGTAAATCCTGGGAATACAGCAGATTAAAATCAGGTAGTGTACTTAAACACATTTGTAATAATTAATAAAAAATTACAAACAGGTGAGAGAGGATAACTGCCTCTGAAACATTTATTCTACTAGTAATTTTATTACCATTGAATTCTTGCCAGCCAGGAAACACCTAGAGGCTCATGTTTCACACCCAGTATTGCAGAGGTGAAAAGGTAGAACATTCTGCCTTAACAAGTATGCAAAGAGCAACTTCAAGCGGAAACAAGTTTAGCACCCAGCTCTTACTGGCTCAGCCACAGAGAAACTCTCCATAATAACTGGCTTGGTTGCATGGCTTCTGAGAGATTGTGAGCTTCTGCTTTGGATCCTGGCTGCAGGGAGCAGGGAGGCATGCGGCAGGCATGCACGTTCCCCAAATCCACTTGCCCTAGGAAGGTTTCCACTAACTGGCTACTTTTTCTGCCTGACTCCCTAACTCCCTAGTATATTAGAAAAAAAAGAAACCAACAAAAAAAGCAAACATACATACACACCCCCCAGCATATCACAAGTTTATATTTAAAGAGAGCTAGCTAAAGAGCTACACTATAATCATGCAGGGTACAAACTATGTCTACATAGCAACAAAATGTTGTAGCAAAATAATTATCGATTTCTCAAAGAATAAATCCTTCTGTTGTAATATACTACACAACCTAGAGGCACAATGATCACTCCAGACGACTGTAATTCTCACTATCCTTATCAAAAGTGACAGTTGTTCCTTTGAAGCAGATTGCCATGGTAAGGCACTAGCTGAGAAGCCAGTTTTCTTCTGGGTAGGAAACTACCCCAACTCTGCATATACTAGCATCTTCCTTCTGTGAAAGTGCATAGAATAAAGATTTTCTATTTCTCTCTGAGATCTGTACTTCTGTGTGAAGCTAACTGGAAATCTAGATACACAGAACAGAACAGACAAGGTTGATTTGAACAAAGGCAGCACTGAAATAATCACTCAGCTTCTGCCAGATCCCTCTTTCAGCTGCAACTATGGGGTCCTAGACATGCCTTGATTTACAGTCCAGAAATATGCCTCTTTAGGAGTTCCAGATAAGCACATGTTAGTTATTTGATCATGAATGTTGATGCATGTATTTCTTCAGTACATGTTCTATGATAATGATAGAAAAATTCTCTTCCAATAAACTCATTACATGGCACTCAAAATATTTCTGTACTGTGACTGACATAACCTCTGCCATAAGGAATAACTGGATTTTGGTTTTTGCTTTTCAAATACATGGCCAAAGCATTGGCTTTAATGCAGATAAAAATATTGGCACCAGTATTGACATTACTACAGCTAGTACCACATAATCCTCCTGCCCAGAATACTGGCACAGATGCAAGGAGATACACCTTGAAAGGACCTGGTTACAGACTGAAGTCTGTCCGATTTGGCCCAGAAAGAACAAAGTTTAAAGTAAGCACTAACAAAATGGTATTTTGACTGCCAGCCTGCATTGCCTAGCTCTGCAAACTGCTCCTGAATTCTTTCCCTGGGCAAAAGGAAAAAAGCAGAAAATGAACATGCTCTTGGGCATGATATAGTCTCATAATGATGATAGTGAAAGCATAAAAACTCAGTTATCAGGGAAAAGGAAAGACTTCTATTAAACCTTTGGTAGCGTGGAAAAAAACCAGATGTTTTGGGCACACAAGCCTCTCTTAAGCTTGAAATCAAAGTTCTGTATTTATGTTATACTTGCAATTGCTCAGGCAGAGACTGGGAGCAGTACCATGCAGCTGAGGTGACCAGCAGCATCACCTGAGCAGAGCCTGCAGTAACCCAAAGGTTCATGGTCATTCTTTAGAGCAGTTTAATGAATCACACATGGCTCTGAATTAACAAAAATAAATAAATCAATAAATCTATTCACAAATAATTCATAGAACAGGGAAAGACAAACTAGTAAGATGACTCTGTAAGCTCCATACAGGAGGAGAGAGAATTCATCAGGCTGCATGTTTATATTTATTACGTCACTGAGATTTAATTTGTATCAGGAAGAAAGGAGGAGTCATATCAACTCTCATCTTGCACATGATGAGATCATTTCCATCTGCATAAAGTGAACATGGGGTCTTATTCCATCAGAATTCTGCATTCCCATTTAAGCATTTTACATCTACTACATACTGGTCTAACTGACCAGATATATTATCACCTCAGGCATATTGTCAGCCTGCATATGGTGCTGGCCATGATTAGCTAAAAGATATAGCTGAAATTATTTTTATAAATAGGAAATGCATAGCAGGGCGGGTGTGTGTAGGGGGAAAGAATGGTAGCTTATGATAATAAAGGCAGTTTAATTTTTTATATATGTATATATAGGGAGAATTTATACTTTGTTATAATTTGTTAGCACTCTGGACACATCATTTTTCATCATGTACTTTGAATGAGAGAAAGATACACTTTATAAGAATCCTCCATGCTTATATTATAGCATCATTCTCTCTTAATAGCCTTCTGGCTATCCACATGCTTCATAGTAGAAATTATCTGCCAAAATCACTTAATGTTGAAGATATCATGGGACTGGAGGAAAAAGTCCACATTATAGTTTGTCTTCATTTCTTCTTCAATTTCTTTATTTTTCCATCAATCACAATAGTTGATTCCTTAATAGTGCCCTTGAGAATCCCTGCCAAGAAAGCAGAAAGTCCACAGACTCTCTCTCAGTCAGATGTTTCAAGCATACTCTGAGGATCTTGTAAATCTTCTGAAATACAGAATGGATCATTTGGGTCTCAAAATGTTTAATATAATCTCTCCTCCAGTCAGCCTAAGAGACCACAATACTCAGGGCTGCAGCCCTTTCCCTAATTTTCAGAGGTTTTGAAAATGTCAAGTCTAATCTTAGATCCACACAGGTTTTTTTTTAAATAAGTTTCTTGACCTCTGTACTTCACCGATATTCCAACTGATGCAAACCAATTACAAGGAAAGTTTGTCACCATCTTTTTTAACTTGGGGTATCATGGTCTTTCCTGCTACTGTCATTCAGAAGAAGGTTTTAAGACTTGTAAAGATCTATAGGTATTGCTGATTTGACCTCAAACTATTCTGCACCTACAGATCATCCGAAGCTACAGCAAGTACACAAGTTCCCTCCTGGCTGCATGCTCGCAGAGGAAATGTCTTCTCTCATAACCTACAAGAATTGTCACAATAATGGATCAGTTGTAAGAATAATACCAGGATCCTGTGAAATGCTTTTCATTAAATGCTTTCACGGAGTTTTGCCAAAGCAAGGAAACATTGCTGCCATTTTTAATGGGAAAACTCAAGCACTGGGCAACGCTATCTGTTCAAGGTCATCCAGGAGATGAAGGGCAGAGCTGGAAATGCACACTTGACTTTCTAAATCTATAGATAGGATCCTAACCTGATTAACATGAGTCAAGGTAGTTCATAGATTAACCAATCAATCAAATACTTTTTCCATTTTCATACTGACTCTGACACCTGGTCCCTCCAATAGCCTTGGTTAAGCCAGTGAGGGAAGAAACACTTTGAATAGTCTAATGTCAAAGGGGTTTTATCCACACATGCAATTTGGGCTTCCACGATTTGCTTTCTGATTCTTATACTTGCACAGGGATACTCATATTTAATAATTTACTTTTTAAATTCTGTAATTTACACTAAGTCCTGATTGATGCAATCTGTAGATTTGCACCAATGACATAAGCTAAGGCGTAAAAACACCCTTCTGGGTGTAAATACACATATACAGATCTGCCCTTCAGAAATATGACCTAACATAATGACAGATGATAAAAGATAGTTGCCCATAAGCCTCTAAAACTTCATCTTATTTTAAATTACCTTTTAAGTAGCCTTACTAGGAGTAAACATTCACAGATGACATTAGGAATAATATAATTCAGCTAAATTTGCCAGGAGGCTGGAAGAATTATCTCATTGACCCAGGACCCAAAGCTGGTCTTCTATTTCCTTAGTCTGGCTGAAAAACAGTCAGTTATGTCCAAAAAGAATAAAAATAGTTTTTTCAAGCACTTCAAAATATTAAGGCCTAAGCAGGGCCTTTCAACAGTTTTCAGTGTGACTTCACTTTCTTCTGTCACACCACTGGGTTCTGGCACTGGACACTTGTGCACAGGGAGCATATGTGACTCAGCACAGCATTTCCCTAGACTTCAGTGCAGTCAGCCTTTGATGGAAATAAATTCTGGTTTATACATCCAGCAGTTGTGATACTGTCAGATCACCGATCCTTAGGGTGCATGTCTGCAACATGTTAGGAATTCCAGGAAGGGTCACACACGTGATTTTTCCCTTTTCAGATACTTTACCACAACAAGCAGAAACCAGAAGGATAAGGACTAGTGAAAGAGAACCTGTAATTCTGCCCAGCATTCACTGCACAAACATTATCTAAACATGATGAACTATCCAAAAATCTCTCAATGAGTGACTTTCCTACTCACAGGTATATGAAGACCATTAATATGGCCTTACATTCTTATAAACTTTTCTCATTATTCTCCCTATTCTACTGTCATTCCCAAGCTTGAAAGTTAGGAGAGTGTTCTTCCATCAACAGCATTTCTAATGTGGTCATTACTGCAGTATTTCTAGATATTAAATAAGGTCTGGATTTTTCCTTACATGATTTGGTTACATATGGTGGAAGTGATGGACTGACTGTAGAAAGTCTTGTAGCTATTTTGTCTTCATTAACAGACCATGGAACACATTATTTTCAACTAGTATATCCCATTGGTTCCCCATTCAACGTTTTCAGTGGAGTTACTTGAGAAGTGGCAGGTAGCCTCCCAAAATTTAATTTTTTTTTTTTTTTTTTTTTTTTAAATAAGAAATGTAGTGAATACAAATAGGAAGCAAACACCTATGTGGAAAGCATGGAATGTAAAAGGGAAAATATCTTTAGCAGGAGCAGATTTTGCAAGTGTTCTTAATCCTACTACATTACAGCCAAAATTAACTAAACTATCATTTTGCAAAGGTGTAACACCTAGTGTGAGTGTTAAGGAGAACTGTTAAGTTTTCTTATACAGTGTAGCACCATTACAGAAACACCTGTGTTAAAAATAACTTTAAGCCCATCCACTCTGAAGCATTTCTTAACCTTTTAAATGTTTCCTTTCTTACAAGATACTTTCATACTTGCGTTATGTTCCAGACTACAGCTGTAATAGCAAAAGAGTGTTTTTTTTCCTGTTATTATGCCGAAGGATAGTACTTCTCTTTAGTGACAAGTAATTGCACCTAAACCTGTAATAAATACATGCAGGAGTGTGGCAAGGTTAAAAAAATCCACAATGCAACATCTATTCATGTTGTGTTTGCCCTTCTGTCCTCATCTAAGGTGTGTTTTCAAAGAGGTGAGGAAAAGTGCAACAGAATTGGGCTCAATAAACTTAAAAATATATGTCCATCAAACAAATTCTTGGTGATCAGAAGAGATTCACTCTACTTGTTAGAGCTCATGCAGCAGCACAAAAGAGTGATACTCTCCTTGCCATGATCTTCATAGAGTTTCCTCTTCAGGGAGGGGACTGTCAGCCAACAAAACTCAGATATCTAATTTTTATGGAGCCTCCTTCACCCAACTTGGTACAGAAGACATTTGAGAAGCAAAAGAGGTGATGAGTGTTGAAAAAGAGTGGAGTCCTTCCATGTATCTAGGCTGCAAAAATAAATGAGTTAGGGACAAGTCAGGCAGCAGGCTGAGCCAGCCTGAGAACCAGAAAGATTTTTACTTTTTGGCTTGTCCTGGTGGTTATTAACAGAGAGTCTGTCCTACAAAGGTTAAGTGCATAATACAACATTTCTGTGTAGAATCAATAATATCTCAGACCAAACAAAAACCACCAACATTCAGCTTCCTAGGAATAGCACATTCTTGATTCTCATTCACTACTTTATCTGCCAGCTGTTTTAACTGATTAGTCAAAGGCACACTCCTTGTTGACATCAAATGTGTGGCAAAAACAAGTGTATAAATGAATAATTATTTCCAACACTTGCAATGAGATTAAGCGCTTATTGGATTAGGAAAATAACAGGATTTAATGGGGTCATTTATGCTTCAACTCTAGTAAAAATGTACAGCACATGCATATACATCAGATGAATATCTCCATAGTCCATCTAGCTATAACCATTTAAATATTTCATCTCTCCAGCACTAATACATTTCAGGACTCTTCTTTTCTCATACACTTCAGGTGGGTGTCCCTGGGCATCTCTGTAGTGAACATGTGACACAGTTGTTATTGCCATTAGTGATCAAGAATCTTTCAGTATGAGCTCATTTTCATATCTTACAACTTCTTTAGATCTGTAGAGCTGCATTTTTAAGCCTCAGGCACATAGCATGTATACCTCTCTCACTGCTTCTCCCTCTATATGGTGCCATAGTCATTACAAGCTCTACCAGTCCTCATTTCAGTGTCACTACAGCTTCCTGGGAAAAAGAAAGGAAGAGGAAGGGATGACTTGGTGAACCCACATGTATACCAGTGTATTGGTTGTATTTGGCAAGGTTTTGCTGGCAGGTTGGCTGTGGGTGTGACCTCTGTGAGAAGAGGCTTGGGGCTGCCTCATGCTGGGCACAGCATCCTCCAGCAAGCTCCCCAATGGACCCACTGCAGGACACAACTGAGCCTAACAGAGAGGTCTCGGGGGGAAAAAAAAGGGCAGAGAGCTCTGGACCAACAGAGGAGGAGGAAGAAAAAAGAGAGAAACAAAAGAGGAAACAGAGGGAAGGCCAAGGTCAGAGAATGAGGAAGAAGAAGAGGTTCATCAGGCACTAGAGCAGATATTCCTCAGCAGCCAGAGCAGATGGATATTCTGAGAAGGAACTGTAGCCCATGGAAAGCTCACATTGGATACATTTTTTCCCTGAAGGACTGCAGCCTGTGGAGAAGATCCCCACCGGAGCAGGTGAAAAGTGTGAGGAGGAAGGAGCAGCAGAGAGAAGCCGCTGTATGGTGACCAGAACTCACGCTCCGTGTGTCCCCCTGCAACACTCAGTGGGACAGGGAGAGGTGTTGGGAAGGAAGGATTGAAGTTGAGCTCAGGGAAGAGGGAAGGAAAGGTATTGTTTTAATGTTTGTACTAATGTTTTTCACTACCAAAATCTGTTTAAACTGACAATAAATTCAATTAATTTTCCAAACTTGAGCCTATTTTCTTAATGGCAATTGCTCTAAGTGTTCTCCCTATCCTGGACCCACAAGGATATAGTTAGAATCAAGAACTACAGTTTTATTATTGTTGATGCTTCCATTTGCTGTGGATTCAGGCAAAATGAAAAATATTGGGCAAATACACTTTTTTTACAACTTTTTAAACTGCTTGGAACATTTAGCTTAACCTGAAATAGAAATTTCATGGTGATTTTGTCTTTCTTTACTTTTTAAAAACACATTTCAAGAAAAACTGAACATGTATGCTGTTTTCAAACCAGTATATAGTACTATTTATTGTTGTAATAAATAAAAAGTGTTGTAATAAAAAAAAAAAACTGTTTTCTGATTTATTTTCAGGAGTTTAAGGAAAATTGCCTTTTGGTTGGTTGGTTTTAACAAGTACCTTGATAAAATGAAATCAAATTCTCAGAGTTGCTTGGTACTTCTGAACTTGCCTTTTTCATGTATATGAAAAATACATACACTGTATCAGATGAAAAATATTGACAGACACTACCTGGAGCCAGACACACTCCACCTGGAGTGTTAACGCTCTGGAGACGCCACAAGGGAGAAGTCTGGGGAAGGTTGAGAGATGGATCAGTGTTTCTTATTGATCTGGGTAAAGCTGTTTAGGTCTTTGACTAACAGACAAAGCTATAAAGCATATAATGAAACTAAAGAACAAAAGAACCAATATGCCCTTTGATGTCTTTTTTCTTGTTGTTTTTTTTTTTTAGGTAAATCTTCAAAAATAAGTCAGAAAGACTGAATCCTATCTTCTTGTAATGTACAATTTAATTAATATTTTTCATTTTTAAGCTATGTGAACAACAAAAAAGCCTGGCCAAGAAAGGCAGACAACATAGCTTGACAACCCGATCACCCGAAATCCAGATTCAACAGGTATAGACAATATTAAAGATTAACCATATTTTCACCAAAACTATCTTCCCCTCCTATTGCTACAGGTGGCATGCCTGCCACATTTGAATTGTCACAGACTGAGGATGTGGGAAGGCAACATGTATAGGCTGGACCTGCTCAGAAACATACACTTGCCTTTAAGAAAAGGGATAATCTTATAAAACCAAGGAAAAGCTCTCATCTTGAGAGCTGAGCATGTGCCTAAATACCTCACTGAGGGTTCCTAGCAAATTCCTGTCTCTTCATGTTTAATAAGTATCACGTCTATGCAGTTAGACTGACCCAAGAAGTGGTCTGCAGGAGGTACCCAACTTCTGTTTGACAGCCTGAAGTTTCCACAGAGTGAATGGGAGCAGTTTGGATGGCAGCAAGGTACGGCTGACTCAGATCACCAGACGACTGCATTATTGCAAGGATACAGGTGTGAAGGAGGAGGAAAGGAGACTGCACACCTCTGCCCATACACAACCCCTAAACCCTGCTGTCACATTTGAGGGAGGAAGAACAGGCAGCAACACCTCTAACAGCTCAGAGCCAGAATGCGTGGAGGAGGAAAGAGATGGCAGAGGTGGAGCTGCTTCCATGGTTTAGCAAAGAAGAAAGGGAGAGGAACTTTGCCACAGCCTGCTGTGTGTGGGATAGGGAAGCAAGGAAGAAAGCTGGGAATGCAGGACACTGACCATCTGCTCAACCAGCAGCCAGATATCAAGCAGAAATTCTGACCTTCAGGGTGGGAATCCTGCCCCTGAGGTGGGATCATGACCCTGAAGCTGCCAAGGCTGGAATATTCTGAACTAGGACATGAGATTCTTCAGGCTATGTCTATGGGCCTACTTACTTCTCATCTTATTTCCTGAGGACTGGGATTTGCTTGCACTGACTACAGTCAGTGCTGACCCCACTCATCTGTGCTTGAAGTAATTGTGACTTGATCAAGCCAAACTACTTTAAGTTTTCTGTCTTTTCTTCTCCAAACACAATAACCTCCATTTTGTGAAAGCCCAGGAACTACTTCTTTTTCACTTTTACTAGTAACACATGGTTTATGTCACAAAACATCATGTAGTCAAAGGCAACAGGGATATTTCCCTCACTGTCATGCAAATCTCCTGTATAAACTGATATTCTGACTATAAGTGCATACTACAAAACTCTGTAGAGTTTATAGATAAATATATAAAGTTCAATAACTTGAACTTTATTGAAACCAGTTATTGAAACCAGTCTCCTACTGGTGGAAGGCAAAATTGGTAGCAAGGCAGGGCTCTCAGGAACAAGTGAAGACACCAATGTGCCAAATTCATGGAGCAGCACAGGATCTCCCATGTCCATGGCATGAAATATGTTCTACACCATGAGACTCTCCCACTGATAAACTAGTTCAGAGTTGTGGACAAAGCCAGTACTAAGTTCTTTAGTGAGTCTTCCAGAGACTAAGGAGATTTCATTGCTGCTAAGTTTTCTTGAGAACACTTTTTCTTCTTCCTCTTTTTCTTTTTTTCTTTTCTTTTTTCAAATAAGAATGGTGTCTTGGACTTGCTGTACTTGCTCAGACACTCTATATTTCAAACAGATATGGGTATGCATGTCTGCTCCCCCTGTTCATACCCCAAAATCTCACCATATCTACCTAGTCACTGACTGAATAAACTAACTGAATTTCTCCCAACTCAGTATCAAATCAGAAGGGGAATAGCTTATTTGATACTCTGATCTGTATCTCTATCATAGACACTGTCTGGGTCCCACTCTCATAATTTGTTTTTGAGGATAAAATCACTGTTATCTAGAAGGAGGCAATGCTTTCTCAGTAGTGTGCAAACATTGGTTCAAATACTCTAGGTCTAGGATTTAATCCAAAAAAATTCTTTAGATTGTATTGGCAAATCCTTTCCCATTTCCCTTTAAAAGTCAAAAATTTGAAAAGTTATGATAGGGTGAATTATTTTAACCAAAGCAGTAGACTCATGGATGGAAGTTGGGAAATCCACAGATGTGGTTTCTGCAACTAAACTGTGTCAGACAAACCCCCTATATATCCAATGTGCAGCTCATAACACTGTAATCTATTTGAGTATACACAAACACATGGCAATAAGATAAAATAACTTAAGGGGCTTTTGTTCACTTTTAACCCTGCTCACATGTCCATTTTCTGTGCAAAGCCAGGCAACACAACTTTTATCAAAACTTAAAGGAAATTCACTATGTACGGCTACAATTTATGGCAGAAAAGACCCTGGAAGTGTTATTCAACACCTGGCTGAATATGTGCCAGATGTGTGCCCAGGTGGCCAAGAAGGCCAACAGCATTCTGGCTTGTATCAGGAATTGTGTGTCCAGCAGAAGAAGGGAATCAATTGTGTCCCGGTACTCAGCAGCGATGAGACCGCACCTCAAGTCCTGTGTTCAGTGCTGGGCTCTTCTCTCCAAGAAAGACATTGAGGTGCTGGAGTGGGATCAGAGAAGGGCAACCAAGCTGGTGTAGGGTCTGGAGAACAAGTCCTATGAGGAGAGGCTGAGGGAATTGGGATTGCTCAGTTTGGAGAAGAGGCTGAGAGAACTTATTGATCTACAACTGCCTGAAAGGAGATAGCAGGCAGATGATGTTGGCCTCTTCTGTCAAGAAAATAATGACACGATGTGAGCAAATGGCCTGAAGTTGCACAAGGGGAGGTTTAGAATGGATATTAAGAAGAATTTCTTTACTGAGAACAGTCAGGCTCTGGAATGGGCTGTCCAGGGAGGTGGTGGAGTCATCACCCCCAGAGGTATTTAAAAAACATGCAGATGAGGCACTTCAGGACATTCTATAGTGAACATGGTTATATATATTTATTTATATATTATTTTATTTTATTTTGGGTGTGGGTGGGTGGGGTGTTGACAGTTGGAAGCAGTGATCTTGGAGGTCTTTCCCAACCATGACAATTCTGTAATTCTGTGATACCTATACTCACCACACAAACACACAGAGGAGAACATAAACTCACTCCTACCTGTATCAGTGACAAAAGCTGGAAATAAGACTGTTTTTCATGTTGTCTTTCCCCATATTACAGTGATGTTGCAAAGCTTGGACTTGAAAACACCTTCCCATCATACAACTGTCTTATTTATGAGGATTCCTGATTTTTTTGTACCAATAAATACTGAAAACAAACAAGCCATACATGACTCAAAATAATTTGATGTACCTTCTTCTATATCTTCACTCTTTTCCTGTTTGAAGACCTTTTGTCATATTTTCCGAGTTCTTTTCCCACTATTCTCTTTACTGAGATCCCACATATGTCCTCCCTCCAAAGTTTCCTATGTTTTTAACCAGATCATGAAGACATAGATGTGATTACATACTGCATTCTTCATCAGAGGATTCTGAAGACATCACCACCACTCAAACAACAATCTCTGTCTCTACCAGAACATTTCTTCTCAGAACACTACAGATGGGATCAGCCTCAGGCTTCTTTTAAACACTTCTCTCCTTGCACATGACTCATCCTTGTTTTCAAAAATGCTCTCTTCCCTCTGTGGATAGAGGATGCATTTCTATTTACAGTAATCCATGTATGCTTGGTGGCGAAAATTCACAAATATCATTCAAGTGTCCAGGCTGGAAACAGCTAATCCCAAGAAAGTTTATTTAGCTCAAAGCAACCTCTTTTCTGAAGAGGCATCACACCATCACTTCATTTTCTCCACTGGCTCTTTGTTGCAGCTAAGGTCATATTCGAGATTTTAGCCTGTATTTTCAAATCCACATATATGACTAATCTGAATTATGCGTGGGATTGCTTTATCCTCAGCAGTCATGACACTGTTCACCAGCTACTCTCCAGATGTGAAAAAAAGTGTCTCTCTCTCTCTCTGCAGAAACATGTTAGTGCAGGAGACAGAACTTGGCCAGCAGCTGATGAACATAGCTAGAAAGGAATTCATGTCCGGTATGCACAGGAGGACCACAGACTCATTGCCTCAAACACAACATATATCCCACTGCATATCCTAAGACCTACATCCCGCTGTGTGTCCCTGAAGCAAAGCTTTACGGCAGAACAGTCTGAGATCAAAGCCAGCCATAAACATACAGATATCCAAATATCTTTGCAAGTACAAATGCCATTCTAAAAATTTTAGTTCCTTTACTGAAAAAGGATAAAGCTTTAGCAAATAAGCTCAAAACATATCATGAGATTGATTAAACCATATAAACTTCATCATGCAGTAGCATCTGTGCTGCTCACATATATATATATGTGAATACCTATAGGCTAACCACAGCACAAACATGTCAGTGTCACACTGAATTAATGCCCATCCCACTGTGCTCATTAAAAGAGCTTATTTATAAATTGACTACTTTGTGACTGAAAATGGGTGGGATCTGGACATAGATCTGCATAGTTTGCACAGTTTGCTTAAAACCTCTTACACAGGTTTTAACTTGTGTCTTAATTCCTGGTTTCATACTCATTTTTCACTAGCTTGAAAATTATGAGTCAGTCAGTAAGAGTATGTTCCTTCATGACTAGCTCAGATTTCAGACACAGGATCTGCTTTGGCTTTAGTATAGCTCGAACAAATTTACATTAAGTGACAAGTGAGATCATACAGCTGAAGGACATAAATGTCAATATGTGATGTACAATTTGATATAGTCACATACTAAAAAATATTTGTAGCAGTGAAACTGGAGTGATTGTATTTTCTGTACCCTGGAGAATCTTCATCTCTTGTTTACCTCAACAGGAGCTCCACATGTTTTGCACTTTTCAGAATCAGGCCGCTCTAGCTCTATTGCTGTAAGGACAGAAACCCAGTCTAAGCAGACTTCTTCAGATATAGAAGGATTTACTCAAAATATTTGTGAATGAACTGTTTCGTATATTCTGCCTTCAAGAACTGCATAAAGCAATCTCTTAGGATGAGCAAGTTACTCGCTTCTCATCAGCTGTGGGACTCAGGAGCACCCTTCATACACTTAGAGGTTGGAAGTTCTTTGTGCTACCAGTTAAGCTCTTTGTAGCCTTTCCCACTTCAGCCACCAGTTCCAGCCTCACAGAGAGCAGTTTGTAAGGCCCACAAGAGAGGAAAATAGTGTGATGATCCCGACTCCTTCCACCTCAACAGGGAGAGTTCAACCTAAATGCAAAATCTGTCTTCTCTGTCAATATGGTGTGTACAGTTTGTCCTCAAGGTAAGACTTTGAATTATGACTGAGGGCTCCCACTCACACAAGTGCCTCCAGCTTCAGCCTTCCCAGAAGACTTCTGTCCTTTGAGATCCTCTAAAACATAAAACTGGTTTCTGCTCTGACCCACATTACAACAATTTCCCCAAAGAATAATATAGCCAAAGTCAATTTTAAAAAATTTTTAAAAAGGCCTTTTATTTTAAAGTACATCCTTAGTAAAGTACTTTCCTTAATGTTGCATCCAAACCAGGGGTGTGTTGAAGAGTGGGGTATGAAGGCCATTTTCTGATTTCTAAGTTAATTTAGTACTTTCAATAGAACCAAAGCAGCAATGTAGCAGTGGAAACTTGTAGAGAGAAGGTAAGAGTGTTAAGTAAAAAAAAAAAAATCCCCTAAATATCACCAGCATGCAAAATAGTATGAAACTATAATAGAAATACAGTGATTTAAGGGAACAGAACATTTGTGTGACTGGATGGAGAAAGAAAACTGATACACAAGAATGTCAATATGATGTTTAACCTCTTGGAAATCAGTTAAATCACTAGAGTGGCTGAAACTATTAGTCTAAAACAAAGTGTTATCATTTCAAATGTGCAAATAGGCAAACTGATAATGGAGCTGCTTCTCTGTTTCTCCAGTTTTTTTGCCATACTCTGTACTTCAGGGTTGCTTGAGCAAAGTGAAGTGATACAGTGGGAATAGAAATGCTTAATCTCAAAGGCAGCTGTATTTTTAAATATATTTTTTATCACTTCGTGATGTATTTGCCTGTGTCAGGAGACTTAAATATTTAAACAGGGTGACAAAGTTCATTTCAACCTCAATGACAGTCAAACCCCCTGATATCCCCCTTTTGTAATGTGACCAGAATTTTCTTCGTGGAAGCAGTCTACCTCAAAGGAGACAAGAGGGAAAGAAAATACCAGGAAAAAAAAAAAAATAAAAATCTTCTGTTGCAACTTTTAAAGCCCTGAAAGTCTTTGCAATGTCTCTGTCACCTTTACCTACTTGGGCACCCCACCCACTTCTTACTAAGCACTATTTATTTTGCAAACCGTGCTGCAGCCACCTTCGACCACCAGCTGCCAGCTCCAGCACCTCCCCACAGAGGCGAGGGGATGCGGGCAGCCAGATGGGACCTCCCGGGAGCCCCGGGGTTCGGTATCCCGAGCCCAGCCCCGACTCCTCTTCCCAGCCCGGCTGAGGTTGCCTCTCTCATCCCCCCGCACAGCTTTCGGGCCTGCCGGAGGGGTGTGTCTGTACTGCGGGGGATGAGCAAGCGCCTTTAAAATGTGACAGAACGAGAAACGCGGATCCCTTTCCTCACCCCGGCCACCTCCTGGTCCGCTGCGGGAACGGCAGAAGCGGCGGGACCCGATCCGACCCGAACCGGCGGGGCCTCGAAGGTTCCCGCCTCCCGAAGCCCCCCCGCCCCCCCATCTCCTCACCTCTCCGAGGGGACGTGAGGGACGTGATCGCCATCGATCCCTCGCATTTGGGCTTTCCTGGTTCGGTGCTCGCAGTTCCCCCGGCCTCCCCTGCTCGCACCCGGAGCCTGGCGAGCAGCAGCGGTGTGGGTGCAAGTCAGTGTTGGCTCCTTCTGGCTGAGGGGAAGGAAGGGCAGTGTGGCAGGAAAAGCTTTTGCTTGGGTGGGAAAAGGCCGTGTTTGTCCCCAGGTGAAGAGCTTAGCTCGTTTTATGGTGCTAGCACTACGAGTCTCAGAGGAGGAGAGGAAGGGCAGAGCTCTCTTAAGCCTCATCCTTCCAGCATCCCGTATTGAATTGACTGGACCGGTCCCACCTGAGCACCTACAGGTGTCCCAGGTACCCTCTGAGGGGGACCCACACGGGCTGTGCAATCAAGGGGAGAGAGTCCCCCTTTACCTTTCTGCTGCTCTCGGAGCTTGGCTTAGAAATGACTAAGGAAAAGGTATTTTTAAAGCTAAAACTATTATAATGCTGAATAATACCAGGGTACGAAAATGGTGGTGTGTTGAGCATGGAGAGTTACTAGCAGCTGCCCGGACAAATACTGACTGCAAGGGGAAATAACACCTCAGTTTCTACAATGGCTTAGTCAAAAAGAGTTTAATCTGCCCAATACAGCTTACTTTGGTGGGGGGTTTTTTGGTTTGGGTTTCTTGGGTTTAGTTGTTTGTTTATTTTTTTTTTACCAGTAGCAAGCAGTGGGTCTGTGGGGTCACTGAGAGGAACAGGGCAGGAAGAAAAGCACGTGGAGCTCCCTGCTTTGCTGTTTGTCTCTCCTCTCAGCAGGGACAGCTGCAAAAGCCTCAGCATGTGTAAAGGAAACAGAAACCAACCTGCTCCTCAGGACACCTGAGTGCTTGCAGCCCTATTCTTCACGTGGTGAACCAAAAAGCATAAGAAAATGGGAAAATCATGCCCTGTGCCCTTCCAGACCATTGCAATCCAGTACCCTGCCACATATGCTTTTTGGGGTGTAAAAGATGGCTCTCCTCACACTGCACAGGTAACATAAGAGTTCCCCCAGACTCCATGTCTTCAAGCAAGAGCATGACTGAAGCACCTGATAACCCGTGATTTTGACATTTATGTCTGTCTTGGCCTCTTCTCCCATTTTCCTCATCTCCTTCCATAATCAGCCAAAGTAGACATGGTCTTCCATACAGTGGAGAAGATTTTAATTATGTATAGCGGGATATAAAACACTCCCTGCCATACAGCCATGCCACTATCTATGGAAGTGAGAGGGGAACAGAAGCTGCCAACCAGGAACTTCAACTTCCCATTCAAGCAAGTAAAAGGGGAAGAAAGGAAGTTTCTCCTTCCCCTTCCACTTCCATTTACCCTATGCAGCAGCCAGTGTGGCTAAACAGAACAAAGGGATCCTGTTATTCCTGCTCCGGAAACAAAGCAAGTCTGACATGCTCTTTCCTCTCCTATACTGCAGGTGCTTTAAAGAACATATCAGTCTTGGCCCCTCGACCACAAGCACTTGTGCAAGTGTTTGGTGAGCTGCTTAGCAAAGCAGTGACAAAAACAGCCCTGCCTGAAGAAATGCTTTGAGAACAAAAAAAGAGTAGTCACCCACAAAACATTTGTATCCATTGCATTGCCTTCTGGAGCTGTTGGAATAGGTAGAAAGCAGTCTTCAGCGAGGTTTCCCAAGACAAAATGTCTGCTGGTCTCCACCACTGTTGTACTATCAGAGCCACAGCAAATAAGAAAAATGTTGCTATCATTCCTGTGTGTGATATAGAGGTGTGGGATTCATGTCCCTGCTTGATGACTCACAAGGAGTCCTGCAATCCCCGCAGAGCCTCAGCCTGCCACTTGCAAAATGCAGCTTCCCTGCCTGAGACAGCAAGTAACCAGAAGCCAGTAACCAGGCAAGGTGGAGCTAGAAATTCCCCTGCTACCCTCAGGCAAGGGGTTCTGGGGAGGATTCCTGGCTCTGAGGGATGATGACCACCCAGGCTGTCACAGCAAGCTGGCACAGGGCAGCTGTGTCAGCGTGGCTCTGTGCCCAGATCCTCAGCTCTTCCGAGAGAGTTTCCTCAGTGCCCTGGGTCACGTCTTTCTCACGAAGATTTTACAGGGATGTCATAACTATACATCCTCCCATATGCACAGTTAAGAACTGGAGCTTTCCTAACCCTGCATAATTATTAACATGAGAGCAATTAGATAGAAAGATCAAATACCTTGTTATTAGGAGACCAATGAAGTACATAAAAATCTACCAACGGGCATAGGAAATCTTGATTCCTGACCACTAAAACCCATAACCTGTGGAGTGTTTTGTTTATATCGTGTGATTTTTGTGCTATGGGATGTATTTTTCAAATTCCACATGTCCTGTGCTCTGTGTGAACAGTACAATTCATCTGGTGGGTTTCCAGGTAAAGTGGAAGCTGGCTTTTGGCTAAGCCCACACTTTTATGATCAGACCTTAGAATATTATTTTAAGTTCAGATAAAACATTAATTTAAGATTCTAATATAGCCGATTTTTTTTCCTCATTGAGCTGATAAAATAAATTATAATGAGAACTTTCTGGATGATAGATGTCATTCTCTTGAGCAGTGCTATTAACACTTGTCCAGTTTCAGGAATTACATATTAAAGAAAAAAAGACACACATATGGCTTGGTGTAATTATGTAGCCCTTCAGAGTAAAAGAACTATTTAAGAGAACACAGCTTCATGAAGCTATGTTTAGCTCCTTTTAATTTGTATTACTTTTTCCAAGACTGTCAGCTTTACATATAATTTGAAATTTTGTCAAATGAAGTTGATAACATTAATTTCTCAGAAATAAAGGCCAACATTCATAAACTACAGTAACAAGCCAATACATGCCTGCATTTGTAAATGGGAGGGGGGATAAGAAAACGTCCTTGTTCTGGTAGGCAAACAAATTTCAGTTTGCATTTCACAAGGAATTGTCATTAGTCTTGAGCAAACTCAGTGTCTGTGAATATGTTACATTATTCTTATGGTCCACAGCTTTTGTAGGGCTAGCTTCACTTTGCAGACTTTTCTTAGATGTAATTTCAAATTTTTTTTTATTTTTTTTTCTGGATACCTATTAAGGTTGTACTATAACTTAGCATGGAGGAAAAACTACACAGCTACATAATGTGTCAGATATTTCTTTGCACCTTAGGTAAAAGGTATTACTATGTATTCCTTTCAGATCCTCTGTCCATACCATCCAATCCATTCTTCACACCATGTTCATATTTGTTTTCCCATGTTACTCTCCTGTTTCCCTTAGTTTATCATTCGATATTATTCTGTGTTATCATCTTTGGAAAAGAACAAGAAGCTGATAATATTTCATTTTTGGAAATAGTCTTCTGAATGGGCTTGAAATGAGAGAAAATGAGTTCACCCACCTTTTATTGGTTTGTCCACAATATTCTCCTAATAGTGAGAAAAATCTTGACAGAATCCCCTTAATTAAAACATTTAACAAACTGAGAGCCTGTGATAGTTGGCTCAATGGATTTACATCGTACTGTACCTTGAACAGGGGTTGGGTCAGATTGTAAGGTAAATTGGTGTAATTTATACTTTCTTTAGTTCTGAAGTATTTTATACTATCTTGGCTCTCTTTTTAGTGTACTTAAACACCTTCAGATTTAATTACCTAGAATAATTTTCATTCACAATCATTGACTAATGTGTGAGTTACATTCTTGTCCCTTTAGATGAGTCTTCGTCCCTTAGTCTGTTTTACTTTAAAAAGCTTTGACAACGTTATGGTGTGATTCATGTGATGTGCTGTTGTTACACTAATGAACTTCTAGTGAATAGTGCAAATCTTAAAGAAATATAACTCTCCTGCAGGAATCAATTACAATTTCTTTGCAAGCAATGGTGGGCTTTGCAAGCTCTTTTCATAACATATTTCTTTTAAAGTAAAGACATACAAAAAAAGTTGCTTTCCTATGGAAAGTTACTACAGTTTATCTGTGGGGGGAGAAATTTTCATTTAATGAAAAAAGTCCAGAAGAAAAAGAGATATCTTAAAAAGCAAAACCACAATTTCTTTGTAAAATCCATGCCCCTTAACTACAAATTATCTAAAATTTGGGGAAAACTTCATTTAACTGGCATGAAGAATGTAAATCAAGCCAGAACCACAATCCTGACAAAACATATACTAGTCACTGTTTGTAAAAGTGAAAAGCAAATTAGCACAATGAGAAAGGAAAAAGACATCCTTGGTGTCAGCCTTTCTGCAGACTTCTCTGTACCTGTAGAAGTTGCTCTCCACAGTTTCTAGAGAGATGTGATGGACAATAAGGAATGGGAGAGTGCCTAGAAAATAAGTGATGCATCTGTTTCAAGTTGCAGGCAGTAGCTGGGCTGGGTTCAAATGAGTTCGTTGATGCTAATTCTTGAAATGACTTATTCTTGGTGGTGTATTTTTATTAACTATTTGAAAGAGTTACATTTAGATTTTATGAGGCAGGAACTGACAGTCATTCTGCAATACTGTGGAAGTTTGTAGTTTACTCAGCAAAAGATTGCATGCTCATGTATTTTAGACATGTTGGTCACCACAGTACTTGAGAATACATCTTCCTGGATTCATTTAGTTCTCCAGAATAGAAATTAATTGCATAGTTTCAGAGTCTGAATTTCACTTATTATTCATTGTATTCATAGAACCATGATCCACACCGTGCAGTTCAGAACAGTTACGAACTCACAACACGATGTCCCTGACCCAGCAAACTCATCTAGTTTACTGAGTGCTACTAGTGTAAACCACACACTATGAAATTTAAAGGATAGGGTCTTTGTCTTGAGGAACTGACACAACTGGTCAAAAGCCCTCTGATGCCAAGAGAAGATCCTTACTGACCTCAGCATATGGTCAATCAACCTCTAATTTCAGATATGCCACAATAAAAATGGTCAATGAAAGAGATATGACCATAAGTACTATAACCTTAATATAGTATATTAAACTTTTTTAGATGCATGGTGTAAAATCATTAACAACACATTTCTACACATATGAGTTCAGCCTCAAATTTCAGTAATGGTTGCTGAAGAACTATAATTACTAGAAAAGACACATGGCATGATCTGTCTGCAAGGAATTCAAAAACTGCTTGCAACAGCTCGTGTCAGAGAAGACCTTGTTAGTGTGATGAGGAAGAGAAGTGATGCACTCTCAATAATGGCTCAGTCACAGTCAGGTTTTTCCTTGACCAGACTGCACCTCTATTCTGATCTTTACCTTGTCCCCGTATCACTTGAGCTGCACGTTTTTTTGTTGGTATTAAACTCATATTCCCAAAGCTCTGTTCTATGCATTGAGGAACTAAGGTTCCTTAGATGTCTTTTCCATTTTTTGGGAACATAAGAACTGAATAATATACTTTCCAGGATATGCCACATGCCCACATCCCTGTGTTGTCAGCTGCTTGTAAATGCAGATCATTTAGCATGATGTAGTTCACCTGCCACAGGAGAGCATGGATCTGGTTGAGCCACTTCCATCATGCTATGCTGGAAATGTCAGACAGTATCTATATATATCATATGTGAATACTATAGCAATAGGAACCAGAACAGATATAGCTGGTTTGGTTGCTATTGTGATAATGCTGCTAGCTTGTGAAAGTTATTATGGCAAAACTCTCTTTGAATAATTTTCATGGTGAATCACAACCACTAGGTTTGGGAAATGAATAGGTGATGTAGACCAGCATTTCTGGGCATTGCAGTGGCCAGTAATGCCAATGCAACATTTAATTACCAACATTGTTTTCACTAACATAAGGGAGGGATCAAATAAAATGGGGGTAATACAAATAGTAAATAAATTTTCAGAGTTGAGTGTAATTGTCATTTAACTTTAAAAGAGAAGTGTGGTAGTAGTATAACCCAAGGAAGCTCTTTTAAAAAAAAAAAAATTGTTAGGCTCTGTTGATTTTAAAAAGCTGGGAAATTGTAGTCTCAGAAATACTTGCAGAAAGTTAAGCAAATGCATGAATGTTTGCATATTTGTGAGGAGCTACTTTATTGTCAAAATTAAGCATTAGTCTGCCTTTTAAAAGTAATGAATTATGTGCACATTTACATGTTTTTTTCAAGGAGAAACTAACAACATCATCTTCCTGTGAACCCCTATTTGCTGCAAGAAGCTTCAAGTGTCATCAACAACTGATAAAAGTGAGAGTTGCTCCAGTGTTTTGCAGCTTTGTCTAAAGCCATGAACTTTAAATGCCATCAAGTTTGTTAGCTCTTCTACAGGGAATAAATTTTGTGCTGTTCCTTTATGAAAAGTCCTTTCTCTCCTGTGCTTCCCCTAAGCAATGATGGTACTTTGCATACTCAAAGATTTCAAGTCATGTATGCAATTCAAAAGAAATAACCCACCGGGGAAAAAAAACTGAAGGCATTATAAAACCCAGCTTCTTGTGCCCACTGTGTGCAAAGAATTGGATCCATGCTCAGTTATTTTCTGCTGCTTCACAGGTGGCTTGTTCTGTGATGCTCATCACTGTTGCCTTCCATGTTGTTGGTTAAGCCATTCTTATGAATTTTACAGCAAAATTTCTCCTCCAAATGTCTGTGAAGGGTGAATAGTGATGAAATCAGTACCTTTATGTGGTGGAAATCCTGAGGCCACATCAAAATTAGTCTTGGTGACCTGTAACTGATGTCTCAGGCCTGACGTGTCTTTTCTGAGAACCACATTGCAAAGCAGCACAAAAGTGAAGGCTTTTCTTTCCTCCTTGCTTTTATGGCCAAAAGTTATAGAGAAAAAATGAGTGACAGTGTGATGAGCCAGCTACCTTGTGATTTGTTTCCAATAGCCAGAGAAAAACTTCACCTGACCTTGCAGATGTGTGGGGAGAGCTGTGAAAAAGCATGTATCTCTCGTGGTAGAGGCTGCATCCTTACTGCAAAAAGGTTAATGAAAGTAGAAGCCAGGCTCTAACCTGCCCTCCCTGGTTAATCCAGCTGGTCATTTTATGAAAAGCAGCCCTTGTTTTGGAGTAGAAGGCGTTTGGTGCAAAAATATTAGGGAGGCATGCAAGTTTTCATTACATGATGCAGAGGAGTTGGCAGTGAAGAAACTTTCTATTTCCTCCTTCCCACTCCCCACTTCACAGTTTGCCTCCCCCTGGTCATGCCAACACAACTAGATGTTGGGCTGTGAGATAAGCCAGATCCCTGAAATGATCTAAGTAAAAATAACCTTCTGACTCTCTTACAACTGAAGTATTACTCTTGCAGAGCTCTTGGAGACAAATTTTAATGTTTACTTTATTTAAAATAAATAAGACAAAGATGTTTAATTGTCTTATCAGAAAAACACTACTGTTAAGCATTATGAAGTGGTGCATCAGGCCTTTTTCAATTAATAGATTTTTTTAGAGCCAGAAGGGTTTAAATATTATGAAGATGATTTCAAGTTCATGGAGAATAAATGAATCAAATTTTTAGTGAGAAGTAAAAATTGACACCCTAAACTTACAACTATATTGGCAAGATATCTAGAAAATGCAAGGCTGCTTATTTTAAAAAGAGAAAGAAAGTGAGAGCTAACCTTAATAATGAGAAAACTTGCAAAACCAAGTGTAAGTTTTCAAAAAATAAATGTATCCCACTTATATATTACTGCTGCTTGGTATAGCTGTCTCTAACAAACAAACAAACAAGCAAACAAACAAAAAACTGAAGAGCTCTGCTAAATAGTAGAAATGAAAAAGCATGAATTTCATACAATTAAAGCAGGAACAAGAGGATGAGCATATTACATAATAATCAATGTCTGTTTAAATGCTTGGCAGGGATAACATTCAAAGCCAGTTCTCAGTGTCATGCAAAAAAGAAGAGATGGAAGGTCATAAGACAGCTCCTTCAGTAGAATGGCAGTGGCATTTTGGCTGCTAAATTATTTTTGTAGCATGCACTGTAGCGATTCTGCTACTTTTAAAAAATGCACCTATGCTATTTATGCTGAAATTCTTTCTTAAAGGGTTGTCTGTGAAGGACAAGGTTCTCAGATGTTACCAGAAGAAATCATTAGGAGTTGGCCCTTACCAGTGCCCTGATAGAAAGTATAGTCTCAGTCTCAGCGTGGCTTTTGGCTCTTAACCCAAATGCTCCAACTTTTTGCTTTCTGTCTAGCATAGTTTCCTGGATTAGACAACATGGTTACAAAACACTTGCTCAAGAAAATTTTATTTTTATTTATGAAGCTGAGGAAGCTTCAGTGTAATTTTCTCCTGTGCTTTTCCATTTCCCTTACTTGGACAACTTTCTCTCCTATGCTCTAGTTGAAGCAAACTTTCACCAGCATCACTCCAACCATGTCTCTTTTGGTTTCACAGCTGTACAATGGCTGGTGCAATACTATCCTGTTTAGGATGGTAGGTAGCTGGGACTTCTTTGGCAACAGAAAATGCGTGGTGGGAGAAGCTCCACCATCTTCTAGAGAGATTTTTGAAGAAGAAAAATGTTCCGTATCTTCCAAGATACAAAATTAGCCCAGGTTTACTGAACTCTTCTAAATTGCAGGAAATTTTATAAGCCTGACAGAGCTTAGAGTAAAAGAGGAGCAGACAAAGCTTAATAGGATGCAATATAGTAACTAAGATTCTTTACTGTTTAAGATTATGACTGTTCATCCCTTTCTAGAACAGAAATGTAAAGTTTGAAAATGTTAGTGCCATTTGAAAACTTATTGCTGAGCTTTAATAGTATTCTTTTCTTTGGAGTGTCATTTTACTCTTTGTGTATTCACTGAGGTCTTGTTCTCAGCCATAATTTCTAACATGAAGAAAATATTTAAATTTAAAAAAAAAAAATTGAACAAAGATTAGAGCACTTGTATCTTCCACAAACTCTTTACCTCAGTGCCAGGTTTTTATTTGTCCTTCTGACGTGAATACTCACATCGTTTTAGTAAGCTCTATGTAGTAATATTTTGGCAATATTTCTTTCCCACATCCATACTTATCAAAAATCTTTACAAAACACTAATTTAGTCCGAAATGTTAAGAAGGAACAACAGATAAAGAGACAATTTAGACAGGCTCAACTTTAATTTCAGTTTACTTTGGACTTTTTTTTAATTAATTGTTTTAAGACCTGTTACTTAAACCAGGGTTCCAGGCCTCTTGCGGTCATTATTGCAGTTTGGAGAAAGGCAGGAGGACAGTGAAAGACTGGATAAAAAAGAAGACTTACAACACCTTTTCCCTTGTTGGTTACATCCATGTAATTATATAAAAGTGCTATACTTTGTCGTGCACCTGAAGCCTTTTCTACTTGACAGTGCTCTGCTAGTTTAGAAACACAGCCCCTACTGTGACTGACAGTTGGTTTTGGACTAAATCACATAAAATTTAATAGGAGAACTTGGCTATTGGCTAATTCACCCAAAGTCTATTTGGCAGAGTATATTAACCTTCACGAAGCTCTGCATTATTGCACAGCTCCATGTGATGCTGCTATCTGAAGCACAGGTTTACCTTTAGCTTGGCTCCTAAGAGTAGCCAAAGGCAGTGCTGTGGAATAGCAGAGAATCACTGAAAAAGTTTTCTTAGCTGCAACGAAGATTATATGTGTGGCAAACACATCAATATGGCAGATGACCTGGCAGAACCAGTAGTCAAAGCGATTCAGTCTTAAGACATTTGTTCTTGGGTAAAAGATCAAACCTCAGCTCATTCAAAATAAAATTATTCTGGGACTTTATCTCTAACACCTCGGGATGGCAAAGTTAATAAATTAATACTGTTACTTCAACACTTTTATCTGTTTTATTAAGTATTTTTCAAGAGCCAGTTCAGTGCTCTCCAAATCTGTAAATTACTGAAATGGAAAACATTTAAGTCTGCTAACTGGAAAAGGAGCAAATGCCATATTTCTGTTGAAGAAGCCAAATCTGAAGGTGATCCAAGAAATTGCAATAATGTAAGCTTCAGCCCAGAATCACAGATGAGGCCAGTCATCAATCACAAGGGAGAGATGAAAAAAATAAAACAGGAGGGTGAGAAGAGATTGGATGGATACATGATATAAGTCCTGCCATCTGACCTCTGCCAATGGAGCCCAGCATTGACGGGAGCTTTGGTGTGAGCTTTCCACACCAAGTTTATGGTCCTCTTAGGGGTGCTAGGAATGCAAGATTAGGGCTCCCAGGAGGTCTGCTCAGGCCACGGGGTGAGAGGAGATCATCATACCACCTATATAGGCATGCTTTACTCCAGGCATTTAGACCAGTCACAATTCACAGTAATTGAAAGTAGGAGCCCAGGATTCAATTACTTTGTTCAGAGTTAAGCATCTAGTGCTTGGAATAATTTAGGGTAGGCAAAGTATCAGCCCAAGGCTGACAAGTATAACACGGATGATCCAGGAGAGCTGTGCCCTTCTGCTGCAGCAGCTGCAGGCCAGGCAGGTGTCACGAGGGTGCCTCAAATGGTGCTAGACTACTATGTTTAGGCAACTGATCTGAGAGCCTAATTTCTCTATATAGCCCACAGGAAGATGTAGGCACCTGTATCAGGTAATTCAGGGTTCTGAAGTTAGACAATGTGATTACATCCCTCAGAAATCATTTACAAAAGCAGGCCCATCCGCCCTTGCAAATATACATCCTCTCCCCATTGTTAGCAACCAGCACCCCTGACACCAAGACTAAGATAGCACTGAGTCTGCTTTTGGGGAGCAATGCAGTCTTTTTCACTCTGTCCTTCCCCAAGAAGAAATCTTACTGAAGTGAGGTGATGACAAAACTTTGCTGGATGCAGATACTGCTGCTTCGGACTGTCTTAATCCACCAGGTTGGTGTCTCTCTCCTCTTCTGCTTGGCCTCTCTTCTGATGTGTAAACAATTCACTCAGGGTGGAGAAGAGATTTGTGCAGAGAGGTGGGGAAAGTCCCACCCTTGAAAAAATACTTGGATGGTGAAAGGGGGACATCTGTTGTACGCGGCCTCTGGCAGGTTCCAATGTCAAATTTGAAGGAAGTAAAATCAAGGCTTGCAGCATGGGTCTCTATCTTCAGTGTGAGTGTCCTAATAACCTCTGTGTTACTGGCTTCTCCAGTCACCTTAGAGCACTTGTCTCATCCTGATACAAAGAGGGAAATTTCTGAATTTTTGGCAGGATAGTAAAACCACCCAGCTACAGTCTCAAGGCATGCACCCTCTCTCCATGGGAGGTGAGCAATCACACTCCACGCTGTTCCCTCAGGTACTGGCCCCGCTCCATGGGCTGATAAAAAGGGATAATAGGTCTATGGCCCCACCTCCTTCCTTTGCTTTTTTGACATCCTGTTCCCAAATCTGAGTGACAACAAAGGCTAGTGTAGTAGTAGGACACCCACAAGGCAAGCTGTCAGGTCCTGCAGGGCTGTGCCAGAGCTCAGCTGGGAGCAGGTCCCCCACAACACAAACAGCTTCGGAGACTCCGAAGCGGTCGCTTTCATTTCCAGCCACTGGCAGCACTGCCCTGGGTTACCTGAATCACTCCAGGGTCCAAAGTTTCCTTCCTACCCTGCCATTCCTCTCCTGCTCGACATGTCCCCTGCAGGTACTGACCAAACCTCACCTATTGGAGAGGTAGGAAGGAGAGGGAAATTAAACAGACCTTGAGAAGGCTCACATAAAGCGTAAAGATAATGAGTGCTCCAGCCAGTGCTGGCAGTGCCTGCGCAAACTTCCCTGCACAGCTCTGCCAAAGCCGTTCGCTCCCGACTGCGACGCACCTGCTCGCTGAGAGCTCTGCTTCCCTGTGCCAGGGCTGCCCACCGCACCCACTGCGTGGCTCCACGCTCCCAAACGAGACCTCTGTGGCCAAGGGGACTCAAACAAACCCCTTCCGCTCCCCTCTGACGAGCTCAAGGGCCACGGTTAGGCCTCTAGATCTCAGCCATGGCCTAGTAACCCGCTCTTTCCTCAGCGCGCGTCTGTGTGCTGCGCGCCAGACCAGGGAGTCACACTTTTCTGCCTGTAGAATTCTCTCCATGGTTTGATGAACATCACTGAGTTCATTTTAGGAGAATTCATTGCTGGAAAATGATTTTCAGTGAATGTTTTATTAATCAACACATGCCAAATCGTATCTGCAGGAAAAACAACAACAACAACAACAAACAAACAAAAAACCCCCAAACAACTAAAAGAAACCCGAACAAAAATAATAGAACAATTATTGCTTGAAGATTCTGATTGCCTATAAATTATAACTCTATTCAGCTCCATGACAATTTATGTTTTCATTTATGAAACCATTCTTGTTATTAACTTTCAATCTTGTTTACTGGGGAAAGTAGGAATACACCAAGCAGGCAAATAATTTTAAACCATGCCTTGAAAACCTAGTGTTATGGTACACAGGACAAGTTTATTACCACTGCTTTAAAGCACATGATAAGTTTAAAATGGGCCCCTATTTCAAAAGGCAAGGGGTTGGTTAAGACAAGGCAACTTACCATGACCGCAGTTGCTAGTGTAAAAGTGTCAGTGTGCTTCATATATTCATAATGTGTTTATTCTCATTACAGTTTTCAATTTGTCAGTGTTTTACTGGCATGCAACCACAGAGCATAGACTGCTATTGCTGGTTAACCTTGTTATTGCAGACAAGTTACAAGTCCTGACAAGAGTTTGATAACTGTGCCTGCTTATTTTAAGCCATACATGAGGAAAGGGTAGGAGGTTCAAAGCATGTTATGGTTTCCTGTGTGAGTCCCCATATGATCACTCAAAGTTACTGTAAATATAAAAGCAGAAGTGCCTGATTGCCATTTTTTCACTATGATACTTGACAAGAAGGTAATCAAAAACCAGAATCAAACATGAGGCTGAAGTTACAGAACTGTAAAACCCTGGAGCCTTTATCCTCTAAAGCACGTGTGGATTTAGTCACCCGCACAGGTGTTTGCACGATGGAGGACTCATTCACTTGCAAATAATCTTTCCTGGAATCTGTATCACAGAAGAAACAATGACCAAACAGTTACAGAATGGAAATTGCTATTTCTTATGAAAAAAACTGTATTTTTCTCCTCCTTCTCGTCCTCTTGGCATGTTTACTGCCTATTCATCTGCCTCAGCGCCTTGTTGTAGCCTCTGTAGACTTTGATTATAAACTTGATGGGTCAGAATAATCTTTTTCCTATTAATTAACAAAAACAAAACAGCTTGAAAAAAACATCTAGTCCTGATCATTGACTGAGGCCAATATAAAATATACAGTGGTGGAAAAAAAAAAAAAATTAAAATCTTAGGTATTTCCTCAATGCAATTTCACAGCTCATGGTAAATCAGATAATGGTCTTTCAGCTTCCCAAAACCAGACATCTAAATAAAACTATTTTGATATTCAGATATGTTGGCCATGTTCTGTTCTATAAAAGTGAAGATCATGGATTTGCAGTTACAATTAAAATATTTCCTATTTTCATTTTTTTCATTCAAATTAAAAAGCCACCAAAGACTGTAAAAAAAATTAATAAAGGAATAAAAAAAAGAGAGAAAATGTAAAAAAAAAAAAAAAAAAAAAAAAGGAAAAATTCATCAATCTTTAACAAGCATCTGCCAGTGGCCATTTGCCCATCAAATCTGAATGTTGTCCTGCTGTGGTGAGAAGTGGTGCTGCCCTGTCTATACCTTTGGTTTGAGCATAATGTCCATATCATTAAGGTCCATTAGTGTTCATTAGTGTCCTACAACATAAGCAGCTGACATATGGGAGGCAGAGCAGAGAGAGGCAGGATTCTGTTTCCAAACCATATCTGATGTGGCTTGGAAGTCCTGCTTCTTCAGCCTAGGAACATAATGAAAAGGCAAGATCGTGCACATTGCTTCTATTGTCCATTGTACCTGAAAGTTAAAAATAATTTTTTAAAAAGCAGCTAAATTCAGAGAGCTGTGGAGCTGCAGTAAAATTAATACAATCCTTTTCTCATTCATCTTTTAATATTCACTCAAATTTGATGAAGAGGAAAGATTGTTACTGGATTCGCCCTCACCCTTCTCCACCCTATCACTTACCCTCAGAAAAGACTGATCTATAACAACAGTAACTTCTGCACTATCACACATCTACAAGTTTTTCTGTCTGCGATTTTACCTCACATGAATAGATACTGCAGACTTAACATGCTTCAAAAAGTTAGAACCATTTTAATGAACTACTAATGCGACTAAACTTCTGAGAACATGGAGTTCTTTCAAATGTGTTTCCAAGTGAAATAATTCTTCTGAGATTTATTATAAGAAAAATATTTTTTTTCCTGAAAAACCAGTCATATTGTGCTTTAATTATTCTCAAGTATTTGAAAACTAGTTATTTTCTTCAGAATCTGTTTTGACTCAAGCTTGGTTAAAAAAAAAAATTAAAAATAAATGCAAAACTTTTCTTCTTCGTGTTTGTTGTTTGCTATCCTATAGATGTTCTGCATTAGGGTACTCCACCTCAGAGTTGAAATTTCCTACCTAATTTCACACAGCTTCAAGATGGAACACACATTCTTACAATAAAATGCTTACTTTAAAAAAAAAAATGTCCTCTTTTAAGTACAAGCTCCCCAGTGCCAATTTTGATGCTTTGATAAAGGTATATAGATGAGTCACAAGCCTCTGAACAAAAGCTTTGGATTGGGAGCCTGACTAAAGCACTGATGGTAATACAAATATTCATGTGTCACTTGCTGACCTTGTATCTGTTACTTTTATGGGAAAATCAAATGCTTTTCATTATTACATTCAATTTCTGTTCTATATTTCAAGCCATGTCTAAACTCTGCATCAGCAGGCTCATGCTGATGTCTAAACAGAATGTTTCTTTATGAATCATACAGAGATGTCAGTACCATGGGTCTTGGGTAAAGTACACACACTTGATAAACCTAAACCTTAAGGGACTTTTTCTTGGGTCTCTGAGAGGAAAATGGCACATTTAAAGCAATTCTGTTTATATCCAGTGCACGGAGGATATATTTTTATACTCTGATACACCTTGGTATCAAGAGGTGAAGCATTAAGAGTAATAAGGAATGAAGGAGGTCACAAACATCCCTCCAAAACACATATACTCCATTGTACACAAGATGCCAGGCCAAGGTTAATCCCATTTTTGGCTCCATGGCTAGCAGTCCGCAGGGACTGTGGTGTCTCCACACAGCTATGTGTGGCCTGTGTAACTGTTATTGGGCCAGCAGTTTTATATGGCAACACACTGTTCGGAAAAGCATCGAAGTTTAACTAAGGCTGTTTTGTTGTTTTGTTTTGGTTTGGGTTTTTTTGTTCTTTTAATGAAGTGACAAGGAAAACTCAAGAACTGACATGAGACCTATCACCACGTGATTCCTGCCCACCCATTTCACTCCAGCCATTTTCCACATCGAAGGTGAAGGCCAAGAATTCTTAGCCTGTTTCATCCCAGGATCACCAGCCCTAATCCCCTTGGTGCAATTGGAGAGCCAGAGGTGTCAAGCTGCTTGCTTTGCACATCTCTGACTGTGAATGTTGGGGACATGAATCCCAACAGAATATGCATCTCCAAAATGAACCCCCTACAGAAATGTAGGGGATATGCTGAGAGAAAAAGACCTTTCCCTCAGTTATGCAGGGAAAAACAACAGCAGGTATTATCTTGCAGGTCTGTGCACTACCCAGATTTTTCAGGTATACTTCCCTTGCTTATAGCAGAACAAAAAGAAACAATCTTTAAAACAGAGGAAAGCATTTATTCCATTTTTCCCCCCATGTTTTAGATTTGAAAAGATGTGGCAGAGAAACTCTGAAGTTAAGGGAAAACAAAACAAGGGGAAATCATAGCTAAATAATTAACATTCTTACTATTACAGTCACAATGGCTGATGGACAGAAGGCAGGCTCCTCATAATAAGGTGGGTTATATATGGCATAGAAGGACATGGCATAGAAGTGTTTGAGTGGACAGTAATGCAAGTGTTACAGAGTAAAAGGGTGAGTTATATTCCCATCAGTGTGAGACCTGCTGACATGATTTTAAACAGAACTACTCATACTTAAAATGGGTGTTAAGCACAGTAATTAGCCTGGATTGTACCATTGATCATTTTCCTAGAATTAGCAACCAGGACTGCAGGAAGAAAAACTATGAAAAACATAAACTAAGTGCAAGCTTGTATGGGAATACCTCCACTGTTTGTGGGCAGGCTGCCCCATTTATTGCCACAGCATTAACTGGGACATCATCTCATGGTGTTTGAAAGAGTAACAAGATTACCCACAGCAATATCACAGTTAAGAAAGTGTGCTAGAAAAAGCTGATTACCAGCTTCAGTACAAATATTTTCTTTTCCTGACTGAAAAGAGTTGAAAGAAATAGGAATGAGTATCGGTTGCCAAAAAAATAGGAATAATATCACTCCAACATAGGTTTCATCAGCCAGCTCTCAAATGTGAGCCCAAACATTACTGACAATTCTAAAAAAACAAAATAAAAAAATTCAGTAACATGTTTTTAAAATATTCAAATGCTTCTGAAATTACTGTTTGCATCCAGATCACAAGGAAGAAGTATCAGAACACAAAAGGAAAGGTCTGGCAGTCCTGCTGAGGAAGATGAAAACACAAGAGCCAGAAGACTCATAAAAGCAAACAACCCTTCTCAACACTGTTTTTTCAGTGTTGTTTTTTTTTGTTCCACATTTCCCCAAACAAGAAATTAGAAAGAGTGTTTAAATATTGAGGAGATTATCCCTACAGCATTTGTGAGATTCTTTGCAACATTGATTATGAGAGTATTATTTCTTCCTACTTTCTCAGGATGTCACCTCAAACTCACTGAAATCAAAGGCACGGGAAGGCAAACTTCACCCCCTTTATTATCTGGGGCAGCCATGGGGATGTACGAGCCTGTGGTGGCAGGAGACAAAGTGATCCACCACGTAGCTGCAAGGGTGAAGGTGCCAGGAGGTGGCAAACCAGGCTTCTCCTCTTATCAGCAGCCACCACAATCCACATCCCATCGGTGCATGTTGCCAAGCCCCAAACTAGCTGGGACAGACAGACAGACTGACAATGCCGAGTCACTGTTGTCCACAGGGAGGAGAGATGGAGGGAGATGCCTGAGCAGTGTCAGGGTGAGACTGGAGAGAAAAGCAGGGGCTTGGGCTCTAGAGGCAGAGAGAGGCACAGGTGTCCGCAGCCGGAGTGCCGGAGGGAGGGTCACCTCGCCAGCGTGGGCCCAGATGGCACTGCACATGGCTGTCCCCTCGCCGGAGCCATGTCCACTGAGGCAGCACCTAAGGTCACGGCAGGGCTTGGCAGAGACCTCACAGAGCTCCCTCTCCCTCTGTAGTTTCTCAGAGCTGGAAGGCCAGTGGGTTTTGCAAGTGACAAGCTGCTCTCCCCTGATCCGGGGAGGGCTACCTGGTGACCTTCCAGAAGGTAGCGTGCACCAGCCTTTGCCCTGGGATGGGCAACCTGCCTGCTCCAGACCAATTTCAAAATTATAGACACAGAATCAGTTGTTCTTTTCCCACGAGGCCAGTGCAACATCTTTGGGCTTGTGATACGTACCCAGAACTGGAAGCACTGGACCTGGGCTCAAAGTGGCAGCTCTCACCAGCCAGACACTGCACACTAGGCATGGAGATAACACCAGCACTTGTCAGGGCACTTTGGCCAATAGATATAACACCTGCTCAGGCTGTTTGGATGCTCTCAATAGAACTAGAGCTTTCTACCTCATTCATGAGCATTATGTTCCTCCTCCCCGCCTTCCCCAGCAATGTGAGTTGCCTGCAACATATGTGCTTTAGGTCATAGTAGTAGACAGGGCCCCTGATGCTGTGCCATACACAGGACCAAGTGTTAGAAGAGCTTTGCCATGGATGTGAGAGTGACTGTGGCAGTGGGGCCATGTTGAAGAGCACATCACACAGCATTCCCCAGGAATAATATTTGGACACTATAGGGATACTGTAAGCATTCCTCTGTCACAAGGATGTGACAGGAGTCAGAGGAGATGATCCTGTCTGGGTCACCCATCATTAAGGAAGCCTTGAGAGTGACCTAAAGTGGCAGGACAGTCAAACTCTTGGCCAGGACCACAAATTTCAGGAATCTTGTGACCTATAAAATACTTTTTGTGGGTTTTTTTACAAGTTCCAAGAGCATGAAAATGTGACACAAGCATAATACAACTATACATTACTCAGCCTGAAGCAAGAGAGAGGGTGGACTGCATTATGCATCTCAGTGAAGTATTAATATAATAGGAGGCTCAGCTAATAAAACATTCCTTGTTCTTGCCCTTGAATTTAATTTGTTGTTGAGGCACATGCCAAAGGTCCAACATTTCATCTCATTTAAGGAGTTATGACCCAGTACCATACTGGAGCTACCCTGTTCCAGAAACCCAAACGTTGTTATTAATCACTTCTTCCCAGTGGATCCAGAGAGGGAATACCATAAAATTGTTTAGAAAAAAGAAAAAGGAGAAAGGAGAAAAGCAGAAAAGGAGAAAAGGGAGAAAAGAAAAAAAAGGAGAAGGAGAAGGAGAAGGAAAAGGGAAAGGAAAAGGAGAAAAGGAAAATGAGATTGAAAAGGAAAAGGAAAATAAAGAAGATTTAAAAAAGGAAAGGAAAAAATGAATCAAGGAAAAGGAATAAAGAAAAGGAAGAAAGAAAAGGAAAAGAAAAAATAGGAAAAAGAAAAAAAAAAGAAAAGGAGAGAAGGAAAATGAGAAAAGGAAAAAGAAAAGGAAGGAAAAGAAGAAGGAAAAAAGGAAAAAGGAGAGAATTCTTATTATCTGTTTCCACAAAAACCTTTTCTGCTGCTATTACTGTGTATATTCCAGGGATATATGTGTGGGTTACAACATCTACATTACAATGTATAACTATTTGCAGTAAAACTTCATGCTGTAACACATGCACAGACACTTCTTTTTTTCCCCCTCAATCTTCTTTTGGATATGATTTCTTAAGGCTTGTCTACATGGGGGAAGTTAAGCGGCATAGCAATTCTGGATAACTACTCTGTGATAGCTCCCAATGGACACTTCATTGCAATAAAAAAGAAGACTTTATTCGGGAATAATTACTCTGCATTGTGAGTGGAATAATTATTCTAGAACAAAAATCAGCCTAATTCCATGATAAAGTGTATAGACCCCTGCCAGAGTTTCTTTCTGTTTATTTGGGTTTGGAGTTCTTCACTCCAGAATGTGAATACTGTACAAGAATAGCTGCAATTTTTTTTTTTTTTTTTACTTTTTTTTTTTTTTTTTTAATGTAATAGCTAAGCTTGCCCACCTTTCCTGATTGATGTGGTAGAGTTAAATTGTATGTCCGTCACCTGGATTCTTGTTAGTTTGAAGTGCAGGTTTTCTGAGTCCAAAATACTTGTATTGTCAGACACTAGCAGGAAGATGAGTCTTTCCTTGACATGGTTTTTCCGTTCCTTGGTAACAGAGGACTTGTCCTCCTAAGTATACTCTTCAGGCAGAAATTCTGTAGCTGGAAGCCAAAGTGTTACAGATTTTATTTTGTGGAATCAAGACAGGAAAGTTTCTTCTTTTTTGTAAATCTCTAGCAAAAGAGAGCAATTGTCTCTGCCCCATAAATCCAGAAGAGTCTAATTGTGACTGGCAAACTCTTATCTAATAATGTTTTTTCTCTCTCCCTAAATGCAACTGGCTATTTTTTTTAAGCAGTTAGGTAACAGACAAAGATCAGAGAAGGACATGATGGTTTGCCTGTTAAGCAAAGCTGAAATAGCTCTCCACCTGGCCAAGACACAGGCCAACCACAGGTGTTTCTCCTGGTCTTTTATCACTGATCTTCCTCCAAGTTCACTCAAGCATCCCTTACCTCCTGTATTTACGACCTCTCCTGCCTTTGTATTTTAACTGGCTCTGCTCTCAGGCTGTGGGTGGAGTTAAGTGTGTAAAACCACCTGTCCATGATGCTGTGTTTCCATTCAGCTTCAGGAAAAAAGGTTTATTCGGTAATTAAAAACTCTTTTTTTGCCTTGAGATGTGTCTAAGCATTTCAGATGAAACACAAGCCATGCAAGCAAACCTATTTCTGCTTCATCTTGCTGGCCCACCTTTCCCTTTTAAATACTTCATTCTGCTTGAAGGTGATCTTCAGGGTCCTTAGTCCAGTCAAAATATGGCCTTTCATTTCCCCCTTTACCCTTTAGGATTTTCAGGGAGATCTGAGAGCAAAGGCTGTTTCAGATATAGAATGTGGTCCTGATACTGGTAGAATTCAATGCATAGTCCAGTGGAGGCATTTAAAGCAAAGCATCAGCCATAAGGAGTTAAATTCAACTGCCTTCACTGAGTCAGCTTTATGTGCAGATAAATTGCCAGGCAAAGAGCAAACTGCAAATGTTGCTCCTGATTCTGTGTACACCAGCGTTTTTGGTAATTTTAAAACAGTCTATATTATCTTTTAAACAACAGATGGTGTTAATAAAATTATAAACCACACCCCGTAAAATGCCAAACAGCAATAGCATTTACCACTGAAATAATACAAGGTATAATGTTTCTAGTAGTAGTTATGAAAGCTGAGCATGAAAATATTCACATTGCAAAAGATAAGAACCAAAATACTGCTTTTCATTTCTTGTTAATGCAGCTTCAGCATTTTAATTAGTATAAATTACTGTGAACAGAGTTTTGGATGTGTTTTAACTTGTTCAAAAGTTTCAAAAAAGAAAGTTTCTATTTGTTTTGTATTAGTCTCTCTCACTGCAAGTTCAGATGTGAAATGGGGAAAAAAAATCTGCTTCAAGAAATGGAATTTGCTTTGAAACAGTTAAAATGAAAGAGATGGATTACATGTTAAGTTTTTTGGGAGCTCTGAGAATTAAATTACTTAATAAAGAAAAGTTAAATTTTACAACAGTGGGTAAGTAATCAGAAAATAATGAAAATGCTTTTAAACAGGTGACAAGTGAGAGCTCTGTCAAGGGCCAATTCTTATTCCAGGAAAACTCACATTAACTTTAATCAAAGTCAGAGGTTTTGGTACCTCCATGGATGGAAAAGAATACAGACTACTTAATGAAGAGATCTTTTTTCTACTGACATATTTCAAAAGTTTATAAACTAGATGGGAACAGACTGGCTTTCCCCTTCATACTAAACTTGCAGACTGAGTATCACCCCATGAGAACACTACAGTTGTTTCTCAGCTACAGTATGGAGACATATGGACAAAACAAGTGGCTTTTATATAAACAGGAGAATGCTACCAAGCCTGTCATCACTTGGGTCACTCAGCACTTCCTCTGCCTATTTTGAGCCCAGCCTGCTGCCTTATCACGTTATGGTGGAGGGAGACTCTATTTCTTCTCTTCTCCATCTATCTTTTTGATGATATTCACAAGGCAGTCCTCTTCCCCCAGGAAGCCCAACAACCATGGCAGCTCAGCCTCTTATCTTACAGAAATGAAAGTGATGTGTATTTCCTAAAGAGCTGGGCAAGAGGTCTGGTACTGAGGATCTGAGCAAAGATACACCACAGCACAATAAAGTTGAACTCAGTCAGACTGTGCACTTAATTATAGCAAGTAGTGATTATGCAGGATGAAAGTCCTGTCTCAGCCAACTGCTGCCAGGTCTACCTGTCTTAAGGTGTTCCAGCAAGGTGTGTGGCTAAATCTTCATAGCTCCACCCTCCTTTTGCAGTCTCCTGTGGCATGCGTGTGTCTTCATTTTATAGTCTCCAGGGCTAGTCCTCTGAGTGCAGTTTGTGAGTCAAGAGACTCATGCTGGCGTTACCAAGATCAGAATCTAGCCATTTGTATGTCTGAGCACATATTCTCCTTGAAACAAGTTTGTGGTAGTATATTCAGGAATGTTTCGCACTCAGGTTCAGATCTGGTTCCAGCTGGAGTTCCCTTGTAATGTTCCAAATCTCATTAAGTTAATGAGAGGTTGTTTTTTGTTTTTTTTTTTTTCCAGCAATTTCAACGGGATTCCCTGTTTCTGTGCCCACATCCTCAGCTCAGCCTGAAAAGCTGGGTGAATGTCAGGAAGAAAAGGTCATGCTCCATCCCTGCCAGTCCTTTGCAGAAGGACACTGTCTGGGGGTGTCTGGGCAGATGTGCCAGAGGTGACAAGTAGCCACTCTCTCCTGCCCCCCTCATGCCTTGTCTCTCCCTGTTCCCCAGTTTTCTCTGTCTTCTGGTATGATCAGTGATTTGGGTTTAGGAATTTGCACTGGGAAAGTTGCAGAAGTAAACAAAGGAAAATTAAACAGGAATTGTCTGTGTTCCCAAGGTTGAAGATTGCACACTGACATTACAGTGATGGGCAATGGTGTGACCCCCAAGTCAAGTTCAATCACTTAACACATGCTCTTTTCCTTTTCAAGTATATTATCACTTTGATCTGTCACTTTTGGCTGTCTTGATGGCCATCCAAAAAAAAAAAAAAAAAAACCACCAAAAAAAAAACCACCAAAAAAACAACCAGCAACAAAAGAGATTGCAGACAGAAGAGATTGCCCTCAGATGAACTGAGGGATGGCTGGAAACCTTGTACGGATGGCTGGTGACAAAGCTGACTTGTTTTCATGGAAAGAAGACTGCAGCAATCAGGACAGTCAAACCAGTACCTTTAATGAGAACTAGATTCACCCACACAAACAAGTTGTATGGACTCAGAGATACGAATCTTCTCATATCCAAATCATATACTTCCTATTAGCACTACAATTATTATACAGACTCACTAAGAGAAGATAATCTTCCTAAATATTTATTTAGTGTTGATAGAATTGCTTACAAAACCTCTCTCTCATTCTGAGAATCTCTTACAAGACTCCCTTGTTCCCAAGTTCATTATAGCTACTTATATTATTACTGTAAATCTTTCTAATGCCTGAAATGTTTGGCTCTGAAGAACATTTTTATAATGAGGGTGGGGCAATGCAAAACTTTTCCTCTCCTAATTCATTGCTAAATTGTATTTGCAAGTTCAAATGCCAGAGTGATGAAATCACAATATTATTCATTGGATTCTGTTTGATTATTTGGTAGTGTTATAGGGAAGGTATCTATAAAACAACATGAAAAGCAAAGTAACAGAGCTGTAGGGGTTTTCCAGAACTTCTCTTCCGCACACATCAATTTTACTGTATGACTGCCCTGAAAGATTTATGCTTTGTGTTTTGAGGGCCAGGTTTTAAATGGCTTCACAGAATAAAAATATTAAAATTTAAATGCAACTTTTAAAATGTGTGTTGGACCTTTGGGCCTTCCGAAGAGGTCAAGTTCAAGACACTTATAAAAAGACCATTCCCAGAGAGACTGCATGGGAAAGCCTATTAACATTACTGCTTTCCCTTTATTTCCCCTTTGATCATAAAATAAGGTTATGGGTGGCAAAAGCTGTAATGGTGGGAAGATCCCAAATAGGATAGTATGATTTAATCTACTGAATATAAAAAACCCCAAACCACCAACAACAATATGGTGGGTTACCAAGCAAGACTATGACTACAGAGTGCCTTGTTAAGGGGAAACAAAAGCAAAACCAAAAAATACCAAACAAAAACAGCCCTGTACAACTCCACAGTAGGAACTGGCTTTTTTTTTCTTTTTTTTTTTTTTTTAACAAAAAGGGAAGAATGACTGTTTTAATTCTACTTCTTCTTTAATTAAATCTAATTTTGTTAACATGACAAAAAACATAACAACTATTACTTAAAGAGTTCCTAAATCCTGAGTAAAAATAAACAAATTCTACATCCAGTATAAAAGTTAAAAAAAACCAATTATCTGCTTATGCTACAGACATGCCTCAAAATCTCCATGTCCCATACAGAGAATTTAGAAGCCCTCCTTTTCCCACATCTGCAAGTCTAATAGTGTCAGTGACTGATTTTGGGGAAGAGAGGAAGAATATACAAGTCTACCTGAGCACATTTGGGCTCATTTTCATTTAAAAAAAGTGGCTTTTGACTTGTTACATATATTTTCAATTCTAAAAGCTGGGGCTTTTTCTTAATTTTACAGTAGGAAGTAAAATTTAGAAAATATACTATATGAACTATCTTCCATTCCTGCTAAGACAAATATTTACTATGTGGGTATCAAAAGGTCGCTAGCCCAGAACAGACTCAAAATAATTGATTTTGAATAGTCCCATATAAATAAAAGCAAAATTTGGCTCTGAACACTTCTAGCAGAAAACTCTTGTTATTGTCATGAATACCTTAAGTGTCATCGTTTTTCTTTTAATTAACATTCTAAAGAGAAGAGGAAGTTGGAAATCCAGATAAATCTGTTATGAGTCAATTAAGAAACCAGGATTAGCATATGCAATCAAGATGGGTGCAGCTAGATTTCATAGAAGAGTTCATGAGGAAGCAACCAGGATGCATTATTTGCATCAGCAACCTCCTTGGTTTGTGTTCTTCTCAACTTCAGTATTGTTGACTTGACTCACTGCATGAATATTGCCAAGCAGTAGCAAACCACGATTTCATTTTCCTGCTTGCATGGATACAACTTACCTCAACATCCTCTTTTGAAAAAAAATTGTTTGAACTACGATGAACAGCCGTGGTCCTTTTCATATTTCTACAGATACCCTTTTAAATAAAATCTCTTTCTAAAGCACAGCAGTGTAAATATCATCAGTAGATGCAGCAGACTGTCTGACTTGCCTTGATCAGATATATGATACTGAACACCCCCCAGGGACTAAAGTGGGGTACTTCACACACAGGTCATCTGAGAAAGTGAAGCCTTTATCAGAGGTTAACTGATTAGTAGAATATATAAAAGGAGTTGATGAACTCACAGTGCTGTCAGATGAGTATTTATATTCCAAAGCTATATATAGAGTTGGGTCATCATGGAAAATGTGACAAATCCACTACCCATGGTATATCTTTTCTGAAAACTTAATAATAATAATTATCATTATAAACTTTATAAAAAAATAAAGTCCTGAGTCTCCTGAAATGACAACCTAATGTTTTCCTAACTTCACATTTCACAGAAAGAAGACTTCAAGGCATTTAAAATACGATACTCACTGGAAATAAAAATAATTTCATATATATATGTGATCTCAATGGTCCCAAAGAGCTGTCCACAGCACTGCAGAACAATGCAAATTTTTCATAGCTGCTGAAGGACAGTCGCTACTGAACTAATTTCCAACATATGGCATCATTTTGCTTAGATCTAGAAAGTGAGGAAGTTTAATGAAAACTAAACAGTTGTTCATAAATCTCAAGCCTCAGTTACCATGGTTCATGGGAAAGCCATACACCTAAGGCCAATTAAGAAGACCATTTGTTTTGTAAAGACTAGAACGAGTACAGAACATGAAGAAATAAGAAAAAGTGAATTTCAGACACAAAAGTTAAAACTGTGTTAGGAGAAGCACTTTTCTGCTTTTGATGAACTTCATATTCAGTAATTACAATAGCCTTTGCACAATACCACTTTTCTTCATATTGACCAAGATTTATGTTGATATAAGTTTAACACAAGGTGAGATCACTTCAATTTCAGCAAAGAAAATTATACCATTTCACAAATGCGCTTTCCTAATTCAAAGTTTTCTGAAACAATATATTATACTGTGGGGTTTTAGGTTCTTTTTGGTGGGTCAGGGGTTTTTTGTTTGTTTTTTGTGTGGTTTTGTTTGTTTGTTTGTTTTTAATGTGCTGCACAACTGGAACTATTTCAATGAATACAAAAGATGGTATGGCTCTGACACTGCAGTAAAAACTGACCACTATAGTAATTGTAATGATAAACCCTTATTGTAAGACAGAAACTTCAAAGTATCAAAAGAAACACATCTGCTGGACCTTTTTTATTTATTGAATCTTCCTCCTTTATATTTCACTACATCACAGTCAATCTAAAAGAAAAGAGCAGGGAACCCTACACATCAGAAATGCCCTACATTGACTGTATTTTTAGAGGGTACAAATACATTAGAATATATCAATGTGTATGAACAAATTAGGGTAGAAGGGTGTGTTTCAGAGGCTTTTCAATGCATGCACACTATTAAAATCTGTCTAAGATCTGTTTGGAGAAAGCAACAATTATATTTCTTATTAAAGAATATGCAATTACAGCCCTCTTTACACTTCCTGCTTCCTTCAACAACGCAGACCTGTCTGCATTGAAGATTATAAAGTCCTGCACTGTTTCACTAGGTCACCAGACTAAACAGGTCAATCCACTTTCAAGGCAATTTATTCCAGATTTTCTCTTTTGGGTCAACTTCTTTTATAATAAAACTGGGCCTAGCTTGATACTTACAGCATTATTACTGCAGGAGAGTTAGCCCCTGTAAAATTAAACAGCATGATATCTACACTTTAACACCAAAAACTTTTGCGAGATGCTTATTCTCATGTCTCTTATCTTTAGAATATTTAACTTTATCGTTAAAATCTTCATCAGACACTTAAAAATAGTATCTTCAGAACTCCCAGTTTTCCACAAAATTACCACAGCCATAGCTGGTGCAAATGCTTTAGGTATTAAACTATTATTTTAGTTTCTTCTTGTTTATGGTATTTGTCTGTCATCAGAAAAACCAGAAAGTCTACAGTTCAGATTTCTCAGGATCATAAATGGTTTGATTAAACTACAGATGCTAATTAAGACCCAAATCTGTATCTTCATGCATAGCCAGAATAACCAGCTTGTTAGCTAGGGAAAGCCCATGATATTTAGAATATTCCATACTGCAGGATGCAGATCACAAGTGGAAGAGTTCCAGGGCAGCTTTGTAACCTTCTCTTCAGTTGTACCAAGCAGGTTTGGGGAAGGAAGCACGCATGGGACAGACTGTCTGAATTGTGCCCATACTTCCTATATATGGCAGAAGCACTCAGTGACACTGTGTCAGGGCAAATCTCTGCTGCTGCCATGTTGTTAATGTTTTCTGAAGGAATATATTGTCCTCTGATTTTGGAACTTTGGAACAGGTAAAATAAAATTATTAAAGAAGAAATAAGCATATTTGAATCTCATTAGCCTTTTCCTAAAAAAGGTCAAAATTTCAGAACGTACTTTCGTTTTAATTTTTAAAAATTCCTTAAAAATAGCATTCTAACCTTGTATCCCACAGGACTCAAACAAATATGAGTTTCTGGCGATGGTAACCATTACAGATTCTAATGGGAAACACTTAGAGTGAGAATTTTCATTATAAGTAATACGCAGTCCAAGAGTTTTCTATGCCGTACTTTGTGGTAAAATTAAAAATGGACCAGAAAGCCTATGGACAGAACAGTGACCAGCAGATCCATATTAGAAGTATTGCTGCTAATATGAAATGAACTGTTATGAATTAGCAGCTACTAATTTATATGCTTTATGGACTAATCCCATAAAGAATTGTGGCACTCCCAAAACTGGTGCCTCAATATAGAATTTTTCAGCCCATGGTCCCCTTCCAGGCACCCAGAACCATGAGTTGAAAGTGTGACTTTCCCATGGTGTACATGGTGAGACACCCAGGTGGCCTGGAAAGCATCCAGCACAGCATACCTTCACCTCAGCAAGCTAACTGGAACCAACTGGGGGAAAAAATGAGGTTTGTCCCAAATCTAAAATCCTGGCTTCCTCTAAAGCCAGGGCTTTACCTGAGGGTTACCTCTAAAGACAGGGCTCTACACAGAGCTGTCTGACAGATGCCTTCATCCACTCAGTATCTACACCCTGATTCTTTTTATGAAAATAGGTTCCTGTGATCTTTCCTTCAAAACTTATGTTTTATTAAAACATAGCTGGAGGAGAAGCTGGCTTCCCATCTCCCTCTATATAACAACTCTGTGATTAGAGCACTCACGCAATCATGGGATTCATCTCTCCTGCCCTGAAAGGCCCCAGTTCACAACTCCACTCACTTGAGGGAGAACTCTGACCATCATGCTGATGGTTATTTTAGAAAAGGCAGTCTCGACCCTTCTGCTGAAACAGTGCCCTTGAGCACAAACAAATTCAAGATTCCTTAGATCATAATCTGATGATTAAATTATTCCCAGGGCTGGGGCATGCACTGAGTTTTCTTGGGATTATTTCTGTCTTCCTTGTGTTAAATTGTTGTGGAGTATAGAAAACATCCCCTAAAAAAAAAAACAACAAACCCTTCTTTGGAGTAAGCAACATCCTTACCTATGTGAGCCTGCTACATTTTGTCAAGAAGCCAGAAGTACCAAGGAGCCTGGGGCATGCTCTAGGAATGGGCAGGAGGTAAAGTTGACCAGGACACTTGGATGGGGAAATGTTATGGTTCTGGGTCCATACAAAGGACTTGGGTATGAGCATGCCCGAAAGACCACTCAGGAGGCACAGATAAAAGAAACTAACTCCAAGGTAAGAATCATGAGAGGCAAACATAGTGCTTTGAGGTTTAGGTGACTGAGCAACTGCTTAGCAGATGTTTTCTGAATCACACCTGTTTGTTCCTATGCTTAAATTCCACCCAACTCCTACATTTCACACCATCCAGATCCTCTTACTGACCAAACCACAAGTATTGACAGAGACATCTTTGTTCTCACCAAAATATATTTTTTATTTATGAAAAAACAGCAGCAGTTGCTAAGGACAGCGAACACCAAATGCATTGAGTTGTTACTTTCACAGCATAATCCTTGTCATAGCTCAGCTGACAGACTGATTATTCAAGGTATGGTGCACCTCTGGTTGGGAGTCATATTGCAAGGCTCAGGACTTTACACTAATACTGCTCTGACTGTAAAAAAACCCCAAAGGAAGAATCACACTAAATCCTATTTTCATGTCACAGTATTCCTGAGGTGAATTATTTTGTGAAAGTAAAATGCTTATTTTGATATTCTTTCTGATGTCTTCGATTGCATGGCAGGAACATTAAAGGAAGACTTTACTAACTAGATGAGGAAAACTCCAGACCAAAGACACATTGTTTTAAAACTTCCTTATTCTGGGTATGTTCTGTTTAGGCCTTTCCAAAATCTCTACATTTCTAATAACAGGATACACTTGTGTCTCTAAAGAGCTCAGTGGTAGGGTGTTTATCATAGGACGGCTTGGGTTAGAAGGTCCCTTAAAGATCATCTAGTTCCAACACCCCTGCATGGGCAGGGACACCTCCCAGTAGATCACGTTGCTCAAGGCCCCTGTATCACCTACAGCAGGAAAAGCCCTTCCACTGGGCTACTGGGAATAGAAGGGGCAAAAAAGATTATTTTTTCTTGGGTTTTGTGTGTTCATAAACCTATTTGCTAAGATCTAGTGGCACACCTTGTAACTCCTAGTTAAGTATTCAGAATAGCAACATGACTGTAAGTTAAATGTAATTTGTGAAATATATGCCATATTTGATAAAAAATGCATGTAGTCAGAATCATATGATTTAATTTGCATAGATGTAAAACTCAAATTTATTATACACAACCTATGTTCATAGAAGTAGACAGTCACCTGGTTTCTCTTCACTGGTTTAATCTGGCAGTCCTTCACTAGAGGCAACAGAATTTTTAAAAGCAGCCCAGAAGAACCAGACAACAAGGAGAAAGAGAAAAGAAGAACAAACATTGTAAAGGAGAAGTGGTTCACATAAACATTAATACAACTCCTTCAGTGCTTTCAAAAATGAAAATTTCATATTGACAGAAGATGAAGAGGGCAGTCAGGCAACACAGAAGTGATTCTGATGTCACTGATACATCTGCAACAAGTTGATCTTCTCTTCCACAAACAAGAAGGTTTAGGAGTAAACCTGCAGGACCCAGTTTACTTTTTTCAGATAATAAAGACAACCTCCGGTAACTCAGGTATGGAGTAGGAAGTAGTTAGCATCTTGGAGAGAAGCTGCATGAACTGAGGTACTCTGTAAGCGTCAGGGCCTGGAACCATGAACCTTCAGTGAATGACTGGAGGAAACTCAAGCCAGTGTGGAGACAGAGAAATGAATTTGTTACTATTGGCACAATGCCTATTTCAATGAAAAAATTTTTGGAAGAGAGATTCAGTTAGTTCATTCAGGTAGTAAGGCAGCACAGACCTCAGCTCAGGAGACTGGTGTCTAACTAACCCAGTCTCAGCAAAGAGAATAAAAATCGAGTACAGAAATGAACTGGAAGTCATCTGAGTGTCTTTAATGACCCTCAAGCAAAATGAAACACCAGAAAAGGTTATAGTACAGTTGATAATGGCCACTTACATTTAAAATATGCACAGAAGGCCACATGTTTGTATTTATTCACTTTTCATCTGCAACAGGTGATGCCAATACCAGTTGCAACATGGTTACTCAAACCAAGTCTTTACATTACCTCAAGCTGCTGAGACAGCTAAGTGTAGACCATGCTAACGAAAAAGGTTTTTGCTGTGTATTCACAAGTACTAATGTATGAACAGGTTACAAAACTAAGGCTGCTGGTTTTGTATGTTAAGTGGGGAAAAAAAGGCTCAAATGTTATTTTCAATTTCTGATGTGCTTAGCTTAAAACAAACCATGAAGAAAGCAAGAAATCATAAGAAGTACTAGGTGGCATGCAGTTTTTTGCTGCCATGGCATTATGTGTGTATATATATAAGAAATATATATTTCAAGCTGTAAAAAAAACATACTTTGTAAAGTATTACTTGGGACCAGCATCAGTATCTGAGCATTACTGAGAGTTCCATTGATCATCTGTAATTGCAGGCAGAAGATGACCTTCTCTATCAACCGTAGGTAAACATAACACTGAAGTGTGTACACATTCATGCAGTGTTTCTTCTTAATGTTGAACATTTCATTATAAGCCTCAGTTAAAATCCCATACAAAAAGAGGAGAAAAAAACCACCCCAAGAATATATATTTATTTGGTTACCAGATATATGTGAATGATTTTACCCTCACTCCACTCCTGGGTCTACTTCACTCCCCACCCCTTTCTACTTATGTCTAAACATAAGGATATTTACATGTCTGAAAGAGACTGAAAAGTATCTGTGATATTTCCCAGAGGATCTGATAGCTCTTCTCACACAAAAGCTATTTCCACATCATTATGTCACAATAGCACTTCAAGGAGGGGCACCTCAGAAGGGCCTCTGATGCAGTCTCAGAAGATTCACCATTTTCACCACCTCCCTTGAAACAGAAAGATTTGCACAGAAACATATCAGTTAATATTGTCCTTAAATCTGTTATGTATGTTGTCCTTATAAGATAGGTCATCAATAAAGTGGTCTTTGGATGAATGTACTTTTACAGATTGTTCAAATCCCCTAAAACTCATGGGACTTTGGAATCATGTGAATTTCTGGTGTTCCTTGGCAGGCTCTAAATTCACAAATTCATGACTGGCTTATTGTGATTCATATGCCACTTTCATTTTTGGCAGATAATGCTAATGGTATTGGAGAATGATTATTTGAGTGAGATCTGCACCCACTTCCCTCAAATCAGAACTCTAAAAAAGCTCAGAATGGAGCTGTCAGCATAAATACATAAAAATATATGTGAACACTCATTCTGTATAAAGTTTTGACGGTACAATTCCAACTATCAGAGATGAAAAGGATGAGCAGGACTTTCTATAGCTCCTGAAGAAGGTTGGGCAAGCAAACATCTGGGGGTGGACATTGAGGAAGAGGAATATCTACGTGTAAGTAATAGGAAAGTTATATCGTACACCTGCTTTTTAGGCATGCCATCTGTGCTCAGTCATACCATAACACAGCTTTGATGACATGCCACAGCTAAAGGGCAAGCAATATACATCTTGCTTCACTGACACAAATAACACAACTTGGTAAAACTCACTGCCTAATGATATAAACCATAACTCTTCAAGACAGTAAATGGTTGTCCTGTATGTTTTTCAGGTGTTAGGCCCATGATAAATATTTTGATATTGAAAGCTCTGAAGGAGCATTATGGTGAAAAGCAGTTCATACCAGATAGGCAGTAGCACCTGATCTATAATAATGCTGGATTTCTCATAGTATTTTGTTGGCCTGTAACTACACTGTAACATCCACTGCATATTGTTTACAGTAACCCAACAATGAACAATTCTGTTCCCATTACTGCTCACAATCTCATATTATCGGTTTCTCGTTTCCAAAGCAAATTCCCCTATGTAGCTCAATGATACCACCACACTTTTTAAAGAGGTGGATAAATCTTGAATTAAGGAAAAAAAATGAAATCCAAAAAACAAACAAACAAAAAAACTGAAACAAACAAACAAACAAAAAGGGTGTGTGCTTTGCATAATAAACAAAATCGCTGAAAAAAAAGGTTTATGTTCTTTTTTAAAGAAGTGTTTTCTACAGTGCACTTGAGGATCTTTAAGAGAGAGTTTGGTCTAAATTCGCTTCCAGTCCCGGATCTACTCTTACATCCATGCATGGCCTCAGGCAGATGTGTTAATTTTCCTGTTTCAGTTTCCCTGCCTTTAAAGTGGGGATAACACGACTAACCCAAATAGCTTAGCTGCAATTTATAAGAATGACTAACTCGATTATTATATTTTTTGAGACATGAAACATGATTATTATTAGGATTCACTGACCAGCCAGTCAGAAGAGGGTGATACAAATAAAGGAGGTGGATCTCTGACAATAGAAGAATGCTCATCAGTCAGCCAGTCAGTCTGAGTAGCTGTGTGAGGAAGCAGCTCTAGGGAGTGGATAGCTGGACTTGCAGAAGTGAGAATGCCCTCTTAGTACTGACTTTGTATTTATTACCCTGTGGTACCTAAAGATCATAAAAGCTCAGTCCGCTCTGAGAAATGAATAGGTCCAAAGCACTACAACAAATCAGCTGCAGGCAAATAAATTTTTATCTGTGTAACAGAGTTAGATGTTATTTTCTAGTGGAAATGTCAGAATTGATTAAAGACTTAGCATTTCTATTTAAAATGAGAGAGTAGTGGATGATACATTTTAAAGGGAGAAGAAGTCAGAGGCGAGATAATGGGGTAGATTAATTCTGGTTGCTGCAATAATTTGGTACTCAACATATTGGGTCCAAATTTACACCACCGTAGACAGTATATACAGGAGTCCCTTTTAATAACTATGACAAAAATATTCTCCCCACTGGCAAGGTCAGTTTTATTAATTGTTATTCCTATTATTAACCTTTGGGCTTGTGCATTCTCCACAGATTAATGATTATTCAATAACTGTGCAACAAGGCTGCACTTTCTAATAGCAATTAATAGAAGGGCGTACCACCAGTTAACAAGCAAAAGCATTGACGTATACACTTTATGGTCTTGATCTTCTTCCTGAGACATGCCAAGGTGCCTACAGACTTTATACCCGTCAATTCCTAGAGCTGAAAGAGTAAATCTGCCTCTAAGTCAAGACAAATAAAAACCGGAGATTGGGCTGACATCCAGGGTCCCCTCTCTTCTCAGTCTCCTAGGGAATGAGAAACAGCCCCAGCTTTCAAGGAAACCTGCACTCACTGCCAGGTTCACTCCGCAGGAGCTCCACTTCCAAATCTTGCCATCAGCGAAGATGGGAAAGAAGGTCTTAAAAACAAAAGAAGAGAGAACAAGTCCCTCCCTAAGGAGAAGTTACACGAATAAAGGCAATTCTCAAACTGCGTTACCGAGGAGCACATGGTGCCAGGTGAAACATCAGGCGAGCGAACCCGGGGCTCTTGCGCGGCGAGACCCGGCCCCGAAGGAGGGGGAGGGGGGGGGGGGGGGTCCCCAGGCGGTGGCGGGGGGCGGGCGGTGGCACCTGGGGGATGCCTGCTCTCACCCCGGGCATCCCTGTCCCGCGGAGGCCAGCAGCGCGACCGCGGAGCTTCTGCCGCGGCTGCTTTAAATCCTCTGGTGGCGGTGGGGAGCTGCCTGCAGGAACGGGGCCGCCGGAGGGGCGCGGGGAGCCGCGGCGGGGGGGTGCGCATGGGGCGCTGGGGCAGGTGTGGAAATAAAGGAGCGGAGGAAGGATGGAAGGAAGGAGAAAGCGGGGAAGACGGGGGGGGGGCTGGGTGCCCGGGGAATGCAACGCGGGGGCGGAGGGTAGTTCTATATCGCCTCTGTCAGAGAGGAAGGGATGGACACATATCCTGCCATCCCCTGGCACTGCCACCAGGTTAACCCCACGGACACGCGGGGCTGGGAGCGGGTGGGGAGGTGGAGAGGCCGCGCACACACACACACACACACACACGCGGACACACACGGACACACACACACACGGACACACACACAGTCGCCGGGCTCCAGCCGCCGCTCGGTTCACCCGCACCCCCGCAGCCCCCGCCGCCGCGCAGGCAGGAGGCAGCAAGCGCGGAGCGGGCGGAGGTGCAGGGTTTCAGGGTTGCAGGGTTCCCTCCCAGCCTCCCCATCCCCGCCCCCCCCCCCTCCAGCCGCCTCCCGCCGCCACACTGCCCCGACGGCCCCACCGCCCCCTCCCCGGGGGCAGCGCGCACCTCCCCGCCCGAAGGGGCCGTACGAGGTTGGGGGGGGTGTGGGGAGACACGCAGTAACACAGAGATGATAGAGGCACACAGGGACACACACACAGAGGCAGGTCTGCCCCACGCCGGTACCTTGCTGCCCTAGTGCTTTCCGTCCGGGCTCCTCCTTGCTGAGGCAGCTCGGGAGCGGAGCCGAGCAGGCGGGTGCGTGTGTGTGTGTGTGTGTGCGTGTGTGTGCGTGTGTGTGCGTGTGTGTGCGTGTGTGTGTGTGCGAGAGCGAGCCAGCGAGCGAGAGCGAGAGAGACTCTCCCCCCCCCCCCCCCTCCTCCTCCTCGCTCTCCTTCCTTTAAACGCCCACTCCTGATGGGTGAAAAGACAACTTGAACTTCAGTGCAATTAACTTCGCCGGCGCCTCGGAAGCCGGAGGTGTCGCCGGCCTCGCCCGCCGCGCTCCCATGAGTGAGTCGGTCCCGCTCCTTCGGCGTCGCTCCTCGGGGACGGGGTGGGGGGGGGGTGCGGGGAGGGGGAAGGGGTGGGAGGTCGAAGGCACCCGCCGTGGTGATTTACCAAGGTCGGCGGACGGGGGGGGAGACACGGGGCGGGAGGGCTCCGCTTGGGGCTGCCGGAGCCTCCCGGCCGGCACGGGCAGACACACAGACACACACAGACACACACAGACACAGACACACAGACACAGACACACAGACACACACACACACCTGCTACCGAGCCGCTGGCGAGCGCCGGCCCTGCTGCTCCTCTCCCCTGCCCGCCGCCGCCTCTCCCGCTGCCGACACCGGGGGAGAGAAGCGTGGGGCGGGTGGAAGGCAGAGGGAAAAGCAAAAAAAAAAAAAAAAAAAAAAAAAGCCTGAAAGTTTGGCAAACTTCTTCCCCGGCCCCGCGCGTCTCCCGGCAGCGGCGGGCGCTGGGTGAGGGAGGGGGCGGCGGCACCCCCGACGGCGGGTCGGAGCGGGCGTGGGGGGGATCGGGACGGTGGTGGTGTGGGGGGATATCGTGGGGTGGTGCCTCCGAGGGGCGCGGGGGTTGCGCGGGAGGCCGTGGGGAGCCGTGGGCGCGCCCGTGGAGGTGGGTAGCACGTCTACCCCCCCCCCCCCCCCATCGTGACCGACCGACCGCCGCACACACCGGCGCTGCCGCTGTCACGGGGAGCAGGGCCAGGAACTCTCCTCTGTGCTCCGGTATTTTATTTTCTGATTTTTTCCTCTCCGTCTCCAAACCCGCCAGCCGAGGTTTCGCTTCTCCCTTTTGTCCGCTGGCTGCCCGGGGAGAGCGCTCCTGACAGGCACCTGCCCGGTCCGGAGTTTCCCTCTGCCGGGCTCCAGGCTTCTCTGCGAGAGAAAAACTTCGCTAAAATTCAAGTTTGATGAAATACTTTGCACCAGCTCTTAAGCTGAAATGGGTTTAAACTCTCCGCTGGTTTCGGTCAGTCCAACTGAGCGCAAGGTTTCTGTGAAAATAATTCAGAAATTCAGATGTAGGGTCTCCAGGGCGTTTGATCTGGTAGTGGCTTCTCCTTCTGGTCTGTTCTACTTGGGTGGGAGTTAGCAGCAGTCCCTTGTTTCTACTTTATATTATTTTGATACAGTGCATTCGAATATTTGTCTGCTGTAATTTGCTGGCAAACATTAGCATTCAAGCTTACATTTTTGACAAATGTGCAGACAGGAATAGCATGAATAGGCATCTTAAATATTAACAACCTAAGCATCTGTTGTGAAACAAATTTAATATATTTACTCTGTTTTTCTCACATTGTTAGGAAAGGTTACAATAAGTGTAAAATTTCAGCTGTAGTTAGCACAAGAAGTGCTTGGATATTTCATTATCTCTTCAAGCATTTAACACAATCACCAGATAGAAATGTGTCAAATCAGGCGCACTATTCAAAAAACAACTTGAAACAGTAAGCCTAGAGTGTAAAGGCATGAATGTAAGATGTTCTCTGCAATTTGTATCTTCTAATTAATCTGCATCACTATTTGTAGAATTTTAGAGTGCTCTTTTCAGCCCCGTATTCTGATATGCTCTTTAACACATTTATACATACACTCATTTTCTAATTAATTTTCTGGTTGAGACTGTGATTGGTATTACCTTGCTTTTCAAGTTGAAGCAATGGTTAGCAAAGAAATGTGTAGTACTGTAGAGCAGGTGACAAGTTGGCAGAAAATGTAATGCGTTCACACGCAAGCGTGCGTCTAAACTGATCGCACACACACAATAATAAGACAATAGGAGAGAAATTAAAATCACTGGCTAGTATGCTATGTATGCCCACTCTTGAATACAAACAACTAGTGGAAAAGAAACAACTGACTCCAAGGAATTCCTCTGTCCCTGGAATAAAACTGTTCTGAGCAGAACAAGAGCATAGAAGAGTGAAGTCTCCAAAAAGACTGGAGAGTTATTTCAGGAATCAGTGCATTCCTTCCCTTTTTCCCACAAGTTCAAATATGTAATAAATAAGTCCTTTGTATGCAAAAGAGTTTACTGGAACAAAAAATATTCAAATGGAATGCTTTTTGTGCATACACTTTGAAAAACTGGCCACTTCCTTTTTATATTCTTTGTTCTTAATACTTTAAATAGGAAAGCAGCTCTTGCAGTTGTTCCTCTCCTGTTATTTTAGGAACCCTAACCTGCTGCTGTGTACCCCCGCAGAAGCACTGCAGAGCAGACAGAGTCGGTCTGTAACTTGCTAATGGGACGTGCTGCTTTGGCAGAGGCAGAAAGGCTCTTCCAGGAGAGCCCAAGTTTGCTCGGCAACAGGGCACCTTTTGGGTCTGCAAAGTAGGCCCAGAAGGGTCAGCTGAGGAGCACCTGCCCTCTGGTCCTCTGCTTCCCAAGACAGGACAGGCAGCACCAACCCTGCCTGCAGCCCATGGGCATCGCCAGGTTCAGTCCTGTAGGGAAGGTAAGAACATCCACCCCTTCAGCAAAAAAACTCTTTGGACTAGGGAGGTCCTGAATTAGCGTTAACTCACTGAACATTTCAGGTTTGGGGTAGAGAGGAGTTGAAATGTGTGTGACTGCCACTTAGAAGCCCGGTGTTATTGGGAAAAAACCAAACAAAAACCAAACAAATCTTTTCATTGTGTCAACTGGTCCATTTTTTGAAGTATTGCCACTGATTTTTTGATCTTAGCACTGTCAGATATATTTGAAGTCCTTCTTAGTGTTTCCAGCTATATTTGAAATAAAAAGAAAAGTTAAGGCGATTATTTTGTTAATAAAATAGTTTGCAATATATAGAAAAATATATTAAAAGTAGATTTCTGAATTAAAAGTGGAAGAAATATGACTTCTGAAATGTTTTATTCATATTTCTAGGAACTATGCTATTTTGACAATGCTGGAGCATTTTATTGCCTTCTTGCAGACAACTGCCACTGCTCTCTCTAGATATATTTAATATATATCCAGTGAAGCCACAAACTTTCCTTCTACAACAGTTTAAACACATCTGGAACATTTTACTCTCTTATAATTTATGTTAATAGATGTAGAGTGTATATAAAATCTTCTCAGAAATCATTGCTTTTTCCAAAGGGGAATTTTTTTTACTTTCAGTCAGGGAATATATTTATAAGAACAAAATAACTCAAAGTATAGGCAATTCTATATATCATTTTATTTTTTATTATATTAGGTTGATTATATAAAGCTTTCATTTAGAGCAATGGGATGATGAAATTACAGGGGAGTGATTGGCTTTTGTTTTTTCAAATGGTTCAAGTTGAGGGCTGCAAAAATGAATGTTTTTGGTAAAGTTCTTTGAGTAGGCAATATTTTTCATAGAATACTGACAAATTAATTTAATAGAAAATACGCACGTCTTTTAGCACAGGAAGCTATATTTTCAGGTAAAATGGAAGTTCTGTTTTTGCCATTATAGGCATCAGGCTTCAGTAATCTGCTCCTCTTGTGGAATGAACACTTTCTACTTAAAGCTATCATGCACCTACTGTTTATTTACGCTGCATTAAACTGACAGCACGGCAATCAGAGGGAAAATATGACTTACTTTCCTGAAGTAAACACCAGTTTATAGGTTAGTGCATGTATTTATATTCCTGTCGCCACTAAATAATGGCTGTCTCCATTTTAATATCTACCTGTGGTGTTATCCAGGGCAGCTGGCTCTTACTTCTTAAAAAGGAGGAAAAAAAGGAAAGGACAGTGAGGAAGAAAAGAAAGTTTTGTTTTCATTCTACTCCAAGAGGAACTTAATACAAAAGTGATTCGGTATTCCGTTCTGTAGTATGCAGAAGCCAGTTTTAAAGACATAGTATTCGGTTTTACTTCGTGTTTTTGAATTGCATTTCAAACGAGGAAAACAGAATTCCTTAACAGTATTTGTCTATCCAAGTCTCTGAAATTGTATATTCAGGCAACGGCAGATTAAGGGCAGAAGCATTTTATTAATAACTGAAAGCACATATGTGTGTGTGATGAAAAATGTTCTGCAAATCTGTCACTATGCAATCAAGTGCATTTTTTAAACTTTAGTTGTCACAAAGTTGCTACTGATTCTAAAAAAAAAAAAAAAAAAAAAAAAAAGTAAAACAGTTTGATGGTTAAAGAGTAACTTACAGTTTGCATTGCTTGTTATACTGAAATTTTGCATCTTTATGAAATCCATGTTAGAAAACCCTGTTGATGTTACTATTAATCCTGGACTAGTGTGTCCAAGTAGGTAACATCTGAACTGAAGATAAATGCAGTCAGCATAACCCTTCAGAGAATTCCATCAATAACCTCTACTGTTTTTCCCTCAAATTCTGAATATTTTACAATTAACAATAAGTGAGCTTATATTTCAGTTCCTATATGAGTAGCGGCATGAACTCTCAACAGCCCTGACCACAACTTGTAACTGTTACATCAAAAAGGATGTACTGTAATGTTGCTGTCTAAAACGTAGGTGTTTTCCAACATTTGCCATCCTGTGGCATCTAAGTTTAGAACAGTTATCACCAGCACTTCATTACTTAATTGATACCCATTTTGTTGCTTTGCAAATGTCAGCTTTCTAATGGTTTCTGCACTGCATTGCTTGCAGGAAGTATAAACCTTGTTGGAGATAAATTTTAAAGACACATCAGTGCTGATCTCGTTCACATGCTCTGCTCGCATGCTTATGCCGTGTACCAGCTGTAATCTACCCTCAATCTGTGAAAACTGGTGCAATTTGGTAGGAATGGCATAGTAATAGTAGAATACAGTAGTAGCACATAGTAAAATTCCTCAGGCACTGTCTGAATTGTAAATATCTCCTTCTAAACTCGCTGGGCTTGACTTTCCTCCCATGCACATTGGTGTATCACAGCAGAAGTTGGTAGACCTTACTTTTCATAGTTTCAGTAGGGGATAGATGTTAAGGTGTTCAGGCAGGCTGAGGGGGGCACTAAGTCTTAGAAGGTCACCTTTCAGCTATTTATTTAGAATACTAATCTGCATCGATCTCTTTGGAGATCAATTTTCCCATGAGACAGTGTGCATTTGTGCATGGGATGAGGACAGGCTGTGAGAAGGCTGCTTTCCCCTGGAGTGGTAGGCTCGCTTCTCTCTCCGAGCTGTTGTAAAGCATCATTGGAAACATCTTCACAGTGGTGAGTTCACAAGAGATTGCTCTCACCACCTCCTGCTTTTCTGTTGTGAGTTGCAGGTTAAATGAGCAGAAGTCTGCTGGTCTGCAGATGGACCTCAGTCACCCCAGCTGCACCTGTGTGCGGAACATCAGGATGGGCCATGGCTTTCAGCTGTGGTGGCCTTGCCTAAGTCCCAGCACAATCTCCTCTATCTCTTTCCTTTGGGACATTATGACATGATATGACCTGAGGAGATGAGGGAGGTGCTTTAAGCCTCGAGTGCATCCCATCTTCCCAGGATCCTGCCCTGACAGGATCATATTATTTGGCCAGCAGCAATCATTTGTGTGTTGTTCCACACGCTGCTCACTTGAAGCGGTGGTGCACTCGGATCATATATAACTGGAGGATTGTCTCATAATCTTTACTGGTGTCTGGAGTCCTGGTTCTGGTTTCAACCCTGACAGAAATATGTGATCTTGGGTAAATAACTGGTCATGCCATGTTTGCAGTCATTAATTCCATAAGCCTGATATTGAAAATGCTCAGCACTTGCAATTTCATATGAAAGGGAAGCTGCAGCACACAGTCCTTCTACAAATGCGGCCTTAATATGCCCCTGCTTTGTTTACCCAACTATAAAATTTGTAATATATATGTTTCATGGAACACCGGAGGATTAATTAATTCTTTAAATTTGTAAGTCACTCCTAGAATGGAAAACACTGTACAGCACAAGTGCAAGGACTGCTGCTCTAAACTCAAACCCACATGCAAAGGTATGACAAAAGTATTTCCTTTTCAGTAAGTGCACTTAGAATATATGTCTCCTTATAACAACCAGGTAATTAAAAGCATTTGCAATGAGCAAGAGAAAAATTCTAAATATCATACACGCCCTGCATTCTCAATTGTAGTACATTAAATAAAAGACAGAAAGAGAGGAGGGTGAGACAATGTGAGAGAGGGTGCGTGCATGCAAACTCACAGAAGGACCAGAGGTAAAAAGCACAGGGGAGAAAAATTGCAGTTTTAAAATCTTTATAATCAACGGTTAAATTAATATTTTAACAGAGAGCCATACTAGAAAGATTTAAAATCATTAATGATTTTCATCATAGGTGGGCTTCCTCGATAAATGTAAGAAGTATCAAGAATAATTAAAGGCATCTTAAAACTTAAAAAATCACTGGTTTAGCTTCTAAGGATTTGTTGTAATATAATAATATACTGTATGCTTTTTAGTATTACTTCTGCACTAGACATTTAATTACAGTCTTTTTGAGACATGCTATCTGTATAGTAACCAGTGCATAAAAAGAATGATATATACTTTTACATACAAGCTCTTGCATGTCAGCTTTCTTTTTAAGATTATAGATTAAGATCTCGGATCCCAAATGTTCATCTCCTCAGTGAAAACAACTTAATTTTACACAATTATCAGGAGGAATAGGACATATATTGCAATAGTATTTCTTCTGCAGTTACACTTATTTTTGTGATAATTCTTGAACTGTTGTTCACAAGTTGTTTTTTCTGTGCAAGGACTGAAACTCAGGCTTTCTTTGCATGTTGAAAGGATAGATTTTAGAACACCAAACAGGAAAGCATAATTAAGTTGTATGCTGAGAAGCAAGATTTAAAAAATTTAAGACTAATTTTGTAGGCTTTTCATATATACAGCTTAAGGTTTAGAGGAAATTCAGAGCTTGCCTTTCCTATGTCAGATATTGAATATTTTCTGAAACACATTGCGGATAGTGTACGTTCATGGGATTTGCTACTTGGTCCACACAGTGCTGTGGAAAAGTATGTTTTCAAGGAAGACCAGGTGCATAAAATGAGAGTTTTTCTTATGAGAATTTGCAGATTCCTATGATAGTGCAGCTTGTGAAAGGTACTCCTCCACATACTGAACTTCCCCCAGTTCCCTGTGTTTTGTGCTGCAGTCATTGCAGGATGAGGCACAATGGGAACTGCATCCAACCCTTCTGGGGTAGAGCTTTTCAGTCAATCACATGTATGTCCTCTTTCAGGTTTTCTTTTTTGCTTCTTAACTAGAAGTATTGTGCAGGAATGGTACAATATTGGTGTTGAGCCACTAATTTTGGTATGCTTTGTAAGAAAATCTCACAGAAAAATCAATCAATCGAAATCAATCTCTGTCCCATTGACTGTATTTTATCAACTCTTTTTTTTTTTTTTTTTTTTTTTTTTTTTCCTTTTTTTTTTTTTTACTCAGTTGACTCACTGAATACCATAATCCTTTTGGCCATTCCTGAAGACTTTTGTGATAATCTTTTTAATATAAATAATTTTACAATAACATTTCTATATCTGAAACTTGTGATTCCACTACTGTCAGTGTAGGGACTGCATGTCCTATGAGAAACTGACTTCTGCATTGCCACTTAAAATTACAATTAGGATACTCATAGGTAGAGTAATTATTTCCTAAGTATTCTGGAAGGGTTTTATAGATACCAAGAGCATTGAACTGGTATAATTTTTTTATAAGTGTGGCATGGTGGCAGATATACCTTAAGAAGCATCATATTGCCTGACAAATTGTGTTTCCAAACAGTATTTCACAGAGGTTCTGTCCCTTTAAAAATGCATTCTCCTCTATTTGCCCTATTAATTGTTGATATGTTGCCATCCACGAGACAAAAATTAGAGCTGTAATTAAATAATCATGTGATGCTCCTTAGTGCCAGTGAGAGCAAACTCATTTTTCCAGGCCCTGATGGTCACTGATTATTGTATTACTACTGGCTTGCTTTATTTTTTTTTAATGGCTCTATATTGCTGGGTTACCTAACCACTGCCCTTCTTTTCAAAATTAAAGGAATTGAAGAACATTAAGTCACTTAATTGGCTAGTGGTCTACAAGGACACAAAGTAGTCATACCTTCTCTGCTTTTTGGTCACTCAATTGGTTCTACTGGGAGAACTACATCAGTGGTGTGGTTGTGTGCCATTTAATTTACACTGGTGTTTTGGCTGGGATGGATGCATATAGGGAATGCCAGGAGAATTACAAAAGGAGCAGGGTATTAAAATTCAGAAATGATTAAAATTGAAATAAAAGGATGCTGCTTCTTTGCCAGTACTCTGGCAGTCATAATGACACATAGAGATTAGTTTCCACCTTCATCTTTTCCTTCTTTCTCATTTCCTCTTGTTTATTGTTGACACATTTTCCTTATGTCTCTGCTTCTCAGCGCTTTTTTTCACTGTTACATATTCCTACTTTTTCTTTTTCCTTAAGCATGGAGAAGCTTACTTAACCTTATTATAACAATAACAGAATAGGTTATTAATATTTAATATGCACATGATTAAAATTTCTCTCTTAAACATAGGTCAGCTCTATTATTAACTGACATGTTATTTTTCATTAAAAAAATTTTATTCTGCCCTTACGGTTTCTCAAACACCCTTTACTTTGGTGGTGATTTAACACATAATGTTTAGAAAACTGTGTTAGGCTAGTGAAAAAAAAGAACTTACCAGTCATGGATAATCAATTATGCATGAATTCAGATATAACAGATGGAAACTGGTGAGTTAAAGTTTCTCTTTAGCTTCGTGATTTTTTTGTTTTGTTTTTGTGACACCTGTCTCTTATGTATAGATAAACATCTAACATAGCATACTGCTTTTCATGCATCTTTTGTGTTCTTTGCTTTTGGGGTTTGGGCTTTTTTTGTTTCTTTTTTGTTTTGTTGCTGTGGCATAATCTCAATTACCCCTGTTTCTAACTTATTATTTTTAATTTGTTTGTATGCTAGCATTTCTATGCTGCCTTCCTTTTCTAGGGCTAAATTGTCCTGTGATGAAGCCAGCATTTAATCTTCTAATAAATTACACAATGTCATTTAACCTTAAAATTGTGTCAGCATGATATTTTAAATTGTATGAGTTCACTTTTGCCTTCAGCTGCTCATGGCCTGTAGTGTTAGGACATTAAAGCAACAGGGTAGACTGTGGCTGTGCAAATGTATTCATATATGCATATATGCACATTCTTGTGATTGTGATATTTATTTAGGCGTTCCCTCCAAAGGCATTAATTAAATTTCTTTCAGTCATTTGACAATGAAGCAGATTGCTTTACTGCTTTTTATTTTTAAAGTTCAGTATGGACTGGGCATAATATTTATTTTGGTCATGGAAAGATTTTCACAGGCCTAAATCAAGCAAAAAAAAACCCAATAACCCTTTGTGGTGTACTCACAGCAACAACCAATTGGTATCAAGTAAAAGAAGAACTAAACGCATTTTCTCACTACACACACACACACAAAAATATAAATCTGGAAGAGCTTTAAGCATGGGCTTGGATATGAGATGACATATCCATTTTGCAATTTATTCATGGCAGTATATTGGGGGATTTTTATATTTGAAGGTGTTCCATGTTTCAGAAACATGGGGTAAGTTCATTTGAACATTAGTTTTCTATGACTGCAATAATTTGGAGCATTTCTTCACCTGGCTCCACCCATCTCAGAAGCTGCACATTTTAAGATGTGGCGCAGAGCGATTTTCCATCTGTATACCTATAAAAGAAAAATGAGTTTGGAGAATGCACAACATCTTTTCCATTAGCAGAATATTTGAAAATTTCCTGTGAGCATCTTACCAACATTTCTGAATAAAATAAAACCTTATACAGGAAGGAATTTGTAGTGTAAACTGCCAGAAACAAGTTACATAGAAAAGAGATCCTAAGGAAATAAACACAAACACTGAGAAAATAATTACTTTCAAATGTTTTTTTCTTCTACCGTAGCTGAAGCTCTGCTAGGAAATTTCATTGCATGCCTCAGTTTCTTCCTAGTCAGCTACTGTTGTGTCACCATAAAGTAGGAACTTTCCCCCAAAGTCTTTTTATTTAATGCAGGAAATAATTCTTACACATTTATTCAGGCATTTCCTTCTGGTGCTTGCATGAGTATAAATGAGCTATAATAAATATTAACCTCATTTTTCCCTAAAAATGTTGTATTCAAGTGGGTTCCCAACTGCTGCTCTCCATCTCAGTTTGTTTCCATTGTAGCCATTTAGCACGAAATCTAAAAATGCAGTTATTTTAGTAAGTGAATAACATTAGAAACTTGAAGAAATGTAGTTAATTTCACCTTTTTGCTGTTTCTCTAAATCAGAAGATTCATGCATTTTCAGTGTACTTGGAGTAACACATTGAAATGCCTCATTTTTTCCATACTTTTTTTGCATTTAAACTAAGCATACTGTTATAGTTGTATACATGACCTTCATGTTAGCACCACTGCGTATGCTAAACCTTTTTTATGTTAGGGCCTGGATATTAGCAGGTGTCTTGTGCCTTAAAAGACTTGTGCACATTAACAGCTAATTGTTCCTGAAAAGAGCTGTGAAAAACTCATTCATTTAGGCTTTCTTATTGTGGAGTCATCTGAGTTTGAGACTGGAACAAGCCCTAGAACAAAAAGCAAATTCGGCCAAAACCACCAACTTTCAATTTGTTTTACACCAAAACCACACATTTTGCATGTATTTTATGTACAATGAATATTGATTCCTGTCAAGTTTGGCCATAATTAGATGCACAGTTTTACTTAAAAGGTTTTGAACCTTAGAAAAAGTGCAGCAGAACCTGGGCAAAGTTCTGAGTTAAAAATGAAACTGGAAACAGGACATTTCATGTGGTTTTAGGTTTCATAATGAAAGTTTGACATAGTTCAAGTCATCAATCAGTTCTAACCATTTCCTTAGACTTAAACTCTTCCATGTTTTCAGTTTTTATCAGTAGATTTTGTTCATACTAACAGGTCAAAGAAAAATATTGTTATCCCACTGATGACATGTTCCTATATAACAAGTCATTGAGGTTTGAGCTCAACAGGAAGAACATCTAAGTTCTAGCTAATAATGCTTGATTGACCATTCTGTAGTGATAACCGTAGTAGTTCAGGCTGTTTTCTTTCTTGATATGCAGCTTTGCTTGGGCTGCATGAAGTTCATCCTCATCCAGAACTTCTGGATGGGACTTTTGAATTCTTAAAAGCATCCTTTTTCTTTTTGACCAGGTGAGAAATGCAGTGGTTGGAAGGAGTAAGTAAAGGGGAGAGCAGCAGAATCACTCAATAATTTGCAAAATATTTCAAAGATAGCCTAGTATTACTTTGTTTTTAATGAGTAAAAATAACTGGAGCTCTACTGATTTATATGTCTGGGGACCATGGTTTACATACTATGAAATTAATAGAGCTTCTATTCAGATATATCCTTAAAATAGCTGCTTATCAACCAACTTCTTTCAGGTAACAATTATATGGCTATCTCAAGCCTAGAAGTTACCTAGTGCTGTGTTGATTAGGTTTTTAACAGGAAACATTTTTTCGTCTCCCACATGTCCCACATGGAACATCTTCACATAATAAGCCTAAAATTATACCTCTGGGGAGAAAGTTGTGAAATTAGTGACCTGCTGAACATACATTTATGACGTAGGTAACTTGGTTGATCGTAAGTTGCAGCTTCTTCCTTTCATCCAGCTGCCTGGAGCATTATTATATAAAGTTCTATTGCATCTTTTTTTGTTTCTTCTTTTTTGTGGAAGTAGTTGGCTGTAGCTGCTACATGGAAATTACGAGCATGACTCATCAAAGATCTAGTCTACTGTTACAGATGGAAAGGGACATAAGGGACATGGTCACAAAATGCTTTTTTTTTTAAGTTGGAGCTTTTTATTTGAAGTAGTTCTGAAATCCATTCATAAAAAATATTGTTTTACATTAAATAACATATTGATAGTGGACGTTTGTGGAAGTTATGATGCTAAGACTCTTAGCAAGTGAACTCGGTTTGTCCACACAGCAGGCAGAGACTGCAACTGCAGAGTAAGATTTATGGGATTAATCCATTAATATTCATTGCTGTGATCTTTTATGGGAAAGTGGACAGCTGTCTATTATAGTTTCAACCAGCTCAGATTTCTCATGGCAACCAGAGGTGAAAGACTCCTCTCTATTCTCATTAGTGGTCATGTTCACCCTTCACTTCATCATGGCAAACAGCTCTGTTGGTTTTTCCTCCATAATTTTCTTCCAGCATTTTTTGCCTCACTGTGATTCATTTGGCACCAAGGGGCGAACTGAAATGACTGTCAGGGCCACATCAGCAAGTGTATGCACTTACTTCAGTTGTACAAGCATCTTAGTCAAAATAGAGATCCAGCTGTGAAAGGGACTTGAGCAAAATGGTGTGGTAGTTTGACTAAAAGTTACTTGTTTTATCCAAAATTGCATTTTGCATATTCTTATTCCATTCTATTTTTAAAAGAAGATTCTGTGATTGAAATACACTGCAGAAAATGTTAGCTGGAGTAAACGAGCCTCGTCACAGAGGCAATCAATAGGGAGATGTCTGTTTATATATGATTTTACATATCTGCAAGCTAGCTGAGACATCAACTACAAAATGCTGCACCATGGGACACTGTGTAGATATCTGATACTTTCCAAGGGATTTGGGGTCTGTAAACTAATGAATGCACTACACATAGCCATGTATGTAGGTTTTTCACCTCTGACGGATATGGTAAGGATAATTTACTTCATTTAATAAGCAATTAAGTGCAGTTCAATACAGCTGACTATCGTAAGTTAAATATTCATTTTACGTAACTGTTTCAGGACATCATGTGTGAGAGAACACAAACGAGCAGAAATTGCTCATGCAAAATGTGAGAGGGGACGACAGCTTGTGTGCGATGCCTTTCAGTGCTATGAATTTCATTTCATAGCACTTTTGCTTTTTGACAGGCATCCTATCCAGGCTGGGGCAGGTTGCAGTAAAAAAAAAAAAAAATCTAGGTTGGTATGTAACTTCTGAGTTTAGCGTGGGGGATGTCACAGAATGCTGTGATTCTCATCGGTGCACATCGGCTTCTTGGGTTATATGTAAATAGAGATTGCTGCAGTCAAATTGGTTAAATTGTTTGAGCGGTGTCAGGCAACTATTGTTCAGGGCCAAATGGAGGGGAAGTTTGTCAGAAGAGGCTGAAAAACAACTTAAATCCAAGATACAAAACCGGTGGAGCCACAGGACTGTGTCCACATTGGAGTGGTGGCTGTGCCAAAGCTCGCACAGGTAGATGTGGGGAAGGACAGTAGTGCACATCCTTCCCCTGAACCCAGACTTCTGTCTGACTTACACAGCAATTAGGCCCACTGGGGAACCATTCACCTTTTGGCCATAGATGTTTCTTTTCAGAATTGTCCTTGCCTTGCTGTCCCACGACTACCATTAGCCATAGGGGTGCACACATCACCCTATGCAGTGGGGGAAGCCCATAAAAATTCTGACTGAAGTGACTTTCCTGGCGGTTCCCCTGCTGCAGCAAAACTGCATCACCTCCACCATGGGCTGGTGCTTACAGTTACCCAAATGGCCACAGAATTGTCAGAAGTACGTATGTATAAAACCCAATCAGCCTGATCTCCCCAAAGAAATCTGATAAAAGAGAATAGACAGCCATGCTGGTTTTGCTCTGCTGCCAGGTCATTTCTGTTTGTGTTGCACAAGAGCCAAGCCTCAAGATTTGGGCCCATATTTCCTAATTTATTTTGAACAAGAAAAGATTGGACTAGAGACCTTAGGAGGCACCGAGGCAGCATGCCACGCTGGAGAATTTGTTTTGTTTTGCAGCTACTGAGACTGCTGCTCGAGAGTTAATTCACCATGGGGCTGAAAAAACACAGTCCAACTTGTTAAGTATCTGCCTTATTTCAACACAACCTGGTGCAAATTGCATTTATATATCATAAACACAGTGCAACAACTTTATTAAGGATTAATAAGCTTTATTAAGCATATATTTGTCTGCTCTGTGTAGACTAGAAGTATGAAAAATGTGATGCTACTATTGCCGCATGTTTAAATGATTGCCTGCATATGTATCCATGACAATATCTATTCATCTTCTGTACTTTATATATGTTTTTATTATAAATATCCTTATTCTAGTGGAGCATTTTAATATCACAGTTGACACAGTGAAGTGCAAATTGGAATAGGTCAAATGAAAATCAGATATCTGTATCTTGAATTTACTCCAAGTAGTTTGGTATTGATAAGAGAAATCTGATGGTTGTCTATACGTCAAGATGCAGCAGCCTTCGGTAATTCTTGCTTTCTTCTCAAAGCAATGCTCAGCCTTCTAAGCCTGTAGTAAATACTTTACTAGGCATAAGTGATGTACAGGAATTAGATTAATCCATGTTGTAGGGAGTTTATAAGGTTTAGGACATATATGCATTTTCAAGAAGAGAGTTATTTTCCATAATAATTTATCTCAAGCATAGGAAACATATGCATGATTATATAATTAACAGAGTATTTGTTTGTCAGTGTTTGGTTAGTGTGCATAATAATATCATTATTAGGCCTTCTGTGCTCCTGTATTATCAGATTGTTATCTCCCTGCTCCTTTAATTCACTGTCTCTGCTTTTTAGATTAATCACATTGTTTTAATCTGAACATTTCAAGTTTTTTTTAACCATGGTTTGTGAACAGCAAGGCACAAGTTATTTTAAAACAAATTTTAATCTTTTTTTGTTGTTGGTTTTTTGGGGGGAGTTCTTAATGTCATATTTGGTAATAATTTCTATAAGGTGGGGATTTAGTCACGAATCTTGTTCCAAATCACATTTTAAAATATCTGCTCTATTCTAATCAGCTCTGCATCTCTCAAATTATCTGAACTGTCCTTTTCCTCCATCATACTGAAAGTAGCATACTGCCAGCTGAAAGTCTCTCACCCTTCATTATTTTCTTGTTTAATGGTCAGCCTTGCTTAGTGCTAAAGTTTACTGTATCAGGCTTTCCTGCAAAGGGTAAAAAATTATACAACACCGGTACTTTCAACTGTTTCTGCAAAGTTTGAATTAGAAGTAGTTAACACCATTTCCTTCCAAGTATTCAAACATATTAGGAAATAGTAATTCTTATTCTCTCCTTTTTTTCCCTTTTTTCTTTTGTGTAGAGGCTAAATAATACTAATCTTTCTTACTGGAAAAAGATTTGTTTCTATATAAACAACCCATTAGATAGTTATCTTTTGATCATATGTTATCCCTTGTTTTTCTTTGTGAAACCTATTTCTTGAATTTTTAACCTCTTCAGCACCCTCAGTAATAATCTTAGTAACCATTTTGAGGACATGCAACATATGTAGAACTTCTTGGTTACTTTTGTTTGCCACCTCCACTTTTTCCGCTTTGGATAATAGTAATATGTAACAGTGTATTCATTTTCCAGCCTTGCGTTTCTTTACTTCTGAGTTTATAATCTATTCTGTACATTGCTGAGTATGATAAATATTTCATGTATTTCACCCTATTACCATTTTCCAGCATTCCCTGTATGCTGTTTCTGCTTCTTTCAGTAAACATCAGGTTTCCTTACCTAGTCTTGATGAGCTCTCCTTGTTTTATAGTAACATGAGTAGTGATGATTTTGCTCGTCATAGAATTATTGATTTCTTTGTTCAGAGGCCATCATATTTTGTGTATTCTAGTACTGGTGTTAGCCTCCTCACTTTATTACTTTTTTTGTTGCTTCAAGTTTGTATGGTGCAGTTTCTTGATCTTTGTTTTTTTTTTTTCGTTTGTTTGGTTTTGTTTTTCAAAAGTTACAACCCTAAATATTTTGCCTGTGTATCTGGGTATGCAGTAGTTCATGCTTCCTTTGGCTGGTGATGCAACTTTCTTTTAGACACAGTATATTCAAACACTACACATTTTATCAATAAAGAAGCTTCATTTTTCTCTTATCTAGAAGCTTGTACAAACTTGTTGCTTTCAAGTTTGTCTAGTTGGGTTACTTTTTTTTCCAAGTGCCTGATGGGAAAAAGTTATGAGTGTCTCACAGTTAATTTATTTTGTCAATACGCTATCGTTTTTTCCTTTTCACCTTTTACCGGCGGTTTTCGGTCCCACTCTGCAGGCCAGGATCCAGCAGGGACAGTTTGGTAACCCTGGTGGGGCTGCAGTTTTTTTCCCCTTTACGAGCAGGGCGTGATTTATGACTGGGGTTACCAGGGGTACTTTGCTGGACGATTTGGCTCTTCACGGCAGCGCCCACCGCCTCACCCTCATCTTGTGGGTGATGCCCTCCACTGAACGGGCACCGTCTCACTCAGCCTTTGCCGCCTGTTTAACAAAAAAAAAATCAAACAACAAAACAAAACAAAGTGCTCGGTGCTTTTCTTTCACCTCTGTAGACAGCGCGGGGGGAGCGGAGACGCCGAACTTCCCTCTCCCCAGGCGGCCTCCTGCCTCTGGGGGGCTTCTCCCACCTGCGGCTTCGGGGGAGGGGGGGGGGGGGGGCGGCTGCCGCCAGCTCCGCTCCGCTCCTCCCCTCCTCGGCGCGGAAAACCCGCTCTGCAGCGCGGTGCCGCCGCCGCCGTGCACCTGCCAGTCGCGGCCCGAACCGCGCAGCCTCCGCGCAGAGGGGCGGGAGCTGCGCTCGGCAGCGCCGGCAGGATATTGTTCAGCCTTCCCCTCCCGCCCCTCCTCCTCCTCTTCGTCTTCTGTTTCTTCTACCCCCCCCCCATTGCCTCTCTCCCTCCCTGCTGCACCCCCCCCCCCCCCCAACCCTGCTCCCGCCGCTTCGCCCCCGTCGCCGCTAGGCCCCCATCTGCCATGTGCATGCGCGCAGGGGGGCGCGCTGCCTGCGCGGGGGCGGCGGGCATTGTGCGCGGCGCAGGCAGGGCCGCCTCACCCGCACCCAGATGGCTGCAAATTCGTGCGCGCCCGGAAGCCGTACGCCCTCTTCCCCCGGACCCCCCCCCCCCCCGCCCCTCCTCGCTTACCTACCGGCGGCAGCCACCCCCAACCCGTACCCCCCTCCTCCCCACCTCCTTCCCCGGGCCGGCCCGGCACCCCCTCACCGCGGTCCCCCTTTGCCATCTCTCTTCTCACGAATCAGCCTTCCCCTCTCCTGCCTCCCCCCCCCCTCCACACACACCTCAACCCCGCTGCCGGCCTCCCCTCCCCCACGCTTCTCTCCTTCACCACCACCACCTCCTCCTCCTCCTCCTCTGCCGCTGCCACTTTCTCTCTCTCTCTCCCAGGACGCGTCGGATGATCCGGGGCCGCCGGGGAAGGGCTCTGGGTAGCAGCAGGGAGGCTGCGTTCTCCTCCCGTTTCGGGCTGTGAAAAAAAAAAAAAAAAGCCAAAAAAAAAAAAAAAAAAAAAAAAAAAAAGCCGGTGGCCTCGGTGTTATTTTGTATTAAAATGAGGAGGAGGAAGAAGAAGCAGCGGCAGCGGCGGCAGCGAGCGGTAGCGGAGAGGAGGCTCTGAGCAGGGGACGGCGGCGGCGGCAGCAGCAGGAGGAGGAGTAGTGATGAGTCAACTAATAATTTAATGGGGACAGAAACAGAGAGGGAAAGAGAGGGGAGGGAGGGGAAGGGGGGGGGGAAGAGAGGAGAGAGAGAGAGAGCACAGCGAGGCAGCTCCGTCCGGACACACACACACACACACACACACACACACATACATACATACATACATACATATATCCATGTAACATCCAGCAACAACCACCAAACCGGCCTAAATAACAACCATAGTAAGCCAGCCAGGGAAAAGGGGAATTAAAAAAAAAGCAAAAAAAAAGCAAAAAAAAAAAAAGCCTACCATTAATATTCTTTCTCAATTATTATTGGGGTTTTTTTTGCCGGCTTGGTTTGTGTTGTTGTTGGCTTTTTGCAACCTTTCTATTTTATATTTTTTACCCCTTCTTGCGAGTAACTCTTCTCGGAGTTCCCAGATTTTCTATTTGATTTTTTTTTCCTTGGCAGAAGCAGAACCAATTTTTTTTTTTTTGCTTGGCGCTTTTTTTTTTGCTATTTTTTCTTTTTTTTTTTTTTAAATAGAGAGGGTCGAGGGCTTGCTGTTTGTTTGTTTTTTGAATTGTAATTTCTCCCGGTTTTGGACTCGGAGGGAGTGAAACCTCGTCACTTTTTGTAGTGGTGGTGGTGTGCCTTGTTGTGTTTCCTTCCTCCCCTCTTTTTCTCTCTCCCCTCCTCTCGCTCCCTCTTCCCCCCCCCACCCCCCGCACAACAGCCCCCGGTAAATGAGAGGAGACAGGTCCTCTCTGCTTTTTTTTTTTTTTTTTTTCTTCCCTCGCCGTAAAGGCGAGATTAAAAGTGGCATTTTAGTGCCTTTTCCTGCAATTTTCTCCACACGTTTTTTTTTTATGTTGAGGGTTTTTTGGTTTGTTTTGTGTTTTTTTTTTTTTTAATCTCCAGTAGCGATCTCTGGGGCTGAGGTTTCCGCAGAAAGTTTGGGGGCTGTTTCTGTGTGTATTTTTGCGGAGGGGGAGGGGAGCGGGCTCCTTCTGTGTGCTGCTCCTCTGGGTGCCTATTGGAGAATAATAGTGTAAGTGACAACCTAGAAGTAGACTTTCTGCTCTTCACACTGGATAGAAAAGCTGCTTTTTTTTTTTTTTTTCTTTACCTTTTTTTTTTTTTTTTTTTTTTTTTTTAATAGTCCCCTTTCTCACTTGCTCCTGCACGCAGTGGTTTTATTTTTGAGAGATAGCTGGACTTAAGTCACCCTCCACCTCCATTTAAATCTGCTACTTTATTTTTTATTATGAATTTCTCGTTTTGAGCGTTACACTTGTCTGATCAATTTGATCTTCAGCTCCTTCTTCCGTTGCTAAACCTCGAAAACTGGCTCTCTCAAAAGATACTTAGCCTGTATTTTTTGTCCATTGCCGCTTTTGCTCATGGCTACTCTGTTTCTCGCTATCTATTTTTGCCCCTCCCCGCCTAGAGGAAAATAGCAACAAGGAAAAAAAAAAAAAAGCAAAAAATAAGAGAATATTAGGGGAAGTAGTCCTCAGGTCTGCTCCCCCCCCCCCCCCTACTCCCCCTCTCCAAAAAGGGGGGGACCTAGAAAACATCAGTGTTGAACTTCTTCCTCTTCAAGAGCTCGGGCTGCAAAGGAAACCTCCTTTGTTTTTGTTATTTATATGCTGTCAAGTTTTGAAGTGGTGAGTTTCGGGTCGGTTTTGCTAATTTCACTCAGAAAACTGCAGTGTTTCTGTTTCTAGATAAGTACTTTGCTTCTTTGTCTCTTTAAAAGGTCACAGGGAAAGCTTGGCCTGGATTGTCAGAGCCATATGGAACGGATAAGTGCGGAGCCTCTCTCAAATGTGATTACGGGTTTTTATGGGGGAGGAAGGGAGGGAAGAGGAGGGGAAAAGGCATGGGGAGGGGGCTGATTCAGGAGGAGAAAAAGAAATAATATAATAGCGGCGGCGTTCCATCGCCACAAAAAGGAGATGCCGCACCGACTCTCATTCAGAAATTGCGCGGTGTGCCCCTACGTGTGCGCCCTCCCTGGGAAACTGCGCCGGGAAATCGTGCTCAATGCCTCTGCTGCAAAGTTGTAGTTGTGAAAAGATGTCTAAATGCGAAACCCGGGGGAAACTCTTGGCCTGGAACCGGCGGAGATGGTTGTTCTTCCTTGCAGTCCTCTCCCTGGGCAGGCCACGCTGGTTGTTGCTCATCACTATTCCAAACTGAGGTTTCGGTGAACTTTAGCCTTGGGCATGGAGTTTAAATGAGTAAATTAGGTGTTTTATGTGCATGTAATTTTGCTTTGTAACATAAAGCTTTTTACAAGATGACTAAGCGGTGAAAGGATGCCGATGGGGGGGTATTCTCAGGCCAAGCAAAAATGACCCATCGGGTGTTTTGGTTGTAGTCAGTATATTAACTAAACTGTGATCTATCACTTTTATTCACTGTACATGATGTAGTGCGATTCTGACTCATGATGACTAGATACTTTTTGTAGCAAAGAGCCTCAGTGCCTTAGAGTACTTCTGAAGTTGCCAAAAGTGACAAGGTTTTTCTTGTTCGAGGCTTTTTTCTTGCTGTTGTTTTATTCTCCCCCCCCCCCTTTTTTTTTTTTTTTTTTTTTTTTTTCCTTGTTAATCCTCTTATTCTTTAGAGAGACCAATCTCAGAAAAGCAGTCCTATAGCATGTTAGCATCGTCAAAAACATCGGAACATGTTATTGCTTTGGGTCTAATTCTTTGCTTAGCCTGCAGTTAATACAGTAAAAAAAAAAATTCTTTTCAAAAAGTGGCTAAAATAGACACATTTACTGTTAATGAGACAGGCGACCTAAAGCAGATGGGATCAAGATGAATGGTAAACCTTAGCCTGTCACCTTTCAGCATGAGGAAAAATAACGATTTTCTGAAGTTCAGCTCTTCACAGGCATTCTTGAGGTTGCTTGTAAATGTTCAGATTAATAAATTACCTCTCTTCCCATGTCGGGAAAAGCATCACGGTGTTAAAACAAGAAAAAAGATAGTTTACAGAATTGCCATTCACATATATAACAACAGCATAGGAGTATATTAAAAAGAAAAAATAACTCCCATGGCTCTAATAGCTTTGCTATGAAATGTGTAGAAAATGTATTGAATTACTAGGCAATTGAAAGTAGCAATATTTAGATTTGCACTAGTCCTTCTAAATATGACTTCCTCGGTATTAGTCTTTGTACTTGCTAATGTAAATACAGGTCCATAAATTAATGTCTAGTCACCTGTCCTTAGTGATTATATTATATACGTAACATAATTGTCAGCGAAGTTGCACCTCTCTCAGTCAGAGAAAGGTAGAGTGAAATGCCTAACAATCACAACAGTATTGATGAATGAAATCACAACCAGAAAAATGTGTCTGTTCTCAGAAAGAGATATATTTTTATATAAATACTCAGCAAAATGGGTTCTGATGAGTGATAAAAATCTTCAAAACTTACTCTGTTATGTTCTAGGCTTTGGAGATTATTAGAAATTTAACTGGAATTGTTATGCATGGACAGAGGTTTCAAAAGTTTATAAAAAGGAAAATATGAGCATGCTAAGATATATACCTTTTCTTAATTTGCTATTGAAATTACTTCATTTTTTTTGTTGTTTTCAAATAGTCGTACCAGCACATAACTTATCATCACCCAGGTTGGGTTTTTTAATTTTTTTTTTTTATTTAAGGGCTTCAGAAGTACTGTAGAAATTGTGGGGGATTTACCAGCATTATAGTTTGTGTGATACTACCTTCACAGTTATTTTTCTTAATTCAGTGAATTAACGCAATACACCACTTAAAGATGAACATCTGAAAAATCTTCTGAACTTTGCAAAAGTTGATAAACTCTGTGTAATAATTGGTTAGGAAACTCAAAAACAACCATCTCCCGCCACTGCTTTTCCACAATGTTAAATGTTAAATTATCTTCTAAATTTTTTTTTTTTTTTAGGGGGGGGTGTAGAGGGGAGGTGGAATTGTAGATATTCTACATCTAATAAATCTGTTGCTCCCTTGGCTAAAGTTTTAACAATCTTTCTATTGTTGTGCATCCATTTTTTTAATCAAGTAGATCAAGAAATGTTTCACTGGAATCTTCTTTCTCTGTCTCTCTCTCACTTAGCACAATATAAACACCCTGGATTAATAACAGACCTTTCTGTGAGATTTGTAACAGTAACTGTGTTGGAGTACATACCTTGACAATCATCATAATTTGTATGAGTCTTAGTCTATCTCAGATTCAGTAGATTATCTCTGATGATTTTTTTTTTTTTTTAAGAGGTACTCTACTTTTAAAAAATAATTCCACTGGATTATGATGCAATCTCTCTGTAAACTGGGGTATGAGGTATTTTTGGGAAAATATGTTTGTTTCTTTTAAAAAAGGCATCTTCTTTACAGTTAAAATAGTTATTTATTCTTCTTTATGAACTTACACTACATATATATCTCTCTCTGTACATGTGCAGGCTGCGTACGTATACATATGCGCACACGTGTGCAACATATATATATTGGGTTTTTTTTTTTGAATCATGGCAGGTGATCTTTAGAGGCGGGACTGAGTATGGATCATTTGAACGAGGCAACTCAGGGGAAAGAACATTCAGAAATGTCTAACAATGTAAGCGATCCGAAGGGTCCACCAGCCAAAATTGCGCGCTTGGAACAGAATGGGAGCCCATTAGGAAGAGGAAGACTTGGAAGTACAGGAACTAAAATGCAAGGAGTGCCTTTAAAACACTCTGGACACCTGATGAAAACTAATATTAGAAAAGGTAACACTTTTCATAATTCTACATTAGAGAAATATGATTTCTATTATTTGGGGGGGAAAGCATACTTTTGCAGACTCTCCTTCATTTATATTTCAGGATTAAATCTCTATTATAAAATACTATATATTCCCAACTCTGATATAAATCACTTTTGGGAAATGTAAGGTTCATGCTTGGGTGGAGCATCTTGCTTTACAGGGTGGAGTCTGATTTTTGTTAAGGTAAAAACTATCTGCCCCGATTAAAGCAAATTCCTACATTGAAATCGAAGTAATATAATGCATTATTTTTTTGAGTAAGTGTTGGGCTAAGAAGTGCAATAATATGTAAGAGTAAATACCAAACCCCCAAACTAAAATCTCGCCTTAATGTTGGTCCAAGCTTGGAAAGACAGCAGTATTTCCATAACCATTGCAAGTTGGTTTAAAGGAGAGAGTGTAAATCTTTAGGTATCACATTGGAAAAGTCATTTATGATGTCAATCTTCGCAGTTTATTTTCTTAAGTACAATTCATTATTGAACAATGAACAACTTGGGTGTCATATTTTTCAGTGGCTGGTTTGCTGTAATTAGACATTTACACAAGGAAAAGGCACATTTAGAATAATTTGTGTTTGTATATGGTTGATTTTTGTTTGCATGGAAAATACTTTTAATGGACAGTGATCTGTAAATTCTACTTATCAAAATGTGTCTTTTTGACCATGTCCTGCAGAGTTGCTAATTTAAATCAAAATATGTTGCATGTAATTTGCCATTTGTTTCAAAACAGCCTCTATTTAGTAGAATCGGTGCATGCTTACAGTCCAGATTTTTCTTGCATTTGCTAAACAAAGTGCAAAATGCAACCAGGACTATTAAACGCACAAAGTTAGAAGGCAGAGGAATTTCATTGTGTCTGATGCATAACATTTATCGTACAATCATTTATTTTTTCCTCGGTTTGGCGAAAACAAAGAATATATTGATCCTGAAATGAACAGACACAGCAGTCTGTATTGTTAGATCTTTATCTATTAAAAATGGAAAAACAGCACTTCAGCAAATTCTTTGGCCTCTGCTCATGATTACCCTATTTATTGATTGTTTGCCAAGAATGTATGCATCTTAAGAAAGCCAGGGTAAGAGCATTAAAAATATAATTTATTACGGCTTTTCAAGCAGAGTGCATTAATATTGTACAGTGAAGCAGTGGGGCTATATAAAAAGGACTTTCTGACGCCTGCAAACATATAAGTTCCATAAATTCCTAAATAGGAGATTTCAGCTGTCTCTGGTATTATGTGATATTTGCACAGCAAACTTTTAATGCCAGGACAGTTTTAGACAAGGATTCTACAGACTTCACTGCTCCTTATGGCAGACGTGCTGTTTACACAGACTCGTAAACCTTCAGCAAAAGCTCTAACACTGCCTTCAGGTTTAAATCATGCTGTATTTTTAGCAGCAAGCACTGACCAGTGCTCTCCCCTTTAATACTAGAAGGTTATGAAGTTGCTGCACTTGGAGGTCTTGCCAAGTGCTAGCAGGAGCGATCAGCCAGCTGAGATTATGCTCTCCTGTACAACATTTTTCACATTAACAGAAGGACACTAGTGACAGTTTGCTAAAAGATTGAGTGGCTTGATTTGTAGTCAGGTGATAGCTGTGTCACACTACGAGGATCCACCTCTAATAATCTATGCTGTACATCAAAATTTGGCCAGAAGGTTTTCCCTTGTTTTTTTTAAAGTACCTGGTTTTCCAGGACACTGCAACTCATGAGACTATGTACCTGGTAAAAAGTGTGCTGATATGCAGTGAAGTACCTGTGCATTGCTAGTCTTGTGTCTGATCATAGCTTAATTTGTAGGAAATGATAAGGCAAAACAAATATGCTTTAGCTGGTTTTGAGTGTATCTGCACTGTTTGTTAAAATAAAGGTTTGTTTACATTTAATCTCCAGGTATTAATGGTGAAACTACTTAAGAATTTTGATCCCTTGCTCTGAGTCAGATGGCAGTGGGTCAGACATCAATTGTGAGAGCCTGGAGGGGGGAGAGAAAACCCAATCAAACAAAAAACACCAAACCACCACCTTTTTGCAGATGAAGCGTTTGTGTGGTTTAGAAAGCTCTCCACAGCTTAATTAAAACCAGCGAAGAAATCGCCAATTTGCATGTACTGTTTTTGCTTTGGTTTTCTCTCCCTTCCTGACCAGTTTCACTTAGATTTAAAAAAAAAAAAAAAAAAAAAAAGGCAAAAAACTCCAACAACAACAACAACAAAAAAACCCGCAAATGCTCCTTCCTGCACTACATAAATATTGGCAAGCTTTTAGGCTTGTCTTTCATGCTGAGCCTATTGGGCAAACTGGAGTGAGTTTGTAAGCTTTTCCAAGCGAGCCTGAAGGGGTTTGTTTGCCAGAGATTGACTCTCTGGTGAACAGATGTAGTTTAAACATACGTGCTTAAGAGGTATCTTTTTTTATCATGGTTTCTTGCTATACGTTAGAGCACAAATCAACAGACGCAGTCTTAAAGTGTTTATCTGTTGTCAAGAATAAATCTTCTTTTTGGACTATGGCATGCCTGGTGCACCTTAGAAGGTTAGGAGGTTTCCATAAGTCTAGAGGGCAGTGGTTATAGAGGCATTAACATTGTAGGACTAATTGGAGTTCCTGGGTGCCCTGTTAAAATAACCCTTGTCATCATTTATGCTAAAGATGATACCCCTCTGGCAGGCTGCCATAAGACAGCTCTGTACATCTGCTTTTAACCCTTTTGCTTTCTGACATTAAGAGATCCCAACCTGCGCTGCTGGAGATGGGGACCTAAAGCCACAGGTCTGAGGTTGTTGTGTCATCCCTGCCCGTCTGGGAATCTGAGAGGGATTTTTGCAAACTCTGGGAATCTGATTGCTGGGAGGGACTTTGTCCCTAAAACAGCTTTGGGTCATTTGTTACTTTTCTGTGTCTTGTCAAAAGAGGGGGTTTCCTTACCAGAGAAGTCAAAAGGAAAGGAAAAAGGTTATCTGCTTACTATTTTGTGCTGTATAAGGAACGTTTTGTTGTATGATGCTACAAAACGGGAAATTAGTAATTACTTTCAGGCATAACAAAATAGAAATGAATACGAGGAATGTGCAATGTGAAGTGCAGCAATGTAACAGCAACAACACAACACAAAAAAGCCTGAACCGCAGGTACACTTCTTAAAACAGCATTGAAATAATGATTTGTTTCTTAAAGCTGCGAGTGAAAGTAGTGCTCAAGTGCACTCGGTGAATGAAGCATGAATTAGTGTTAACTTTTGCCTTGTTTCCTTGTGTATGTTTTTCGGAGCGAATGTATAACATGCAAGGTGATCTGTTGTTGATATCGAAGGCAATTAAATATTTTTGGCAGGACTAAGAAAGTTTTAATGTTAACGAACAAAATTATGTAGCTGGGACTAAAATGGCTCACAGTGAAGACATCTGCAGTATGTATTTAGGTTCTCCTGCTGCCTGCTACTCACAACAAATCAGGCAGGACAGGGAGAATCAACTTCTCTTCACTCAACCTTGTTATTCCTATAGAAGGTAATTCTTTAATCTGTATCCGATCAAGCAAGGTGAATTTGCATTTCTGCTTTTCAGAGAGATGTATGTTTTGTAGAACTTTCTTTTTTTTGGGGGGGAGGGTGAGGGGAAAGTACTCAGGCAGTATGTTTATCAAATATTTGTGATGATTCTTGATGCCTCCTCTGCCTGTTCGTGCAGGTTTTATTTACATAACGCTGTATAGACCCACCTACTCTACTATAACTCAATTTTAATACATTAAATGTATTTTTTTTTTTAATAGGAAGTATGCTTCCAGTTTTCTGTGTAGTGGAACATTATGAAAATGCCATTGAGTATGATTCTAAGGAGGAGCATGCAGAATTTGTGTTGGTAAGAAAAGATATGCTTTTCAACCAACTGATTGAAATGGCATTGCTGTCACTTGGATATTCTCACAGCTCTGCTGCCCAAGCAAAAGGTAAATAAGATTATAAAATTGAACGATAAATTATGTTTGTTTGTGGGGTCTTAGAGGAGGGGCAGTATTTATTTCAGGAATGCAATGCAGGTTTTACAACTTCAACTTCTTGCAAATTTTTTTTTTAAATCTCCTATGTATTTCTCTTTAGTTAGTGAATGTTTCTTTTATGAGGAATGTGGAGGTAGATTTTTTAATTTTTTTATTTTTTTGTTTAAAGAAAAAAAAATACTTCAACTGAATCATTAGTATGCTTATTGACCTTAATAATCTGCTCCACTGAGGATCCACAAGGAAGTGTAAAGCATATTTGAGCAGATGGACTGTTGAGAGTCAACTTGCATTTATGACTGAATACCCAGCTCTGTTTCTTTTATTTTATTCCTGATGATTTTATAGACTGCAAAGTATTTTTTTTTCTCAGTCCTTGCATTGCAAAATCCTCTCTAATTTAAGAGGAATGCTAACTATTTTGTCCTATTGAATTCAAGGGAACTAAGGAAAATACACTTGTCTACATACTAAGAAAATCTCTACTGTAAAGCATTTGTATAATTTAATAACATAGATAAAGCATATCCTTGGTGGTATGTGGGTGGGGTTTTTTTGCAGGGGGTGTTCTTTTGTTTTGCCAGATTGTAGAGGCTAGAAACAAAGGTGGTGGTCTTGTTAAAATCAGATATTTCTTTTGCCCCTAGGATTTAACAGGTAAATTACTTTTTTTTCCCAATTTTTCCTGCTCTTCTTGCCCACTTCCCCTCCCCTCGAAAATTAAAAATCCCACAGGGCTCATCCAGGTCGGGAAGTGGAATCCAGTTCCACTCTCCTATGTGACAGATGCCCCTGATGCTACAGTAGCAGACATGCTGCAAGACGTCTATCATGTGGTCACACTGAAAATCCAGTTACACAGGTAAGTTGCATACCAGTTCTGGGACTGAACTGTTACTTGTCTGCTCTTACTGTTAATACTGCTTCTATTTAATTCCCCCTGTGCTGTGTGCTCAAAGTACAAAGGCTAATCTAAATTCCTTTTTGGTTACTCTAATTCTTCTTTAACTTACAGTATACTATTGCAGAAAACTTTTATAGCTCTGATACATAGATTTTCTTTGGATATCTCATTAAAACTATATTGCATTTTAGTCAATTAAATGATGCATTACAAGAAGGCATTTTACATAAAGTTTACTTAAGAGAAAAATATTTTTGCATATCATGAACAGTACCATCTGTGTGCATTTCGTAAAAGAATGACTTGCTCACACTTAGTGTTGCTGTCTAGATTCTTAAATTTCATGGTAACAAAAAAGAAAAACCGCTTAATATATTAACACTTTTCATGATCAGTCGTGAGAAAGCATTACACCTTAAATTGTTTTACCAAGCGCATCAGAGCAGGAAGGTAGAAGTAACATGAAAAAATAGTCGCCACATGCAGCTGATGTATAATTCATGCATCAATACAGCAGATGTGTTGTATAAAGTAATTAACTAATCGGAACAATCAGGAGACCGAGAGCAATCTCCAGATGCATCTGCTTGATGCGCAAAATGAAATCTGTCTGTCTTAAAGGAATGTTCTGCAGCAGGATGCAATCTTGTAATAATCCCTTTTCTAATCTGTGTTTCAAATAGTTGCCCTAAACTAGAAGACTTGCCTCCTGAACAATGGTCTCACACAACAGTAAGAAATGCTCTGAAGGACTTACTGAAGGATATGAACCAGAGTTCATTGGCCAAGGAATGTCCCCTTTCACAGGTACTTAGCATAACATGTAATAAATTATAAAGCACTATAGGCAACGCTGATGTGAGATTTGAGATTTCTACAGACTGTAGCAAGTAGTACCCGCTGAATGAATCTGCCAAAAATGCAAATTCATTTGACCACTTCATGATCTTTATAAATATGCCTGATTCATTTTGAACATAGTCTTACAACGCTTCCCATGGGGAGTCGTGAAAGGTTGTTTACACCACACTAAAACTGTCTCTCAGCAAACTGGATTTTAACTGGTTTTTGTCTTCAGTTTTTGAACTGCTTTGATGCAACTACTTTTTTCAAGCACATGTGTTCAAGATGTTAAAAGGCTCTTTACTTACTGCTGTCAAAAGTACTATTGAATCTGAATGCTTGTTAGATAACCTAAAGTAGTTTTAAATGCTAATTCATAAAATGAGACAATCTTTGGCATGCTATATGAGATGGGAATAAAGAATAAAGCTCTTTGGATGATGTGTTGTTGTTGCAAACAACCAAAGGAAAATCAGTCAGTTATTAGTTCTAATCAAAATATACCTAAACAAAAACGAAACCTCAATTTATGCTTTGCTAAATATTGAACTGGTGCCTTTCTCAAGCCTTAGTTGCATTGTTCTTTTTTGGCATTCTTTTTGTCTTCCTTTTGTCAAATTACATGAAGGCGCAACTTGTTTTTGAATGCAGCACAGAGTCCAATGATGCTGCGGTAGGAACGTCATCTTTATTTTTACCTTTTAAATTTGAAAATATATTATGTTGTGGTGCAGTGGAGACAAATTCAGTGTATGAATAAATGATGCTGGCTGTGCTAGGGAGGAGAAAAAAAGGAAATCAAGGAAGTAAAGGTATTTTTATGGGGATTTTATTTCTCTTGCTCAGAATATTGGAGTCTTTGTCTCTGAAAGACTTCAGTTAATCTATAGAGAACTACTCTCTTTCTCTGTATGTCTTTCCAGCGGTTATATTAGCAGACTGTTTTCCCATCACTTTCTTTCCCCTATGGTTAGATTCTTTTCAGTGATGTGGCTCCAATATAGGAAGTTTTGAAGTGGAAATAATCAAAATTATCTTCACTGGTTGCAAACCATTCCAGTAATATGTCTGTAAACTTATCTTGTAAGTACCTAACGTAAAAGCACGTGAGTGAGCTTTTGCACTGCTGGCTTATGGAGGCCATAGATAATTGGGGATTTTTCTCCATTTTAATCTAATCGTGCTAGTTTTTACTTGGTACTCATGGAGAACAAGTACATTCTACTGGGATGGAATATTTTGCTTTTATTTGGATGTTACATTTTACATAGCAGCTTATGTGTATATGTAGATGATGCAATGGTAAAGCAGGAAAGATGCTTTTAAAAGGAATACTTCACTAGGGACACTGCCACGGTACTATAAACAATTCAGTAAATACACTCTTTCAAAAAGTTGTTGTTTTTTTTTAAACTATAATGAATTTTTATGTACCAGTTTTAATGAACAAAGAACATCATGCCTAATAACAGCTCTTGAGGTGACCAATGCCTCAGATTACAGATTTGGGATTACAGAACTCTAATTTGGGATTGTTCATTTACTGTTTTTCTCTATTTTAAAGGAATATACTTACAGTTGTGAGCTGCTTCTTTTGTTGTTAAAAGAATGCTTATTACTGCTGTCATCTCTATCTTTACCCGTGTTTCAGTAGTTGGGCTGCAAGAATTTAAATACCTTCTGCTTTTCTTTTGAGACCAGATCACATTAAGTTTAAAATACATTTATTTATTCTTAACTCTTGGAAAATCAAGCTGTTACAGGGGTAGATCAAGAGCCCATCAGTTAGTCTGAATGTTTCCATTTCCCTTCTGGAGCTTGAGGAAGGACATGTTGATCTTACGGTGTCCTTTTGACATGAATAAATTGATCTGAATGCTTCCCATATTTGCCTAATAACTCATCGCATACTGCTCATATGGAAAGGACAGTGGTGGAAGAGAGTCTGCATTTTATGACCACAGTAAAGTCAGGGAATTGCCCCACAGCAGCCTGCTGCTGCAGCAGAGGTGAAAAGTAAGAGCAAGGCAGAGTTTGGGAGGCAATGTTTCCTGAGAGGGTCTATCAAAAGGCCAGCATAGGAAATTTTTCTGAGAGCAGAGGAGTTGTCTCTCCTGTTATGTACTTCCACAAGCATAGGTAATGCCATATGAAGTGCTTCATCACAAATGCAAACTAATGCAGTGACACTGTACCATAACTTATTAACACTGTTATGGATATAATTTATTAACCACAGAAAAATGACTCAAAGTGGAAACGAGAGCAGATATCATTTTCTGTCACTGTCATTGCAGCACTCTATTTTGTGTAGGTACGGAAGGGTTTGTTGTAAAGTATTTAAGTTGCTGTGCTCAATGCGTGGCATCTTTGAAGTCCCATTTAAGCATGGAAAACTGAGAATCATCATTCTCACTTAGAATTTACTATATGTCTTCATTAATCTTGCATTTCATGTATTTAAAAATTGCTCATATTTATTCAGAATGCAGATATTCTATGTAATGCAAAAAAATCCTGAGGAGATTATTTTTATAGCATGGATACATTTAATCATTTAATAGCTTGAAAATATGTGAGCGAACAAACTTTGAGATCAAGTTTGCCTTAATAATTATAGGGTCTTGAAAACATCATTATCTACTTGATTGGGTTTTCTTTTTTTTTTTTTTTTTTTTTTTTTTTTTTTTTTCTTTTTTTTTTTCTTTTTTTTTCCCATTTATTTCTTGTCCAGCTAAAACTTTTGGGTATAGGTAGGATCTCTTCTTGCCTTTCTCTGAGGACTGAGGAGTCTTGGTCTCATTAGGAGAGTGCTCAGGGTAGACCAGCACAAATGCATGGCTCTGACTTGCCATGGAATTGCAAGCATCCATCCAGAGATTTAGTCTCAAATTTTTGGTATCAAGCAGGCAAGGTAAAAGGACAGTGCAAATTTTGCATGGAAAAGCCAAGCCTGTTCTGAATTATGTACTGCAGTATGCATTTGCATGCTTTACCTTCAGCTTGCAGATTTTATGGCTAGAGACTAGCAGCGTGCGAAGATGCTGCCTTGAAGACTCCTTGTGTTTGGTACGCATGGCTCGCTTCATTTCTACCTCCTCTCCAAACATCTTTTGATGGGGAAGGCAACTTGGAATTTAATCTAGGGCTCAATTTTGGGCTGTGTTGTGCGTTCCATTAAATTGGTGCACCTTGCGAGTGGCCTAGATCTCATTTCCCTGCTGTTTTGGCTCTTCAGTCTCCAAAGGGTTGTAAAGAAATTGTTCTACCATCAATTCTTATTTCCAACTCCTTGCACAGAAGCTCTACTCTACCTCAGTCTTTTGGGAGCTGCTTTAAAGTGATCATGCAGGCAGGCCTGTTCCATTCATTTACTTAATGTTAGTTCTTCCATTTCTCTGCTCATCCTTAGCCCTAACTTCATTTTTGCAGTTTTGCTTTGCTTTGGTCTTTAATGCAAAAGTCTTATTACTTTCACAGTTAAAATACCTGAAATATTACAAATCATATTTACACTGATGTTAATAAAGGGTGTTTTTCTGATGTTTTTTTCTGGATTGAATTATTGTCTCTTGCTCTCTGTGTACATATATGTAGTTGGATAAGCTTTTATGAGGGAAAGGAGAGCAACATGGGCCTGAGAAAAGTCTGAAAATAAAAGTCTTTTGATAATTCTAGAACAAACTCACTGTATGCTTTTGAGCATTTAGATGTACCCCTCATCTTGAGTTCCTCTAACCTTTTCCATGAAAGGAAGATAACAATCAACTACCAAACTAGAAGATTGTAGAGATTAATTAGAATCTGAGTGCTGCTTTGAAAATATGGCAGTGATCAAATGACATTGACTTTTCTACTGCTATTATCTCAGCTGATTTTTTTTTTCTCTACAAAAAAGATTTTCCAAATGATTGTTATTAGAATTTGCAAAAAAGCTCTGCAAAAGCAGTTCAGAAGCAAGGTATTCTTTCCCCCATAGTATCATGAAATCTAAAGATCTTTTTTTTTTGTTTGTTTGTGAGTGTGGGGTTTTTGTTTGTTTTTTGTTTGTTTTGCTTTGTTTTTTGGGGGGTGTGTGTTTAAATTTCTTTTGCTCAACTTTTGAAACTGCTCGTATCTAGCCTGATTCTCGGGCCAACTGCGGGTATACTACAGATGAGAAATTCCAGACCTGATGTATAGTTAGTGGAATCTCAAATCTTGTGGTTTATTATTTTGTTAAATATTTTGTAGAGGACATGTAATATATCCATAGAATCTATTCAGAAGCTAGGATACTTATGGACATAGTCATGTACAGATGTTGCGTTACTATTTTATTTTATTTGTGCTGCCCCTTCCATATCCCTGTGCTTTTAATATGTTTTTTTAATATGTTTTAAATATGTTTTTATAAGTTTTTAATATGTTTTAAAATATGTTTTACATAATTTTGCTCTTGCTGATGAAGGAATGGCATTTTTTATTTATAAGGATATATGCTTGCATTCCATGGAAAGAAGTACACAGAGCAAGTGTTGGTATGATACGTAATTCTGAATAGTTTTACACGTGTGATAAATACAGATATCCTGACTTCATTTTGATGATACTATAGGGAATGATTGCGTGCACATGACATGGGCGTGATATAGATCATATACTTCCTTTTTTGTTCAAATATCCTGCCCTAAATTTGCATGTTGCTTTATGTAGACATTGTTCAGGCTTTATGTGATATGGCAGAAATGCCAAACAGAGATCTTGCTTGGAACATCAGCGTTTCTCAGTTACCTCATCTAAAGGCACCTGGCCATCAAAGTAAATAAGCAGCATAATAGAAATCTTTCAGCATTTTCTCTCTATTGTTCTGACCACCCACCCCCCAGCCACCCCTCTCCAAATTCCCAACCAAAAAAAGTTGCATTTGCTAAAATTAAAATTTCCAGACTTATAAATAACTAAGGAATGAGAGATTAAGCGGTGCCAAAATGTATATGTTTTATGAGCAATTTTAAATTCATGCTTTACAAAACTGAGAGGTGGTTTTTTTTTTCCTTCCCTTTTCAATTTTACCTGCCTAGACCTGAGATCAAGTGCTTGGATTTATTTGTTGGTTGTGATTCTCTTCTCTCCTCTTCCTTCTCCTCCCCTTGCCCAATAATTAATAACCTGAGTTAGGAATGCAGCTCATTTTTCTACTTTAGAAGTTATTATACTTTAGATTTTAAAGATGACATTAATTATTTTGGGGAAGTAAATCCTTGAGGGCTTGGGCTCAGGTTTTGGCAGGCAGAGCCTTTCAACCCACCCCTCAGTTGCTCAAGAGCATTCACTCGGATGTCTCTGTGAGCCTATATGGTATCTGGATTTTTAAAACATTTTCAATTAACTACTACAATTTGTGCTCCTGATTTTTAGTTATCCAGATAGAATGGGCAGTACAGAGCTGCATGTTTATGGGTTCAGGAGGATGAAATAGACATGTAGGTAGAGCCGTGTGTCTGTGTGGACATTTGTAAGTACATGCAACCTTTCAATTGTGTGATCCTTTGGTCAGTGATTTATTTTCTTTAGATGCATCTTAGCACTCTCACTGTTCAAGCTATGTCAGTCTACAGCTGTTTTATATGAACAGTGCTCTATAGAAGGAGAAAATTAATTTCCAGCCTAAGCAATTCTGTGACTCTGTGATGAATTAACTATGATGAGGCCAGAGCCTCTTTCTAAAACAGCTAAGGGAACTGGACTTACCATGGGAATGTGGAGGGAAGACATACCTTGTTTCTTAAATAAATGCAGTTTCTGACTTAAGAGGACTCTGTAAGGTGTCAGCATGTCCCTTAGCGTCTGTGCTGTCAAGAGGTCTTGGGTTTCTGCTTCTAAAAAAGTAGACAAGAATCCAATAGAGGGATGGCACTGGTGTTGATCATATTTATTTATTTTTACCTCCCTAAATTCATCTGTCTGGAGATATAAGCAGCCATCTTCTGCCAGGCTTTCCTGTGAGCAAAGTGCAAGAATCTTGCTTTTGAATGGAATCATGTTTTTTGGGCCCATCCTCCCACTTCATGTGCTAACCCCTTGGGATTGCAATTTTGAGAACTGTGTTGTGTGAATGATTATCTGGATCATATGGGCATCAGGTTTTAGGGAAGTGACAGAAGAAAAAAGGAACACCACACGTTTTCTTCTGATTTTCCCTCTAAAATGTGTATGCGGTGTAGAACTGAGACCTATCTGACTTCTGTTTTCACTCAGTGGTCCTGAGAATGGCATAGTATAGCTATCACTTAAAATATTTGCGGTGGTGGTGTTCTTTTTATTTTATATATATATATATGTGTATATATACGTATATTTAGAGACACATGCTTTTGCTTTTTGCATTTAGTGGTGAAGAGGCAGTCAAGTAATGCAGCGCTACAGAATTTGTATTCATTCATTCATGTTTCTCACATACTTCTTAACGCAGTCATGGCTGAGTGAGAACCCTGATTATTTTCTTCCATAACTTTATTAGAGGGTTAACAAGACACTCCTCCAGTTTTCTTTAAGCAAGATTGCAAATAAGAAGTTTGGGTTTTTTTGGTTTTTTTTTTTGTTCTTATTGGCAAATTGTTGGCTGTAGAGTACTGCACCAAGTATAAACAACACGAGAGATCCTTTAACATAACATGAGAGAGCCTTTAGTCGCTTTGCTCCCTAGCTTTGGAACTCATTGCCAATTGAAGCAAGGAAAGCTCCGGCTGTTGGGACTTTTAAATCTAGACTTAAAAGTTATTTGTTCTGTTTAGCATTTTTAAAATGATTCTATTAGGAATTGTATGTGCTTCAGTTTTAATTTTAACTCATAATGATTGTAAAGCACCCTGGGATGCTTGCATGAAGGGCGCTACAGAAACCCAAGATTGTATTGTACTGTGTTGTAATGTATTGTATTATTACATGGTGCTGGAGTTGGACCACGGACAATTCATATAGAAAGCATTTGAGTACTTAGCTAAAGATAAGAAGTGTGGGTGTGGGGGTACTGTCTCTTCTTGCTGCTTTTTCCCCTTTTCTGTCAGTTATTTTATTAAACTAAATTAACATGGCAGTTATTCCCTAAGAAATGCCAGCATAATTTACTGCTGCAAAGGGGCTCAAAATGTAAACCAGATGATAAACTAAAAATAAAAAAGTCCACATTAAGATTTAATTGCACTTCCCTTTCTATATTACGTTCTTATGTAAAATACATTACAAAACTGTACTTTCCTTATCACTTCCTTCATTTTTAACTGAATTTCATTAACAATAAAGAAATATATTGTCTCTGTTTCAGTAATGTCACTTGACAGTTAATCCCTTAACTTGACGTACATTTCTTTAAGACTTTTTTTTTTTTTTTTTTTTTTTTTTTTTTTATAAGGAACATGATAGCACTGACTAGAGCCAAGTATTGCACAACCATGTGATTTGCAAGTTTCCCAGCTCGCAGCTTTGCCAGTGCAGGTCAATTCACACCTGCCACACTTATGCCATTCTGGTCCTCATGTTGCTTTTCTTTGGTGATTGTCAGAGGTAGGGAGAGTTGTGCGTGCAGCTCCTTCCTTCCCCCCCGCTCTCCTCCCCGCTCCAAATGTGTGGTAAACCTTGTGCATTGGAAGTGTCTGCTCAGGAATTAAATGGAGTTTAATTTCTGTCCATTAGGAAGCTGCTATCCACATTGCCAATTAAGCCTTCTATTTAAAGGGCGAGGAGATATGTATGTCTACATCTTAATCACTGCTGCAACTGGTTTGCAGAGACCTTCCCTGACTGGTTCAGTTATTACTAGCAGTGGTGGGAGGCAGAGATCAGAGCAGTTATAAAACCTACCCAAAAGCTGAGTAAATTCTGTAGGTGCTGCAGCATCACTGTCAGCAGATTTAAAGCTGAGGTATGTCTGTGTTAGGGGATGCAGACAGGGTCCCCTGCAGGGATGTAGGCATAAAGATGCGTCTGGAGAGAATTACTTGAACCGGTAATCTTTTACCTGACACGAATGAAAGCAAAGCAGGACCCACTTATTGAGAGGCAATGCTAAGAGACCAGCACCTCTCACCCTGTCAGACCAGACTCCTTGCAGGTCTTGGCTCTAATCATAACTTAAAAGATGCGTTTCTCAAACAGACCCTAAGCAAAACCCTCAAAGCTTGCTACCTTCCCACATTTTTTTCTTCTTTTTAATTAATAATTATGCTCTTCCTTTTTATTTCCAAGAAACATGGTAGGAAAACCTAAGGCAAGGGTGAGTGAGCTTTGTCTCTCTTTCCTTGGACACTTCTTTAAGAACAGCACAAATAGTATCAGATTCCCCTGATGCCTTGCAGCAGTGATCAGAGGACAGGTTTTTCAGGACAGCAGCAGCCTCAGACCTGCCTCACTCCGAGCCATGGAATAAACTACTCAAGAGGGAAAACGTCTGTTCCCCAGGGGCAGGAGCACATGAAAGGTACTCCTTATATACACCTGTCTCTTAATTATTCTTGTTTTATTATTTAAGTACTAAGATTTCCTACACTGAGAGTTGCATTTCTTTTGTAAGCTTGTGCCAGAAAAGCAGGGAAACTGCTCTAAAGCATAACCTGTGCTTGACTATGCCACCTTTCTAAAATATTTGATACGTTTTAGTAAACTATCATGGAGGAGAAGGATAAATTTTGTGATGATGAAAAACTGAGGCACATGCAGAAGACATTAGGGTCACTGGCCTTTCTAGAGACAGAGAGATTTCAGGTCTCTAAGTTTCTCACGTGTGTTTTCATTTAAATTGGTGTATTTGGGCTCTCCCAGAATTGGAAGGTTTGTTTTTTTAAAAAAAATAAATATTTGCATGCATACATGTATATATATATACACACACATATATGCACATATATATGTCATAATAAAATCCCACTAAAATATACTTGCCAGCTATTGTGTCCCCAAGCTCCTAAAGCTGTGCTCCCTGTTCTGCACTTTTTGTAAGGAGGGGCTTTGTGTGCTTAAGCTAATCTAGTGACTTTTTATTTATTTTAATATGGGGGTTAACAAAGAACAATTTTTGAATAAGTAGGCCCTCAAAGTGCATGTGCGTATTCCTCATGGAAATCTAGCTGGAACATTTCTCTTTTGAGATACCTCCATCGGGTTTTGCATCTTTTTATGAATTCTTCAGAATGTCTGTACTTTTCACAAACTCTTGTCAGTGCAGGGCAGCAGCACAGAGGAGAAACTGGTACCTTGTCTCAAATAGCTGCTTAAAGTGCCACCTTTATGTGATTTTACCTAGCAGAAGTTAAGAATCCAAGAAGTTAAGAAAGCAATTTCATGCTTTCTTCTGGCAAAATGGCATTTTTCTTCAGTCAGAAAGAAGTTTGTTGATGTGCATATTTTAGCAGCATAAATATCCTCATAGAATTTGGGTCTATATGATCAAGAGTAATCAGAAGTACAGGTGGCTCATAAAGAGGCACATAGCCTGAAACAATCTGACAACCATTTAAACAAAGGATAGGCAGAGGATGTTATATTTGGCACTAGACTTGTATTTAAGCAAGAAATCAGAGGCATGAGAGATGCACTGTCTAGGAGTGGGAATCAATGAAGTTCAAACTAAAAGCCAGCCATATATTGTAAAAGCAACAACAGCAAAACTATCTAGTGGAAGAAATTACCATGGGATGTGGTGAAAGATTCAGCACAAGAAGTCTTCAGATCAATATCAGATGTTTGCCCTAGGTCAGCCTCAGGTAACTTGGCTGAATTCAGAAATTGCTAGGTGAACTTCTAGGGTCTCTTTTTATGTGGAGTCCAAATAGATGCTCAAAATGGTCCTTTTTGGTTTAAAAATCTGCAAAAAAACCTTGTGTATGAAACGAGATCAAAGAAAGGGTTTATCCTGAACACCAAAAGAAATTCAGCAAGGCAACTGTTAGTGCTACTGAGTCTGATGACTTCTTGTCTGGACATTGTGCCTTAGGGCTCAACTTCATGCCAGACATCTGATGCTTTGCTTTAGCAGAACAGTGGAATCTGAGAAGAGACTTGCTGAAAATCATGTCTATTTCCCAGCAAGGAAATCTTCCTTATAGTGGATAATGCTAAGCAATTTTGAAGAGCCTTTTACAAAAAACAGAGTGGAAAACAACCATTGTGGTTGGTTGAAGATGGAGCAATCACCAATGTCACTATCAGGAGAGTGTATATACTTGATTTTTGTGGAAAAGTTTAATGTTCCCAAAGCTGCATTTAATGCATTAATACATATAAAATATCCCCTATGACACAAAGCATTTGCATTAGGATAGCATTTGGAAGTGTGTGCATTATGAAACAAGTCGGAAGTATTCTGACCTGGCTGCTGCAGAGTGACTGGAAATAAATGCGATCCACTTGAGAGAAAGGTTGAAGGTGTCTCTTACTCCAGATTTTTGACAGATCACTCTGTGAGATCTTTGAGGCCCCACCTATTCCAGCCTTCATTCCTGTACAAGAAATGCTGGTTTGCCCTGTCTACATCTGTTGCTCACAATCTGGATTGTCCTTCTGGGCTCCAGCTTCCTCATTAGAGATGTCCCTGCCCGTGCAGGAGGGTTGGAACTAGGTAATCTTTAAGGTCCCTTCCAATCCAAACCGTTCTACAATTCTATGAAATTCTGCCTGTGTGCCCTGAGATGGCTTTGTGATATCAGGGCACTGAAGTGTAAGAAATGAGAAGGGCCCTTGAAAATGTGCATTCCCAGTTCAAGCTACGAGCAGTTTGAAATGAATCTATTACCTTTGTAACAGCTTTTTCAAGCAGATTCCGGGCTGAAATGGATAATTCCTTACCTGTGGACCTCTTTGATTCCAAAGCTCTTCTGCCAAAGGCACGGACAGAATTAAAATCTCTAATTCAACCCTCAAAATGTTGACCAATTTCATTCCATGAAGTAAACCAAGAATTAATTTACTACTAATGATTATTTTATATTTTAACCAGGTTGATTTTAGAAAAGGTTTAGCCAGGACTTATACTACTAAGTATCTGCCATTTTACAAATAGTGTGTGGTAGAAGTCAGGATTCTTAGATTAATTTTGGATTTCTAATAATGAAGACAAAAATGTTTTATGTCTCCTTATGGGATGATGTGACTTCTTTTTCTTCAAGACTAAGCCACTATGCTACAAAGCTTGTAAAGCAGTTACGAAATTCTTCAAAACTGAATTAATATTTCCCATCTCCCTATCTTTCTCGCTTTTAACCTTTTTAGATATAAGACTAATATCTTGGGAAGCAGCTTTTTATTTGAGCTTTATTTATATGTGTCAGTGGGAGATTCTCAGAAAACATTGGGAGAATGCTTCTCTGTCATGCATCAATTGGGAATTTACATTACAAAATGATAAAAATAGTGCAAGGATCAGTTCCTTCAGATGCCAAATCTTCGTGTCTGATTTTCAAAATCTTCTTGTGTTGGGTATATTTCTATACATGTATAAATATATGTATATGTATTTATATATTCATATATAGTCATACACATAAGTATATGTATAGGTTATTTTTTCATTTTATATTTTCCCTCATTGCACTCAGTGTAGCGTGTTACATTTATGCTAATATGTACATTTATAATACTTAAAGACAACATAAGGCAGAAAAGAAGGCGGAGATCATTCAACCTGGACAGTGATAGGAGAAAGGAGGAAAGACATGCTCATGTATTGGAAGACAATCTTGCACCACCATTTTAGATCTGCCTATAGGCAGTTTTTAACTTCTCTGACCAGCAGTTTCCATGCAGATCCTTATTACTTCTCCTGACCCTGACAACAGTATGGAGGTCAGATAGCCATCCAAGTGCAGTGCTAAAGGCACAAACAAAACTACTTTTCTACTCTGTCCATCTGTGTGTTTTTACCTTATACTTCATATTTACAGGATATATAACTATTACTGCATTTCTTGCTATAGTTCCAGGTAATAGACCAAGGAATTAAAAAAAAAAAAATCATATGCAATTAAAGTGTCCGTTTTATTATTTATTGTCCAAAAAACAGCCAGAGGCTGGATATATTTTGTCTGTTTTTATTTGGAGTGGCAGGTGATGATTCTCTGCTATATCAGAACACCAGGAGCAAGGTTTTGCCCTGGTTGAGTTTTTGCAGCACATGGGGTCCTTTGATTTAGGGATCATCTTGTGTTACCGAGTTGGGGCCTATATGTTCCCTTCTCTATTGAAAAATGTTAACATAGAGCCTTCTAGGAAATAAGCACTCAAAGAATTCAGCTTGTGTTAGAATTGATGCTTGTGATTGCTATGCAAATAAAAGCCACTGATAGTGGCTAGGATCAGGAAAACAAAGTTCTTATGTCCTTTTTATGAAAAGATGTTTCCTTCCTCATCTTTAGATTCTGTTCTGCGACCTTACCACTATTCAGACTAGGTCTAAGGATAATGGCTCATTACCTTTTTCTTTTTCTTTTCTTTTTTCCCTTTTTTTTTCTTTTTTTTTTTTTTTTTTTAAAAGTAATTTTAAAAAGAAATTCAGGACAGGAACATGCTACCCTGCTGGTGCATAGTGATGTAAAATGGAGGATTTATAGAAGAGAAAATAGAATACTGCTTTATAAGTTTGGCTTTAAAAAATGGAGCCAGTAGTTTGACAGATTGTTCAGTAAATGTTCATTTTATTGAGAATTATAAAAAAGGTGCTTAATGCCTCTTTGCCATTAATATAATACATTAAAAGGTTACTGTCAAGATTAGTGTTTTAGCTCTGAAAATTGACTGTAGGGTTTATGGGTAGCACTGTTCATATTCTGCTTGGAAGACAAGTTATCTTCTACTTACCACTTGATGAAACCACAATGCTGCTAGAAGGCTTTGTACTGAAAAACTTGATAAATAGTAAAACAGAAATAAAATTTAATTTGAAATCAAGGAGAATAGTTCCTGTCTGTCTTATAGACAGATTTAGCAGATGCAGGTTTGAATGTAAAACAGTTGTGAAAATAGCCTGTGTCAAACTAGTGCAAAATTAAACTTGTGGGGTGTTCTGTTTTCAGTGTCTGTTATTGTTGAAGCACTCCATTTCAAAAGCATGCATTCCTTCCTACAGAAAAAAAAAATCAGATTCCTTAGTTGAAATTAATTAGCATTCAGAAACCAGATAGCATGTTTTTGGGTATTCATGAGATCTCTGTTTGAAAAAATGTTTTTAACTTGTAGAAATGTGTTGCAACACACAGATGGGAAGAAAAAGAAAAAAAAAATCTCTTTAGCAAGCACTGTGTGTAAAAGGAATATTACATTTTGCACGCTCCTGATTACCCTGTGTAAACAGTTTTTGACATCTGTCTTTATAGTTTTCGAAGAGAGGAAGACTTTGTTAAAAGAACCATTTTTATACAGCAGTCACCATTTCAGTCTTGCTTTACCTGTATTATGAAAGCAGATGGTCTGCATGTCTTTTGAATATTTATAACTATCAAAAACAATCTCTTGCTATTCACCCTTAGGCTTATGAGATGTCAGGACTGTTCTGGTTGAAAAAAAATCATCTTGGGTGTTTACAGAAAGAGGATTACATTAAGCTGAAATGACTATACATTTTCCAGTTTAATATTTGTCCATCAGCTGTTTAATCGTATTTAGATAATTGTGTAAATAAGTTGTTGCAGCCCTTGCCCCTTCTACTGAGCAGGCTTGAAGCTTTAAAAAGCGATGAATGAGTTGCAAAAAATGCTTGCATCTTTTTTTTTCCTAGTTAAACAACCTGGAAGGCCCAAATAAGTTTTGCTTACAATGCTCCTTTTGAGGGAAATGGGGAAATGTTTCGTTTGCAAAGGAATCCCTGATACCTAATTCAGCCGATTTGTTTTATGAAGCTGCTGCGTCTGTTACTCTCTGCTAAGTCTGTTAGTATGTATTTGTTCTGTGTAAATACTGCAGCCCAACTTCCCTTTCATGAGGCATGAAAACAACCTCATTCTGCCCATATAAAAATAATTTTAAGGTTATTTAGGGGAAGTTTTGGGACGGTGGGGGTTAAAAGCTTTTTGACTGGAAGCTGAGCAATCACTGATAACAGATTTTGCTGTGGTTGGTTGATTTGGCAGAAAAGCATGAACAGTTTTGGTTTAGATGATTGAATTAACCTGATTAACATTGTTTTTGTTGTTTTGCAAAAAAAAAAAAAAAAAAAAAAAAAAAGGACAACCGAATACTTTTAGAGATGATGGAACAATACTTCACCTGGTTGGAGAAAGCAGTGTCAGAGGCAATGACTCAGAAATGCCTCCCTTGTAGCACCTGCAGTGGTGGCTGCAGCACGAAAGGCTCAGGTCCTTCCCATGCCTTGCAGAACGCACCTTGCGTGGGATTCTGGCTCAAACAAAAGGTGTCTGATGCTGCAGTTTTATCAGGTTTTATGTATTGGGCACATGAAAAGATTTCTGGCTGAGGATTCAGGTATTTCCTTAGGGAATTCCTCAACATCTTCTCTGAGAAATGATGATGTCTGATTTTTGAATCTCTGGTGTTTAACTTTCCTGAGACAATGGGATTTGGTTCAAACTACGCTGGGTGAACCTCAGCTGAACTTCGGAATGAATTCTACCCCTACCTCCACACAGTTGTTGGATGCCTAATTATAATTAACTTATTTGGCTAAAAAAAGAGCACTTGGGCTGCAGCAGATGGTATCATTCCAGAATAGTGGGATTTCTGTGAAGGTGGCACCATTTCAGATGAGATCTCCTGATTCTCAGAACAAGTGATGCAGTTGGGGTGGGGGAGGGATGGAGAGAGGGGAAAGAGGGAAATTTGGGATCTTGAAGTCTTGCAACTTAATATCACGGACAGAATACATTAATACTTCAGATTTGTGACCAGTTTTCACATTCTGTCAATTTGTGACGTGAAAAAGAAATCAGATTATGAATGATAAATGTGATGTATTTCAGTATTTGTATGATTTGTATTTGTCTTCTTGTACATGGAAAGCATCTGCCCCAGCTTCACAGATAAGGAATGCCTGTGTACACTAGTACATATGAGTATGATGTTCTTTAAATAAAATAATTTTCATGTTGATTATTGATAAATGTAAGCCAAGACACGGGGAGCTCTTCACACGTAATGACCCAGAAAATAAAAAAAACCTTCAAAATGTATGCAGTCTAGATCATGGATCTCTGAAGACCACTAACTCATAGGGTTAATCTTCAGTTTCAGACTCTAAGCATAGTGGGCATTTATATATTATGTACATTGCCATTAAAAGATACAGGAATTCTACAGGAATTTCTATTGTAAAGTGCATTTCTCTGCCCTGACGTGACTGCACGTTTGATGACACCATAATAAATAAAGCATAGAAACAATGAAATTCAATGTTGTCAAGTTATTTTCTGAGTTAACAAGGTAGTAATATTTTATCTGGCTTGTAAAACTTTGCCTTCAGTGAATTAGTAAATAAATCATTGATTCCTTGTGATGAGGATTCTTAGCGTAGGTAATATCACTTGAATATTTGCATGAAGTGTTCTCAAAGAAAAAGAAGTATAATTTTCATTTTAAAATGCATTGATAATGTCTGCGGGTTTTGGTAGGTTGTTTTTTTTTGTTTTTTTGTTTTTTTTATCTGCTTGGAAGAGTTGGAAAAAAATCCTAATGCTAGCCATCAGAGCCTGAAATTCACATTGCATCAAAGAAGCTAAAATTTCTAGCAGTATTATTTAAACAGATCTGTCCCCTATCTGCTTGTAAAATGAAGTAACTGCATTAATTTTATTCCTAAAGAAGCAGAGCATGTCACAGAGTGCCATGCCACTGGCATATCTTCTTTGTAAAATGACGTGGAAGGGAGGAGTAGGAAATCCTAGACAAACATCTTCATCAGTATTAAGTAATTTACTGGAATTATTATTGACATACTTGTTGTCGTACTTACTGAAGTTATTTGGGCAGGAGAAGACATCTGAAAGGGGCAAAGTAAAACGAGAGAAAACCATCCTGAAGCCTAAATGACGTTCACAAAATATGTACAAGTTAAGGGGTGGTGGCCTATTACATGTGCAGTTTCCCATTTTGCAGGGACAGATTTGCAGGTTTTACACAGACAGTACCTGCATTCATGTGATTTACTAGTTCAGATCCAAAAGACTTTTTAAATCACACCATAGGTATCATGTGCTCGTGTTTAAAATAGTTTATTCTGTAAAAGATTTTAAAAAACAATTTTGTAAGTATTAGACATTAATGATACTGCTACTATATTGAAAATTGAAATTGGGTTCACCTGAGCTTGATTCAGGTCATTCAGGCTGGAGTTGCAGTAGTCTATTAAGATTTCATTCACCTTTCATACAAATGGCTTCTAGCTGATTTTAGAAATGCCAAATTAATATCAAGGAATGGTAAGAATTTTGGTGATTCAGAGAAATATTAAAATAGCTGCTTGGTGAGTAGTGGGTATCCACATTTGGCATAAATAATGCTGCCTCATTCTAGCAGTTCTGAGCCTCCACAAATAGCTTGTTACTGAGTAATATGTTAAAAAAGGTTATAATGAATTTCACTAAGATCAATAATCAAGGCTCTTTGACTCAGAAATTGAACTAACCTTATAAAAGAAGACTTGTAATATTTATTGCATTTTTACTCCAAATGTTTGTCCAGTGGTTATTGCAGTTTGTATACCAAAGGTTGATGCTGTACGTTGATTTTATGACAGCACAATTATAGTTAAATGTTACATACTGAAAAATGAAGAAATGTAGTAATCAGTGCTTGTCTTCTTGTCTGTCAATATTTTCTCAGTACACTGGACAATTCTTGTAGTTAAGCTTAAAGAACTGCTTTCCACATAGAAATCTAAGTGGTGGCAAAGTTCAGTCTATTGAAATTACATTTGCTAATTTTCTTATTCATACATCATATGCTGAGTGTAATTTTGAAGTTGGAGCATTTTGCAAGGCTTAGTTTTAATTGATTTTTGTAAAAGAATGTAAGGGAATTGAAAGTTTTATGCATTGTAAATTCCACTATTTTAAAATTGGTCAAAATTGAGCAGAAGGTAAATTTCTCACTATAACTATCTGATATCTTGAGAACCTTTGAGGAAAATTGTCTGTCATTCCTTGGTCTGTTTTGCAGCTAATACTCAGTTACAGAATTATATATGACAAGAAGAGCTTTTCATAAGCCTGTTTTTGTGAATCACTTGAAATACCCTGTTTAGGAAAATCAAGTCTGGGTTTGTTTTGGATTGTTACATAGCTATTATTCTACACATAAACCTCCTTATTTTATCCTACTAATAAGTCATTCAGATAAATTTTAATCCTGTGATTTTCCAGGGTCTGTCCTGTGATGAGTGGTACAAAGGGATTGGACATGGGTAACTTGGGGTATTGCTTGAATTTTTTGATTCAGTGTAGGATTTGTACGCCTGTAAACTTGTGTGACTGTGTGAAGGGTCAATCACATTTAAAAGCAGACATAGTGAGAATAAAATGCACTTTCAAGATCAGCCTCTTCTGCCCAGAGTCCATCCCATTGCCTGATATCTTTTAATTAGTAACTTTGTCCTTTCCTTAATACATCTGCTGTTTTTGCTCCCATTTACAATATACCTCAGTTTGTTTTCTTGCTCAAGTAATCACAGAATAGTCATGAGGTTGTTTTTTTTTTAAAAAATTCTTTGCACAATAGGATTAGAAATGCAATATGGTTCTTAAACTCTTCAAATATAACGGTTACAGCACTTGAAATAATTTGTGCTTTGACTTGGACTGCACTGTATTACAGATTTTTTTTATTCTCCCCTTTTCACACAGAGTATGATTTCTTCCATTGTGAACAGCACTTACTATGCAAATGTCTCAGCAGCAAAATGTCAGGAATTTGGAAGGTGGTATAAACATTTCAAGAAGGCAAAAGATATGATGGGTAAGCAAAAAAAATAAGAAAGTTGCTGTGATGGTGGATGCGCACTCTTATGTGTCATGTTGAGGTCTGTCACAGTCATATAAGAAGCCAGGTCCTTTCACCAGAAGTTGAGGATCCTTTTGATGAGTAGAAGTAGAAAGTATATATATTGTGAAGGAATTCATTTAAATAAATATTTGCTATTGAAACAGCCAAACTGACTTAGGTTGCCAGAGATGTAAAGCTGTCATTCTGTAAATCTAGAGATCTTCTACCACCCAGAATAATTGTTTAAAAAACCTGTTCTGGAACGGTGATGGACTGATTTTTTTGTCTTTTTAAAAATATTTGTATTTTTTTCTTGCTCTAGCTAATGCATATTTAAAGAAAAAGGTGTCTGTAACTGTCACTGCTTTCCAACAAGAATGCTATGGTTTTATAAATTCATCTCTTTATCTAACTTTGGGGCCCTGCTTTCAAATAATTTTAACAAGTGTTGTGACAATTTTTGCTTGTTGCAGTAAGCCCAAGTAAATTACTGGAGGAAAAAAATCCATCAGTGGGACATAATACCTTTTATCTTTCTGTATTGTCCCTTTTTAAAACTACTTCTTAAACCCGTGACGTGATTTTGAATACCTGAAGTAAAAAAATTTTCTGTTATTTTCAACAGAATGAAGAAATGGGACATAGGTTTGCGTTGAATTTTGAGCTTGATGTAGATTCTGGTATTGGAAGCAAAATCATTCATCTACCAAAGCATGTTCCTTGCCTTTTATATCTTAAGGCTGTAATGAAGGCAATGCATTACTTTTGTGATAACTGCTTGAATTACTGTTCCAAGTGTATGGCCCACTTGGGTTAATCTCTACTTTGCACTAGTGAAAAAAGGCAGCTTCTTTCCTTTATCCACCTTGCACCAAACCCTTCTTCTGACACCACAGAAGTTGGTGGTAAGGCTTCAATTGGTTTTAGGTGGTCCATGTGCAAGCCAGCAGAGCCACCTGCATGGGGGGGTGACCTCTGCAGTGTCCTCTCCCTCCCGTTGCTGCAGTGCTCCTGCATGGAGCAACCCCTCCAAAATTTGCCTTACATGATGTCCTACAGGGAAGGCTCAGCATCCATTCATTCAAGGACAGTGAAACCAGTGCACTGGAAATGTGGGGGGCACGGGAGCAAGGAGGGCCTCAAAGCCATGGAGATGAGGAGAAGAGGGTGCTCTGCTGAGGGGACCGATCCAAGCTATGGACACCAGACCTCTCTGTGGAAAACCACACTTTTTAGTTGTTTTTTCTAGTTGCAATACTTCTTCCAGCTCTCACCCCTGTGGAGGAAAAGGTTCTCTTCCACTGAAGGACTGTTAGTGAAGTTCATAATTACTATGAAAAACTCAAGACACTGCCTTTTTTTTTCTTTTCTAGAAATATGCTTTAATAGTATAAGAAAAAAAATTGCTACAGCAGATTTGTGAAGATACTGGAGTTTTGGTTTTTAAATAGAGCATATTTTCTTAAAGCTATTTCCAGACCAGCATTGCTAAAACTCTAGAACTGAGATGGTTTAAAAATGAAAAAGTGACATACAGTGATAAAAAGGAGACTCTTTTCCATCAGCCTAGAGTTATTTTATATTGTCTTCTTGTGCACAAGAGGGAAGCTGGAAGAACTCTTGAAATTTAAAAAACTGTATTTTTAATTAAAAAGGGGGGTGTGTCAAGATGAGTTAATATAAGAAAAAAAATCAACCATGTTGCAAGTCACTGAAAAAAACCATGCATACGTGGTTGCAAGATAAAGCAGCCCATCTGTGTAATTTACATAAATTATACTAGTTCCTAACAGTCCCATACAATTGATGCAGAATCTAGAAATTAACAGAGCATGGGGAGGTCCATGCCCCACCCTGCTTGTTAAAAATTTCCTGTCTGAGAACTGCAGATGTTATGGCGTGGACAGTGTGGGAGGAACAAATCCAGTCACCAGGGCCTTGTCTCTCTGGTTTGGGTGTGCTTTCTCATACCAACTTTTGTGTAGATTGACTTAGGATTTCACTCACATCTTCTGCAGCATACAACGTGGTTTCCTGTCTCTTATCTTTGCCCTGCATCCATCACTGCCGGGATGTGCTCTTGCAGCCCCATGCCACATGGCACCTTTGCAAAACTCTCAGGAAATTATCCCTCTGCCATACATTGTTTCCAGCACATGGGGTTTTTTTTATTGTATTCTGCTAGTTCCTCCAGGGGCCTGGTGATGATTATAGGCAGTTTGTTGGGTATTAGAAAAAAAAAAAAAAAAAAAAAAATCACTGCACCAGTATTTGTAGGTAAATTTTGAAGGCAAATAACTGCTACAGTGATGTTATGGTCCTGCTGGTGTAGGCTGGAGAGTACAGTAAGCTTGAATCTGAATGGGTCATGATATGTTTGTCTTAGCACAGTTGGTGAGGAGTGTGAAGTTTGTGATTTTTCATCTTATGTTGGCTTTTTTAATGTTTCTTTTCCACCATAGTTGAGATGGATAGCCTTACTGAACTATCCCAGCAAGGTGCCAACCATGTCAACTTCGGTCAGCAGCCAGTCCCAGGGAACACAGCCGAACAGCCTCCATCCCCTGTTCAGCTTTCTCATGGTAGTCAACCATCAGTTCGGACCCCACTTCCAAACCTGCACCCTGGACTTGTATCTACTCCCATTAGCCCTCAGCTGGTAAATCAGCAGCTGGTAATGGCCCAGTTGCTGAACCAGCAGTATGCAGTGAACAGACTTCTAGCCCAGCAGTCCTTAAACCAACAGTACTTGAACCACCCTCCTCCTGTCAGTAGATCCATGAACAAGCCGTTGGAGCAGCAGGTCTCAACAAACACAGAGGTGTCTTCCGAAATCTACCAGTGGGTCCGTGATGAACTGAAACGAGCAGGAATCTCGCAGGCAGTATTTGCACGTGTGGCTTTTAACCGAACTCAGGTCAGTTGTCTTTTTCCTATTTTTGTTTTTAATGTCTAAGACCCCAGTCTTTTTTGTATTTTTTTTTTTTTTATGTCTAAGAGCCCGTTTTTTCTCTCTGTTTAGTAATTATCACCACCTAAGTTTCTCTCCTCATTTCTGCCTTGTCACTTAGCTCCTGTGAGGGAACCGTGCTTTCTCACAAGCCCAGTGTCCCTGTGGGTACAGTATAGAAATCTTCAGTAGTTGGTTTGTGGCAATACCCACTGTTCTTAGAGACACATTGATTCCTCTCCGGTTGTAATTGTTTATGAATATCTTAAACTTTATGCCATGGAAAGGACATGGACAACTCTATGCAGAACCATTTACAAAGTCACCCAACAGATTGCCTTCTCTGTTGTAAAGGTATACCTGTACTGACCACATGCATGTACTGAACAACCTGTCTTCTTTCACAGCTGTACCTGAGATGGTCTTTTGTTCTTCTTTGCATTTATTTTTATTATTTTCTAGTGAAAGTTTAAATAACATCTTTGCAGGCTTCTGAAAAGATAAAAAAAAAAAAAGCTTTATTTTTAGATCATCTACTCTTTTCAGGTATTTTTGTAATTTGTTGCAAGAACAGTAGTTGCTGAGATTGCCAATGTCCACATCAGAACATATACTTCATCTCTTCAATGCAGAAAAAATTAGCCCTAGCAAAGCTGATAAGTAACACTAAAATGTGTTATTTTTTACACCTGTTTTAGAAGCTAACCCTGTTATAATTTATTCTGCTCTATGAATTTAACTTAATGCCATGTTGCGTGGAATTTAATCAAGAGAAATTATCAAAGAAATGCCAGTATATCCAGTGCAAATAATATCTCAAAATTGTAGAAGTCTGTTTTAACAGAAAATAAACCAGGATCTTTTTTTTAAAGGAAATATTTTTAAAGGATGTAGGTAAATTTGCTTTGGATCCCACAATTTTTATATGTAAGGAACAAGTATTTGACCATTGTAGAATATAGTAAAAAAAAAATAATTTGGGCTTCTCTTGAAACCTTGATGTTTCTTCCTGCATAGCTTAGAAAATTAAAAAAATCTGTTTCAAATATACTGGTACCAGGTGTGAATCACATGTCAGTTTTAATTGTCCTGAATTACTACTGCCTTAAATTTTTTTACATCCTCCTTTAGCTAAAAGAAAGTAGAGTCAGGATGTGAATTCTCTGTAGATCTTAACAGCAGAGTATCTCAAGACCTGGGCTTTTCATACCAGCTTTCATGGGATACATGAAGTCATGCAAGGCTTACTTACAAGACTTAGGTTCAGGCAGTGCCAGTTATGTTTGCAAATAAGTGACATAGACTTTTGTTTAATTCGATGTTTATTATTATAACTATCAATACTATATAGTATTTAAATAATAATAGTAGCTTCAAGTTATCACGGTTTGCAGCTGCCATCTTACCTGAGCAAAAAGCCAAGCAAGTAATTAAGAAAATAAATATTTTATTAGGTATTTTCTTCTTTCTCAGACTTGCGTAAAAGCAGCTTATTTTCTCACAGCTTCTTCCCCCCTCCAAAGGAATTTGTTAGTTTTTTGTCACTGAGCTTTGCATGCAGCTTTTGGTCTTTCGTTTGTGCATGAACAGTATTTGTAGCCTGAAGTACGAGGACAGTTGGTTCTGACTGGACATTGAATTTGTGTGACACAGTTTAAGAGACTCTTGAGATGTGACAAATACAACTCTAGAACCAGATTTAGAGTGAAAATACTGATTTCTTATTACTATATATTTTTCTTACTACAAATGTTATTATTTTATTAAAGTTCATTTCTTCCACAGATGTTTTGATGAACCAACTTGGTAAAATGTATTCAAAATGACTTAGAACCTGGAGGGAAGCCCCAAAATGAATGTTGAAAACAAATCCCATTAAGAGATATAAAATACCTATGTAATGTATTTTGGCAATTTTCAACCAAATTTGCTTGAAAGAATACAGAGTAGTTTCCTTCTGTCCTACAAATCGTGTTAACTAGTCAACTAAGTGTTTGCAGCTAGATACTTAAGATTTTCCAGCATTGATTATTTATTGTAGCAAACAAAAGAACAGAAAGGGAAAATACTAGAAGCCTAGGCAATATTAGCCTTAGTGTGTTGCCAAGAAATATCTCAGCATACTTTTAGTATGAAGCAAAGCCCTCACTGAATCCAGGGAAATTTGTTGTGGGCACGTTTCACCTTTGCAAAACTGAAAATTGCTAATTTTACCCACAGAACTACCTAAAGTGCAAGTATAAATGCACGTAGAGATAACTGTGATTCTTATAAGGAAGCGTTAAAATTTGTTTTGCTTGCTGTAGTTCAGAATTTATCTCAGATTATACAATGATACATCACATTAATGAAAGTGAACAGCACTTGAATAACTGATGTTATTTAGACGTTATTTTATAATATTGATGTAGTATCTTTGTCTTTTTTCTTTTTTTTTCTTTTTTTTTTCCTGGCTAGAACAAGAGAAAATGCTTGTTTAAATTCATCTACTGTTTTCTGAGATAAAAAGCTAACTCAGGCTTACCACTGACATTTTTGAGACTGTCATAAGCATATTTGAGCCGTGTCCAGGGACCATATAATGCTATCAGTTTCAGAAGGCAGAAGATCTCACTGAAACCAGTTAGGAGTTCTACGCCAAAAAACCCTGATGCTGAGATACGGTCTCAGATGAAAGAGAGATTTACTTTCAGTGTAAAAGTTAAGAAGTGAGCTACAAACTAATAGTAATTTAACTTAGTGTTTTTGCAGTAAATACAGACTTTGGTTAAATTGTCTCATGGTGCTGAAACCTCTTGTTTGGTCGGGGTCTTTGGTTGGGAAAAGGAGGTTATACCAGCTTAACGTGGTAATTCAACACATGGCCCTAATTTCCCAGAATTTCTAGAAGAATGTCAATTAGAAATATTTCTGCTTCTTCCCAGTCCAAAGGAAATAATTTGGTAAAATTTCTCCTGAGAAGAAGGGTATTTTTTGTTTGTTTTGTTTGGTTTTTTTTTTTTTAGTTATCATCTATTTAAAAGGCAGGAAAAAAAAAACCTCTCAGCCAGAACTCAGGAAATTAAAAGAGTGTCCTTAATGCCTTCTGGATAACTTCCCCCCTACTCTTAACTTCAAAATGGTAGTTTCAAAAACACATAGTTCTCAGGAATGCGCCTTGCAAAGTTTAATCAAAGCGGTGTCCAAGATAGCTATTACTTGAATGAAAATTAGCATCTCTATAGATACAAAAGAACAATTGTTGTAGGAAGCAGAAGTGATTTTGGAGAGTAGAGCAGCTCTCCCCATGCAAAATTTCTCAGTGGGCCTTCTAGGAAGGCTTCAGTGCACAGTGGGGTCTAAAGTTCTATTTGTCCTTCAGCAGTTGTGATTCCAGCACACCAGCTGCAAAGAAACAGCTTGAATCCTGTTAGCAACTCTTTGTAATACACCAAGGAAAAGTTTGTTGAGTGAGGATTTGTGAGAGCAGATCTGAGTTTTACCTCGAGCATAGCTACTAAATGTGTCTACTGGTCTCTCTCTGGGTAATTTTAGTAAATTGAGCGGCAAGTATTTTGGTTGCCGTTTGACTGAATTAATAAACAATATTTTTTCCAGCTGATGTCAGTGCACTGTGCAGACACCTCTGCTCAAAAGAGCAAGTTCAGTATTTTCCTGTGCTCTGCTGGCCAGAAAGTAGCATTTATGAAGAGCTTGCTGACCTGGGTGGCACTGGGCTGCCATGGGGTGCCGATGCATCGCGGCAACCTCCCAAAGCACGATGTTCCACAACTGCCTCCCATCAGTAGGGAGACTCAGCCCACCCCTGCAGATTAACAATTAATCTGTGAGGTTCTCTACACTGTTTTGTTCTTATTGAGAGAGCTGGAGTGGAGCATCGGATTTCTTGGGCTGAGCCACCTTGGTAGCCCTAACCAAATAAATAAACTCCTCTGCCATTTCTATCTCTCTGTTTGTAAATGTAAACACGAGTCAGGAAACGGAAAGCTTGGGTTCCCACAAGCAAAGCTGACATTTGACTTGAAGGCGTAGCTTAACCTGGTGCACAGCAGGGTGACATGCACGTCCTGCATGAGGAAGGGATTGTGTTAGTCATGGTTGTGGTTGGAACTGTGACTCGGGGCTGCTTGTCGCTATTTGCGCACACTTTCAACCATAACGTTTGCTGAATGAACTTGGGTGCTGATGTATGGAGGTGACCTCTCAGCTCCATCTCCATGAAAGGAGGGGGAGTGCTTTTTGCTGCTTTTGCCATTTCTGATTATTGTAATTTTTCTTCTTCACACCAGTTACATTTTTTCATCTCAAGGTTTCTGAGTGCTTCTCAGTGTTTCTGCAGATACCTTTTCTCTCCTTCTCCTTTCTGTTTCACCCTGCTGCTTGTTTAAAATATTAGCTGCTGGGATACATTGCCTTTCGTTCATGTATGATGCTTTTTCTCATCTGTGAAAACTTCTCTGTATTTAGGCCTGTGTTCATGATAATTCTAGGCAGTTGCTATTTCTAGGGAGAACACTTGGATGCAGTAAACTGCTCTGTGTAATTTTAAACCAAAATCTAAGTTTACACAAACCACCTTCTCAGGCACTTTTTTTCTTTTTCGTTTTTTTTTTTTTTTAATTCCACTTTGTCTTTGGCACACTTTATTTTCCAGTAAAATGAAAAATGAAGATGGATTATTCAAAATTGATAACAGTAATGGACCATCATGTAATGTTTTATTGAATTTGAGTTCTGTAAATTATGTGGTAGAGAGAAATTTGCCTGCTTAAGTATAACAGAAATTGCCACTGTATTCATATAATTCTTCGTAGTGTAATTTAAGAAAAAGCACGCTATCCATATCACTATTGAATAAAAGGTAAAAAGGTGCTATTACACTATCATGACAGCTCTCCTCTTGCTACTAAGCCACATAGATAAATGTGTCTGCTTATAACTTACTTGGCAGGGATCCAGGCATGTGGGTGGAGCTTGCAAATAATCTTCCACCTGGACATGGGGTGGGAGCACCCTGCAACACAGAGGGGTAGCGTTCCAGGATGTTCTGCATGTTTTGGGGTGGTTTGGGCAAATTGCATTTTTCTTCTGGAAGCTTTGAAGTTCTGTCAGGCTGATAAAATCTATTTGAATCAGTGATTACACCCAAAGAGGAGACGAACGGGGGGCCAGACAGGCATAGCTTTTGTTCATATTGGCAGACACTTTCGTTTATCTCTAGTTTTAAAGAATTCATAATTAACTTTTGAAAGCCTTGATAATATTTATTGAACATTTTTGTGCAATTAGTAATGAATTATACTTGTGATGGCGTGTAAACTTTCTTTTTATCAATTGGACCTGGTAACATTTTAAGAAAATACATTTCCAGTGTGAAAGAATATAAGGGAGGAAAAGAGAGGAGGACTCTGAGCCTGCATTGTTTACAGTATCTGTGCAGAATAGCATTTAGCTTTTATGCATCCTGAGGTACAGTACCAGGAGACCAGACCAAGGCTTGTATCTTGGCAAACCAGTTCAAACCTGGTAAAATGAACAGTAAATCTCTGCACGTCAGGATGGGGCAGGATGTGTGAGAACTGATGTTTTCTTTCTAGGATTTTTCCATTTTTCATCTTGCCTGACAATATTTAGCTGTAGTTTTGTGCCCAGAAAATTGAAGCAGTAGCAATGAAGTAATACTTGAAGCAGGCAAACTGTATTGTAAGTCTTTGCCTGCACCTGGTACTACATGTTGTTTTCTGTTATTTTCTCACATATTCTGACCTTTAGGTTCAAAGCTCCTATAAGCAAACACCTCCTCCTTGCCTTCTCCCTGCTCTCTCTCATTTCCCTTCCTTTCTCTGCATCTGTATCCTCTGCTCCAAGCTTATGCAGAAAGTCATGGCAGTGATGGGGGAGGAGAGGGGGATGCATACTTAATGGCAATTGTAATCACCAAGAGGTATCCTGCAGCAATGGTTATCTGACAAATACAGGAAAACTGGAAAAAAAAACAACAAACCCAAACAATTTTTTTTTTTTTGTTTATTTGACTAGGGGGGGAAGTTATAGAAGAAAACCAGCCTTTTCTGCTTGTTTTAGCTGCTCACTATGTTGCAAAGGCTTATACGAACAAATATTTTCTATTATGGTCTAAAGTATTTTTCAAGGACATTTCCTGTGGCTAACAGTAGGCTGGTTGTTGGTAAGGAGTTCTCTTCTGCCAGTGATCACTCTACTTCAGTTTAGTTTTTCTTTCTACTTCTTAATCCTAGTATGGTTGTTTTCAGAATAGTAGCAGTCAGAAATCACATGTGTTTACACCTCCGTCCTACATCCTGTGCTCTGCAGACAGCTTTGCCTTGTCACCAGTGGCACAAAACAATAAACAATTTTTTATATTATTTTTTTTAATCCCTTGGAGGATGGGTGATGTAACCCTACCATTGACAAACAATGGTAAATGTGGGTTTAAGTCCTTAGAAGTAGGGAAAAAATGGTAGACAGTAATTGAGTTCAATAACGTATTCATTAATGTGAATTTATTACTAAAATAATAATTTAGAAAAAAATTAAAACTTATCCTCCACTGAATTGCCTTTTTTCCTCTGGAACTAATTTATTTACCTTTTAAGTAGTCTCTGCCTGGATATCAGAAAAGAGAAGGGATGAAGAATAGTGGTAAGAAAGTATGCCCCAGTTATTATTTAGTTTATTTATTTATTTATTTAACTCTTCAAATTATTTTTCATGCTTAGGGCTTCAAAGGCTATTTATGTTTCTCATCCCATTTCCCTCTTATGTGTGCAGGCACAGACAGGGTCATGAGGGCCACACTCACCCCAGGGCAGTGGTTAGCACCTCCTTCCTCATCTCTCCCAAGAGATGGAGTGGCAGCAGGGGCAAATGCAGAGCTCAGAGCTGCACTCTGTGGGCTCAGCCCCTGCCAAAGAAGGGCTTCCTGAGAGCAGTGGTTGTGCACCAACACTTTCATAAGGGGGGTTTGCCTCACAGGGTAGGGCCTTTGAGAGATGTGACAACTTCCATGTGCTGTAAGCATCAGACTTCTCGACTGAGGAGGCTGATACTTGGGCCGTAGCTATCTGTTGCATTACCTTAGGAAGGATTATCTCCAGGCAGGATTGCCCCTCTTAGTTTTAGCTTTTTTATTGCCTGCCTCTCCTCCCTCCATTCATCTCTTAATTTTCCTAAATAACTTAGAACAGCTCTTTAGGAAAAGAAACATTAGGTTGTGTTATTTCTTAAAAATCACGTCCATGTTCTTTTGGTACACAAGCAACAAAAGCCTAGTGTAGACCTTGCCCTCGTCATACAGAATCACAGAATGTTAGGGGTTGGGAGGGACCATGAAAGATCGTAGAGTCTAAGCCCTCAGCATGGCAACAGCATTTGTTCTAACAAGAGGTTCACATTTGCTTTTGCAAAACGTTACTTATCACCATCTTTTTACTAAAGACCCTAGATCATTTTGCATGCCTGACATATTTAAGAAGACAACTAGGCAGAGGAAGGTTTCAATAACCTGTTGACATTAAAGTTGCAGTTGCACTCACAGTTTCAAAACTGTTTCATCTTGTAGAGTAACTAGGTGTCCCAGACCACCAGGCCTGTTCCATTGCTAAGAATCGAGATGAAATGATTATGTAGCAAACTTGGTGTGATCTGTACAAGCTGCTGGTGGCATCCTGTTGTCTGCATCCTGCCCATCTCTGGCTCACTGCTAGACCTGTTTCCCTTTATGCTGTTGTTTTCCTCTCATTCCCCAGCGTTTGCTTCAGTCTATTGTTGTACTCTGAAAATGAACAAAGGACAACCGTGGTAGTTGGACTTAGTAAATGGGACCTGAACAGCGGGAGGTCAAATAATCCAGGCCAGTAACTGGGTTGGTGTTGTCCTAATGGGGAGAGGCAGACAGTGGGAGGAGAAGGAAGGTGGAGGAGGGGAAGCATCCAACAGTGACTTTCCTCGCTTGTGGTTAAGCTCCAACATACAACTCTCAAAACAAAAATACTAATTTACAGTCATTAGACATCAATACATTAGGAATCTCATGATCTTATCATCTCAGATTAGTGGTGAGATGTCATTTCCTTTTGAAGAGTTGCTAGAAATGTGGAAAGCCATTTAGATTGGCTATGCATTTTGTTTGGAAAGCCTGAGAACACCCCAGTGTTACGCCTTTGACTTATCTGTGTTTCACTTATACTTAACATCTTGTGATTGTCTGTTGACTGAAAGTTTTCATGGCCAGTAAAAGGAAGGTAACCTATTTAGGCAGATTCAGCTTATGTTGTACGTAAAACAAATGCTTGATAAAATGAAGGCAACTGAGGCTCTCTGCTACGTAACATACCATTAATATATTCCTGTGCAGAATGAACAGTGCATTTGTTGCTGTTATTCTCAGCTCAGTGGAAAGAAGACAGGACTGATAAGCAGTGGCTTTGCAAAGCATGGTTTTACAGGCACTCACCTGGGCTTAACTCTCCAGGGGCTAACTTTTTAATTCCCTCCCTCCAGGGCTTGCTCTCAGAAATCCTCCGAAAGGAAGAGGATCCCAAGACTGCCTCGCAGTCTTTACTGGTAAACCTTCGGGCTATGCAGAACTTCTTGCAGCTGCCAGAAGCCGAACGAGATCGAATTTACCAGGACGAAAGGGAAAGGAGCTTGAACGCAGCCTCTGCCATGGGCCCCGCACCTCTCATAAGCACACCGCCCACTCGGCCTCCACAAGTAAACCACTCTCTCTGTCTTTGAGATCTGCTTCTTGGGTTTTCTCACTGCCCTGCTGGGTGATACCTTTCGTAAAAAGATGAAAGCTTTGTATTCTTTTTATTGTTGTGGTGTTTTTGTTTGGTTGGGTTTTTTTAAAACACTCGTAGAATCGTTATTTGCAGTGCATATCACAAATTAAATTTAAGAAATATAATGGATGATAGCAGCACTTTATTACTAGCTATTTTCTCATTTTAAGATAAATTCTATCCATTATGGCCTCTGCAGAGTTTTTTTTCTTGTTTTATTGAGATACAAGATATTCTGGGCCTGGAACATGCTGGTTTTCAGCTGTTCTGAGTTTTTTTCCTGTAATTCTCAGGTTTTGGGTTTAATGTAAAAGATTCAGATAGGGTTTTTGAAGGATTTGGACCATGAAACTGGGTGGAAATGAAAATAGAAATATGAATATATTACATTGCCTTAAAATTATCTTCCAGAATAACAGGTAAAACTAAAGGCATGGGTGAAGGAAGACTCCACCCCAAAATGGTGGGCATGTTTTCGCCAGGTTGAGTTATAGACAACTGGAAAACAGAACAGATTTGTCAGACTATCCATTGCTCTGAAAGACTAGGATATGTTCATTAAAACTTCATTTAATGTTTGTTCAATTGAAACTCCTATTGATTTATGTAAAATGTAGTAGACTATTAGTTGAACTCTTCAAAAATTATGAAGTCTGGTAGATAGTGTAGTCTTGGTGTCCATGAAGGAAATTCTTATGCTGGTTTTAGGGTCTATGAGAAATATAGGTGTGAGCCATAGGAATGCACAGGATTTCCATAAAGAAGAAATACAGTTGTGAATGAAACACTTCAAAATATGGCGTACTTTTTCTTAAATGCTATGCATTGCTGTGGCTCAAGGTTGTACCTATGCAAGGAGAATACTGATATACATACATGTGGGAACTGTACAGTACACACAGTCTAGATTTGCTATACAAAGAAAGATTTTGGGATTGTGGGAATTTTGTGATGGCTGAGGATATAAACGCAAGGTGGTTTTTCACTAACCAGGGTTGGGCATGTGTCTATGACTGTATTCCATACCTATTCTGAATGCTATACATCCTTCCAGGTAATTTTTCTCATTTTCCTGCAGCTAAGTGGATGCCACACTGAAGTAAAGAATAACACAATTGTAGGAAAAGGGAGGACAGAAGATCACTTTGACCTGCATTGCTTTTCACAAGAAGAGAAAAAAAAAATTAATAGAAAAAACAGACTGTGCTAATGGTCTAGTTTTGTTATCATTAACTGAGTTTAGTCTGTGAAATACACTATAGATAGTCCTCAAGATAAAGGATGCTTTAGAGGGAAGTAGTTAAATATAGATAACTGTGTTTAAAATAACATTTGAGTTTGTTTTAATATCTGTACCTGCTCCCACAGCCCAGGTAATTCAGAGCAAAGGCTAACCCTCCTTCTTAACTTATCTCTTTCTGCCAAGGTAATGTCTCACTCTGTCTCAAGTGGTCTTGGGCAATTTCACAGCTAAGGAACAGAGTTAATTACAGGACTTTCCAGAAGGATGTGGAGTCAGAGGTAGTCCTTTTATTGGTTTTAATTCACACTTTAAAGTGTATAAATCCCTTGCAGTCAGAAGGAAAGTGAGACCTAAGGGTTTTCCTAACTGTCAAAGTAAGTCCAAATTTAAGGATTGGAGGGGGGGCATCTGTCTCTACTGTGCTCTTGTTCATAATTATATTTTATTCTTTTAGTGGTAGTCAGGAGTATAATTAACCTAATCATGACAGTTCAAAGTGGAAACATCATATTGGGTTTTTTAAATCCTTTTCAAGAGGAAAACAGGTTAACAAGGAAACCTTATAAACAAATGCTTAAGGTCTACAGGAAAAAGCAATTGTTTTCTAGCTCTTGTATTTTTCCGTGTTATTCAGTGAAACAGTTGCAATCAGTGGATGGATCAAGGGTGTCAGAACCTCTGAGATGGGATTCTAGATGACCTTTTTACACATTACCAGATCTACCCACCTATATAAACACATGTAGCACTTGCCACCTGTGAACCCTACATTTGCAAATTGAAATATCTGTGTCATTAACATAAGTACAGTATTTAATGCTAAAAATAATAATGAAATAGTTGTAGTTGTTGAACTGGCAAGTATAGCTGTACAAATCATAGAAGAAATATAGCCTGGATACTGCAAAATTAATGCAAACCGAAACAGACCCCACACCCTTAAAATGTCCAGTTTATTGAATATTTGATGCTAAGGAAATAAAACTACTAGCATCCTTACTACTGAATTTATTATAAGTAATTCTTTAAAGCTTACTATACAGTAATACAGCATAATATTTTTCTAGCTTAGCTTCTTGGATAACCATTGAAAGACAAAACAGACCATTTATCCTGACAACAGAATTTACGCAAGAGCCAACATATTTAATATTAAATCTTTAGACCAGTGTAACATTTGAAACAATTAAACTATGAAACCATGAAAAATGAGAGCTAATGTGCCACACATGAAGGTTTATTTTGCAATTGCAAGTTATCAGTTTCGGAAGGATGTGAAAATAAACATCCTGAAAAGGATCTATTTTGCATTTTTGTGTTGCCAACTGGTAGCCAGACAGTAGAGCAGACTTAACCATTTAGCAGCTGAGCTTGTTCTGTGTGAATTTTGCATATTGTTGCATGAAAAAACAGAAAGCGTGACCTTGGAGGTCTGATAGAATAGTAAGAACTTACCAAGCATAAACCCTGGGGCCTGAGTTAGAAGGAACTGTGTTGAATTTATCTCATTTTTACAGCATTCTTACTAGTGTCTACTTGAGCTAATGTATCTGGATTGTTTCCAATTCTTTTTTGAAATCCTTTAAGAAGCTCTTTGTCCCCCTTACTTTTCCGTTTCTCTCTGACTTAAACAAAAAAGCAAAATCTTACTTTATTTTTTTTTTTTTTAATTGAAATCATTAGCCTCTAATGCATGAGCTTCTGGGATATGTGTATAACCCTCTAAGCTGGTCAGGTTGTAAATGTCTGCTTACTATCTTCCACACTGGCTGACTGAAAGTGAGGCAACAATGTACACAAGATTTTTTCCCCTTAGATATTGTTCATCTAACCACCTCAAGGGGAGAAGCCTGTCTGTCAGGCTTTTCCTTGGGGCAGTGGAAATATTAGCATTTCCTTCAGTTACATTCTGCATGGATACCACAGTTTAAGTTTTCTAATCTAGCAGAAACTTTAAAAATACCCTTTCTTGGTCTATTTAATGTATTTATTTATTTATTTTCACCTCTTCAACACCTTCATCTTGCAGATCACATCCTTTCTGAGTATCCCTAAGTCAGGCTCAGAGGATGAGTGTTGCACATTGTGTGGGAACGAGAGGATGTGGGGATACTTCAGAGGATGCTGAATGTGGAGCTGTCTTCAGGGTGGATGCAGTTTCCCAGGGAGATGCTAGAGATGTCCTCTTCTCATTGGGCAGTTCCAGGGGTGGAAGTGCACTCTCCTCCTTAGTACAGCTTGGGAGAAGATGAAGACAGTTGACCAAGCCACAGATTTTATTTTCCCAAATATTCTGGATAAAACTTGTTAGCTGTCCTGCAGTTATGAATGCTTCCTTCTCAGGACAAGTAATCTCCATATCAGCAGAGCTGAGGAAGAATTCCTCTCACCACCAATATTCCCCAAAGAAAATTTGCACTAAGTCTTGAGGCTCCTCACAATCCTGTATAAAAACAGAGTATATATAACATCAAGAGAAGAATATAATTTTAACAAGGTGATGTTTTGAGAAGTATCCACTTATCTTTCATGAGCCGTAGTTCTGGGTACTCAATTGACAAAACCCTTCATTTTCATAAGTATAATCTTGATTTCCCTCTGCCTACAGATAAATCACTGTTCCTTCATGCTAAAGCATTTTCAGCTTGGGTTTCAGAGATAGGATGTTACTCTTGGAAGACTGGTCTTGAGGAGGCTACTGCTTTGCTGGTGTTTGAAGACCAGTGAACCTCCATTGCAAGGAACTCTAGATAACACCTGATCCCATGAAGCTTGGTGTGGAGTCCTGGAGTTCAAAGATGCATTCACACCATAAGTCACCACCAGCAAAAATTTTCTTTTTAAGTCTGCAGAATTCGAGATTTAGGTTGATAGTCTTTGTGCCAAGTTACATTTTAATGAAAGTAAAACTGAACAAAATAATAAATGCAACTCTCTCACCCCCCCTGCAAAAACCACCACGGAGGAGACTTAATGGAAACCCCGACACTTAACTATAACTGCACTTCCAGGCGCCACTGTAATAATGGAGTAGTAAACCTTGTCCTGATAAAAGCTGTTCTGAAAGCAACAGCATTTATTGTACCTCCTGTGCTATTTGCAGAGCAGAACTGAAAAGTAGTTTGTTTTGCCTGGAATGAACTACTTTATGAATTTTAATGTACGATGTAATATTAAAAGCTAAACCAGGATTAAAGAAGATTTTTGTTCCCAAGCTAAAACAGTACTTATGAGAATGTGTTATAAGAGATTTTTTTGTTTCAGTTTTGATGGGGAAGAAATGAGCTTCCATGTTTGTGAAAAGCTCTTCAGATTAGTTATTCCTTCTATAACAACTTCCCCTTTGTTTAGAAAAATTGAATTAATCCAGAACTTCTTGCTACTGTAATAATTTGTTTTGATGAGAAGATATAACCTGGGCAGGCCAGGAGGGGATGGATGTGGTTTGGCGTTTTTTTCAGGCCTTTCTAAATGACTAAATTGATTGGTGATAGGAATATGGCCAAACAAGTTTCAGATTCTCAGTACGTTACGCTTGTAAAGTAAAACTCCCCTCCCAGTAAGTGTTTGCAAAATTTGGTTACTGTTTAAAAAAAAAAATAAAAAATTAGCTGATGTGTGGTTTCTCTCCTAAGCAGAGAATGTGGCTGTAAGTGTGGGTGGGGTGAGAGGTTGTGTTTAATTGTGGATGAGATTAGTGATTATGGTTTTTTGGTTCTATTTCCAAAATGAATACTTTTTCTACCTTTTCTCCCAAGTCCTGAGGTTACACTGCTGAGGGATTCTTTGTTTTCTGTTGGATTTTTTTGAGGAGGAGGGTGTTTTTTCAACCCAGCTTCAAACAGCCTTTGTCTTGATGAAGCTCAATTCTGAATTCAACACAACAGTCTAGATGTTTGCTGTGTATGAATTATGAAACAGTTTTATGTATGGATATTCTCCAAAAGGTTAATTAGGATTATTGCATGGAATTCATCAGACCAGAGCAGCCCAATGGTCCATCTAGTCCAACCACAGTCTATACCTGATCTTTGAAGAGAAATTGTGAAGAGGATGAATATTTATACTTGGCCAATGATGTAAATTGGAGAGGGAGAGGGTATGACTGTGAACAACATCTCAATAATCCCCAAACCCATCAGTTTAGTACATTAAGACTTGCATTTTCCTGAAGCTCTTTGGACTAATATGGCATTTTGATGGACATACTAGTGGGGTTTTTTTGTTTTCTTAATTAAATATCAACAGAAGGCAGTAGGGCAATAGGAGTCCTCTTTTTTGTTGTTGTTTTTAACTTTGGTGACAAATGCTATTGAGTTTGCTGTACCTGTGTAGCACTAGATCTGATTTGCCAGCTGGAATAAGGACTTTCAGTACTTCCCTTGGGTTAAGTGCATGTCCATATAAAATTATGCATTGAAAAGCGTGGACAAGGATGCAAAATTTAAATTGTCTTCAGCATGGTTTGTGAAGCTTGGTTTTTGGTGGTCTGGGTGTTCACAGCTTGGTTAAGTGGCCTATGAAGTGCTGCTACAATGTGAAGATGTCTTTTGAAGATGAGTAGCAATCACAAAGGTAGCAGTGTGCTTACAGAAAAAAAAGGCTTTTTGATCAAAATCATAAAGTGTTTCCTCCTTGAAAGATTCCATGGACTTGTGGATGCTAGCTGAATACCTTTGTCTTCTTGTCTCCCCCTTCCAGACTCTCAAAGAGTAATTACAAGTTAAAAATATTTACTAGGGAAGGACTGAAATAACTTTGCCAAAAGTCCAAGAAAGTATACTGGCAAAACAATCACTTTTTCATGTTCTAATTTAGCTTAGCCTGATTTTTTAAGTGCAGGCAGAGAAGCCTATCTCCAGTCGTATATTTAACATCCCCCTTGGTTGTCACTTACCTTTTAGCAAATCCTTTTCATGTAAAGATTATAAAATTGCCACTAAATTTGCAGTTTTCAAGTGATTTCGCTGAGCAGTGTTCAGGAGCTGCACCTGCTCTTGGGGTCCCATGCTGATTTGCCCAGTATGAGGCGTGTGTTTTACCAGTGCAGTGGGAAGGTTCCTGGTGCTGCTCCTCCCACTGCCAGGTGCCTCAGATGTTTCCGAGAAGCTGTTGGCCCAGGCTTGGGCATCCTCTCCTGCAGTGTCACCTGTAAAAGGTCACCCAACAGAAAAGGAAATGCCTTCACTCTCTAGGTCACAGCTGCAAAGTGCCAATTGTCTTCAGATTAAAGCAAACCACATGATAAACTGCATTTTCAACTCCTGTTTTCAGACACCAGAAAGTGCTAATGCCTGTCAGAGGGAGGAAGGGGGAGGTGTGCGTGGATGCCTCATTCTTGCAGGGGTTTTGCCCCTTGCAGCTAATGGGCATGTGTTAGCACAGCTCCCAAAAAGCCTGGTAGGCAAATCAGACTCAGCAAAAGTGGCATGCACTCCCAGTTTCTGGACTAGATTATTTTATCTTAAAAGCACTGTGGAGGATAGTTAACACAAATTGAGCGTGACATTTCTAGGAAAAAAATGGGCTGATGATTTGCCTAAGTACGTCTCTCACCCAAATTCTTTGATTCTCATATCATGAGACCCATGAGATATGAAAGCTCATAGAGTATGAGATTAGAAGATGAATTACCATGTTGTCATGATTTCCCTTTGATCCTCGAGGGACTTTAGAGCACAGGAAGATGCTGATTTGCACTGGATTAAACTGATAGTGAAAGTGTGCTGTTAGACACATACTTAATAGTAGGCTGAATCACCCTCTGGAAGTGCCAGCTTCTGTGTCCATTAGATTTAGAGGTAGCCTGAGTGACTAACTTAGACTAGACATGTAACTTTTGAATGGCTAAATTAATTCATCTCTCAGCAACCACAGAATGAGTCAGTAGGTTTGAATCAAAATCTAAGGGTTTGATTTTGCACCATCCCCTTGTACCTACTTGGCAGAAATCCAGTCTATCCTTTCCTGTGTCCACTTTAGTGGGCCAGTAGGGCCACTAGTCTTGGGCTAGCATTGCAAGATTAGCTGCTAGATAAAGATGTTGTCATTAGCTACTGAGGGTATTCCAGGGTAATCTGAGTCCCTGCTGACTTTCTGTACCTCTCAACTGATACTGTAGAAACTGCACTATAACCTTGGTGAGATGATTCTTGGTGTCAAAACGTCACTTCCATCATTTCCAGAGGATGAAGGAAAGGATAGTCTTCTGCCCAACATGTCACTTCTGATTTATATTTTTGTTGTTTACGTTAATGCTGCAGATGTAGCATAGATGTGGTAGTGTAACATGCTGTCTTGTTATAATGTCTTTTTTTGTAATCCGGCCTGCAAGAACAATAAATATTTGATATACATAAGTGAAATACATCTAGAATTAAGAGTTTTAAGAAAGCCTTGACTTCATGAGTGGGTTGTTAAAGTATGCATTATTCTGAATAAGTGCTGTCTTAAAAACAGTTTAAGAATTAATAGTATTTTAGAAAGTTAAATTTAAACCCACAACTTTGGTACGTTATTATTCATTTGATTGTATGAGACACAAGTCATGAATCAAGATATATCTGTTGGCTTTTTATTTCATTAGAGATTCTCTTATGCTGCAGTTACAATTTTTGACCTAATTTGCATGGGGCAAAGAAATCATGTAAGAATTCACAAGACCCTATAAAAATGTTTAACATGTTTCCACTTAATTTGTTTTATGACATTGGAATTCACAGTGGTCAGCTAATGATAACTCATATTTCAGATGTACTCACCTGTTACAATATGCTGAATTTTCTTGTTTCCCAGCTACCCGAACCATGGATAACTTATAATGTTAAATCTCTCAAAAGCTGAAAAAATATCAGAGCAAAATAGAATGAAAGGAATGAAATGGAAAGAGGAACTACTTGGGGAGGGAAAATAACTTTTTCATAATGAAAAATGTCTCACGAAATATATTTTCTAGGTCAAAACTGCTACTATTGCTACAGAGAGGAATGGAAAAACAGAAAATAATTCCATGAACATTAATGCTTCCATTTACGATGAGATTCAGCAGGAAATGAAGAGAGCTAAGGTGTCTCAAGCACTGTTTGCAAAGGTTGCAGCAACCAAAAGCCAGGTAAAGTTCCCGGGGTGCCACGGCTTCCCTGTCCTGCCTGCTTTCCCTGCCCTCTGCTTTTGATCTGCTTCTGTCTGAGTTAAAATGTGCAGCTGGGTTAGCACGGCAGCCTGTGCCACAACTCGGGTTTCTTGTTGAGTCCAAAGGTAACATCTGGTTACCCTCGACTGGGAAGGGTTGAGAAGCAGCTGCCTGAGATGCATCCCTCCCTCCTGGCCCCAGCGAGATGCTTGCTCTGCACCCCTGTGGGTCTTGCATGTCTCAGAAAGCACTGGGTTGATCAGTCAAAATCTGGGTGCAAGCTGTAGATATATATATGTATATAGTTGCTGAATTTATCTTGAGGCTTAGATGTTCTTAGGTGTTTTGTAATTTCATATACTGTAACAAGGAGCACCGGGGTTAGTTTTTTTGCAGAAAATATTAAATCAGAAATGCAGCACACCCACTGGTGAGGCTGTGCACAGGAGGTGGGGCATCCCTCTCCGCATCAAAAGCAAAAGCAAAAAAAAAACCCCAACATATATACAAGTTACGTCTGAGAAAACAAGTATGATCTGGAATATGATGGCTGGTTGGTTACCTGCATGTGTGTAGACATGCAGATTGTATATTCAATTTTAAGCGTTTGTTGTGTGGTTTCCTATTCTGTTTTCTTCAACTAAAGAATTTCTGTCAAGTTTAGTGGCAAGAGAGGGAAATCAGTAGGTGCTTGTTGGGTGTGATTATCCTGACTGACATGTCTTCTGAGAAAGATTACCCGAGTGTGCAAAAGCATTGATTTAAGTGGGAAAGTACAAGAAGCAAGTAAGGGAAAAACATACAGAAAAATTAGAAAGACTAGAACCACAGTTATACCAGTGCTTGAAAAAGATGGTAAAGGCAGTAATGTTTGCAATGTTGACTTTTCACGTTAGATTAAATGTTAAGTCCATTTAGTCACTATTCCCTTTCTAAAACTGCTCTGTAGAAAAATTGAGCATCTTCTAGGGAAAGATGGTAATTATCAGTCAGACCAATGTTTCTTGGGCTGTCAACATTTTGGTGCTCATTTTCTTTTTAGCAGTCTATAACTTTTGACTTCTGTGTTGTTTGTGTTTTGGAGTTTACTCCATTTCATGGTACAGAAAGGATGTTGTCTCTTAAGGTATAGGCAATAAGGAGCATTTAAAGGGATATTTTGGAAATGTTATCTGAAAATGATTAAACTCAAGCTGTGGACTGTAAAAATTACAGCTTTGTAGGCCACATGCCTGCCTACCCTTCAATCACTGTCAAAGTGATAATTTCTACAATAATATGTTTCTTTTATTGTTGGATTCTAAACAGCAAGTGCTGTTTAAACATTAAACTGAATTGTTTGTTAGTGCTGTAGTCAGTGTGTCATACATCAGGCCACTATAATCTCCCATGGAATGTAAAAATTCTGTCATGAATCATGGCTTGTATATCAGAAATTACTGTAATTTTGATTGGAAATTACAGGGCTCTTGAAATGTTTCTAATTATGATAGAATGTTACAGCAGCTTCCAACCTGTGTGCTCCTCAGATGTCTTTATTTACATGTCAGGACTCAGGGTTAGAGAACTGTCCATATTCGGCACCCTCCCTTTTCCATAGCTGTTCTCTGCAAAAGTCAGCTACGAAGCCAATCTATCAGTCCATATAATTATCTGATCTGATTTGTGTGATAGTGTATTTATTTAAGTGTGTAGTCTTAAAAGTTCTAGGTGGGACACCTCTTCCAGTGCTGACTTTAAAAAGGGACAGGTAGTCAAAGTGCAGCAGAAATACTTCCAGAGTATTTGTGTAAAATGTAGATTCTTTTACAAACTTTGCTGTCAAGTATAGAAACCTAACAACACCAAACACAAAGTTCTTTTTACTTTTGCTTCAGAGATAATGCCTGTATTCTCAGAGGTTATTTTTCTCCTGAATTTAAGCGGTGCAACTTCAATTTACTTGTTGAACAAGCTTTCAGGTCTGTAGTTAACCAAAGTGACGTTTGTAGATGCTTCAAAGAAGTAACCTCTGAAGTGAATCGGATGTGTTGGGTCTTCTCTAACTCCTAGTCAGCCAATTAATAAGATTTAAATATGTAACAAAGCTACAAATATTAAAGGAAATCTCTGTGTTGTGAAAAATTGTGCATTGGAGCTTGTCAGTGGTACAGATAAATATTTCTTAGGGCAAAGAAGCGTCCTTGCCACAAAAATATAGACTTGCTCAAACAATCTTTAAAAGAACATCTCTTGAGAGAAGTCCATCGTTTCATTTTTTTATCAATTTGGGAGTATTGGTTTCCTGCTTGGAACTGAAAATCCTGGGATAATCACTTCCAGTTATAGCAAAAAGTCTGAAGGACAGGTATTAGATAATGATGTGTTGGCTAATGGTTTTAATTTTTAAATAAGTAAAATTGAACACTGCTGCTCTTGTCCTCTTGTCTTATTTTGGATATAAAAACTTGATTAAATGGTATTTAAATGGTATAAAACAGTATGTGACCTAAAGCATCTCTGGCAGCAGACAAAGAGAGTTGTTGAGGTTTTTTTGGAGGGCCTTTTTCTTTTCTTTTCCTTTCTTTTTTTTTTTTTGAACTGATTTGGGTCAACACTTGATTGGGTGTTTAAGCAGCCAGCATCTGCAAGGTGGCTGGGCTTGCCTGAGCCAGGAGACTGCAGATAATGTCCTGCTGACTAGAACACTTTGTACAGAAGAGCTATTAAATGACGCGCTACAGAAGTTTCTATTTAGGTAGCACCAGGGTAAAAAAAACAACCTCCTGTCTTGCACTGTGTTAGTGCCTCTGGCAGCATTTACCTGATTCACAGGGGGCCAAGTATGGGTTTGATGCTCAGCAAACTAGCTGGCTACCAGGGGCTCAGACTGGCAGAGGTCATAGCTCAGGGCAAGGAAGGGGTGATGGGAAGAGGGGGGGTTTGCAGTGATGCTCATGAGATGGTGCTCTGGCGAGTGATGAGGTGAGTGGTGATTTGCATCCTTGCACTTTCACCGTGCACTTAGTGTGTGGCTTGTTGGCTTCCCAAAAGAAAAGGGACTTCCTTGCATGTGGGTTTGAACGAGTCTGGGGACTTGGCTAGAAGATCCTTTCAAATGCTGAATTCTTTTCCTGTGTAAGAATGAGTATATTTTTTAAGTTTCTGTATTTTTAAGAATTGATATATTATCTTCAGAATAGCTTGTAATTCTGTTAAATTCAAAATATATACTTTAAAAGTTATTATGGTTATACTGAGTAGTTAAGAAAGACACTAGAATTCAAATTGCTTTAATACATCATATCTTTGGGGAGTTTTAAAACTGTAATTGGCAAAACACCTAACATCAGTATTTAAAATCTTACATGTTTGTCTCAAGTTGTCTGCCTAGTAGGTCTACATGTTTTTCACTAGGTTATGTTGAAAAGAGACTTTTAGAAAAATTCGTGCTAACAGAAGGCAGAAAGGTTTATGAAGTGCTGTGTGTTTGCTTCCAGGTTATGGAACATAAACAATATAAACAATATGCTTTGCTAAAATTTAATCACCACACCTGAATAAGTCAAAATTAAAGAATCCACACATATATATAAATTTGTGTTATGCATTACTTTTACAATTTAATCATACTGAGGTTTTATTCAATTTATAACCCAACAGTCTGATTCAAGTAATTATGAAAGCATATTCTTAATTTTGTTATTTCAAACAAAAAAAAAGTTGATTTGTGTAATGATCATTAAGGCATCATGGTTCAGTAACTGTGCATTGGTTACAATGTTTTCATGTGGGAGCCAGGGATGAGTTTTTTCTTGATGGTGACAGATGCTGAAATCTAATTTTATTCCATAAAAACAAACAAACAAGTAAACAAAAAAAACCCAACCCCAAATCTAAGAGTCCCAAGAGGTAAAGCAAGCAGACACTTGTGCTCCTTTATGTTTGCTGTGTTTTGCAAAGTTACCGTAATATTCGTGGCTTATTCTGAAAAACTGTGGCCTGCACATGCTGGTATGAAGCAAAACTTTGCTAAAAATCAACTTACTTTACTAGAGCTTTCTTAAATGTAGGAAATGACAGTTTGCAAAACCTCAAGTAATATCAACTTCCCTACCTCTGAGAGTCTCGTGCTACAGCGTGAGGTTGTTGGACTACATTATTATACCTAAATGAGTTTACTTTATAGTAGAAAAATAGGTAAAACAGCTGATTTTCTGCAGTGTTAGTCCTGCCAATTGCTGTTTGTGGCCAGGAAGGTGCCAAATGTGTAATGTCACAAAATAAAAATGCTTGTATGTTAAATGATAGATGCTTGGCTTTCCCAGAACCATGCTCTGATTTTAATTTTAGTATAAAACTAACAGAGTACTACCCATACCTCCAGAAACCTTATCTAATTACGGGGAGTTTTGACCCATTACTTCTGAGCTCTTGCACTGTGTTGCCCAATTTCCTGCACTGTGTTGCCTCTCTGTTACCCCTGCCCTTCACTTTGGTTAGGCAGTTGGCCCCTTGGAAAGGAGCAGTTTTGCATGCAGAGCACAGAGGGGAAAAATCAGTGGTTTGGATCATGCTAAGCCATTACACAAGTGCAGTGCATTTTATAAGAAGTGTTTGACTTTCTTAGTACGCACCTGGAGCATCCTTCTCCAAAATGCTCCCTGGGGAGGGGAGCTAGGTAGGCTTTAGGCAGAGCAACCAACACTTGTGAGTAGATGGGAAAGAGTTAAATAGGAAGGGAATGCTAAACATCGCCACTGAAATTGCTTTTGGCATGCAAATACCATGCTTTTTCAGACATAAATATTTTCAGAATAGGCCATTAGAGTTCAGGTATATAAAATCCTGCTTTTACTGGAAATTTTAATGTTGTAGTAAACCCGGAGATTTATAGTGAAAAATTGATGTCTGTTATCTCACTTTTATCTTTTTAACCAGCAGTTTTAGATATGCTATATCTTTGATCTGGCTTTTTCCATCTACAGACTAAGCTATATACTCTAATAGGAAAGTCATTTTTAAACAGCTTCCCACACTGAACAAGCACAGTATTGTGGATCTGGCATGGAGATGTAACATGCCATTACTGCAGATAGAGAATGATCTATTCAACTGTTTTCTAGTGGGGAGGGAAAGAAACCTTTTTATCACCAAGCATAGCCCTCTGGTAACAATGTGGCATTAAGAAGGGAGTCTTGAAATTTATTTCCAAAGCTGTTTCCTCAGGGCCATGTACCTCGGGCTGCCCTAGCAGGATCCAGCCCAGGGGGCAGGCAGAGGCTTGGTCCTTCACCCATCACCCTACTTCTCCATCAAGTCGCCTCTCTTTGTCTCCCTCAGAGTAGCTGAGTCACTTCCTGGGTTTAAATCTTGGCTTAAAACCTTCTTTTTTGCCCCCCTTGGTGTACAATGGATTCTTTGTGGAGCAGGGAGGGATACTGCATGGGGAGACATAAGGTGGAAACAAAATGTGCTCCAAGGTCTGCTGTCATCTCTCTGCTCCACCTGAACATAAAACCTTTCACCTTCATGGGAAAAAAAAACCTTGGCTGCAGACACATATCAGGCAACTGCCTCTATTTTATGTATTTGTTTGTTTGTTTATTTAAATTTTCCTCCCCCTCGGCTGCTTGGGAGTGGTTGCTCTGGCAAGTGAGGAGGTACCATGAGCAGTAGGAATTTGGGCCAGGATCATATGTCAGAGAGGATGGGCGAGAAAGAGCCTGAACTGAGAAAGCAAGATGAGCATCTGCACACCATCACGAATTGCCCCACAAAGTGGTGTGCCATTCAGTGGAATTGTGAAACTTGGCAGATAGGGCTTATTTGTTTCTTTTACAAAATATCATGTTTCAGAGTCATAGTGTTGTGTTCCATCTTGCCCGGGTTAGAGAGAAGGAGATTTTCAGGTTTTAATTGGGGTACTAAATGAAGGCTCACAGAGCTCCAGGTCCTTCCTCTGCCCATATCTTAGATTCCTTTACGTTATCTCTTTGCAGAAATACAGGTTAAAGCCTCAGGAAATTTCTTAAGGATTTTTTTTTTTTTTACTTTCTAATTCTTTCTCAGAAAGGAGTAATAAAAATTAGTTCAGTTAACTTTTGTCCCTTAATCACAGTATAGCTGGAGAAGGGCCAGCATTGATCCTGGCCATCTCCCACATGATTGGTACAACCTCAGTGGAGTGGGTTGACTTCAATGAGTCTTGGGTTCCCGTTATTAAAAAGTAAACAGCAACTTCTAGAATCCACAAAGATGAACTGAAGATGAAGCCGCCTTAAAATCTCTGAAGTGGTTCATATCAGTGTGCAATTGCCCATGGAAATCTGTATAAAGGTAAAGGAAAAAACAAAAACAAAAACAAACAAACAAACAAAAAACAAAAAAACCCTAAACAAACAAAAAACATCGAAACCTGAAATAGTGCAAGCCAAAGAAAAGGCTACAGGATGGAAAATACTTAACTTAGAAGGATTATATTGACCTCTTCAAACAGCTCCCTGGGCTCAAGCAGCCCTTTCAACACCTTAGGAGAAGGCTGGATTTTTTGATACGGGAATGTGAAAATGTGCTTCCTGAGCATGCTTTTTACGTGGGGTCTCATCAGCTGTGACTGGAGGTTCCCAGAGGGCCAGGCAGCAGTTCAGGTGCTGTCTGCAGTCCATATAGAAGCCGTTTAAAGTGCTGGTAGCAGCTTCAGGAAATGCTGTCTATTTGAGCCCTAAGGAGAGCTTCCCTGGAGGGATGTGGTGTGCACCTGCCCCACGTTGGTCGGGAGTTAATGCTTAACGCTTTGGCAGGATGCGGCCCCGCAGGTGGCCAGAAACAGCAAAGGAGGGTTCTTGGTCAGGTGCTTTTTGTCTGGTGGAAAAAGCATGAATGTGTGGGAGCAGCTAGGAGTACAAATCTAAGTCATTAAATATACAAATGAGAGAATAGAGCCAAGTAGAGAAAGCTCTTTACAAAATACGGAATTCTGTTAAAGCAGCAAGACGGCACAACATAAGGAATGTTTGGTACATGTTATTGAAACTGAAAAATCAGAGTATGGAATGAATTGTAATTTAGCATAATCCATAATTTTACAGTTTTCATTTTGAATTATTTATCTTATATGATTTGATTAAAGATAAAATTGCCTGACAAGATCTTGAATATCTCTGCATGTCTTAATGACGAAAAAAGTTCTCATTATAACTTCACCATTTAATTTTTTGTGTGTTGTTTCTATATAGCTGCCTTTTATTTTTAAAGCATATTTCAGATATGCATTGTGTACACACGATTCCATAACCCATCAGGCTTCAGTGTTGCCTCAGTACCTCTGATTCAGTAAATCAGATCATAGGCAGCATGCTGTCATATAATAAGGTGTCTGATCCTTATTACCAGTTTGTTGATGCACAGACTCCTTCAAATTGACCATTGCAACACATGGTTTCCCCTGAAACTAGCTGTGATAATTAGCGTGGCTCTAATGAGACAGAATGTCACTGATCTTGTGCTGAACTGTCGAGTATCGACGCTACGGATGGGAACTGTCAAAGCTTGCCATCTGTGACAGAGCTTGGCATATTCCATTTGCAAGGTAGAGCATGCTCAATAGACTGTTTTTAAACAAATGGTCCATTTCTTGATTAGGGCTCTGTGTTCTGTTACTGTGGAAGACTTTATATCATAGTTAAACTTTTCGCCTTTTTTTTTTTCCCCTTGCTTTTGCTTGGCTAAGCTCGTTAGGAAACTCAGACCTTACTAATTCTTAAACTGGTGTTCCATCTTTGTTTTTTGGGGAGAGGTGCTGGGGGAGATGATCATGTATTTATTTTTCCTTTTCCAGTTATCTTAATATCTTTCTTCCAAGGCTAGCACTTGCATAATGCTTTTATCTGATTTTTTTTTTTTTTTTTAATTTTTTTATTAGGCAGCAAGGGGTAGGGATGGTGTACTTTTGAAGGACAGAGGAACAGAAATTAAGAAGTCTTTGGTGACGTGCAGTGGCAGCATGTACACCTGGGATGAAAGATGGAATTGGTCAGGAGAGTCGGGTGCCCAGGCTCCCGAAGCCAGCCCTGCAAAATGCCATGCAAAAAAGTCCAGCGCTGCTTATCATTCCAAAATATGCTTTGTTGCTTTTTATTTCCTCCTTCTCTGGCAGACCACACAGGGCTTGTTCTGAAGAACATTTTCACTAATCTGATCAGGCAGCCAAATACGCCGGGAAAACTGCTTTAATGATCCCACTAATTACCTCAAGTCAATATGAACTGTATTATTAGACTGAGGGAAAATATTCCATTAGGTCTCCCCCTTGGGAGTTTCTCCGCTTTGTGATGTCACCGAAGCCTTCGCCCTCTCGCTTGTAATTAATTTTATTTACACACGCAGGCACGCACAAGGTCACACCTGCACAACCGGAGCTGGCCAGGGAGCTAGTGGCACTCAGGCTTAATCAGATCTGTCATAATTACCATTCTGCATGTTTCTGACACACGCTGTGAAATATTTCAATTTAACTGCCGCTACCAGCACAACCAGATGTAGTGTGAGTGTGGCTGCATTGGAAATATTATTCCTCAGGATAAACTCTCTCCTCCTCCTTTTTCCTCCCACCCCCTCTCCCTTTTACAGCTAATGTGGCACAGAAGCTGATGTATCCTGTAAATCTTGAATGCAGCGCTAGATTGATAACAGCAGATTAGACAGTTTAACCACAAACAGCTTGTTCATTTTTCACAAATGAAAACCACATGTGGTGTAACTAAAATTTCAGGCTCCTCTTTTTTTTTTCTTCCCCTCCCCCCCCCCCCCCCCCTTCATCTTTGGTTGTTGTTTCCTTTTGTGTGTGTGCTCCTATTAAGGTCTGCCTTCCACTGTAAAGGGGGAAAATAAAAGAGTAAACATATAGGGGGAAAGAGGCACTGCTGTCTTTGGAGATTATTTCTCCATGACCTTTATTAAAAACCTTCCTTGATTTGGCAAAGAAATTGGATATTGCACAGTGGTTTTGTCTCTCACTCTGAGACTTTCTAATCTCTGTGTTTTATGCCCACTTATTAAAGAAGTCATCCTACTGTGCTGTTTTTCAAAATAACATGCCAACAAATACCTTGCTTTAGGAAGAGCTTCTAGCCAAAAATGTATTCTTCACTGTCACCCGAAATTAGAAGAAATAAAATTTTCTGCCAAAGTTTTTCAGCACAAGTTCTCTCTCTTTGCTAACTCTTTGCTCTCTCTCTCTCTTCCTTTGGGAAAAGATTCTTCATAAAAAAGAATCCTCAAAGTGGTTAGAATTTTGGCAAATAGAATCTTTTGCTGTTGTTGTTTTAATGAAAACATTTCAGTATTTCATTTTAAAAAAAGATTTTGGTTAGTTTTTCAGAAGAAACCTAAGTGTTGTCTTTAAACTGCTTGGGGTTTTTATAATATTTTTCTTTTCAGTTAAATCGTTCATCTTGTCCTAATTAAACAACGTCAATATTTATTAAGGATTTTGTTTTATAACAGTCAGCTCTTTAGTAGATTCACAGCCAGCTATTTTTCCTACACAGAGAGAAAATAATGCAGTTTTGGTAGAAAGCTTTAATTATAAGGATCTAAACCAATTCATATAGCAAGGAAAAAATATAAGTGTGCCGAATGCCTCTGAGCAGGTATTGTCAGGCAAGAGGAGCGGAGCAGTGCATCTGATGGAAATTCATCACATCTAAACTGTAATAAGGCTTCCAGCTTCCAGGGGAGGTTTAAAAAAAAAAAAAAAAAAAAAAAAAAAAGTGCTTTTTATTTTTCTACCCATTGCCAGTGATTGGTGATGCAGTGGCAGTGTTGAAAGCACAGGAGGAAAGGAACTAAGAGTCAGTGCTTAAAGTCAGCCGGAGGAAGGTGAGCAGGATAGGTTTTGAAAGCTGCTGAAGGCACAGTTTGTAGTAGAAAATTTGGCTACATTGATGGCCCCCAGACTGCTATAGAGAGGGTTTAAGACCCGGGGTCATACTACTTCGCCAGAAGTTGCTGACTGCATTACTAGTTCCCCAAAGATGAGCTGGAGTAGGTCAGCTGTGCCACCAATGTCCCTTGCTGCATGGCAGTGCCACCTCCACTGCTGAGTCCTCTGGGGTCTGTGCAGACCCTAGACAAAAGGGAAATACTGTCTTGGTGATGCAGCTGAAGGGCAGGAGGTGCTATATGGCTGCATATGTCTTGAAAGTGAGTCTGGAACACAGCAAAGAGGATGGCAGGAAGGGCTCACCTTGGGAGAGACAATGTTGAAATGAACCATCAGGATTCTTGGAAGGCCCTGGGAATCCAGCTCTTGTTTCTTCACAAAACTGTTAAAGAAATGTTGTGCAGTTGGAAATCACTGGATTGCCAAAAGAAAAAAATCATGGTGCTCTTTCCCACCTCCTTTGAATCTTTTACTTTTAGCTTTTCTTTCTTAGGTAGAGGTGTTCCAGTTCCTACACTCCAGATGCATGAATCAGCTCTTCTTCAGGCAGCACCTGCTGTCTGCCTGACAAGAGGTGCTGTGTCTGGCAGGATGGATTTTCTTAATTTCTCTTCCTGCTTTTCTGTCTCATCACCTTCTGTTTTGTTTTTCTTTCGCCGCCTTCACTAATTCCTTTTACTCTAACTCTTCTCTTAGCCCTTCTTTGACTTTCTCCCATTCGTCACCATGTACATCCTCACCATCCACTCTGGCTCTGTGTGCCCCTTTCTTCTGCCCTACTGCAGTCCCCTGTGCCCCATAGCTGTGCCTAGGACATCCCACCCCCTAAGTACCTCCCCCCCACACCCAGATGCTTTGCATGAACACTGGCTTGTGCATGTGGTACAGCTTGGTACACCCTGGGCTTTGCTGGGTGCTGGGGAACTGAGCACTGCAGCCGGCATCATTCTATCATTTTATCAGGAGAAAGAGCTATTGAGCCATTCTTCATTTCTCAGGTTGCTCATGCCTGCTTGTGAGTAGTTCCCTGATTTGGGAGGCTTTTGAGGATTCATTGTATTGATATTTTAACTTGAATAAACTAAGGCACTATCAAAAAAAAAAAAAAATTAAAAACCTAAAACTAGGGGAAAAAAAAATACCAAGGAGAAGTCTGAGCAAGCTGTAGGAGAGTTAATGACTCACGGAAATGAAAACAAAGCTGTAGTGCAAGAGCTGAGAAGGGGGGCTGAGGAGTTAGCGAGCAGCCCGTGGTTCCCGGCAGTGGGGGAAGCAGGGCACCAAGTAAACAGCACAGAAAACAAAAGCGAGCTCAACCCATAACTAAACAGGATACGACAGGGTAAAATTCCTCCTGAAAAACCCATCACTGCTAAACACGTTACTGCAGAGAATAAAGGCATCTTATGCAAACACAAATGTACAGTAACAGTCCGAGAAGCCGTGTGTTAAAGGAGCAGCTGATTACAGCTCGGGTGAAGGGGTGTTGGGCAAAGGAAGGAATAAGAAATAATGGATACGTGTTGTCTTCCTGAATGTCAAGTTGGGGAATTCAAAACATAGAACACCTGAAAAAATGCTACAGGATTTCTGGGTGCAAGATGTAAAATGAAACAATGTTTTGCTCCTGTTAGTATTTGAGTTTCACGATTACTAGTAATTTCTCAGTGTCCTTTTTTATTATTATTATTTTCTTCAAATTTAACCTCCAAGCCAAACTTCAGATTTTTGGTTATCAATTGCCCCAAACAGTTGGCATGTAATGAATAGACCAGTGCAAGCACACAGCTATCTAAGTGGTAAAAAAAATCTAACTTTCTAATACTTACCTTATTCCAAATCTGCCAAATTTTATCTGAATCCACACTGTTATTCAATGGTCATCTCATTTTTATTCCCTGCCTTGTCATGTTCCCTGACTTCAGGATGACATTTGAAAAGCCCAGGATTGTTTCAGGATCTTTCTGAAGTAAAGATGCCTGGACTGAGTGGTCCTTAGCACAATCCCCTAAAGTTCTGGAGCTCAACTGAGCAAAATTTGCACACATATCTGTTACATCTGTTGTTTTACTTCGGTGACCAGATATTTTGCTGAGCCTAGTGCTTAGCATCTCTAGTATGTGTCACTTGCAAGAGTGAACTTTACAGATACAGGAACTTTCCATTGTTTATATAAAAACACATTGTTTTTTAAAAAGCTATGATGACCTTAAATAAGATTATTTTTATTTTTGCTTTGGGGTTGCTGTTTTTGCCTCATCTCTAAGAAATCATTTACTGCTCTTATTAAACATGAGGATAGAGCCTAGTGAAAGGGATTGATCCTTAGGGAAAGGAGACAGGATGAATAGGTCAGGGCAGGAAGAAGTGTGCCTGATTTAAGGGCAGAATCTTCTGTTGTAGCTGCTGCCCTCTCTAAGCAGCTTCTGCTGCCTGGAAATATGGCTGGTGCTGGGCTTGGCTGGCACTTTTCTTGACCAAGGAGGAGAAGTCTAAGTGCTACTCTCTCTAGGAGTTTTTCACTTGTGGCTGTTCTTGGCCCCAACCTGACAGCAGCCACCTGAAAACACTCTAGTGTTGGTTCCCAACCTTGGACAGCCAGAAGGGAAAAATTCCATCTTTCCAGCTTTCCTATTCTTTTAAGTCCATGACTCAAGCAACCATGCTACACACAAGGGTAATTTTTGTGTGTGTGATTTCTAAGAGCTTCAGTGCCTTTAATTTTCCATGAGTGAGATGCAAGCTTCTGGCTGCTCTCATTTCATTTGCTTGGAGATGTCTGTCAGTGTGGATTCCAAAGATGTATTTAAACTGCATTGAGGTAATAGACATTATTAAAATTTTCTGATTGTTTCATTGTTTAACAAAATCCAGAAGAACGTTAGTCTAAAGTTTCTTTTAAATTTCCTGAAGTGCCCCCTCACCCTTGGCATTATCAGAGCATTAAGCAGTCTTCACTATGAAACTGAGAGCCATAGAAGCCAGCTAAAATGCAAGGGAAAAACTCAGACATTTCCTCAGAATATTTAAGTGTCCAATTCAAATATATATGAAAACACTTTTTTAGGCTGTAAAAATGTGAAGGAATGTCTGAGAGCGAGTTGGAGCTCTCTGAGTTTTAGAATTATGTCACTTGTTGGAGCATCTTGTCAGCTAAACCGAATTTACAGTGAGGTCCAAATATCTATGAGCCTGTGATTCCTTGGTGTGTGGTAGATCTTCCCGCATTCCAAAATGAATTCTGGAAAGAAAAAAAAAATGTGACAAGAAGCCACAGATTTAAATTACTCCCTCTGGTAAATTATAATATTTTCTAAAAAAAATCTAACAACATGATATGCACACATTTAAGTAATTATGGAAGTAACACTTTGGCCCTATGGCCTTTTTACCAGAGGTTTTCTTCCCAAAGCAAATTTTAAATCTCTCTAAGCAATGTAATAATAAACATTTGCTCTTCACTTGTAAATTGATAGTAAAAAAGATTTTTTAAATTGCCAGGCTCTTTCTATTAAAAACTCTTCTCTAACTAAACTGCTGATGTAGCTGCCATACAAAATTGATTGCATATTTAAGAATAAATAAATATGGGCTATTAATGGTCATGGTTGGATTTAGGGTTGTATTTACTTTTAAGAGAAGCATCAGTATTGCAGTGAAATCAGTACTTCTTTCTACTTAATTCAAACATAAAGGGACATATATTACCAGTCACCCTCTGTAAAAACCACTGACCCGTTTTATACATCTGTACTATGAAATGTAATGTACCAGGCTAAAACTGACTTATTTAATGATTAGCAGGTTTTTGTTCTTGTTTAATTTTTTTTTATCCTTAAGTCCATTTTTGTCACATGTATCAGTTACAATGCCAGTTGAATTGTGTGTTGAAGAGGAAGAATCTGGAATAGAGGAAGGCAGAATATGACTTCACCCACTGTTTTTTGCATATATTACTTTTTCCCTTTATTTTTAAATATGAATGTAGTTGCATTTTATGTAAGGCTTTCAAATGCATGCATATTATGTTTTTTGATTAGGGCTTGTGCCTATGTATCATCGGTTAGCAATTGAAGGGAGGTAATACTGTAGAAAAGATACTTTTGAAAAAGGGAAAGGGAAAGGAGGAGGCTGAGAGCAGAGAAACCAAGCTTGGGAAAATCCCTTCATTTAGGTTATTCAGTTCTCTCTCTGTTCAGTTAAAAAGTAATGATGCTTATGTTTTCAGACCGTTTCAGAGTTACGGGATAGATTTTTCTTTCATGAGATGGTGGTACATCTAGAATGCTGTTTGTTTAATTGCCAACCCAAGGAATGTACCTACTCATTTTGATACACCTTCAGACCTTAATCCAACACATTTTTGATAGCACATCCTCTTAGCCACTCACCATAGGTCTGGATAGGAGGGGTCTAATATGAGCGACAAGACTGTGGGAGCCAGGCCACAGCTCCTCAGGTCATTTTAGTTTTGTATTTGTTTGCTGCTTGTCATTGGATTTTACAGGTAGCTTTAGCAACTTCCCTTTTCCTGTTTGTTTGTTTGGATGTTTACCAGGGTAGAAATACATACCTATTTTTTTAAATGCTGCTTTCTAGAAAGGAGAAAAAACAGAGAAGAAAAATAGACATTAGGAACCCTTTTCCCCTACTCTATCACCAAAAAAATTTCAGTGAAATACTATTGGTACCACTGCTAGCCTTTTGATAATTTTTTTTTTTTTTTTTTTTTACAACCCAGAGAAGAGGCAAAGGTAACATCCAGCCAGATGGTAGAGCTGAATAATAGGTTGGATAAAAAATTTAAGGAAATGGTATAATCTGTTCAGTATTCTTCAAAGGAAGTTTTTGCTGTTAGTAGAGTTTACCTTTCTTCCGAAAAGCCCTATGAGGTTGTGGGGTTTTAGTTCATTTTTTTTGCTAAATCTCATCTATTATGATGGCAGATACAGATTAACTTAAAACTCACATCTGGCTTCCCCTTTCAAAGTTCCAGTAATGAAAGCCAGTGAAACAGATAAAGCAGAAATGCCTAGAGATAAAGGGTAGCTTCAGGTTTCAAACTTATTCTGATTTAGGGGAATGCTCAAAGGCAAAGTCTGAAACTTAAGGCTGATTAGTGTAAATAAAAATACCACGGCAACCATCTTTCAGGGAACATTTTGTTACCACTTTAGGCCACATCTTAAGAAGAGGCATTCATACTTTGATATCTCTACTCATCTTCTGGATTGGGCTGAAAACCAGCTTTTGGCTCTTGACGTAAAGATACATGGTTTTGTGAGCAAAGTAGGACAATCCCAAAGGGTTGAACATTCCCAGTAGTTTTTCAAATTGCTGGAGAGTTTGTGCCTCTCAGAAGTCAGCTCTTTAAATTATTGAACATATAAGCTAAATTGAAAAGATTTTCACTAACCAATGTGTTGTTTGATATCAAAACCTGCTAAGACATGAAGATTATTAGTCTTCTCACAATTTTAGAAAAATATGCAGTGGCCCTTCTTTTAACAGACTTCAGTTCTTCTGTTCAGCATTTAGGACCATTCAGCTTTACGTGGGAGATAACCAGGACAATTTATGTATTTTAGGAAAGATAGACCTGCAGTCAGAATAAATTTTCCTGCAGTCAGGAAATTCCAGAAGAACATTTATTTAAGGCAAAGAAGTTCTGCTTCAGACATCTATGCTTATTCCCATGTCTGAACCCACAGGTATTTCACCCAGAAAGAAATCAGATTTAAGTAATCTCAGCCTGAGAATGAATTTTGAATTAAATGCTCTGTTCTTACCCTGCAGTGGGTGTTCCCTGCTGTAGTTTTCCAGATAATACAAATGTAATGCAAACTGCATTTCACAAGTAAATCAAAACAGCATCCATTTTTACTTATTTGTCGTATTTGTTTGTGCTGAAGTGACATTTGTTTCTTTTGCTTCTCAATCCCATATACATGGACTTACTGATTCAGAACCCCCTGAATTTTCAGTCCTGTTGAATACTGTGAGAAATCTCAGTTGAAGGGTTTAATGCATTTTCCAGTCAATGTGTAAGGGAAATTTGGCTTTATCAGTTTAAGTGCTGGAGATCCTTTCATTGCATTATGGAAGAATCTTCTTTAAGCAGAGATTATTCTTAAGAACTTCATAACATTTAAAGGTTAATATGTTAGGTAAAGAACAATATCTTAAGACAAACATTTTTATTACAGGACATGAAGGGATAGCTCTGATTAAATTACATGATTATTTGAATGGGAAAGAAGACAAAGTGCATCATTTCTTGCCCTCAACTTTAATGCCTTTAATCAAATAATGACCTTCTGGAAATAGTTAATTTTAAGCATTTGGAAAGATCAATACCACTTTGCCACCAAAAAATGGCCCAGATGATGAAATTTGATGTATTTAAAGTACCATTTCACCCTTTTAACCTAGTAAATAATTTAAAATGCTTTCAGTACTCCTTTGCTACCATTATGTATCTCATTCAAAGTATTATGACTTTTCCAAAAGCAACCTTTCTGTACAATGAGCATCTTACAGGTTTAATACTGAAGACCAAGAACACAGGCATATACTTGTAACACTGGCCTTTTTTTCTTCTCTCCTATACATGGATTCTGTTTTGAAAAGAAATGGAAATATCTATGAAGAACACATATATTTGGAACAAAAATGAGATTTGTGAAGCAAGTTTGATGGCTTTTGCAGGGGAAAAATTCAATATTTAAAGTTTAATTCACAAGTTCCTTTGTTTTGTTTTGTCTATAAGCTTTTGTGTTAAAGGTGAAGGATTTAGGTTGCTCAGACAGTTAAAAGCCCATTTTACCAAGTGTAATTTCATATCTGTGTTCTATAAACAGGAGTGCCTTCAGCATCGTAAAAAAAAAAAAAAAAAATTGTGGGCAGATTAAAAACAGTCTTCATTAGCATAAGTAACACTTACAGATTCTTTTAAAAGTAGAAAATTATTTGCTGAATGATAAATTGCTAGCTTTATAGTTAGTTGCTGAAAATGTACTCATTCAAAATGCCTACTTTAGTTTGGTCTACAACAGTCTTTTTTTTTTTTGAGAAGTACTGTTTAATGGATTGTGTACTTAGTCTTTGTTCACCATAGATGCTGAAATGCAATTCACACTTTCTGCTAAAATGTTTGTATCAAGTAACTCCTTATTTAGACTGATTTCTTTTAAATCCATGTATCTTATTATACTATATGCCCCAGAGAATGATACAAAATAATCTTAGATACACTATACCAAAGAAAAACTGCATTGATACTCTAAAATGTTTTGCCTTCTTAAATTCAAATTACAGGTTGGGTTTTTTGGTTTGGTTTGGTTTGGTTTTTTTTTTTTTTGCTGGTGTTGGTTTTTTGGGTTTGTTTTTTTTTTCTTTTTTTTTTTTTTTTTTAATGTTGGAGTCTTTGTTAGCTATCATGTAACAAACATTCACCATTTAGCAAATTATCACTATAAAAAAATCACCAAACCAGTTGCTCCTCCTTGAAGCCCTTTCTTCCCAGAGTCAATGGCTTTGTTACTGATTTGGAAAGCTGTGCCCAGAACACATTTTTCATTATTGTAATGCTACCTTCTTTGATCTTAGGATTGGTATGTATACCTTATGTGCTGATTTCAATTACCTTTTCTTTGCCCTTCTTTTAATAAGAAAGATACCAGAATGTAAGAATAGTTTGTTAGAAATGCTGTGGGAAAGAACGGAAGATTTTAGTTAAACACAGCACAGGTCAGACTGAATAAAATAGCATTAGGACACATACATAAAATGTGTAGATGCTTTCTTCAAAAACAAGCATGCTTGTGGGTCTTGCAGAGTTGAATGTTTGGCAATTACCATCTTTGCGCTTTTCCTGCAATAGTTTGGCAGTTTGGCTTTCACAGGTTTTTTCCCACTAATGTCTTATGTTTCTTCACTAAATCCCCATCAGAAAACCAGACAGAAGACTCTTATTTATTTTAAATATCTTAGGTTTAGCATCTTTTTTTTTTTTTTCTTCACCATTTTCTTGCTTACTGTAGCAAGACCTTTGCAGATGGTACTTGGTTACTTGAAAGTGCATAACAGTATTTTCTTTGTAGCAGATGGATTTAAGACTTTTAGTTCCCAATAAATGTAGGTTTACAATACATAACTTTACAGGATTTGTGTTGTATATAACAGGTTTGAACATATTATCTCAGAATTCATCTGCATGGCATTTTCAGCTTATCCAGGGCCCATGCCAGTATTTTAAGTAATAGGGAGAGCATAGTGATTGATAGCAGCTAAAGGCGTGATTCTGAATAGAAACAAAGGTTTTAGAACAGAAGGTGTCAAATTAAACTTTGTCAGTTTGAAAAGTAGTAACATCCTGAAAGTTCTCCAAACATATTTACATGTGGCTAATGTTTATATTTTGCTTTGTACTCTCTTTATATTCAGTGTAATGTTGCCTGGCAAATTTACTCTGTTTTAAAATCAAGGTTGTTCCCAATGTCATTGCAGAGTTTTGGGGGGTTTGCCTTCCTGCAGATAAATGAGCTTAATTATTTTAAGGCTGTTCTTTTTAAGTGTTGTACTATATGTGCTGTGGGTTGTGTTCTAATCTAAGTTACAAATATTTCCTTATTATATTGTGGTCCTTTCCACTTCCCGTAAGACTACAAAGACATGAGAAAACAGAAGTCCAAACCCCCCTTCAGAATAAATTGTTTGAACTAGACTGAAACTGCTTTAGACTTAAATAAATGTAAAAGGAGAAAAATCAGCCTTGTTAGGTTTACTTGTAAATTCAGCCGCATTAACTACAGCACTTAAATATTTGTTTACTTCTAACTGAAGAAAACTTAAAAATTTTACAGAACTCTGAATTTCTCCATTCCTAAAATTTACAAAAGCATTTCATACATTCCCATTTAGCTGACTTTTAGGAATGACCTTTGTGTCAGATACAGCATTCTGAAACTGAAACCAGTTTTGTTTGTTTGCTTTGAGCCAAAGGAACACAGTGGTGTAAAGTTTGTAGTCTCCTAGCAAAGTAAACCCCCATAGCCTCTGTGACTGCCCATTCACTGTCTTTCCTGAGAATATTTCTGCGATCAGCTGTTTCCAGAAATAAACCATGAAGAACAAAAAAATAATTTCTATCTATGTAATTTTTGAAGAATTCAGCTGATTGTTTCCACATTGGTCATCATATGCTTCATCATAGCATGTCTTTTTTTAAAACTTAATGAACCTAGTGGGAAAGAGATTTTTTTGTAGAATAGCAGTATACTCTCTGAACCCTGTCAGAAGTATCTGATTTCAGGATCTCAAAATCACTGCTTCCCTGAAAGGCTTGCAGAGATGTGCTTCAGGTTACAATTCATCAAATCATTTTTTAGAGAAGGAATTAGAAGTATTATTTCAGTGAAAAAGTTGATAAAAAAATACTGGAAATAGAATGTTAGTCATCAGTACATCAATTAAAGTCTGATCTACTAAAGAAAGAGAAAAGACGGTAACTGGAGAAGGAATTTTGTAGTTAAAGAAAACTATTGTTTTGAAATATGTTTAATCATCATAAAATGTGATTATTACAGAATTATTTTTACTACTGGACATTTTTTAAAAGAGTTCTTAGTATCTTTAAAATAAAAAAAATAATCTGTGGTTCACATGGTCACCAGACAAAATACACACAGCTTCTACAAACAGTAGTGCAATTTTTTGAGTTTGTCTCTATAACTTAGAGACCTGTTATGGGGTGGGGGGGCAGGTGGTCTTGTCTTTATTTACTTTCCCTGAGCTGCTGTGATAGTCAGCTCTGCTCTGTTTTACCAGCTTTAGAAAGAGAACCAACAGTTTCTATGTGAAGCAGTGCAGACTCCTCACAACCAAAGGACAATTTTTATGGTTTGGGGTGAGCTGTGGTTTTGTTGTACGTTGTTTATGGGTTTGGTTTTGATTTCTTAATTTAAATTGTATGACAGCATTTTAATTAAAAGATCTTGATTTGGTTCTCATCCTCTTCCCCCCTCCATTCCCCACAAACTACCTATGCATTCTGATTGAGCCTCTTGTAATTCGCTGCAGAAAACTAATACTGAGTGTAATCCTGCACATATCCCCATGGCAGCAAGGTAGGCAGAGTCCCATGAGCACCGTGTTGATTTTGCAAGGGGAAGGAAGAGTTCATACATGGACCTACTAATATGTCCCAGGGTGCCTTAAAATGGGGAGGGAGAATTCTCTGCCCTTTGCTACTGTTTTTTTCCTGGGGTGCAGGTGGCCTTCTGCTGCTGCCACCTTCCTCCCTCTCCCCTTTCCCCCTAGCACACCTCCTGAGAACCCAGCATATTTTGGCCCCACTTAAATCTTTTCTTTCTCAGCTCTGCTACCACGATCTCTCTAACATTTGTCATTTTGATGCTTTCTATTTCTCAGGAGCATTCTCTCGTGTGTCATTTGTTCAGTTTTCCACTTGTATCCAAGAGAGTATACTTCACATTTTATAAACACCTCACTAAATATTTTCATATACAATATGAATGCATTAAGATTATTTGTTTACTTTCACCTCTTCCTATCATGGCAATATTTTTACACTGCATTTATTAACTGCTAGCTAAAGATATGAATGTCTACAAGAAAATAAATATCTATGCTGTATCTATGTATCTATTGTATCAAATAGTAAACTGGTCTAGATAAAGCATTTTTGGACTAGCAATACATATAAAAAGAATCTCAAAGCTTATGTACATTTTTGTTGATTCAATAAAATGTCACATTATCTTTCTACAGCATTATGAAACAAAATTGCATGGACCTAGTTTTGAAAACAGATCCTTGAAGCTAAAAGAAAGGAAGAATGCATGTTTCATGCATGTAGCATTTTGTTTCTAAATTTTAATATACAAAAAAATTACCACTGATGCACACTGTGGTAGCTAGAATGTTTACACTCTTCTTTTAAAACTACCTGTGCACAAGTAAGGAAAAAATTCCTTAATTAAATTTTAAGAAGACATAAGAAAAAAAATTGTTACATTTTCAAGATGAACTTGTTTGTCTCTTTCAGGAGCAAATTAGCAACTGCTGCAGTCTTTGCAGGGGATTCTGTAGCCCATGTTCATAGCATGTACCTGAAAGCCACACCTGAGTAGTTACACTCTTAGGCAACTTGCTGTCCTGTGATCTGGAAATGGTATCAAGGGTATATCAGAAGCCTGAGCCATATCGTGCCCTTACCCCAGACCCTAATATTGTACATAAAACTGAGAGAGATTTTTTTTCTGAGTCTGTGAGAAAATTCTTGGAACAGATAATCTATCACTTGAAATAAGTTCACCTGCAGGGTCACCTCTACTAGAAGCAGATAGGAAGATGTTACTTGGCTGTGTCTATTCAAAGGGTTCCTGTCTTTTGAAAGGTCATTAGGGAGCTCCTCTGCTTCTGAGATGTACATTAGACAGCTCTACAGTCAAGGCAGATTTTTTTAAGTACTTTGTTTCTTTGAGTAGTAGTACCAGGATTTTCACAATCACTCAGCAGACAGTTTGCTGGCTCCTGAAAGGCAGTGCCGACGCCGTCGATGTAGCCCTGAATAATAAAAAATAGGCAGCAGGGAGAATATCCTGGTGTCAGTGAAACCCCTGTCCTGTGGAGGGGAGCTTGTGAGGGATTCTGCCTTTGTCAACGAGTTTGTTTCTAAGCAAGCAAACCATGGACAGTGTGGGACCAAGGGGAAGGTGCTTTCCAAATCTCTGGTGGTTGGCAGGGGTCCTGGAGGCAGCATGGCAGCCTCTCGGTGTGTTGGTGTTTGCCTTGCTGTACAGGGACAGCCCTTTCTTACTGGGGGAGAGCGTGAATATAGCCCCCACAAAGTACACATTTTGCCCTTGTGGACTGAGGAAAAACACTAATGTTTTGCTGGTGTTATCTTCAAGGGGTGGCTCTGTGAGCTGTTACGTTGGAAAGAAGATCCCTCACCAGAGAACAGGACCCTCTGGGAGAATCTCTCCATGATCCGAAGGTTCCTCAGTCTTCCTCAGCCTGAACGTGATGCCATTTATGAACAAGAAAGCAATGCAGTTCATCACCATGGTGACAGGCCTTCCCACATTATCCATGTGCCAGCAGAACAGATTCAGGTTAGTTTACCTTGGCCAATCCCACAGAGCACTAAGTAAATAAAGCTTTAAACAGAGCAAAGGAAATTAGTGTTTCTTTCCTCCTGGCCAGGCTAAACGCAGGTCTCCTGGTACAAGATAAGAGCACCACCAGAGTTCAAAGGAGAGCGTGGGGCCACCCACGGTTTTTCCTTTTGGTTGGGTGGTTTTTTTGTAGCACTGCGTGGACGTGGTGGCACGGAGGCACCTGTGTGCTGGACAGGGTGACCCACCTGGCTGTCCCCAGCTAGGCAGGTGTCAGGGTGGGAAGGCAGAGGCGTTTGGCACCCATTGTCCAAGCCTTTCCAAAGTGGGAAGACCTCGCTGTGCTGCGGTCCGGGAGCTAAGCTCGAACCTCCAACAGTGGCCGCTCGCCCCGGGTAGGAGTGAAGGGAAGGGGATTCCTCATCCCACTGTAACCCTGGTGGAGGCTGGGGTGAGTCAATGTTTGTTTGTTTTTCCTTCAGAGCCCCTCTCCCACCACCCTTGGGAAAGGAGAGCATAGAGGCGCTTTCTTACCAGGCTTGCTGACCGCTGGACCTTGGCTGGGTGCTGCTCCTCAGGTGAGCTGGCACAAGGGCACCATGTCAGGGAGAGAGAGGAGGGGATGCAGGAGCCATGCCATGGGGCTTGGAAACAGCCACCCTAGGCTCCAGGGCAGTACTCATGTTCCCCCCTCCTCCAGGGGCTGCAGCTACCCTTTGCTCACAGTGGTACCGAGAACCAAGATTGTGGCTGACTGCTTTGCTAAATATTCTAGCCCACGTTGGCAGCGCAGACTGCTGTCTCTCTGAGCTGGGGACTCTTTAATCCCTTCTCACGAAAGACCTGAGGTCAGCCTTTTAACTGCTCCCTCTTAAAGGGCAGATATAATACCCTGTGTTTTCCCGGCCTCAGCTGAGACCCAGTGTATCATTAGTATTACCTATACAAAAATATTTACAAAGCTAAGAAGGATAGCGTTATCTTGCAGCCAGAAACAACAGGAGTGTATATTAAAGATAAAGCAAACTGAATAAGACAATCCCTTAGGATATCAAGTACTAAAATAATTGTGAAAGCCTGGAAACTTGCTGTTTGATTTAGCAAAAAGAGAGAGAAAGATCTATATTAAGTCATAAAACAGCACTTGTTTGAAAATGTACATTGTTTTTAATAAAATCGCTTCTTAAGGGGATAAGAGGAGAAGCTTATGCACAGTATAAATGTTCAACCACTGTGCCACTTACTTAGATTTTCTTGCCTTGTTGATAAAAGTTGTGTGTTTGATCTCACAAATGTTATTCACAGAAGCAGTTGCATTGTAATCTCTTAATATGACTTGTAAGCGTAAGGATTGGGAGACTGGGCCTGAGTTTTGTCTCTACTCTTCTACATGGTAATTATTGTAGATGCATAAATATGTATCTAAGACAGAAGATTTCAAACTGTATATACAAAGCCTCCAGTCTTGTAAGAATTCCATGTGCTTGGAATAGTCTTGGATCTCTTTGGGACTGAAACCTTGAGTAGGACTGCTCACAGACCAAAAAACATGAAAGGATGTGAGTAGTGATGAGGCAAGAGCCCTCATTCTGCTAGCATTTTGTGTTGGACCTCACAATTACAAAGATGACTTAAAGCAATGGCTCCTAAACTGTTTGTTGAGAACTCTGCAAAGTCTCCACAACCACTGCAAAATGGACAAAATTCTAATTCCTGCAGTTTTTATACTTTTTGTACAGTATTTTGTGCTTCTTAGAGTCTGCAGGTGAGCTGCAACTGGAAGCTTGGGAACCATTACCAACACACAAAAAATGGTCGGGGAAAGACTCGCAAAGGGAAATGAAATGTAGTGATGGCAACTGCTTGTTTAGCTGCTGTTGTTTTTAAATAATAACTCGTGGTTTGTACCATATGACAAGAAATTCGCTGATCCAAAATATCTTACTAACCAGTGCTTCCTGTGCTGTGAAGCAAAATAATTGTAAACAAAAACACTACTGATAAATTCACTCTTGATTTTAAACATGATCTTACAATGAACCGTACTCTGGTGGTGGATGAGAAAAACATTTCTGTCCCTAGGGCTCAATGCCTCACCTTTTAAGAATGTTTCTGAATCCATGCTTGCAAAACTTCATTTTAAGCTCTTGTTAATTATTTACATCATGATTGGCTTTATCTTATGCTTCTGATGTGCATACTGGCTCATTTTTATTGCCTGGGTTTTTGGAATGCAGCATGTTCCCTTCTAATAATACATAGTGCAACTTACTTAGAGCTTTGCATCTTAGTACTTTATAAATATTAACTAAACAATCCCCAGCACAAACACAGAAGCAGGTAAATATGTTTTTTCCCTGTTTATACACTGGGACACTTGAGCACAGGCAGGACAGACCCTCTCCAAGACCACAGGCAAGACAGTTCAGAGCCAGAATGGGCAATACAGATTCCCTACCTCCAGATCTCTCAATCATTGCTGAGGCTGGGTTTGACAGCTTGATATTAGGTGCTTCCAGCTAATGCATTCTCTGTCATAACACTTGCAAGTTTGACAAGACTTCGGTGCCACAATAAGGTCAGATTAGTAGTGGAATATTTCTGCACTTAGCTAAAAATGCTCTCTTTCTCTCTGATCCCCTCAGTCCCTCAGCCTAGCTACTGCTAGAGATTTGCAGCCCTTGGTTTTGGGCAGCAGCCGCTGCTGCTGGCAGAGCTTTTGTGCATTTGCCCCCATCTGGCACTTTTCTCACTTCACCCCTGCTACAGTTCTGGCTAAGCTGGTCAAGTTAATTCTATACTATGTCACCTACTTAGCATTTTGTCTTGTCTGCACTTGACTCATGAAACATGTTCATTAAAATTTGTCAGCTGAACCACAACAATGTCTTGTCATTGGAGCTTTCAGTCAGACAAAGCCAGTGTTTTCCTTCTACTCCTCTGTCCGTATCCCACTGTCCCTTTATCCCTCCTCTCTTCTCACAGAGAACCGTGTGGTATGCAAAGAGTTACAAGTAATCTTTTAATTCTGTTTCAGCAATAATGGGCCTTTTTTTTGTTTGGTTGGTTTGTTTTCATTTTTGTTGTTTAAACTTACTAACCTTTGTTTATAGCTTTGCAATTTGTCCCCCTGGATTTTCTTGGTATCATAAAATACAGGCAGGAATACATTTACAAAAAAAAAAAAAAAAAAAAAAAAAAAAAAAAAAATGCTGTGCTTTGTCTTGCAGCAGCAGCAGCAACAGCAGCAACAGCAGCATCAGCAACAGCAACAACAGCAACAGCAACCAGGTCCGAGACTACCCCCAAGGCAACCGACGGTAGCATCACCAGCTGAATCTGAGGATGAAAATCGTCAGAAACCCCGACCGCGAACAAAGATTTCTGTTGAAGCCCTAGGGATCCTACAGAGTTTCATTCAAGATGTAGGCCTGTACCCAGATGAAGAAGCAATCCAGACTCTCTCTGCTCAGCTTGACCTGCCCAAGTACACCATTATCAAGTTCTTTCAGAACCAGCGATATTATCTCAAGCACCACGGGAAGCTGAAGGACAATTCTGGTTTGGAGGTGGATGTTGCGGAGTACAAGGAAGAAGAGTTGCTCAAGGATTTAGAAGACAGCATCCAAGACAAAAACGCAAACACGCTTTTTTCAGTTAAACTAGAGGAAGAGTTATCAGTAGAAGGGAACACAGAGATTAATGCTGAATTGAAAGACTGATCTAAAAGTATTATTTTCTTTCAACAGTGCCACTGGTATTTACTAATGAAATGAAAATTCCATCTTGCATTCTGTCAAAAACCTTTATTATTCATTGTTTGGCCAATGAATCTTCCAAAACTTGCACAAAAGTTGAAAAAAGGATAATTCAGACTGCACTAGATGTTTTACTCTGTTTTACAAACTGCTTCGCAGCAACAGATGAAGCGTTGAGGATTGTTTGATATTAATTTGTGTTCACTGGATACACTGTGAGTGTACCCAATAAGCATGATACCAGTGATTTTGATTCTGGAGCCTTCAGACAAGCATTACAACTTTTGTGATTTACTGTTTTTTGTTTCTGTTTTGTTCTTGTTTTTTTAATTATTACTGTAGCACTCCACACTTGATCTTTGGAAACTCACATTTATTTAAAAAAGTAAAATAAAAAAGAGTTTGTTACTCTTGTTCTATTGTATGTTACAAAAGAACTATAGACTGTGGAATGCAGTTTAAAGATAACATATGCCAACAAATGCCTTGTATTATATGGCACTGCCGTAATTCAGATTTGTTTTCTTTTGGAAATAAAGGTCACTGTATTTTTTTTTTTCCATTCTCATTGTTACATGGTTTTAAAGAAAATGAAAAAGAAAATGTGAAACACAATTTAGTCCTCATTATTTATTTGTAGATCCTGCAGCATCATGTTGTAATTAATTTTTTTGGAAGTTTCCGTTAAATGTAATATTGCTTCTCTTGTTATCATACTGATTTTTTTTTCTATTTATAAATGTATTTTGATGGGCAGTAAAACAAAGTGTCTTAAAAGTTTTAAATAGAGAAAATGTGCTTTACACAGTTGCCTATAAAAAGTGCTCTATGTTATCCAAGCAATTCATACTATAAGCTTCACTCTTATTGTTGTATGCAATTTTTACTATCATGCAAATAAGCTTAGGTAAATAAAACTAATAGATCACCTTAGAAACTTATGCAATTAATGTGAAAATAATTGATGTTTGCAATGTGTCTTCCTTTGGTTTACAATCAATTTTAAAGCTACAGCTGTATAAATTTTCTGTATAAAGGTGTATTTCTTTTTTATGAGTTTATTGCTATGAAAACACCAGTTATTTTGTTACAGCTGGCTGTTTTTATAAGTGTATCACAATTTTCTTTATGCAGAAATGTTCTGACTAGGAGTGGTTATTGACTGTAACTACACAATTAAAATTGTTTGTATGGTATGATATGGCAGGGTTTGTCTGTGTATGTGTATATCTGGGAGGAATAACTTGTTCTTAGTGCACATTGTACCTTCTTGCCCCACTTTGAAGATGACATTTCAATTGTTCTTCTTTAAAATCACAGGCAGATTTTTATAATGACCTTCTTAAAATTTGAATTTAGGTAACATACTTCAAAAAGAATCACAGTTTGGTTATGAAAATCATAACCTGTCTTTTCTTGGTTTAAAAACTTGCCTGTCCAACAGAGATAGAAGGATATTATTGAGTCAAAAGGCTATCAGGCATAAACATATTTAGAGTTCCTGGCAGTAATGCACTTATAATGGATACAGCTGGTTTTATTTTACAGTAAAATTATGCTAACACTATTCCTTGCAATTATGTATGAACATTTAAAAATCACATTAATAGTCACAAAGTAAGTAGGAAAGATGGACTTTGCATATAGCAATCCCCTTCTAAGTTATATTATTTGTCTTGATCACCAATAAGGTTCTTGATAAAGCCATAACAATTGGTGATCTCTGAATTTATGCAAAGCTCATGTCTAGGCTAAAGAGAAATCTACTGATTAAAGTTGTGAAGTACACAACATTCTTCTCTTTTCCTAGGAGGGAAACAACTTACTCCCATATGTGAATCAGGGTTTGAATTCAGCACAGCTCTTCTGAAATGACTAAAAGCTTGCAGAACTCAGGATGAGTGTCAAAGGCACAAATGTCTCTTAGGTTGCAACAGATTTCTCCTTTTAGGTCCATTAAATTCTTTAAGGTACATGCTAGTCAACAAAGCAGGTTTTCACTCCACATGTTTAAAAGTTCTGGAGGTTGCCCAGTTCCTCTGAGGCAGCTCCCTTGGGGATGCACTGAGGAGCTCCCAGCAACATCATCTCTTGGCTGCAGGCAGGACTGGGCTGGGTTGCACCACGATTTGGGCCTGGTTTCCAGTCCAGGTAAAAGAGCCCTAGCAACACTCTGGGAGGGAAACAAGCCTTAGGAGGGACACAGATGTGTAAGCTGGCAATTGCAGTCCAAAAGGACAGTTAAACTGTGCCTTCTCTAAGGGGACTTCTAGGAGCTGTAAATCTATTGATAGCCCAAAGCTCTGCTGGTTTCAAAAGGGGAGAACCTAAACCTAGTCCTGAGAAGTCAGTCTTGGATTTCTTCACTAATTTCAAGTGGAATCTTTGGGTTGCACAGCCACACAGCCACTTGGAGCTAGGACGGATGCCTGTTCACAACCATGGGACAGGGTGAAATGTTGGCCAAGCAATGCATACTGATTCAATGTGTGGGACAATACCACTGGTACTTTTAGGCTGTCTGACAATTTCACTAGGGCTTCCTCAGGAAAAAAAATACATTTTTAAACCTAATATGCATGCATATGCAGGGTAGAAAGGAATATGAAGCGAAGACTGCTGGAATATACCTCTCTTCACATTTAAAGCTAATACATGCAGCACTACTAATACCAGAAACTGGCCAACAAGTCTAACACCCTATAAAAGCATAGGAAGAAATGTTTATAAAATTGTCTTTGCTATTTTGAAAGCAATTTCCTTTTCTTTTATCCTTTTAAGTTTTATGGGTGCTGAAGTAGAGGCCATGTGTGCTTGCAGATGGTTATTATATCTGTTTCTTCTCCATTAGCTTAGTTTTTCTTTCTCCTAGTCTAGCAAAGGTTATCTTCCAAGTAGTTCAGCCTCTGCAGTCACATATTATCTGCACAGAGGTTTGAAACTGTGCCTTTCTCTGTCTCAGTGGGTGAGCTGCAAGTACAGTTTTTTAACTTGGCCTAAGTGACCAAAAGTATTTTTGATAAATCTTTAGCAGCATCTTCAAAAGTGATATGTGTATTAAAGATCCCATCTTTATGTGGATGTAGGAGATATATACTGTTAATAGTTAAGGTACTACATTCTACTTTGACTCATGGACCAGATAGACTATCTAGAAAATTACTTTACTTACTTGAAATCCTTTTCTGTTCCTTTTTCTCACTGTCTGGTGTAATTCTACGAAGAAAACAGTCTTTCCATGTCTCCAAAGATTAAGAAATCATGCTGAACTTCTGTAACAAAGAACACCAACTGACACATCAAGACACTGTTAGTTGGGAACTCACTAAGTAGGACTGTGTGAAAATAGTATTTCATGTATACTTAGGGAAGTGTAAGGAAAGAATATTGCTGGGGGACAAAATGTAGCTTCAAAGAAAGCCAAATGCCTAAAAAAGAGGGAACTGAGTTCTGCATCGGGATGGGAGGACTTTTTTTTTCTGTAAACATTTACCATGGTTTATGGTGTTAACCATAAAAAGTGGAGTATTTTTACTCCTTGCTGATTCCCATTAATCTGTATTTAACTGACAAGATTTATGTGTATATGTTAGAAACCCCAGTCTTTTTTCAAGACTGAAAGCAAACCAAAGAGGCCCCAGACTCTTAAGACGTCCATGACTCAGGGACAATCTCAAGCCCTAGTCACACAAAGGTTCTATAACATTATAAAGATTTCCTACCTTACAATGAAGGAACTTAGATTTGTGCTTTGAATAGCTACTTTAGATTGCTTAATGATACTGAGAATAATGTTTAGATTTTAAAGTAAATAATTTTATTTTATTTTTTCTTGAAGTTGGGGAGCAACTGGGAAAATGGGAAGCAAATGGGAAAAGAAGGCAAGGTTCCCCCAAACCAGTAATTTAATTTCAGTGAGTCAATACTTTGTTGTGTGCTGGGAAAGCACCAAACATTGCTAAGTTCATTTGCAAAACAAATTGCCCCATGTGTTAAGAGCAGTATAAATTAGATACCACAGAAGATCTAATTGAGCATCAAGTATTAGCAATTCTGCTTAACTTATTGAACTCGTGCTTTGATATCAGGTGCCTTGCAGAGACCAAAGGTATTTTGATTTTTACATAATGATTTATATTGTGCTTTGAATAACAGTCCCATAGCAAAGCAGGGATATAAATATACTCCCAGGCCCTTTTTTTGTGCACAGATGTAATTTTAGTTTGGTCTCCTCACTGTGCCTTGTGTCCACACGGTCTTTTACTACAACAAATGAGCTAATAATTCAAACAGCAATAAGTGATCCTCCTTGGAGCAGAAGTAGTGCTGCTTGGCAGGGAGTCTGTTTGCTTTCATGTTCATACGGGAGCCTTCCCGACTGCTCAGCTCCTGGCAGTTGTCCCACTATCCCACGCCACAATTTTTTCACACTGGCCTGGCCTGGGCACCTTCCTGCTCTGGGTTATCTTGCCCAAATGTCATCTCTCCTGGTAATGTGCCAGCTGCTCAGGTGGATGTGCCACAGCTTACTATGAGGCAGCAAGGGCTGTATGTACCTGATGTCACTAGAACAGGCCACTTGCCTTGGAAAGAGAGCATCATCCAGCATAAATTCACCAGCAAGCAAATAGTTTCTGAGCTGATGGAGTAGAGGAGTAAGGGGACATGCATCCCAGAGAGGAGAAGGAAAAGGAAAGAGCAAGGTGCCAAAGACAGGAGCATCAGTAAAGTCACAATAGCTACCCTTGCATGGAGGAACAGGCTCCTTTTGCAAGCCGTGCTACAGTGATATCCAGAATTCTTTCAAGGTACTGCCAAGACTCCATAGAAAATGTTCCTGACCTCAAATGTACCATGGTCTCCAAACATGGGATTTTCCTTGGCAAGCAGTATCTAGGATTACACAAAAGTCTCCTCAGCTGTCCGTGGTGAAAGAGGTCCCCTAACAGTTTGTTCTCTGGTACTGTCTCTGTGTGTAGGACATGCAGGACTCTTTGAGCCAGCTGCAGGCTGACAGCTACCATGGCAGCTGCAGTTAGGACTCTCCAGATTACTTGCTTACCCAGACAACATTCTAAAGCAACATCCAAGCTGTAAATCCTTTCATTTTCCTCCAGGATCCCATCCAAACAGAGGCAGCATGCTTGCAGTCTTGAACCTACTTTTCTGAGCTGTCTCCTACAGCCCTGCTCTTCCTTGAACTAGATGTGCCACAGGAGTTTTTAAAAATCAAGTGTGTTGTATAGTGCACGTGTTTATCACAGTGCAAGAGAATAGAAAAAAACATTACCTCTGTGAGCACACAGGTTTATACAAGCGCACACAGGTTTATACAAGCACACACAGCTCTGAAGTTTTTGGGTAAATAAGTTGCCCCAGGAGGCTTCAGAAAAAGTTTTCATACTACAATAGTAATCTCCAATAAGTAGGTGCAATGATTTGAAATTGTTTGGGCCAGAAAAAGTCACACAGAGTCCTAGTAACTCTACAGAGAAGTTTGTCCCAGCAAGCAGAGTGCTCTATTTTGTTATACGCACTACAATATAGCAGCCTTTTATCAACCAGCCTTGCAGATGTTGCCTTTCCACATCCATATTAAAGAAGGACACTGTCCTGATAACTAGCAGCACTGCCCACAGCTCTCTGTCCCTTCTTTCACTGTTTTGAGGGGGCTCCCCTGCATGTAGCATGCCCCAAAATGGCCTAACACATCTTTCCCATCATCAGCCTGAACACAGCCTTTCATCTGCAGTCAGTGTTTTTTACCTGGGGAAAGTAATTTACAAAACCATTTACCTTAGAGCCAACCATGGCAGAGAAAGGTAGACAAGGATGTCCTTTCAAAAGTATAGGAAAAGTGATTCTTTATAATTATCAGCATGACAGCTTGGACTGAGAAATAAGTACAGGTGGTGTTGTTGGCTTGCCTTAGTAGACGAAATGCTATATCCTCAGCCTAATAAGGATTTAATATCAGCTGAGAGACTGAAGGAGACTGAAAAGGAGGAAAGGTGAGAAGAAATATCTTGATACAAACTTACTGGGGGCAGTCATGCCTAGAGATGACTGGAGAATTGCAAGACTAGTTTAAATTGAAGGAGATATGAATTAGCCAAGAGGAAAAAAATCAGTGAGGAGCACTTTGTGGTTCACATACTGGATGCACTGCAAAAATGCAGAAAGAATGAACAGACTAACAGAGTTGTTGCAGAAGAAAGATTAAATAGAGAAGGCTTGCAAAAGCAGCTAGCATCATTCTCTATCAAATATCTGCAAAATCATAAGTAGTGCATAGAAGGTGAATACAGAAAGAAAATTCTAAATCTCTAGTAACATATCTAGAGGCAATGTTTCAAATTATCAGCTGGCAAGATTGAAAAAAAAAAAAAAAAATCCAACCAGAAAAAGGGAGCAGTTTCCCACACATTTAAATACAGAACTCACTGCTATATGCACTCCTTCACACCCAAAGTACAAATGGTTTTAAAAAGTTCAATTCGTGAAAGCAAAGGGTTGATGTGACCTTCTTTTAAAGAGACTAAAGACTTCTTTCCACTCTGTAGTGCCAGACAACTTGTGAATATTACACTATAATATTTTTTCTGTAGCCCAGCAATGGCATTCATATGGACAGTGTCCAGCATCCAGCCAGGGGCATGGTTGCTTTAACTCCTTCCCAGTCATAAGTGAGACAAATCTGATTGGGCAGAAATTTGCACTGTGCTCTTGGTCAGGTTTTTGTGTTTAATTCTCTTTTTTGTTCATAACTAAATTTTAAAACAACTGATCTGAATAATTTCATTGAAGAGTTGGTCACCTTGTATTTACAAAACATTGTCTCCTACACATGCCAGCATAAAAATTTTTACCCAAATCATTTTGGTCATTGCCATGATACCAGTGCAGTCTCTATTCACAGCTATGCTGTAACTGCAGCAAGAGTAAAGTAAGGCTCCTTTGACCCTGTTCATCTACAAAACTGGGATTTTTTTATCATGTGGTACCACCTTTCTTTCAACCTCCATGAGCATATTCCACAACCACTCAGGTTTAGCTGACCTGTTCCTTTCAAAGCCCACCAGAAAGGTTCAAATTGGGGAAAGATCAATGCAGGCTACCAGGATGACTGGAAAAAACCCTAGATGTATCTATTTGCATCATCCCCTCATGAGATAGCTTTTCCAAGCTTTTTAGGGTGCCTTACAGGATGGCTGGGAGAAGTATCACAGGAAAGTACTGGTTTGAGGCCAAGTATCCTCCAGTTAAAACTGGGTTTTCTGCATCACACTCTGGGGAGCCACAAGCAGAGGGACGGTCGCTGCAGCCAGAGGTACCTCCCCAGGGCTCTGTGTGGCACATGGGCACATCACAACTTACAAGCACACAGTTGGACAAAAAAAAAAAGCACCGTGGGAAAGCAGATCAAAGCAATGTGATTGCATTTCACGTTTGATGCAGCTCATTCCTGAAGCCAGGGTGAACAGCCTAATCCAGTGTATCATTCCTGTGCAGGCAGACCCTCAGGCTGGCATCATGTCCTGTGGAGCACTGCTCCAGTGTCTAGCATCTGCCACCCTCTGCCCTAGGGCTTGGCTTCAGATTGCCCTTGTCCTTTCCATCTCCTTTTGGGAGATGCTTTCCACAAACTCTGAAAGCCAAAACTCAGGCTGTTTCAGGCCCTTCAGGGCATTTATTTCCCTGTCACTTCCTGCACTACTTCATCCTTGGTCTGCACTCCTGACCTTTAAAGACTCAAAGGGGCAGATTTCCAGTGATTTAGCTTCAACTTTACACTTGCTCTTATTTTTTGCAAATATAAGTCTATCTGCTTACCCGTTGGCTCCCCTGTTTAATCAATATGTCAGCTGTTGATCACAACCACTGCCAGACAGCTAGTAGATGGGACAATTATTCTCACAAGGACTTTTAACCCACTGGGTCCAGCATGGAGCAGCTGCAAGAGCTCTGAGTAGCAGCTGCCCCTTCTCTATGGCAGCTGCTGAACCCCTCTCCTGATGGTCTCCAGCTACTTTGCTAGAGCAAACAGAAAAACTACTTTCTTTTCTACACCTCATAGTATGCAAGCTTAACTCACAGATGCTGTAAAACAGGAGATGAAACACCACATCCAGCTCCCACCCAATGTTCCCATGAGGTAGAGTGTGGGACCTTGCACCCATCCAGAAAGTGAACAAGAGGCACATGACACAACAGGAAAGCTCTACCTGCCTGTTTTCTTACCTCAACTTGGTGTTAAAGACACACAGGGGCAGATACTCCTACAACCTAAAGATACCTGGAGAGGTCTCAGCTTTGGGATCCTCCAGCTCCTGGCTTCCAACTTATCTGCTGAGCAACAGCCCATGGCATGACAGTTTAAAAACTGCCTCCTGAATTCACCAGCTACCTTGGGGCATGGCTTCACCAAACTCATTGGAATAATGTCGAGAAGAAAAACAACAGAAGAGTCCTGCCATGTGTCTACTCACATGTCTACTGGGGATCAAGCAATTTGAGACTTACCTTCACCCTTTCCAAAACATACTGATGACCATTGGACTGTACCTCTTCACCTTGCTTCCCAAGGATAAGATTGTGTTTAGAGAAAAAAAATCGTGTGTCAAGCACATTGGCTCAGCCACCTCAGCCCTCAGTTCTTCTGTGACCCTACAGAGGTCACAGGCCACCAAGAAAAACTTTGTTTGCTCTGGCTTATGGTTGTAATTGGCTTTACATTCATCTGGCACTGAAATTAGGCCTAAACAAATTTGCTTTAAGGCCATGCTACCCCAGACCTCTTTGGGTTTGCTGCAAGCACTGCTCATCAGTATCAAACCATCTGTATTGCAATAGTGCAGGGCTATGAAGTTATAGCTCCAGTGTTACAACTGCTAGTAAGAAGTTGTTTTCAACACACAAGATGAGCAGCTGCAACTTTAGATTTCTGCCTGACCATGTGGTCTTGTATCTATTTCTTCAGCCCTGGTGTCTGGCAGGTAGGCTGGAGAGCATTTCCAATGTCAGGGAGATTCCCTCCTGTGGGTTTCTTCTTCCTGGGTTCTGCCAGGGTTCGACTCATGTGATTCAATAAAAGAAAGCAAGACACAAAGTGAATTCTTATCTGCAGCCCCAGTCCTTTCACAAGACCAGAATGTGAGCTATAGGGCAGGAAACAGTTTCAGGGGATTTGTGCTGACTTCTCCCAAGTGGTGGTATCCAGCTGTGTAATCTGCAGTTATATCAAGGCAGATCCGATCCACTGGGGCTGTGTAAGGGCATGTTGCTTTGACACTGAAAACAATAGAGAGAGGAAAAAAAGAAGAAAATAAAAGACAAATGAAGGACTGAGATGTACTCTGAGGGTGGTAAAATGTCCCACCTCTCATCTAAACTAATTTTAGACAGTATTTCCTCTTGTGTCTCACATAGAATTTCCAGTTTTTCACTCAGATGGTAGAAGCCAATAGAGGCTATGTCCTCCCCAGTGAAGGGACTGTTTTCAACTTTGATGGACCTGGACTCTTCTAAGCTCTTTTTTATTATTATTCTTTCTTTTGGGCTCATAGGCGTGATGTTTATCTCATCCACACATGGAGAGAGGGGGAGGAATGGGTAGGCTTGACGTGTGCTAACTGTTGGCAACAGTTGTTTAATTTTTTTTGCAACATGCACCCAAGTATCATGAGACTGAGTAAAATATAAATAAATATGCTCTTTGGAAACCTCATACATCTTTATGGCCTACAATACCTACAAATCCTGGAAAAACACATGTTTGTTTGCTTGTTTTTTAAAAAAATATTTTGGTGGCAATGCTACCTCCCATTGCTGTAAACAAGGTCAGGAGGCCAAATTAGTCTGTCCTATTTTGCACAAAATAGTCAACAACTTAAGATGTTTTTGCAATAATCAGAAAATTATTGACCGGTGTCAACACCCCCTTTCTGATAAACTGTTGAAATGTTAATATTCTTGGCAAAATTGTTTTTGCTCTAATTACTGTATCCATCTGCTCTATAAGATTGATTATACTCTGAGAATGTTCGTTCTCTTGTCTCCTGCAATGATGGGCCTCTCCTTGGCGCAGAAATAGTCCTGCCTCATCTTTACACGGAGACGAATGTGAAACAGAAATCAAGCTAACACTCAGTCCCAATAAAGCCAAATAAAAATTCCTTGAAGGAGTTCAAAGGATGGATATTAACTGGCTCTTGAATGGACCATTGTATGGAAAACTATTGTCCTGACCCAGATGAATATAGTTGGCCTTTGTCCATCACAGGATATCAGTGACCAGGAAGGCCACCAAAAACCTGGAAGCCCACAAATGCTGGCATAACAGCAGTGTTACTGATTCAACAGAGGAGAATTTTGGCCAATTGGAGACTCAAGGTCCCCTCTGCACCAGGTCCTTGGCAATGAGCAGTCAAATTGTCTGAGGAGCAGAGTGTTTCTTGTCCTACCTGCCATCAGCACCTGCAAAGGCTAATGGTACCTGGATTGGATTGGTTATTTTTGGAGCCAGCATATAATATACATGATATCTGTGGCATGTGCCAATAAAGGCTCAATATCAAATGATGTCTGATATTAATCATTATTAAAGCCAATTAAAAACAAGACCATACAAAATCCCCATACATTTTATTATGAAAAAACAAACAAAGAAACGAAAAAAAAAAAAGGGGGGGGGGAGATAATTGTACAAACTATTAGAAAAATGTCCTTTCCCCATGGCAAGTCTGGAAGAAATTCAAGACTGCATTTCATTTTGAACCCGTATTTCAAAATACATGCACAAAAAGTCATGCAAACTCAAAAAAAAAAAAAAAAAAGAAAAGAAGTCTTTGAGCATTCCTACATCACAGCTGAACTTCTTCATTGGAAAATAATGCTTTTCTCACACACACAATTGAGTACAGAAAAGTCATTTATTTTAGAAATATAATTTTCAGTTTTAAAAAATGTATAAAAGCAGCTATTCTTTTCCTTCTACTGAACTGTGTAGCCTTGTCCAAAGCATTCAAAAGCCACAGAGACTCAGTCTGAGATTGCTTTCAGGTTTTTCATTTTAAAAAAGATTTAGGGTCTTTGTAAAAACTTTCCAAGTTCTTGACTCCATACGGTGTACTCATACATATGCTTATCCTTGCAGAAAGAAGCTAGAAACATCCAAAAAGGAAGGACTTTACATATGTTGAAGGCATGGCTTTTTCAGTTTTAAATTTCAAACATATCAGAACATAAAATTTTTCCTGAACTGTAGTTCAGCCTAAAGAGCATCTGCTGGATACTCATTCACACCTTCGTCTGAATCCTTCGTTTGTGCCACCAGGGAGTATTAAGTTCTACTTAGCTAACACAGGCTGCTTTCAGTGCCTTAGCTAATGTAACACTCAGGAACACTTTTCAAAATAGTTTAAGGCCAGGCTGGATGGAACTTTGAGCAACCTGGCCTAGTGGAAGGTGTCCCTGCCCATGGCAAGGGGGTTGGAACTAGGTGATCTTTTAGGTCCTTTCCAACCCTAACCATTCTATGATTCTATGATTCTAAGAAAGAAAAGGGAGAAAATAAACAAATTTATTGTTACTAGATCTAGTAACTAGTAACTAGATCTTGGAGCTAGTCTGGGATAATGAATTTTTAAGAGAAACTCCTTCTCAGAATAAAAGGTTTTGCATTCCCTCTTGCTTAGGGTGCTGTTACACTGCTTTGTGACTTTTTTTTTTAAACCAAAGAAAAGGTTCAGTGGGAAGAGAGTGACTGCAGTCCACCCTCTGCATAACACCTGTCTCTTGTCTTCTGGAATTATCTTCTATTTCTTGCAGCAGTTCCTAGTCTTAATAAAACCCAGCACACTGCCATATTTCTGCTACCATTTCCCAGAGAAGGACTAATGCAGGAGGACTTTCCATAGGACAAATGTAGTACAAGTTACATGCAGACTTCTTGCTTCAGAGTTTATCAAGTCTGGGGATCAAGAATACAAGATATCTATTCTGCCAGCACACCCAAAAGGTCCTTTTGTCCTTGTATCTGGTGACCACCATTTAAAGATCTTTCCAACTGGAAAAGACCGATGTTGGCTATTGGCAAAACCAGGGAGTGACAAGAAGTCTTTCAAATCAAGCAAAGTTGTACTTAGGTACCTGGCAGACATAAGCTTGATGTAACTTCTGCTGAAATCAGTAGGAATTTCCAAGCAGATTTTGAGCTGCAAATTACTTTTACATTATTTTTCAAAACCTTTTTCAAGGTGTTTTCCATCATACATTTTTCTAGTCATACCACCCTTAAAAGGCCAGAGAGGATACCAGCAAACATCATGAGAAATCCATCACAGAAAGGAAGTGTCAGCATGAAGATCTCTAAATCTCAGAAAGCAAAAAGATTGCAAGTCACAATGTTTACCTGGCACAAACAGAAATACCTTAGAAAAGGATACTGACAACAACAAAGACCCCACGCTCAACAAAGAGCCACTTCAGAAGACCAAAAAGGAATTAGAGTTTCTCTAAACATTCAACTGCTATGGTTACTCCTTGTGCCGGGACCTGAGCACCTTCTCATTGTCCCCTGCACAAAACACATGGAGGATTACAGCAACTGAACTAGGCTTGATAATTTCCTGACTGCCTGCAGACTCAGACAGACATCCTGACGTTGTCTCACACTGGAGGACTATTTTAAAAGCTGCCTTTACAGGCACACTGGATGTAATGCAGTTTTATTTTTAAATGAAATCTTTGATTATGGAGAACAATCCCATGGCAAGGGATGCATGCTAGAGAACCACAGAGTCTGTGGGGGACCATGCTTATCGCAGCAAAATCACCTTCTCAACTGTTCAGCTTTGCTGCCGTGTCATGTTACAGTAATAACTGCAGATGAAGAGCTTTTAATTCATTGATAAAAGCAGAAGGCTGGAGTAGCTGGCTAGCTGTAATGAAGCTTATTATTCTGCAGCTAATTTGCCGATTATATTAGAGTTTTATTTCTGAGCACTTCTACCAGAAGACAGCATTATCAACACAACATCTAAACATGTGAAGAACGTTAATGAGCCATCTCCTACCTCTGCAAAGGTCCCCATTATTAATAGTGAGTATCCTAAGAAGAGATCAGAAACTGTCCCTGAAGAGTGTACAACCTGTGTAAAATATGATTGCTCATTTGGAACATAACCAGAAAGTAATGGCTAAGTCATGTTTCATTTAAAAGACTGTGGTTTCTTTAATGCTGGTAAGTGGACAAGGGCTCAGATGAAGCACCCTGGTCCAGCAGCAGGATTCCCACACACCCCCAGCAGACCCAGCCACAGGCTGAAGCATGATCCTGGAAGAAAAGTTGCACTTTAAGGAACACTCTTCTTCTCCCTATCCCCTCTCTTTTTTAAATCTCCTATGTCTGTATTTCAGACTATGGAGGCCCGTACCCCCTGAAGACTACAGAATCTACTCCTTCCTCTTACCCCTACTAAGTAGATCCCCCAAAAGCCTGAAAGGGGATACTGGCATTTCTCTTTCTGTGCCAGGGAATAAAAGAAATGTCATGATAGATGCATGGGTAAAGAGTAAGCAAGGATATGATATCTGAAACCCACCCAACACTGAGATCCAAGCAGAACTTCAGTCAGCCACACACCCTGTCATCTCCTGGAATTAATGAGACTGGTTTATGTTTTTCTAATATTCCTTCAAAATCTTGTTGGGAAAATTAATTCTTCATATCTTACTTTGCTCTCACCAGTCTCCTGCCACCTGCTCCAGCTCCTTCTGGGTGCTGATGAGAAAATAACATCATGCTAAACCAGTGACATCTTGGACCCTCTTTGTAGGAAAAAAACAGCACCATTGAGCTGCCTTATGCCTTAGGGGTGAGGAAGATCAAGTATTGCTTTTGCTCATTAATATGTCTATTTATTACTATTCTTATGAGAAAGTCACATAGAAAGTTCATCTTTGGAAGTTTCGAGTTAGACTAAAGTACATCAGAGATAGCTGTAGGATATACTTTGGGTTTGAATGTAGCAACAACATAGTTCAGAGAGGTTACTTATCCTAATCCACAGAAACACATAACTGCTTTGCAAGCTCACTGCCTGTTCGAGGGCATTACAAGCTTCAGGGTTTCTCTCCAGTGTTGTGCCAAGCCAGAAAAACTGATCTTTTATTACTAAGGGGGAGGAAGGGGAGGAAAAAGGAAAAAAAAAAAAAAAAAAAAAAGAGACAGAAAATTCAACAAAACTCTTGTTTCCTTTAAAGCATGATACAGAGTACTCAGCAGCAAGAACAGTCTGTTTCTCTTTCCTATCACTAAAATATTGACGTCTGAGGATTTGCTTTCCTTTCCGAGTGGCAGTGTGCTGTAGTTATTAAAATGAGCTTAAAACTGTAGTTTATGACTGATTTGTAAGAGCACACTAATTGATGGATATATGAATGTCCAGCTGATATAACTGATAGCAGATAAATGTTCACTGTCCCCATATATGAAGCTGTGGCAGGCTGAGGAGTGAAAGTGTCTATCCCATGGGATTGCCAGCCCAGTGGCTATCTCAGAGGGGCTGTGGACAGGGGTTGGCATTGCCATGGGGGCTGTCTGCCAAGGAATTTAAAGTGGGACTTGCCTTTCTCTTTGGACAGTCTCTCTGCTGACCTTAGTTGGGTTAGGTGCCACCTGGAACCAGGAGAGAGACTAAAGAGGGCTTTTAGCCTAACCACCTCCATGGTGGTGGAAGAAGCTGTTTATTTTAATCTAGCCCTTGCATTTTTCCAAAAAGGGACATTTGGGGGTCAGTTCCACTCTAAACTGTGCTCTCTGTGCTCCAGCACATGCTGATTAGCCATGAAACACCGGGCTGCCAAGCACAGCAGGCACACTGCATGCCAAGCAGCTTTCTGGGGTGATGTCTGAGCCACATCAGCCCCAACCCCACACTGGGGTGCAGAGTTCCCAGGACAGACCAGTGCCCACACAGCTGCAGAAGGGAGGTGGGGAGATAACGTGTAGGATCCACTGCCTTTGCAGAAAGGACAGATGTGGCCCACAGAAGAGCTGAGGAGATGGTCAGCCATGGCAAATTCCCCTCACCGAGCAAATGTCAAGGCACCAGCATGACGTCCTCTGCATATAGGATATTTTGTCTATTAAAGACCAATCCACGTAGCCACGGGCAATCTAGACTCCTTAGGGAAACAGAAGGTTGCCTACTTAGACTTATTAGAATGGTAAATGGCTGAGCAGCTGGATGAACAGGCAAAAATAAACTACCTGATATTCTTCCAAGCGCTGTACAGAAACTGTCCCCATTTCTCTTCAGTCCTTTTAGCTTTGCTAGGCCAAAGGGATTTAGATGCTTAACATTCAGGACTTTGAAATCCAAACAATCAAATTATAAACAGGCAGTTTTGAAAATCTGTGTCTTGGGAGTCACAGTCCTACTGAGTTCCCATCAGGCTTTTAAAAACAGGGTGCCAGAATCTGGCAAAATCAAGTGGAATTACCAAGATATTTTTAGGAATGTCACATTCACAGTGACCTGGCATGTAAAAAGCAATGTAGAATATAGGATTCACCCCCAAAGCTGGCTAAGATCCAGGCAAATCATGAAACACTTCCTAACAAGATCTATTTCAGGCAGGAAGAAACCTGCACTGTTCAAATCATAGATATCTGACAGGATAAGACATGACATATCAAACTACAGTTAATAGAAGAATCACCATTGTGTCATGTGCCATTCACACAACTGTGAAAAAAATTTAAGGACTTATCCATATACAATACGACCATCTTACTTTATGGTATAGTTAATTTTTCGGTGTTTTTTCCATCAAAATGATGTTTCAACAGCACACTTTTTCTGGTGTTGATACTTTTAGGTAGAGCTTTTCTCCAGAGCAGTTACAAGTGTTTTGGAACAGAGTATTATGAATAGATGAAATAATTTACGCTTGGAATTGTGATTACCTTCAACTCATGTCCCCCAAAGTCTGTTTGTACTGTGGAATCAGTCACTACTGATTCCCTTTTCTATCATTTCAATACTATTTCCCCTTGAAAGAAAGAAATACAACCCAGCAGTAGACACTGTAGTTTACTATGCATCTTTATACTAGTAGGAGCCTGAGAAAGGCCCTGTTCGACTGTCAGGTCATCCCTAAAGTCTCTTATTCTCTGGTCCTTGAGCATGGAGGCCAAAATTTTCCAACAGGCTTTATAATGTTAGGCATTTGAATCCATATCTATACCCGTAAATAAAGTTAGCCCAGCTTTTCAGAGGACTCTCGGATCCCATCAGTGGGAGTTTTTATGGACAGAAGACTGAATAAGCATTGCAGGATTTAATTAGTACTATTACCCAAAGGAGTGCTTTAAAGATGGCTATATCAGAGGATGCTAAAACAGTTCAGCAGATAACTGTTCTTTTTTCTGTGTATAAGCTTTCAGTGTTGCTTAAGAGAGGAGAATATTCTTCCTTAGAAATTAAGTTCAGCTACGCATTGCTTGAAGTAGTATTTATTTGATTAACATGTCATGCATTAAGGATGACAATACTAAAAAAAAACATGGCAAGCCATAGTTAGAGTAAGAAAACTGTCTCTTCAGAGCTATGTTTAACTGCCGACTTAGTAGAAGAACAATCAAGGACACTCAAAAACACCTTTAGGAGTTACATCTAGCACAAATCCACAGAGCTCCTCTAAAGGAAAGGCACAGTGCACTTGTCCATGGTCTACATGAGAGATCTCATTACACATATCCTTGAAAAAGGAGGAAGCCTGAAGTCAAAAAACCACTGCAAAATTTATGACCATCTTCAGCTGGTGCCTCATCTGGTGTAAATCAGTATAGCTCTGCTTGCTTGGATGGAGTGACACTGATTTACACAAGCTGTATTGGACTGCTGTGTAAATGTGCTTCTTACATACCTAACAAAAAAAATGTGAAAAAAATAAGGAATGGTTCTAGATCAATAGCAGAAAATGACCCAGGAAATCTGTGCCTATGTTTCCTGTACAGAGAGGTGGGTATTTTCTTACTTAACAGATCTAAAATAAAAAGCTGAAATTTTGTTTCAGAAGGTGTCACAATGACATTTAAAATTATTTGTGTAACAGAATCAAATTGCATGCATATATATTGCAGTGGTGGTTTGGTCTATCTGTCATTGTGCAACTGATGAGTTCAGTTGGACATCATGAACTCTGCTTACACTCTTGATCTTGATACATTCTTAATTTTTATTCTATTACATATTTATTGTAGTGAGGCTATGTTTGTGGGTTTTCTTCTCTCAGAAAACAAAACAAAACAAGAAACAAAAAAAAGCCCCACCAACAAACCAAACAAACAAACAAACCAAACCCCACCACTACCCCCCCTAAAAAAAAACAAATGAAAATACTAGGATGAGATTTAGAATGGACATTTCAAACAATTCATATAAGGATAAAGAAGAAGAAAGAAACAGAGTATGTGTGATTTCATGTCCAGGAAAGGAAATCTGAGATTACAAATACTAAGCAGAAGTTACAAAAAGGAATCTTTTAGGGTCCTAGAACCCTCAAAGTCCAAAGACTTTGTCAGGAGAAATGCAAGAAACACTGAAAACCATCTGAATTAATATTGCACTGAATTTAGTGTTTCTTGTCCTGACCATAGTAAAGACAGCAGTAACTGGGAATCATTCTGCAAAGTGTGCAGCTTATTTATTTAGGCGAGTATTCCTTTATGAAAGGATACATCAGAAAAATAAACAGTGTAGCAGAAACCTTTGGAAGAGACACTTGGTCTTTGTGATGAGCCCATGGGAGGCTGGGCTTTTGCAGAGGGCAGAGGCAAAGCAGGGCAATGAGCATCCCTGCTGGGATGAGACAGGGAGAGAGGATGAGGAAGGCAGGGGACTACTCATCACAGGACCTGCTTGCCCTATGGTGCAGGGCACTCATCCTGGACAAAAATATGTGCAGTGACCTGAAAGGATCAGATATGGTCTGAGAACTGCCAGAGTTGCTTCTATATGTGACCTCCAACCATGTTAAGAGAGTGCTTCAGCTGGTTTAAAGGCAGTCATTTTCTAATTGGGCTGAATGTCACACCTTGACAATAGCTCAGTTACTGGGGTCATTTTTCAGTTCCTAGAGATTTAGTCATTTACTCAAACTCACTTCACTCTCCTGTCACATTAAAGCCCTATTTGTTCATCAGATCTTTGTTTGTCTGGACGTACAAGGAAGTCTCCATGCACAGAATTCATAATAGAAAAAAAGGCAAGAAAAAAAAATTTTAAAAAGAGAGGCATACACAGAGGTTTATGCTCAAAACTCCTACTTGTATTTTCAATTTTCTCTAAGTTTTTGAGAGGTGGTCTAGACTGAAGTGCCTCGCATATGATTAAGTGGGGATGGCAATGAGAGTCTGCTTAAGGATGGGGAAACCAATTTCAGTAGAAGTCAATTGAATGGGAAGTAATTTGAAAAAGATCTTCCTAACCCAGGCACAAACACAGTGCTGGGCAAAACTCCTGTAAAATGATGCCAGCAAGTATTGCAGCTGCAGCTAGTGGCTGCAATGTGTGTGCATGAGTGTAAGAGACAGATGAAAGATTTAGTAGAAAGATGTCAAAACAGGTGAAGCAACTTCTGATTCTGGCTTAGAAAAATTGATATCTTTGCTGAAGTACAACCTGTTCTCCAAATCCTGACCTTAAGATGAATTGCAGCCAAATGACAACCTCTAGCATTTGATATTTGCGAGAGCTCAAATATTGATTGCACTACTTATTAATGAGTTTCATTCATAATAAATACATGGCATGTTTGCACTGAGGAGGTGTTTTCTAGGGGAGGCATTACATGCTGTATTAAACAATGAATAATTTCTTAATCTTAAATGTGAGTAAACAGCAGGATAGTAAGTGCCAGGGTTACAGGCAATTTCAGGAAGGTGCAAGTGTAGCAAGTGCTCCAGCACACCTGATGAGGCTTCTCTCATTCCTAATGAAGATTTTCTTGATAGCAAACACGACGTGAGTGCTATGAGCTAGAAATTGCTATTATAATTAATAACAGATTAAGGGTTTGTCTTTTAAAACAGTAAATTCCATGTTGCTTCATTGAAACTCTGTGAGTGAATTTATGATAACTTTCTGTGATACCCTTTTAGAGCTTCTCCTACTTGGAGTATACTTACAACTACAATGCCTGGAGAGAAACCCATTGTTTTTATTCTCCAAATAAATGTTTCCTTCATAAGAGAGCTGGCATGTTTGAAATTCAGAGAAAATACCATATAAAAACTGCACAAAGTGTACTTTTTCAAAATGGATGCTTGATATTGAGTTTCATAAGGACTGAATTGCCCAGATTGCTAGTCGAGTTGCCATTTACTGTAACAAAACAGAAAATGAAGTCTTGTGTTTGGGAACTGAAACTTCAGAGCCCTCAGTACTCACTTTATTTTTTCTTTTCTTTTTTCTTTTTTTTTTTTTTCTTTTTCATTGCAGTTGCTAGCTGTTTAATTTCTCTGTTCAGCTTTTGCTATGAGGCAAAAATGGTGTGTATGGATAAGCAGAACATCCAACCAACAATAAAAATGGTCATTTTTTAATATCAAATATGCAATTTTCCTTGCACAAATGCTCTCTCAGAATATAAATGATTGTGAACAGGCTACTTGAAATATTTAATGTAAAACTACATATTTTCTTCCCTTCACAGCTAATACCCACAGGCCTCTGTTTGCATCGATCTCCACGGATCCAAACCAAGATTCAGGTAAAGTAAAGGGAATTCAGTCAAATTGGACATATCTACATGGTCCTGCCACTGTGGTACTTCAGCTCAGATTTTCCACCTGCCCAGGCTGAGACAAGCCTCGTTGTGCCTGTGGAAACCTCACCTCTGGAAAGGAAAAAAAATTGGGCTAATGACCAGTCAGTGGGACAGGTACAACATTTCCAAATTAGTTTCAGTCAAACAAAGGAGCAACTCCTGCCTGCAGAGAGGCCCAGCTAAGAGTACAAAGCTCACCAGAGCTCATCCACTCCCTGCTGCTGTCCAAGGAAGACTTATAACTTGAATATTCATGCATAGTGGAGTAAGCAGATAAAACTCTTCCAAGGTTAGATTGGTGATACGATTCAGAGAGCAGATTATGGACCATAAAAGTATCTGTAGGATGCCTGTAATAATGTATTAACATTTTACCATCACCCTATTTCCCTACAAAATTTCCCATCTAATAGTAGCAAGTGAGGTTGTTCTTTGGAGGAACAGAGAGCAACTCTCACACATTTGGAACTAGAGCATTACTGTCTAGGTCTCAAGCACACAAACATTAGGCTGTATCTGTGAAGTGGAAGCTTCAAAGTTACATCATTGGCTTCTGTGCAGATCCACTGAGAACCCAAACTCTTTTATTAGCTTCTTGACAGTGGTGGCAGTCTCTTGGATAGGAGCAGTATCACTTATTTTTGAGAAACAACATATGGTACTTAGAATCCAGTGGTTGCCAGCTTTTGATGTAATTAGCCATGATCCCTGAACATCTGCACTCATCAGTTAGCCTTTAAGTTGGTGATCTATTGTTCTACATTGGAATTGAGATTAGGCTTTCTTTGGGAAGGCTTCCTTCAAGAATGCTTAATATCTTTAGCTAAAGTTATTAGCTTCAAAACCCTGTGAGTACTTTGTAGGCAGAAATCCTATTATAGATTATCACCTCGTCACACTTGAAAAGTTCTCCAGAGACTGGAAAGAGGCAACTGCTTAAAAGGCAATGTAGGACAGCGAAGGACCACAATACATGTTGGTAATGTCAAGACAGAAATACCTTCCTCAGAATAACCATGTTTACTAAATCATATCTGTAGCCTGATACTGTCAGACTTGTTGTCATGCATACACATTAAGTAAGTCCAGTAGATTTGTAAGTGGGAAAATGGAGTTTATAAATACCAGTCAGAAGAGCTGAGAAGATGGAAATAGTTTAAAATTTTGCTGGAGATTTTCATTAGAATTTTGAACTGCCAGAGACTGATAACCTTACAAGGTGAGAAAAGAACCATTTATTCAGTGATTATTTTTTTCTTTTTGAACTGCAAAAACAAATTAACAAATTAGATCAATTATAACCTTGGATTACCAGATAGATTGAAAGAGACAGTAAAGCAAGGGAGGGAAACCATTAGTTAAACAAGTAATCTCATGGAAGCCATATGGGCTATTTAGGCAATTAGGATTATTCATAGAAGAAGGGACTTAAAGAGTCTTTCAGAAAGTCCATTATCTTTGATAGCAAGGTTACACTGGGCAATCTGGAAGAGAAATTATGCCAGAAGAAAAACTGAAAAGAAAAAAAAATCCCAAGAATATAATTACCTCTAGAATAGCAGAATCAAACAAAAAATGAACTGATAAATAGTTTCCTGCCCATAGAGGTCTATAAAATAGTATTAATTTATCCTGGAGCAGCTGGAAGCAAAAAGAAAAAGTTAGTATCATGAATACTGGGCATTCAACATGAAATCACTCATTTTTGCTAGCTCTATATTTCTAGTACTCATGAACATAACTATAGTACTTCTGACATGGGTCAAGGAGACTGCTAATGCTTGAGATTGTCAAGTTTAGCGCAAATAATAGCCCAGGTTCTCAGTAAATAAGAGGAAGCTGCTATGTAGTCTTTATCATATTTTCTTACTGCAAGCTGAAACCTTCCTGCCAGCTACACTCCCTAACAAACTTCCTCTGCAGCTCCTGCAAGATAGCCAACATACATTGAATTTTGCAATGAAGCTTTGTTCTCAGGCTAGATGTACCACTCAAGTGTCACCTGGAAGTTATGCACTGGATAAAATACCTGGAAGATAAAAGAAGCACTCAGAACAGCCCAAACAACAAACCCGTACACACTGAGCTTGCTGAACCACTAGTACTGGCAGTGCTACTGGTTTGCCCAATAAGTGAGGTATTTTTAGGGGACTCTTATCAGGATTATCTTTCATCAACACATTACACCACACCTAACAGTGTTAAAATCCCATCCTGATTCACAGTGGAAACTCATTATGAATCATGAATCCTGCACACTGTCTAGTATCAAGATTAAAATCCTTCTGTATGTGAGGGATCAAAACTTCTTCCTCTTTGAGAAGTTTTTCAGGAGGAGGCAAGTTCCTCCAGGTGAAGAAATAGTTGGGCTGTGTAATGAGGCCCCGCAAAGTGGCATTCAGCTAGAATCAGGTTAAGATAACCTCAAATGACAAGCAAGAAGAGAATGTTTATTTTCTCTAATTTGCAGTGGCTTTGCTATACTTGGCTGCAACACAAAGAACTGAGCTCTGATGAGCATTGCAAGAGAGAAGATGATTGTTTTACCAGCTTGAAAGAGAGGAGAATCTAGGGAATTAATTCTTATTTATATTATTACTAAGTTCTTTTGTATTTTAGCCTGAGAGTAAAAAGACCAAAGGACATTTAAAGCCTGCACTTTTTCCTGCAGCATTTTCATCAGCTGACACAAAGCTGGCCAATTTATTGCTCTGACTGACAGCAGCTGATCAAGTGTTCCCACAGCCACTATCACAGTGTGAAACATTGGGTTCAAAATGGTGATGGGTTCATTTTCTGTAATTCTAAATGGGACAGAGCCCAAAACCAGGATCCCAGCTCCCTTGAACTCGAGCTATTCAAAATTCAGATCCATATCAAAATCTTACTGCTCAGGCCCATCACTACTTAATTTACCAAGGCTGTTACTGGCACAGCACTTCATTCTGGCTGTCTTCACTAGCCCTCACGTGGCAGCCACAATAAATTATGCAGCTGGGAATGCAATAGCATCTGAAGCAATTGACCCATGCAAGGATAGTGATATCAGTGACATCGCCGTGAGCACAGCCCCATGCAGGGCAGAGCCGTGCTGCCCTCCACCATGGGAGCAGAGGTTGGTCCCCTGCCCTCCTGCCTGGAAGTGAATCTGTCCTATCTGGCGAATGCTGCCTCCCTCTTCTTATCTAGCAATAGCACTGGATACCATCGACTAGATCCTGGTAAGATTTCCCTCAAGCAGGTCTGTTTCCACCTCCCTGAAGAAACCCTGAGAGTGAGCAATGCTACAGCCCTTAAGGGGACTTCTCATGTAGGGGCTAATGGCTCTTCTGTGAAACCTTTGCTTTAGCCTGCTTGCATACTCACTGGAGAAGTGGTGGAGAACTGGATGCAGATTCAATAGCTAATGTCATCAGTATTCCTATTTCTAAAGCAGGCAGGGTAGTGAAATGTGACTGTGATTGCCTGAACCTAAAGCAGTTTATGACTGGTTAGGCTGAGTCTCAGGAACTGTATGATCAGTATGGCAAAAGCAGGTTAGAAATGAGAGTTGAAGGAGTCAGCAGAGTGTGTGTGCATCATGGCTGTTAGACATGAAACAGTAAAGGCATTTCCCTAAGCACTGGCCAGCTGCTGAACTGTTTCTTTACCCTAGCTTTTGTGAGAACAGACCCTATTGCATTCTCTCCATGAAGCCCAAGTTCCTCAGTAGCTGAAGCCAGTGTGGGATCTCCCTGCCTTGGGATAACCTGAATTTCCTTCTGCATGGGCACTGCCATCACACACAGTTACTGGTGATGTTTCCAGTCAACAAAACCATCCACAGCTGGGGACTCCTCTGCCTTCCTGCCATGGCCCTGCAAGTTAAGTGCTCTCAGGCTGCTGCTCCTACTTCCTCGAGCATAAGAGCTTCCCAAAGGAGCAGAGAGGAACAAACTATGAGTTGCTGGCTTATCTCCAGAACCTACACAGGGCTGCTGGCTTACAAATAAGAAAATTACCTTCTCCCCAAAAAGGGAGTATTCGAGCAGCTGGGTTACCCATGAGATTGGGAGCTTCCTCCCCTTCAGAAAAAAGTGCTTCACATCCTGCCCTTAGAGCAGGTTACCTCCATGCAGAGCTTCCCCAGGGACTGATGCTGAACAGCGTGGCCTACACTAATGCCCTTAACTAGTTGGCACCTCTCTTTCTCTCTGAAGCATCAGGTATTCACAATGAGTGACGAGCTACATATGGTGCAAGGTATACATTATTCCACTGGCAGCCGTTATATGACACTGTAAGTAAAATAAAGTAAGAGGTGGATATATTTTTCTTTTTAATCACAAACCTAATTTTCTATTAAAATGTATGAGATGACAAAATCTCAACAAACTCTTTAAACCTATTACTGGAGGATAAAGTATTCCACCAAAGTATTAATATTAACATCATTAAAAGAGTTTTATCAAGTGTGCCTTTATCTCCAGATTGCAAACAATAGCAGCCTGAAGGAGAGATATGCCCTTGAGTATTGTGGTATGAAAACCAACAGCAGTTTTAGAGCCACATAAACTCTTCCTGTGGCTTCAAAATTAGGGAAAAAAATTCTTGGAGCCACAATTATAAGAAGTAATAGAGTAAATGAATCTATTTTTCAGCACCTTGGGCTCTGAAAAGAAAACATTTGAGAATTATATTGATAAGAGAAAGAGCTGAGATATTCAAATGCATTTAATGTTGTTTTAATTGATTAAACTAGATCAGGAACATTTGAAAATGCATAAAGGAGCTGTTTCTGCATAAATATTCAAAATATATCTGGTTCAGATGATAGGTGCTGCTTTGTACATGTAAGTGATAAAAGATACCTCATTTTCCATAAATCCAATAAAGCCTAGCAGCCCAGAAGATTAAGTGTCTTAAGTTTTTAGGGTGCATTTTTCAACCAGACATTTGTAAACTCTGCAGAATTGTCTCTCCTTCCTTTGGATGAGGAATACTTCTGGCAGTCCGGTGCTTTAGAAAAGGGATCTGAAAGAAGGGAACACAAGGAAAGATTTTGGTTCTCCCTCGGCAACCCATGGCAGGTTTCTCCAAAAGTCTGATGACATCACTGGGTTACAGATCAAAGCATGTAAAAGCCTGGACAAATCCCCCGGCTTGTATTCAGGGAAAATGTATCTTCTCCCCACCATCTGATTTTCAAGAGAGATCAACGCCATTTCACCTCTGAGGATAAAGGCTCAGATTTTGAGAATGCTAAGTCATTGACCCACTGATGCCCTGAGCCCGCTCCCTGGCACCCTTGTCCCTCGGATCCCACAAGACGTGTGGAGTAGCCCACAATGCCAGCTGCTTCTTGCCAGGCCCAAGTGGTCCTGTGCTAACTGCCCAGAAGCTATTCTTCCCTCTGTTGCTGCAATGGTTTTTTGTTTGTTTGTTTAAGAAATCCTGACAGTGGGTTATTTTAACATATTTACAGAAGGGGTCTTGTGGGAAGGTGGGGATGGTCTGGGGTGGAGGACAGAGGTAACCAAAAGTGGGGCCATCGGAGGGCTTGTACCAATATCAGAATCCCCATTCTTGACAAGGTCCCTTTAAAATGTTTCTTTGTTTCATGATCATAAACTCAAAATAGTCCCCTTTGCCACATCACTGTAACACTGCTCTGAGATGAGGAAAACACAAGAATATTGTACTGTAGATGTCTGTCTCCCAGCTGCATTGAGTGATGAGGCTCTCTCTTCCCTGTATGTTCATAAGAGGTAATTTCTTCTAGAGTCTCTCCATAAAAAACTCCTTACAGGGAGCCCACCATTAATCTTGAGCACAGTAAGTATTAGCCAACATGGTAAAAAGAACATTAAAAAAAATCTTGTCCCTAAGCTGCAGAAGCCTAAATAATGACAGTAATAGCATAATCTCACTGTCACACACAAAGTTGTTAACTAACAAAAATAGAGTTCATGCAAAGCAGAGTACACAATCAGAGCAGAAACGCACAACTTTCTTCACTAATTCTCAAATAAATAACACCAAATACATTGCTTTTAAGTGCTTCATTTATTTTCAGGAAATACTTCCAAAAGAAGTGTTCCAATGATGGACCATGAAGCACATTTTATAAAAGGAGATTAATTATATCCTGAAAGTTACAAGTGTCACTGAGTAAGAGGCCCACTGTATAAAATACCAATATACCATCCTTCTCAGCCACCCATTTGGGCTAGGCCTGATTCTGAGCTTCCAGCTGAGAACTGGAATTATTTAGCAATTATTTAGCTGAACATAAATATTCGGAGACAGTTTCTGCTAACAAATCTTGCCTCTAGGAGCCAGGCCCATAGCAATATTCTTGGCACTGGTTTTCCACATATAAATCAACCTCCTAACCTCACACCTTACTTATTTCATTTTTACAATTTTGTAGAAAATCCAGCCTGGTTTATTTATGTGGTGTTGCATCGAGGATTCTCTATATGATGGCTGTTATTAGATCTAATTCTGGCTTCATTGCCAACATTAAAAACTGCCCTACAGTATTAAAAAAAGAGACTGGGGAAATAGGATTCTTAGTAGTAGTGGTAAAAAATAAATAAATAAATAATGTTTTCTGGCTAAGGGAAGCACAGACAAATAAAATAGCCTCTTTCTCCACAAGTCCTGCCAGAAATCTCGGCATCGCTTCCCTCTATCCTATATATAGACAGAAACCAGTTAGTCAACTGATTACCTTTGGGGGATGAACAAAATACAAGGGGAAATAAATCTGGTAATTTAGGTGCTTATCAAGCATGTGGACAGAGAAGGCTCGACTCTGGCTGGAGCAAGCAGAAAGCAGCTGGGGCCCAGTGGCTGCCTATGCCCTCTGAGATTTGCCTGTTCAAAAAGAATGTCCAGTGAAAACAGCCCAACATTTGCAGCTCCAGATGAATAATATCGTAAGGAAACTAGTAACCAAAGGAGGCTCTTAAGCCAGGACAAAGATTTCCTGCTCAAAGAGGCTCAAGGGGATCTGCTGGAGGTGAGGGTGGTGTGGCCTCCATCTCCCCCTCAACCAGCCTGCCTCCCTCCATCCTCCACAGCTAAGATGTGTTTACTGGAGCAAAATTACAGCAATTCAGCTAAGATGGGACATGAAAATATTGCCCACTACTTAAACTCACTTTAAATGCATCATTGGTGGCCCAACTTTTTTCCTTTTAAGCTGTAGAGAAGAAAAGTTCTGGGCATCCTGGAAGTATTCCTTACATCTGCTGCAACCTGGACATTTTCTCTCTCTGTGGAAAAGCAGACTTTTTTGACAGCAAGGACACAGTGCTTCAAAGAAAACTGGGTATTTGCCTTGCTTTTTTTTTTTTTTTTTTTTTTTTTTTTTTTCCAATCTTTAGACACAAATGGAGCTACTGCAGTTTCCTAGAGGTGGGCATAAAACCTACGAGAGGAGATAACCTCAGAGGATTAGCTCTTTAACTGCAAGGGTTGAGCATTGGACAGGCAGGGAGAACAGTATTCCCAAGAAACAGCCCTTGCATACAGGTAATCTGCCTGTTACTCATGTAGGAACAGAACATTGCCTTCCTTACCACTTCAGTAAATCAAGTTTAAAAATTTGACTCTTCACGCCATCCCAAGGCTACACAGTGTATAAGAGGCAAAAAAAAAAAGACTCCAAGCCAGCCTTTTCTGCATGTGCTTTGTTGTAATGATTGTTTCACATTGCTATAGCTTGAACCTTGCAATTCCAGCACACTTGAATCCAGTGGAAACATGCCCCAACAAAGACTTTACCAGTTTTCAACACTAAATGCAGACGGAAAAGTAGCAATAGCAGCAGCACCACAGCTGAGTTCTCTATGGATGGTAAATAAATCATGGGAACAACAATCCCCAATTTTAGATTAATTGTTTGGAAATCTCTACAACATCAAACATTTTGTTAAAAATCTAGAAAAAAAATCTGCATGGCTCTTTTGTTGTTTTTGTTGTTGTTTTGCTTTAAAATGATTTGTTCTAAATACAGCTTAACATGCAGATGACTGGTTTGAGACTAGTGTATTTCTTCAAGGCAGAAAAAAACCCACAGTGATGGCTTGTATGGAGATGTCAGAAGAGAGGCTATTTAGTAAGAGGTACATGGAAGAACACTTGGTGCTTGCATGTGGATGGGGAGAGCCAGGCCTTGGGGTAATCCAACAAATTTGACTCTGTTAAACTCAGTTTGGGCAAGTGCATTTTCCAAATCAGAACAGAATAGTCTCGCACTGATTATAAAACATTGGAGAATAAAAGAAAAAACAAATCTGAAGTTCTTTACAAAAGACAAAGAAGTTAATGACTTTCTAGGGATTTTTCTTTTTTATATTTTTTGCCTTTCTAGTGTGACACTGAGAAAGGGCCAACCCAAAGACAGTTTCTGAAGAGCCGCTGTCTCTACTAAAGTTGCACTTTGACATATATAGCCTGATATTGCACTTGTCCTCTTTTTTTTGTTTGTATGTTTGGCTGATTTATTTGCAATTCAAACCCATATCTAATTACTGCCCAGTAACAACATTTTCTTTTTTACAGAGCAATTGCTTTCCATATTTTTGCTTCCTATTGAATTTCAATGTTCTGGATCGCTTGCCTCTATTGTTCTATCTGAGCTACTGTTTTTCCCCACACTGAATCCCTTTATGCTTTTTTGCCAATGCTTCTAGCCCCTCTATAGCCTATTGTAATTTTTCTATCTTCACTCAGATTTGCAGCTTCTTTTGACTTTGTATCATCTGACCATGAATTACATTAGCATACTATTTCTTTCCGCTTCCAAATTTGATGCCTAACACTAGCTCCTTTGTGTTGAAAACAAAGAAGTAGTTAAAATACAACTCTTCAACGTGTCGATAAAAGCTATCACAGGATTTCCCTAGTTTACCCCTAGCAACTACCTGGTCCATATTAATATGTGCTTGTAAAAGGTAAGTTTTATAGTCCAATCCTTCCCCAATGCTTTGTGAAAGAAAAAAAAAAACCAACAAAAAAACCCACAACAGAAAAATAAAACAAACAAAAAAATCACTAATTTTCTCTACAGTTCTGACTTTTGCCCTGACTCTTGCCATGTTCCTCATTTTAACGTTTCTGGCTGAATTCTTATCAGTGAAGTGGAAATGAAAAGGAAGAAAATTGCACTGTAGTCCACAGTGCTGAGTCACTGCTCTCCTCCCACTCCTTTCAGCTGTGCCTGTTCCAGATAGATGGCTTCAAACTCAGCCTCTGGGGGTTGGTAATTATGGGAGATGTGACAACAGGACCTGGGGACAAGAGTGGTAGTAAAGGTTTTTTCTGGGGGGTAGGGGAGGTTTTCTGTAGTTATTAAGGATTCCAAAATAAATTGAATATTCCTTTCAAGTAAAGAATTCTGGTCAATTTTTTTCCAATATGTAACATTTTAGGCATCTAGTAAAATGAGAAAGGATTGTGGGTTACTTAACTTGCAGAATAAAAATGCAAAGAACAAAGTTACCACATCTGGGAAGTACTTTTTCAGAGAAATGGAGCATGAAACAAATGATTTACTAGTGAGCTTTATCTTAAGTTGCTTTTAGTCCAAGCAACCATATTGTATTAAGGGAGCTTTTGGTATGGTTGTAAGATGTGATTTTATAACTGTGCTGAAATTGAACTGCATTTTAAACCTTTATGAGATAGTATTAAAGATGCACTGATATCAGAATATCTACCATCTGGGCTATTCTCTAGTACTTGGGAAATGGCTATTTCTTGGAGTCTCCAGGTCTATTTTAACCTGCCATCATCTGTAACACCTGTTCCCCAGACCATTTTGTGGGCACTAATGTCCTTTCCTACTCTCATGGTGTCGTGCAGGCAGCAATGAATGAAATTCAGACATCATGTTCTCCTGGAGATTTAGCATGCTCCTCAAAGGTTCTTGCTCCTACTCTAGCAGCAAATCCCACAGTTAATGCAGCAACTCTGCAGTACCAACACTTGCTCCAGAATGTGTCCCACAAGTAACAAAGGTGTTTAGAAAAAATACCTCTGAGTAATAAAATTTTTTCCTTCACTACCAGCCTGCCTGCAAACCAGTTGGTGACATGAGCCAACTGTGTCTTGGCTGCCCGTTGCATCCCATAATGTATGGCCCCAGTGTGGATAGGGGACTGTAATTCACTTGCGGGACTCTGCCGATGTCAGACAGTGCCTGAGCAGTTTATGAACAGCAGCAGAGCCTTGAGAGTGAATTATGGCCCTGCATGCACTCCTAGGACATCTGTTGTTGTTCAATATAGAGTATACTTTCTGTAAATTAAAAAAAAATAAAAAATAAACAGCCGTAGTATGTCTTCACCCAGTCTTCAGTTTCCCAAAAATCCTTTCTTTTTTCTTTTTTCTTTTTCTTTTTTTTTTTTTTTTTTTTTGTTTGGTTTGGTTTTTGTTTTGTTTTGTTTTGTTTCTTTTTATTTGTTTTTTTTGAAACAAAGCTGGTCCACAAGAAACTTGAGGTATTTTCTTGCCAAAGCCACCTTTACGATTTGAATTTCCTTATTCAGAGCTATCTTTTCAACCTTACAGTAGCCTTGTAACATAGGTGAAAGGATGATTTCTCTTTCATGCTTATGTATGCAATATCCATTGACTCTACAAAGCTGAACTCTAACTAAAACACTTTAAAGCTATTTTATTTAATAATTATCAATTCCAATAATTTTTTTTGTCTTTTGCCTATTCTGAACATAAAAGTCCCTTGTAACGTCACTTTAATTCTAATTCCATAGTTGGTTTAGTTTTGCTGGGGCAAATCTGAAGAAATATGGTGCACTTAATTTCCTTGAAAACCTAAGTGACTCAAATCCTTGGATTTATTCCAGATTTTCAGAATTTGGCCTAGAGAAGCCAGTTACAGCATGTGACATCAAAGAGGCGTTTGTGAAAAACTTTGTTAAATGTTCTATTTACGAACACTGCTGGCCGTGTGTCATGTTTTCTGTAGGTTTCTCCCCTCCTCCTCTATTTTATTACTAGGGACATTTGCCTGAAAACAGACTATTTGTTACTTAGCAAGTTCATTTGCTCCTGCTGCTTATTCCTCACTTGAAGTCACTCCTGTGATTGTGGCATCATAATTAGTTGCTCTGGAGATGATTATGATGTCACAGAGGACTGTGTGTTATATGGCTGCTAGTGATGAATAAGCAGCAGGAACAGATGATCTCTCAAGCAATAAAGACCACATCTTTATGAAAATATCCCTGGAAACAGAAAGGCTGAAATTCTATATTAAAGCAATGGAATAGTTTCTAGCATGTCAACACTTTCCACAAAATAGCAGTGTTTCACTGGGAGAGGATCATGAGGGGATCAGAGGGGAAGGTTACACCCTTTTTATCAGCTCCATGCATCACTTTAAAACTACTTTTGAAATATTTGGCCTTCACTTGTCCTTACTGAATTACAGAGAGAGCGAGCAAGTTATATTTATCAATGAAGGGATGATGTATCATACATAAAATAGCACATTCCCTTCTGATGGTCAGTGACTCCCTTTTTGACCTCTCAGTCATCACAGGAAATAGTAAATTAAGCAGGGACTGGCACTCAATCTAAATCCCACTGCTCTGCTGCTCCAGCAAGAAGGATCCTTGCCAAAGGGGTGTCCCGTGGGCCAGTGGAGGCAGGATTCACACACACATTGCCCTGTGCCCACAGTAGAGCAGAGGCTCCCCACTTCCTCATGCAGAAAACTCTCCCTTCCAGGCACTCTTAGCATGTTAATCCTTTCCTGAGATCTCCCTGCTAGCACAGTGCCCTCACCTTTAGAGCTCTTCTCAGGTCTGCTCTGGGTCAAGGAAATAGTTCATCTCTCTCCTTTCCCTTTTTAACCTCTTTTGTTCTCACTTCTACCTTCTTCCCAGATGCCTACAATGGTTAGGAGGCAAAACCAAGGCAGGCTGAATGCAGGTCACTTACATAAGGACAATTTATATAAAGCCTAGAACCAAGACATGTCTGAGAAGTTGAGAGTGCCACCTTGCTTGCTTTCTATTCACTTGGTTTTGACCCATCTGTATGCCAAAGTTGCCTTCTCTAATTTTCTAAAACCCACAGATATTATTGCCAGTTAAGACCTTATCTTCATCCCAACTCCACAGCATTTCTGTCTTTCCAAATATCAAAGATATTGAATTAAGCATTCCTAAAAAAAAAGAAGGCTTTAATTTATTGTTTCATACATTCAAAGTTGCTCTTTTTATCTGATTGGTTAATCAAACTTAATCTAGTGGAACAAAAAAATCTGGTTGGTGCCACAAAATACAAGAGAATGCTTTTCCTTCTCTGACTACAAAGCTTGCTGCTTAATTGTACAAATATTTGTGGGTTTGGCTAAGGTGAGCACTAATTTGTTATTTTAGCAAAAAGCTTCAAATAATTTAGAATGTGCTAAGAAAATATTCACTGCCTTTCTGCAAACAGCAATGTGCTAAATGTTTAAGAGAAACTACCATGCTACTGAAAATACTTTGCAAGTAGATGCTTGTGGGGGGGGAAAGCAAGGTTTTCAGTGGTTAGTTTCTGGAATGTTGAAAAATACAGCCTGCAAGAACCTGCCTCATGGGCAAACATTCTCACTACGACCCCAGCTATTTATTTTAATTAGTGTTTTGGGCTTTTCTAACCTCTGACAAGGGTTTTTTTTTCAGAGGGCTTTGCCGTCCTAGTCTTCAAGAAGAAAAGAGTCTGCTGCTGCAAAAATAAAAAGGTGGTAATTGAGGATCTGCACAGTCCTGTCGCCAGGCAAATGAGGACCCACTGAATTCAGATAAATACCCCTGGCCCTTGAGAAGGGCAACTTCAATAAATCTCAGCTTTATCCTGATTACAGACCACACTGCAAGTGATCATTTACAGCAACTCTTGGTGAGATCAATAGCTGTATGTATGCAAGGAAGGTTTCTCTGGGACTGTTCCCTGGCCAGGCGGGGTGGTCCCAGCAGCACGGCTGAGCACAGGGAGGCATCAGGGCTTTGACATGCTGAGAAGCCATGTCCTCCCACTCACTTTGTAGCAAGTCATGGAGTTGCAACCCATCTGCCAGGATGTTTTTTGGCAACAGTGAGGGGCCTCTAGGGAATTCCTCCTGAAATGTTTAAGCCCTGGCATAAACCCCGAACCCAGAAATCTAAGAAAAGTTATGGCTTGGGTGCACACAGAGCACTTTTTCCTCATCACACACGATAAGCACATGGACTCAAGCATCAGAACATCTAGTGCAAAAGAGAGATGGGAAGAAAAAATAGGAAGAAAATAAAAGTTTATTAATAATTCCCTATAGCTGACTATCAGCCTCCAGAGCACACTGGCTACAGGATGCATTTGGCCAGGATGAGTGACAGCATGGGTGACAAGTCACTGCTCTCCTATTGACTATTGACCCCCATGGAGGCACAACATTTCCATAGCTACCACAGCCCTGGGTGTCAGGCTTCACTGCCTCAGCCAAGAAACCACTGGTCATGATTCCTATTGCTCACCCCACCATGGCTGCTCACCTTATTTACTATGTATTGCTCTCACCATAAGGTCCACCACACAGTTCCCTGGGAGCCCTGTGCCTCCAGCATGGCCTCTACCATGCATTCCTGCTGGGAAATGCAATTCTCCATTTATACTGCTTTAACTCCAACAATATTGGTTTCAGGGATGCCTCTGCCTCCCTGCTCCCTCCTCAAGGCTGAACTCATGTGGCTTCAGGCTGTGGTGGCATCTGCTCTTGGGGACTCTGGGGAAGAAAAGGTGCTCAGGTTTTTCACAGAACCACCCCTACTTTTACTGTCTTGTGAGCTTTATGAGAAATAACCTGCCTGGAGATAAAATCCATTGTTCTTTCTTTTCAAGTCTCCAAGAAATGCTGAAAGAGAATTCTCACCCCTGGGGCCTCCGGGCTTGCTGAAGCTCTTTGCCAGAAGCTGCTGCTTTCCTGCAGGCCTCGGGCCCCACATTTCTTTCCTAGGTAGCTATTTTGTCTGTTTGTCTGCCTTTACTTCTGCCAAAAGCAGACAAAATACAAATCGATTTCCTTCTTGAAGGAAAAAAGAAAAAGCCAAGATTATCAGGGACAGCCAGGGGTCTAGTGCCATATTCATCATGGACCACCTCAGCCCATGTTCAGAGTGAAGCATGAAGTTAAGCCTTTAGGTGCCTGGAGGGAAGATGCTGCAAATGTGAGCACGGAGGCATTTCTAACATTTCTGTGTGGTGCTAGAGTTAAAAGCTGAGTTCATGCATTCCTTTTTCTGGTCATACACCTGGGTTTCTACGCAGCTCAGCAGCAAGACTGCATGTTGAGCAATGGCTGGCTACCATATGGTTCAAACTTAGGAACTTCACCCAGCTTCATCCAGGAAAGAGCAGCTAGATAAAGCATCAGAAGAGCAGTTGAGAATTACAAGATTCCTCACAGGCATCACAAAAATCACAGGTCAAACTGTCCCAGGCATTCAAACATCCTCTTGATTGATTACCATTAGGCAAATGCCGATAAAATGGATTATGTGTCACCCCAAGCTGAAAGAACAGGACTTTCAGCTTCATGTCTAGAGCCATAACATCTGCCTTTGGTCATCTCCAGTTCATACCTACATGCCTTGTGACTTATAGATGTGTGAGTGTGCCTCGAAGCCCTTCAAAACCATTACAGACACAGGATCAGAGCAGGGAATATTTCTGCCTCCATGCAGTAACCTGTACAAATGCCCAGGTGGCTCTGAAATCTATTTGCTAACTAGGATTTATCTCAGGATATAGCAAGATGTACAACCTTAAACAAACTGCCCTTGCTTCAAGGAAAGATTTACTTTTGCTGTACCAGATGAAACAGAGGAAAATAGGGAGAATGAAGGTCTTGTTGATCCCCACAAGTGATATTTGGCTCCTGGAAGACATTGTAACTGCTGAGACTGTGGGAGTATTTTCTTGCATTCAGAGAGCTCTCTGATGAGGAATTCAGCACTGTAGCTGTGGCACGGCACGAGACACGTGGCTGGGATGTAAAAAAGTGAGAAATAGGGCCCGAAGTGCTAGAATGTCTGTGATGAAGCTCCTCCTCCAGCAAAATGGGAAGTGTTAAAGCTTTGAATATCAATCAGCACTTCCCACAGGCAGTGGGATTCACTGGTAGGATTCGCCAGTGTCTCTGAAACGTTCCATCTTTTCCTTAAATTAAAATTGTGACCAACTAGAGGCAGAGCAAATTACTAAGGTAATCAAAAATCAGTGGCATTACTCTTTTAAAACAAATCTGTGAAGTAAAATTCACTATAGGATGCATGAAAACTCCATCAGTTCTGCATTTTATGTATGTGATCCCCCCAAACACTTGCAAATCGGAAAATAGTAAAAATGCACCACAGACTTCAAGTTTACAATTCAATAATAATAGCGTACAGTATAATAATAATGATGTAATAATAGTTCCTTATTACAACTACAGATTGTCTCTGATTGAAAGTCATTAAAAATGTAAAAATCCAGAGAAAAAACATAAAGTAGTTTTTGCTGTAGCTGTTTATGTACATACACTTACATTCTCTGAGACAAATCATTGGAGAGAGAGGAGGAACAACAGGAAAAACTCCAAAAAATAAACAGACCATTTTTAAGACATGTTATAAAACTCCTGAGATTCAATTGTAAGGGCACTCTCTCTTAGAAAGATGACAGCAATTAGCTTCCTGGAAAGAACAAGAGAAAAACAAGAACACTCTCCTGCAGTTCAAAATATCAGCTGTAATTTTCAGTCTTCCCTTTTCTGTGCCTTCAAGAAACTAACCAAGTGGCATGCACTACCACAAACTGCGAGGGAAAAATATACACAAATAATCCGGTATTGGTCAACACTAGCGGCAGAGACCAAAGCCCCATGGTCATTAAAAGGACATTTCAAATAATCTTTTTGCCTGTGCTTCACCTGGATACCTTTGTTCACACTCTGGGACAGATTGGAGCCTGCAAGCTCTTGAACACCTCTATGGCAATAATTGCAGATTCTGTGGGAAGCCCTCAGAGATGTTCAGGCAGGCCAGTGGATTGCAAAGTTAACTGGTGAGCTGGGCTCTGGACTTGGTGGTGAACACGAAGAGGTATTAAAGCACTTGCCCTCGCTACCATGGTATTGCTCTTGTAAGTTCTTCCTCCCTGTAGCTAATGTAGTTGAAAAAGTTTATACCTAGGTCCATGCTGCTGGCTGAGCAAGATGATAGAAGTCATGCCAGAACACAACCTTCAAAGACAAATGAGTCGTGGCTTTGCTCTGCCCAGCCCCCTTACTCGAGCAGGAGAGGAACTTATTCTTTTTCTCCTCCTGTTTCTCTTCCTGAATTTTGCTTATCATTTTCAGATAATCCCCAAGGTTAGATTTAAGAGAATGCAGAACTTGTTCCTGCATCCTATCCACCCATCTTCCATGAAAACCTTGCTCCTTGTGATGCTGTTCCCAGCATCGCTTCCATTTCTCCTAAGTAGCAGATTAGACAGTATGTAGGGAAAAGAATTGAGTGACTGTTATTAAAACAGTAACAATAGCAGAAGGATGCATGGAAAAGCAAATTATTCAGGATTTTAAATACATGAACAACTTTTTAACCTCAGTCCCGTGTTCTCTTATTTCTGATATAAACAAGGGAAGAAGTAAAAACCAGAGGACACCAGCAGATGTGGATCATCTGGAACTTAAAATGAGAAGCATGTTTTGAAAGCAAAGACATTTATAAGATATATTTTCCAATTTATAGTCCATCACTTTTTTTACATATGCAAAACAATGAACATTTCTCTTGGGCAACTATTCTACAGCTCAGTACAAGCAGAAAGAATTTTTTTTTTCAAATATTCAGCCTCAGTTTTCCATTTCCTATAATTATCCCAGGATTCTTAGCTATACCCTAATTATACCCTAGGTATATAATTAATACCCTAGGTACTAGCCTAAAATAATCCACTCCATTCTTTCTGTCTGCACCCATATAATTGTCCTGGGAAGAAAAGATGTTAATAAAATAGATGAACTGTTGTCATTTTTTTTCCCAAGGCTTTAATAGAAAAAAGAGAGGACAGCTGAAGGGCAAATAGAAATTCTTACTAATTCTAGTACTTCTTTACACAACTCTTTAATTTTTCTCCCAGTTTCGCAAGTCATAGTTTTATTTCTCCTAGTTCCTACTGTCCTCAATATGAGTGTTGTTGAGATTACTCTGGTGTTTGTTTATACTACAGTGTTCCAAAAAGCATTGTGAAAAATAGTGTTTACCCTGTGGACAACATTCTTATGGAGATGCTGCTTAGTAGCTAGAGAGACACCATAAAAACCATTTGTTTCTGCCCTCTGTATCTTAAGGGTGTGTGAGTGAATATTGTCTTTTTCACCCTTAATGTGCTACAGTCTTATATGTGGAGTAACTTTTCTCCAGGAGAAAGCCTTTTGCCCCTCTCTTGTCAGGTAGGAGTTATCTGCAGCTGTAAATAAATAGGGAGTATCATCTGAAATGGTGCCCTGTGAAAGTAGATGGATGAAAACCTCTTTGTTTTCTTTTTTTTTTTTTTTTTTTTTTTTTTTTTTTCTTTTTTCTTTTTTCTTTTTTCTTTTTTTTTTCTTCTTTTTTTTCTTTTTTCCTACTTGATCAATCAGTTCTGCAAGATATGACATTAACACATTGATCTGTTCCCAGAACAGCTTGTGAAACAATCGTTTACTTTTGACCAGTCTCAATTACATCTTATCACACTAGGTCACATAGCCTATCAAACAAATAACTTAAAATAATGGTGATGGTAATTTGGAAGTAGTAAATGCTCAGTGTTACAAAAAGTTAAGTTTAAATTTCCCTCGGGTCAAAGGTATTTAAGGATAATCTAGGCACTGGCTGAAATACAGCATAGTTAGCTACCAGATGAAAATGATTTTTCTTGCAGCAATTACCATGGTAGTCCCAGAAGGGGTTTGTTATGTTAAAACAGCACTGAGACTCCAGAACCTTTCACAGGAAGGTTTTTTAGGCTGCTTTAGAGGGCCTGCTGTTTGCTTTTGTTGGCAAGCATAACCTGTATGTTTATTTTATTCTTTCCTTACTTCACACAGTGAATTTTGTTCTCTGCATGTTTGAGAGGATTACGAGCAAGAGATGTTAAAGTTTCTGTTTACCTACAAGGCATGTACAAACAGAGGGCCTGATCCTAACCCCATCATTATCAGTGGAAAGTTGAGTCACCATCTCTGAAAATCTAGCTGCATTTTTCAAGGTGCCCAAGTACAAATATATATTCTTCAAACATCATGTTTGAAAAATATTCTTTATGAGAAAAAAAAAAAGAGGAACTTGTCTTTTTTTCTTTTTTTTCCTTTTTTTTTTTTAAATTTTCTTCTAGGTGGGGGCGGGAGGGTTAAAGAGCAACTTTCTGTTTGTCTGAACTTGAGTTTTAAAGTTATGTGCCACCAAAGGTTATGCCATAGTTCTGTCTGGAGACCAGTTTTCCCTTGAAGGATTTATGAAGCTGATCTTTCTGTGATTTCTAACAGTGTGTTAGACAATTCAATGACCTGTTCACCCTGCTGTGGTGTATACTGCTCATAATTTGTTTATTTTGGTGAGCATAATGTAAAACAATGTCAGTATCTCATTTGTCAAGGAAAAAAAAGAGAGAGAAGACCATAGAACAAAAGGTTCATCCCAAAAGCAAGGGTGAATAAAGTAACACACTATATCATACATATTATCCAGTTTGGAAATAAGGAGGTGCACAGGAGACTTCATCTCAGTCTTCTCCAGGGATTCAGCAGGAGGCAAACAGCAAAACTGTCTTTGTGTAACACATGAGCACATCCTGTAAAGAGCATATAGAGATGGTGAATCTCTCTAAAAACTGATACTTAGCATGCTAAGCAAACAGACAAGCAGCTGAATACATGTAAATTAGATGAATGACTTGGGTATAGGAGACAGGAACCTCGTAAGTCAAATGATTCCCAGCTTCCAGAAGGATTTGCATATAGCGTAAGAAGGGACCTTCTGCTGATGCAGGTTTACTGACAGGGTGTGTGCCTGGGGAGCTGTGTCTTTGTGGGACTGACTGATTGGAAGAAAAAGTTAATAAGCTGGGGGGGAAAAAACAAAACTCCCTTTCAAAACTGCAAAATGAAAGATGAAACATTTTCATTTGTTTGCCCTGATTATCTACCAACATAGCTGTCATACACTGAGCTTTTCCAAATCTCTTTCCAGTTCAGATACTGGGGGTCAGCAGTCAGCCAGTACTTTCTACATGGGGAAGCTTTGAGAAAGAGGCCAATTCCTGTGGTTTGGACATTGCAATAGGGTGCAGTCCCTCAGACCTTTTTTGCCTCCGTTGCTCATTGTTAAAACAAGTGGAACAATCCCAAGTTGTCTGCAAGGTCTTCAGAGTAAGAATTGCCCCTGTTTGTCACCATAGTTCTTACCACTTTAAACTATATGCCTTGTCAGCTGCATGACACCTTTCTTCAGAACAAAAATACTAACCTTTAGGAGGAGGGCTCTTTCTCTGCACTTTTCACAGAATACTGAGTTGTACTTTGTTGATGCTGAGTCAAAAACACACACTTTCCTTCCATATTCATCATTCTGCTATTTGGAAGGCTCAAGGACGTGAAGCGAACTTTAAGCTGAGAAGATGTTAACAGAATGTATACATGGAAATCAGTGTTTCAGTCTCCATCTGTTTCTTTGGTCTCAAAAAACATAAGTGCCTCTGTAGCACAGTCAGTACAGTAACAACTTCTGGGCCCAGTGGGCAGATATTTTTCACATCCTTTTTTTTCAGCAAGACTGCCAATACTAAAACCTTGTCACTGCCATTTGTAATGCACTTTTATTTTATCACATCAAGATAAAATTGTTTCAGCCCACTGCCCAGCACTTACCACCGTGGCTACTGATCTGAAGCAAAGCTCTCAAGTATATAGAAAACTGGGGAGAGAGCCTGCAAACTGAAACAAAACCAGAGCAGATTAAATTAGAGTTCTAATAAAACTTTCTGTGAACCCATTCATTTCGTCTTTCACACTCCTGTTTGATAACTGGGACAGAAAATAAAGCCTCAGTGGGGATGGAAAAGAAGAAAGATAAAGAAAGGGATTGTACCACCACATCACATCAGTCACCTAGTAACTTCACGTCTCCTTCCTCCTATTAATCAGTGTCTGTTATGAAGAAAAGTCTGCATCTGAAAACTTAATACTGTCCAGCTTTTCTACAGGATGTTCTCTGGAGGCCTGGAAGTAGTCCCTCGAAACTGAGTGACCCCCTCCTTACTCCTTTGTTGGAGCTGGCTTCCATTGCTGAGGAGGTCCTTCAGATAACTGAGTACACAGTCTCACCACATCACATTGTCCATTTGGGCTATCTACCAGCCAACACCATGACATTCCTAACATTCAGAAGGCCTGAGAAGAGTAGGAAACTGAGTTGGTTTTACAGCAGTCTCGTTTTTGACAGACTTGGCATCACGATTTATGTCAGTCTCAAACTTGCCCGAAGTTGTCATAAAAAACATCTGGGACTGAAGATGTGGAGTCAAGTTAGAAATAATATCATTGCTGTTCACCTCTAATCTGTTGTAGTAGCATTCACAGTGTCAACAGAGGAACTGGAGTGGACATGCAGATTATCATCAGAGAAGGCAGGTGAAGAGTATTTTATAACTTACCAAGTGGCTTCTGCACAATCCTTTGATCTGTGTTACCCACTCTATTGTTAACACCTGTGCAGTGCTCAATAAAACACTCCCACAAGCCCTTTTTGGTATCTCCAATGTGCAGTCTGTTATATTTCCTGTCGATGAGGCAGTACATAACTCATTTAGAGGGGCATGTGAAGTGTTCATGAATGACAAATTAAGATTTAGTTCAAACATCCCTGATGGGGTCTTGGTGTATTTACCAGGTTTATAGATCTCTTTCCTGGGAATGTACCTTATAAAGTTGCTTTTGTGGTTTGTTTATTCAATGAACAAAGTGATCCATTATGTTTTTGTCACTGTTTTAGACATGAATGGAGGGTAGGGAAATAATTGCAGTAAATAGCTCTCCTATTTTCACAAGACTGAAAGTTGAAGTACAGCAAATGAAACAATCCATTCAGGACTGCAAGCTGAAGCAAAAAACCAAACTCAAATTCATTTAATTTTCTTCATATCTTGGGAATATGGAGAAAAAAAGATTCTACAAATTTTGATAAGGAGTAGTATGGGAAAATGGGAGAAAAATTTCAAATGTAGAAAATTCAGTTTTAGTTTTATTTAAGCTGGGGGTTTTGAATGGCGATGGAGAAGAAAGACCAAAAGCATGGGGTTTTTTCCCCTTTCTTTCTCCCAGAATGTCTCTGGACTCTGTTGCTGTCCAGTGTAAGAAGTGGTACAACTGGTGTAGTGTTTCCATCCTGGAGGGCAAAAAGAACTCCTGCCAGTCTCATAAAAGCATCCTGGTGATAAATTTCTATTACTATTTTGAAGATCTATTACATTTTGATACTGTGACTCTACCTTCCACAAGCATCAAAATCTTCTAATTTTTCTGTATCTTACTAGTAAGTAAGATTTTGCTAGTATTGGACATCAGAGTTACTGAATAGTAAGGTGGGAAATGAAATGGTTTGGTTTGCAATATCACTATGAGTGGTTTTTTTAACCAGAATTTCAGTGTTATGCACCTTTGCTAGAGGCCACAGAACAAAGTTCTTATGTTTTCAGTCATGAGATAGCTATCAAGTAATTCAGGAACCAGAAAAAAAATATTCAAAGTTCTCAGCCCTTGACCTGCAGAGGCCAATTGGTGGTAGCAAGATGAAAAATGAATGGGGCTTTAATACTGTATACACAAAAAACTATTAGTTTTTGCAGAAGTTCAGAAGAAGCTGAAGACACAGCAGATCTGAAAATGTTCTTTCACCATTGCCAACCACCCCATTCCTACAGGAAGTTTCCTTATGTGGATCAGTTTCCATGGACGGCCTCAAGGACTCGAACATCATTCACAACAGCATTTTCTTGGGAAATATAGATAAAGGTTTCCAGGCCATATCTTGTTCCACTAAAGCACTTACCTGGAGTACTATGGGAATAAATGTGCCCATGTACCCAGACAGCATAAGCTGCATTAGCACAGGGATCCCTCTGAAGACTCTGTTATTTCACATACTCCTTTCACTTCAGGCTTGGTGTCAAAGCCAAATAATTTTCCTTACTTCCATTCACAGTACAGACACAAAATATTTACTGATGTGGGTAAAGACTTATGTCAAAAGGCAACAAGTTCATTCCCTTTGCCTTGGGGAGTTGTTCTGCAAAGTTGTTAGTCTCTGGTAGCTTAGCTGATTCCTTTCCCTGTGTGTTGCAGAAGCATCCAGAAAAGCTTACAAGATACTTAGGGTAAAATCCTTTCTGTTTGGAGAATAATCAGGTCTGGCTCAGGCACATTCAATGGATTTAATGTGGTAAAAAAAAATCATTTTTTTGAGCTCTCACTCACTCTTAAAACAGATTGATCAATAGAGCAACACAGTGAGAGTGAAGACCTGCTTTCAAAGAGGAAAATATCTTGTGAATAAGCCACTGGCCTGAAACTCAAGAAAATGTCTTTGCTTATCACATGTTTGCTGACAGAGAATCCTTGCAAAATGCTGGATTTCCAAGAACAGATTGCTGAACTCCTACTTTCATCTCAGGAAAACTGCAGCCAATAAATCATAAAAACAGAATTACAGAGACTTAGTTTTGGGGTAAAATAAAAACTAGAATTAAACATTCCACTTTCAGGAGATAAACCTCTAATCCTGGACTATTGGTCAAGTCAGCTGTAGCCAACAAATAAATTACACCACTAAAAATAAAGGGCAAGTTATTTGGCCCCACTGAGCTGTTAGATTTTCTCCCATTTTTTTGCACTATTCCTGTAAGGCCCCAGATCTGGGGGGGACTGTGGTCAGACTGTTTCCATATTCTGTTTGTTCTTCGCCTAGCTCCTGACAGCATAGAGAATACTCAGGATAAATGCCTAACAACAAAACTTTGCCCCATAGCTACTGATGAAATTCAAGGGTCTAGGAGAATACTTTCATTCCAGATAATACTGAAATGAAACATCTTGAAATACTGTGTGTTTCAAAATCCTTCTGAACCTTGTTTCGAACCCTTTCTGCTTCTTGTTGTAAAAATAGGTGGACAATAATGTTAAGAAGACAAGGGACATACAAGCATACAATACATAATTTATTATTTATATTATTTTTTTTTTATTTATAAATTTTATTTATCTGTGGTCAGGAAGGATTTTTTTTTTTCCCTCTATGTGAGATTGTTAGAGAATTTGGAGGAATTTTTCTTTCTCTGATAGGAAGGTAGCTCTTCTTCCAGGGCTGTTTTCTTCTAACAAGTGTACTCACAACTGGTTAGTGCCCTGTCCTCTCCTGATTTCCCCCTGTGGCATATTCCAGTTTTGTGGATGTTGCCTTTAAATAAGCATAGAGGATATAGCAAAAGACGTCGCAGCTTGTGAAACATAAAATGGATGTTCTCTGACCACCCTCCAGACAAAATGTCTCCCACAGGTTCTTGTGACTACAGAGAAATTATGTCCAACATTCCTACATAGCTTTTAAAAAGAAATTTTGAAATTTAAATTATTACTTTGTTTTCCATAATAGCAGCAAACAGCTGTGATCAACATTAAAGTCAACCAAAGAAAGAGATCTTCCAGTCTTGACATTTTTCCTCACAAGTTAAATATCCGTGACAAATTTCAGATACGTGCCACTCCAGTAGTCTGTATTAGAATTCATTCCATGCTGTGGATTTTAAACTTACACTGTCAAATTTAGGCATATTGTATTAGAAGAAATCTTGTGCTTGTTCGCATCTCAAAATCATTAGTTTCTGGAAGTAGCTTCAATCACAGAAGGAAAGGAGAGAACTTTTTGTAGGAGGGATCTCTTAGACATCACTTGGAAGACAGATACAGCAATAAACTAAAATTACATTTAAAAAAATTAAAAATGGTCTTTGCTTTGATAGGTATTCTAAAAAATGGTCTGATCCCAAGATTGGAAGAATTCAAGTTTTGAAAGATCTTCATTTTGAGCTTCCTGTGTTTCAACCCCTCTCACAAACATGGAGTCCAGAGTGATGATCCACGGCAAAATTCTAATTTCTGGAGAGATTAAACATAGGTGCCTCTGATGAGAGTTGTGTGAAACCCAAAAACCTTTCCTGCTGTGGAGAGATTGCTTAATATCCTACTAAATTATACTCCTATCTCTGAATACAACTATTAGAGGTGATTCTTAAAGATATTTGGAGACTGTGGTCTACGTGTAAAGCAAACAGATTGCATTTGTAACATTTAACACACAATAACAATAATAAAGCACACTGACGTGGGTTTTCTCTGTAAACAGTCTCATCTGAAGATAGAACCAGGGAAATGTTTTGAGAACTTTGACATTTATAGCTGTATTTATAATCTCTTTTGGATCATTTCCTCATGGAATCACATGTTTGTGTATTTTACATTCTCTGGAGAAATAAATATGTTTAAACAAAATAATGATGTGATAGGCATTTTATGAGGGCTTGTTCAACACTTGCACTTGTACAAGCACAGCTGGCTTTGTTCTGAGGTAAGTAAGTGGGAGTTTTGGGAGTGGGTATCAAGGAGAGAGCCTCTTTACTGAAATGATTAAAGAAAGGAAAAACTCAGGTATACCCAGGCCTGTGCAGAAAGTGGGATTCTTGGTGTCTGAGAAGCATCACAGCAGTTGCTACACCTAGTTTACCAGTGTATGAAAGAGAGGTAAAGAGGAGAGACACTTCTGTTTATATGCATACATATACTTCGACACCAGTAAATGACTTCACACAGACACACATCACATAGGTGCTTGTATTAGTGCATAATTCACTGCAGATAATTTTTTTGCCAGTCTCTCTACTAATAGCACACACGTGAGCAGACTGCTTTTTATTAAATGCGTTCCTCATTCCACAGAATTTGAGTAGGTTTTTGCAATATAGTGAGAGCACAGGTAGCTTAGTGGGAATATTTAACACCGGGTATGCAAATTCTGGTTGTGCCCCTTCATGGTAACAGATCACACAGACCACACAGTGTTTTTCCTGTTTCTAGACCATCAGTGACACCACGATAAAAAATAATAAGGCTCGTTACATAGGAGAGAAAAACATGGGAGCTCTGTTTTTAAAGGGAAGATAGAGATTCATAGGATGAGACTTACATGAGGTGTGTACATTTTCTCTGGGCACCTTGATCTTACTTAAGTCACCATTTGAATATGTGGAAAGATTGTCATCACTGTCCCTCAGCCCACCTGAAAGAAATAAGTCATTACAATGGGATATGAGAAACTGCGTACCCAAGCTCAGGAAGAAGCAGCCCCAGGAGGCCTGTGCCAGTATTGCCTCAGCCTGGCTATTTCTTCACAACCCAGACCCATCTCGCCTGCAAAGTCTGGTGGGGGGAGTTGAACTCCACGTTCCAAGAGCAATCACATATCTCTCAGTTCTTCCAAAGTGCTAAAAAATTGTATAAGCATGGAGAAACAAGTCCATTTTTAAACTCAAGCAAACGCTTGCCCAGAATGTTTTACAATGCTCAGTTTAGCTTTCTCTTCTATTTTTTTTTTTTTTTTTCATATTCAAACAGTATCACAAGCGTGTCAGGAGTGTTTCTAAAAAGAAAAGAAGATACAAAGAGCTTGTGAGCCCTGGAAAATTCTTTCTATGTCAGCTTCAAAATTCTCACCAAAGCTGTGTAAGAAGCTTGCTAGAGCAGCACCAGCTGCTCAAGTGTCTTCACTAGTTGGAAAATTATAGCAATTTGGGAGCTGCACATAGCTCCCATTGAAGTCACTAGAAAGATCCCCACTGATGTAAGGAGTAACTGGATGAAACCCCAACTTTGTAAAATGAGTTTCCTTGGCTACAACTAGAGAAAATAAGCAGGTATTGTTGAAAGTAGAGTCTGTTCCAGGAGCAGTGAGTTTTTCAAGTCTACTAGGAGCTCTTGTAATAAAGACCTTTTCTTCTGGGGATTTTACAATGCTTGGAAAGACTATTTGCAACCTTTCTCTGTAAAATAAGGATCTCAGTTGTACTTTCTCCCAAATGCTGATTTTGCTCAGGTTCCTAGCAGCAAATACATACTTTGTTCTGTGATATATAATAAAACCTAGGAAAACCTGAGATATCAGAGGAAAAATACACAAACTGTGGGACAAATCCTGCTGTTATTTAGCAAATAGCTACCTGATTATACGTCTTGAAAGACAAGATTTGCTTTAGCCTCAGTTTATGGATAAAGCAAAACTGTCACTAAGAAGTAGCTCAAGGGGTGGAATGATTTAAGCAGAGATCTCTGGGGAAGGCAAGAGAAAACAGAGGGGAGAAGTCTAGCATATAAAGCTCATCTAAATAGAGCACTGACCTTTACTTCTGACACCGTTTCAAGTCCAGCTTTCTCTCTTAAGTGGAACTAGACAAAGGTTGGTGAGGAGGTTTTCTCCCCTGGGACTTGTGTTAGGCCCATCAAACATCCCAAGGGGAACAATCTGAAAGGTCACAACATAGCTGCTGGCTATCTTTTAGTTGTGGGAGGGCCTCCAAACTTTACTTGTTTATGTAGTCCCCCTGATGATTGAAAACTATCATTTGCTGTTGTTTTGACCTCTTAACATATTCTCATCTTGGTTGCAGAGCATTCAAAGACTAGGGAATTCCATACTGAGACAGAATGAAAGAAAAAAAAAAAAAAGAAAAAAAAAAAGACAGCTTTTGGCAATTGCTTGTCAGCTATATTCTGTGAAGTACTTTTTACAGTCTGTAAGCTGAAACAATATTCCTCCCCTAAACTGCTCTGCTTCCCCACTGTAGGTATTTAGTAGCTCAAGTTCCCAGTTACTCTCCAGAAAACAGGTCCAGCTCACCAGGGTTTTATAACAGACTAGAAAATCCTTCTGTAGTTCTCACATAAGAGTAGGTAGTGGTAAAAATCATGTCTAGGTAAGAAATTAATTCATGTGACTCATGGAGACAGTGGGATATTCAATATTTTTAGAGGGCCCCTCACACACTTTAAAGAAGGCTTCATACACCACTGTTGGCTAAAAAAAGTATTTTCGGAAGCTTTACTCTTTCTCTTTCCTTCTCACCATGCATAACATTTTTTTCCCCCTGCCTATTTTCTTTCTTAACATCCTTTCTTCTATTGTGTTCCTGTTCCTATATCCTTCTTTTCCTTCTCCTTATCTGTTCATCCACAACCAAGAATCTGTCAAAACAAATTACATATTTTTGGCAAAGAACATGCAATCAGCCAAAAGAAGACGTGTTCCTTTGGTTTTCTCCTGTCCAGATCTATGTGTGCTGAATGATGTGGAGACCAAAGGCCAAAAATACTTTCTATAAGCCCCAGAACTCTATGCAGGTTTTATTAGAGATGTAAAATGTTTCAGGATTGCAAACTCAATTCTCCAACCCCCTTACTGACTAGAAGAAAATATCCCAACCTTTTTAAAGTAAAATATATCTACTCAAGTGTATCATAAATGACTAAAGTAAGTGAATCAATAAGCAAGGGAGGTTTTCATTTATGGATAGAAGGAACTAATCGGTAGTAATATGATTGCTCTCTGTAGAAAACGGGCAAGGTATAGAGTGCTGCCATTGAGACATAGGCAGCATTAGTCACTGTCAATATTCTCAGAGAGTTCTACTCATTGTGATGAAGCTTTATAAATCTCTGTCATGTCTTCAGTGCAATAGACACCCAAATCGACTTACATTTTAGGTAACATATTAACATAAAATAGCCAAGTACCAAATAGGGTATTTGACAATTTCTTTTAAAAACTGAGTTAGTTTATTAGGTGATGTTGTATTTTCTTCTTCTTTTTTTTTTTTTTTTTTTTTTCATTGTTCATTGCATACAGAGAAGACAAGCAGATTTAAGAGATACTCGTGAATTTCAATAAAAGTAGATTGAATAGGCAAAAAATTATACATCTTTTAAGTATGGAGTTCATGTCTCTACTATATTAGAGGCACTTCTCACCCAAGTTGTCTCTGAATGTCATTCAAATAGCATGTTTCTTCCCAAAGATATTTATTGTATCCTAACTGATAACGCACTTATGAGCCTATTCTGGGTCTGATATTCTTCAGTTGTCAACTGACATAAATCTATTTACATTAAATCACAGAATCACACAATTATTGACTCTGGAAAATACTTCTGATCACCAGCTCCAGCCAAAATAAATTCAGCCAAATAAATTCATGCTAACTGATCTTTTGGTCTCTTCTCATCCAAGGCTCAGGTGCAGTTGCCTCTATCACTTGCTGCATGGCAATCATGGCAGCATGTAGAAACTGATGCACAAGAAGTATAAGAAAATAACTCCTTATGTCTTATCTAAGCTATTTTTGAACCATGTTGCAGAATGTTCAGATTTGGTCCCAATTAGCAACAGTCACAAGTGTTGTAAAAATCCACCTACAGTGTCAGTTAAGGATTGAGACTGGCCTTTGTTGTACATTGGCATGTTGATTCTCTAATATTATCTCCTTCTCTCCCCTCCCTCCAGCTCTCTTCAAGCACTGCTACCCACACCTTAAACATCATGAAATGTCATCAATGGAGCACTTCTCACTATGAAAAGAAGATGAGCTAGTGAGTCAATATATTCTTTTCAGACTACAGAAAGTGTCTCGCCCCATCTGCCAAGGACATTCCAAGTATATCTCAGAGTTCATTCCAGCTTCAGAATATGATTTTAACAGATGTTCCTAGAGGTAAAAGGATTTGACCCACTGCCCCAGTAGGCCTGGGATAAAGCCATACACTGATGAAGAATCACAGGCTAAGAAAAGTAAATTTAGGTAGATATTGTGGTTTCTTTCTAGAAAAACAGAAAAAGAAAACAAAAATAAAAAAGAAAACCGACCCAACCAAACCAGACATTATGACCTTTTAATTTATGAGGCCAATGTACCAGGGAGAAATTATTTTGATTCAGGATTTAAATAAGATGCAGTGATAAATAGCCAGAGTAACTGTGCATTGAACACATGTAACTATGTGCATGCAGAAGAGAAGCAGAGAGATAAAAAGTGTGTTTGTGCAATTATACTCATGCCCAAAAGTAATTACTCTGTGGCCTGCACTCTGGGCTGGAGGACAAGAATAATCATGTATTTTTTCTATAAAAATAATAAGGTAATTACTATGTAAACACTATGTCACTACATGGTAATTATTGCAGGCCAGGTTTTGCTCCCCCTGTTTATATTGACTACTGCTACCAGGTGAACTGGCCCCCACATCCTTGATACCAAAATGACTATTTGGAATCTGTGTACTGAGTAAAGGTGACAGCCTTCTGTAATTAAATGGTCAATGAGCAATTACTATGTAAGCACAGCATAATGGAATCATGCAAAAGAATCTCTAAGCAGAGGAACAAACACATTTAAATATTGCATTATTGGAGTCAACCTGTCCTGCTTCTCTAGACAGTAAAAAGATTTACTTGTACACATTGGGGGTTTTTTTGTTCACTTTCTATGCCCCCTCTAAACAGCTTGGGTTAAAGAGCAGAATCATAACAAAACCACAGAAGCCAAAGATGCATGAGAAGGGGAATCACTGCTCTTCACCATATACAAGTGAGTATCGTGATAGAGCTGTCTCTGACCAGAAGCCAGCCACTTTATTTTCTTTTTGTTGGGGATGCTGTGAGAGTGAAATTCATTGCTTAACTGTCAAGGCAGGAACAAGGATCCCATTCATAAGATTCTTCCTTCATCTCAGTGAGCCTTATTTGAGCTTTCCAACGCTTTTGATAAATATAGTGCTTTTGTTTTTATCTGATTGCATTTGAGGTTTTCAAAGCACTGCAAGAACTTCAGTGATCTTGGTGATACTGTTCCTGATCTAATTAAAACCAGTACCAATGCAATCTTTGATGTTAATAGTAACAGTCATGCCACAGGCTTTATAATATTCAGAGGAGGAACATACATGCCTCATGATTTTTTAAGGCAAAAAATAACATGGTTTTCCTCAGTAAAAGCAGGAATCCCAGATTTAAGATCAGATTCCAATTGGTCCAAGGAAGCAAAACTTTGCTGAGAAGCCTTTTGGAGACTGATGATTTTGATACCCAAGCAACAGGAATTGTACCCATTGATACAGTGTGATGCCAGAGCCACCACCTCCCAGTCCTTGCATTAAACAATGCAACAATGGCTAGTTGTCAGAGCAGATAAAATGGAGATGAACAATCAAGAGGCCAAAACCCTCTTAGCATAGAAAAGAGAGATTATAGTGTCTAATTACCAAATTGTCCTAAAAGATGTTTGTGTTTTCTGAAGCATTTTGTCACCAGACCATTGTCAGGCTCATTATAAATGTAAACCACCAGCATCTAATTGGTATTCCAATATCTCTGAGCTGTGACCTAGAAAGAAAGACCAGAGCAGAAGAAAGTAGTACAAAAAAAAAAAAAAAACAACAAAAAAAAAACCAACCAAACAAACCCAAATGGTTGTCATGGTCCTGGAATGGTGGGGCAAATGCCTGTTCTGATACTGTACGTACATAAACAGCTCTTTCTCAGCTGGGATTTAATGTTGCTATACCTTCGATTGCAATTACATTGAATCACATTGCAACAAATCTTTGTAATGCCAATCCCATCTTTCCACCTCATTGACAGCTCTGGAGATGCATCTGAAATTCATAGTAGCCTCATAGCCTATGGCAAGAGAAATCCATGCTGCTAAAATTTTATTTTAGAATTCAAGCTGGTTTCTCTCCGTCTAGGATGCTCTGGTTTTAATCTTTTGCTGCCTAGCACAGTGTATCAAAATAACCAGCCAATATTGTTAAACTGTCAGGGGTCTTCACTGCTGCTGAATTTTACCAATAAATAAATACTGGAACTTAAGGAAAAAAATAATTCCTCTGGACAGAATTTTTAAGATTAACAAAATTAAGAGGAGAGGGAAAATGTGTATAAACTTTGACTTGCCAATCGCCTTCTCCTTTCCTTTTTTATTTTTTTGGTACAGAAAGAAAAGGCTTGAGTGGAATATTCAGGCTGATTTACTGCTCAGGCTGATAGGGACTCCAGGCTGGATCCCAAAATTTGAACAACGTTCAAAGGGAGAGATATTTAAAAATCCCAGAAAAAGAGATATTTCCAAATTAATGGCATTGCCCAAATGCCTTGGCTCCTTGCACCCCACCAGGAAGGTTTATTATTTTCTGGTAAAATGTTGCTTGAATGGGGAGTGGTAGTCAGTGATGCGTCAGTGCTGCTCTTTGAAGACATTAAAAAGCTGAATGCACAACAAAGAACAGATGTTCCAGCATGCTTTATTTATGCGCCCATCAGCAATCTTCCAATGACCACAAAACACAAGCTTTTTTTTTTTTTTTTTGCTTTTTTTTTTTTTTGCTTTTTACTCCTCGCAGTATCTTTTTCTGATCAACTCACACTCTATTTTTGCTCCAGCTGAAAGTCCTCGGTGAATTGGGGTGTGTGTCTGTGCGTGCACGCATTTGTGTGCGAGTGTGTGCCTGTGTATGAGTGTGTGTGTGTGTGTGTGTGTGTGTGCTTGAAAGTCTGCTCCCATCAAAAGCAGGCTTCTATTGAACTGTCGAACAGGTGTGGATTCTGCAATTAGATCACATTTCAGAGAGAGAGAGACACTGAGGGTAATAATGGCAGTGAATTCTTCATAGTCAGATGCAGCACCATAGCGACCAGCAACAATGAAGAATAATAGGTATTAGTATTAGGGTGATTATTTTTAGTTTATAGAATCATTTGATTGAATACTGCCATAAGGCACTGTTAACGTGTGCACAGCGCTTGCCAGCTGTAGAGCAAACTTGTTTTACTGGCACTTATCTGAAATTCTCATCTCTCCCCCACCCTCTCGGCTCACAATTGGAATGAAAGTAGCGATTAGGAAGTGAGATGTAATGCAGATTAAATGTTATGATGGACTAAGATCCTGATAGGTTATTAAAACTCACTTGCATTTGGTGTTTTAAAGGCATAGTGTTTGCATATTTTTCCACTGGTCTACATCTTTTGAAGATAAAACAAAAGGAATATTTAAAAATCCACCCATAACCAGGAGGTCTTTTCATAGTAAGCTTCCAAATTTATGACCTTCCCGTGTGTGTTTTACACCTGCGTGTTGTAAATATGTATTAAGTATGGAGCAACTGTGTTGCCAGGAACTGTGGATCTGATTTAAAGAGAGCTAAGGCCCCTGCACTGGAGTGGACCAGATCCTCAGCTGATGTAAACTGGCATCTCTCCACCCAACTCAGAGGTGCTACATAAAGTTGTACCAACAGAGGATTTGCAGCGAGGGGAGAATGACAGCCTTAATTTGGAATTTCCCTGCATCTGTTGGTATAAATCAGAGGCCTAACATTATTGTCACATAAAATTCCGGTGTAGCAGAGGTGCTGTGAATTTTTAAACATAGAGAGAACTGTTGATCTATTGTTCCTCTCCCATCCCTCTCCCTCCCTGCTTTCGACTGGCATTGTAAGAATGCAAGAGTATCGCAGCATTGGACAACATGGAAAATTCTCATCTTTATTCTTCATATACATGCTCTGTTTTCTCCTTAGGCACAGAACTTGGTGTTTTAGAGACCCTCATAAGAAAAATAACTCTTCCTCTAGTGTCATCTGCTCTCATAAACATGCCGTTATTCCTTCTCCAATAATAATAGCTGTTAACAGCAGTAATAGAAGTAGCAGTATTTGATAGCAGCAGTATCTAATAGTGTCCAAAAAGCATCCTAATGGCTTCATCATGGAGGTGAATGTTGCAATCTATTTCTTGTAGACTACATAAATCAAAACTAAGTCTCACTCAAAGACTCAGCATGTTATATATAAATATTTCATGCCAATTTCAATTATCTTTTGTTGTTAATTGTAATTATTTTTCAAAATGCATTAAAAAGTATTTTTCAAAATGTCCTCCATGCCATATCATGGTTGTCCTCTTTACATTTGACCCAAAGAAACAAGAATAATGTTATTACTTTTTTCCTTGAAATTATGACAGTGTCTATGCAGATGTTGCAATACCAACTTTTCCATATGATTCTGAATTGCAATCACACTGTGCATTGACATACTGTTCCATTTATTCATTTGATTGAATACTGCCACAAGGCACATCTAAAGTATGTTAACAGTGCACAGTATGCATAGCCTAGTGTTCTTACTTCACAAAAAAATGCTGGCAAATGCAACAGTGGGTGCAAACTAAAAATCACGTGCTAAATTTTGGCAAAGGTTGGCGTAAAAACACCTCCAAAAGTTACATCCTGTGATGAAAATCTCAGTATGCCTTATACAAGTCACAAAAACAGCAACGGGAATCTGTAGCGTCTGTATGCACACATAGTGTGCACTGACAGTGTCATAAAGCCACAATTGAAAATAATATTTCACATGTGTCTTAGCTTCTTTCTGTATACAAACCATTTGAGGTTTTTCTGCTATTATTTTCTTAGATTTTTGCTTCAATGTTGGGGTTGATGGTTGGAAAGGCACAGTGCTAAATCCACATTTTTTTCTTTACAGTCCTCAAAAATATGCCATAGTAATTTAATATGCTTTAAATTTCAGTACTGATGAGGAGTTGCATGCCATTTTTTAGCCCACTGAACAAAAGGCTTACTGAGTCACACATAGTCTATTCAAATAGGAAATGCAGATGCCTGCTAATTTATCTCCTCACATAAAGTCCATTTACCAATCCATACAAGAATTGCCCCGTGTCTTTGTAGTAGTGCAACCAGAACGGATGCTGTCACTCAGGGGGGACATGTGACCATTAGAGACACCTCCTTGGGGAACTCTTTAGCATACTGTTCTCCACTGCTGTAATTAAAACTAACAAGAGCAGTTTACAAAGGAAAATAAGAAAATGCAAGGAGAGAAACCTGTGCATTACAGCTTTCAGCAAATCCAGAGAAAGGAAGTTGAAGAAACATTCCTATACATTCCTGCTATACAAATCAAAGCCAGATTTCTATGTAGGTTATCAGGGAGGAGAAAAATAAATGTATAGACAAGAAAGACCACTGATTAGACAAGAAGGTTATTCCTAAACCATTTGTTTAAGAACACTGTGGTTAGAGAAAAATACTTATTTCATAAAGGAAAAGGAGAGGAATGCTAGATATGCCCTCTTGCACTGATAGGAATAAATAGAAACAGAATCCCAGTATTTCTTTACTTCTGTCAAAAGGTGATGCTAGAGAAGAAATCAGATATTATAATTAGAGTGGGGCATTTTCCCACTGAAAATAGTTTAACCACCAAATATGCAGTTTGAGGCTGACCACAACTACCTACTTTTAGTTACATTCAATGAATACTTTCAGGCATAAAAAGACTTGAAAACAGATGAATATGGTGATGTTCTGCAGCATCTACACCAAGGCCAGAAAGCAGCAATGGAACAAGAAGTATCTGAAAGGTTTTCTTCCACTTAGCTAGAGCTTCACTTTCCACCTTATTCTGCCAAACTCTGTTTGGCAGTGGCCCGGTGGTTAAGGGATTAGTAGGGTGCATGCTTGTGAAATGGTGTTTTATATAGCACAGGTGATATTTCTTCTCCAGGGACAGGACACCTAACCCACGTATTTTCTTGCAGACCTAGTTCTTACACTAGTTTTTCACCACAGCATTATATATAAACATAGATGGATATATTTGTGAAGAGCTCATGTGAAGGAAATGGAAGTACTAGAAGGATGTCTGACTTATGACAAGCACTTCAGATCTTTTTTGATCTAGGAGATTTGTCATAAGCTAGATCCCTGAGAACTGCTAGGCTAATATCAGTCACAGTGGTCAGGATACTGCTGGGTTGTCAGCACTCTCCACATTCTATGTGTATATATGATTGTCCAAGTGATATATCTATAACACAGGGTGTAAGGAAGGCAGCTGAGCACCAGCATCCCTACAGTATCAATGTCTTATACCAATATCCAAAGCTTAATAACAGCATGAAAATGCAAGGTATTAGCAAAGGAAAGGGGAGGAATAAGAGGGGGAAGAAGGTAACTAATTAAAGATTAGCAGATCTCATGAGATGGTGTGCAATAAGTGTTATTTTTGGCATTGCAACTCTCCTCATCATCAGTTTAGGTGTAATAGTAAACAGCTGGACAATATTATGGAACCAGACCTCACTGCAGGTGATCTCTGAGGGTTATGGGAGAAATGTGAAGTGAATTGGGAGCATGCCATGAGAGTCAAGATGTATTTCACTAAAATTTACCTCTTCTGCTTTCTCTTCAGTATTTTGAAACAACTCCCACAAAGAAATAAGCAGAAAAGGAGTCACCATTATAGAACCAAATGGATTTGTTTACTGTTCTGGTTTTTTTTTTTTTTTTTTTTTTTTTTTTTAACGGAAATGTATGGAAGTAGGAAACAGAGGCTGCCATGATGTTTTCTCTTGATGGAAAATAGCATTGTTTGATAAGCCTCATTGCTTTGCTTGTGCCTAGAAAATTAATTCCTTCTAACTCACAGATGAGTTGACCTTTGGCTGAACCAGTCTGCTATCAGTTGGGACTCCATTTTTCACCTATTTCAGTCCAGATTATACCATCTTTACTTCTGTGACAGAGTGCCTTATATCTCATGATGTCCCACCAAAAATACACAAATTATTGCAAGTAAGTGGACTTCCCAGTTGTTATTTTGAAGAAGCACCCTTTTAATTGCTAAGCAGTTACCTGCTCATTCTAAAAGAGATCGGGATACCAGTGTCTATAAACATACCTGCATTTTATCTACTGTCTCCCAAAATATCCTTATGCCTCTAAGAACATTGCAAAAATATGTTCAGTGCCCCAAAGGACTTGTATTTGGAATTGAATATACAATGCTAGAGGTGAATCTGAAGGAATAGGCTGAGAATGGACTGAGTCACAGCAGTGTAGCCACATAACTACTTTTTATTTTGCTATATGCAACATGATTCTTCTCAGGAAAAAAAGTGCCTGCAGGAGGCATGGAACGGAACAGAGACATGGTGGTGTAAGAAAACCTGGTGATAATAATGTCCAGAGACTATGATGATGACATCCACCATTTTGAGAAGAATATGCTTTGAAGTCAAATAAAAGTTTGCTTGTTTGAAGTCAGAGGTGTTGACGAAATATACTTAAGGTGAGTGTGAGATGGAGCAGCAGTAAGGTACCTGATAAACAGAAAACACCAGCTACCTCACACTTTAAAAACCTATTACAATTACATTTATTTCACACTAATAATAAAATATGTAGAAATTACCTATGTATTTAGGCCTGTGATGTGTTATTTGTGAAAACATGTAATATCCAAAAAGCTCTGCCATCACCATGTCACTTGAGATTTAGCTTTTAGCATCACCAAACACTGTTTTCACAGCTCACTTTAATAATGTGACCACCCTCCAACAGCTGCCTCATGGAGCACCACAACCTGACTCCCTGGAAATACAAAGCAGCAATCCTGACCTGTCACCATTTCACCATCACCAGCAACAACTTGGATATCGTATGTCTGGCTGTTGTTCTGTCCGGTCTGGCTTGGTGTGCCTGTAGATTGTGTCTGCGATGATAAAGATTGAATTAATACATCCATTATGAGGAAACAAGAAGGGGATTGCCATGAACATATATGTATTAACATTTAATATTCCCCCATTACACTTATTTCCTGTACCAGACCCCAATATTCAAATACGCACAATACTGTAGATAAGGGAGGCCCATAGGCTCTGTGCAATAGATCTGGTAATAAAAGCATATGCTGTTTTTCACTAGCAAGAGCTAAGCTTTACACTTATGGAGGATGCAGAAATTTAGCTCTGGCTGATATTTCCAGAGTACCACTGATGGACTCCACAGAAATCTGGATTATTTTTTTTTTTTGCAGGGATCATAATTATAAGATACTGAGATTGTAGTGGAAATGGAGAAACAGAACAGTTTCTTAGAATAATTGGAGAGGCTCCAAAGCAATAACACTTTTTAAAAATTTGCATCAAGAAAACATGTAACTATTCTTCTCCTATTTTGGGGCAATATGAGTTCTAGAAAGCAAAAAAAAACCAAAACAAAACCAAAACAAACAAAAACCCCAAAACTTTTGAAGATGCTTGGTTTGAAGATTTTGCTATCTATCCTGAGGCTGGAGCATCCTTCGTGTCAGCCAATGATGGTTTATTCCATCACCAGGGTCAGTCCTTTGCCACTTAGAGGATGAAATAGTAGGTCATCCATATCAAGTTCCAAATTTTATTTATTCAGGAGCAGTTAGATTTTATGATTTAAAGCTCTTAATGGGTGCTGGGAATTTTTGCAGAAGAAAAATGATTGATGAGCAGTAAGGAAATGCATTGCTTTATAGGCAATTCAGACTTTTTGTGGAAAATGTTCTGAATTATTAATTTAATACCGTTCATGTAAAAATGGGGTTCAAAGTCAGAATATATGACACTTAGAGGTGTACAAACCTGCATACACTGACAGTTTTGTTCCCTGAAGAACAAATCCAAAACCAAACAAAAAACCCAAGCCCCTTCCCCCCCAAAAAACACAACCAAACAAGCAAAAAAACCAAACCTAGGGTGTTTTAGTGACTAAGCACTCCAAAAGTACCTAGTCCTGAAAAATGTCCATTGGAAAATGTACTATGGTGTTAATTGAAGTCAGCCGTAAAAAGAAAGAAAACAATGGAAAAAAAAAATTGAGCAATGAAAAATAATTGAGAAGACAGGGGGCTTTCCCTGTCTAATAATACACACTCTCCCTTCCTTACCTCCTTTCCTAGCCAGCTAAAGCAACTGGCAGGTGCAGTATTATTCTGCAGATGGACCAGGAGTGGCACACATAGAGTTATATATGCCTGGCACAACTGTATTTCCTGCTTTATATCACACGCCAGCTAACCAGGCAGTAGCCAGATTTGAGAGGACATCCCCAACAGTTGTGCACAGAGAGGAACCAGTCTACTGGTAGTACACAATTAACCCTTCTCCAAAAATAGACTATGCACTTGAGCCAGGGCAGTAACTCTCATTTTACCCCATCTTTTCACTCTCATTCTTTGCTTGTCTTCTCTTCCATGTCATAACAAAAATGGAGATTGTTTTGGATAGGACAAGTGGTCACAGATGATCCTGCAGCTCCAAAATTTGTATTCACAGTTCTTCCAGGTCTCCTAATCCTGAAACATCTCCTTTTAGGTTGTTGGTGAGGGAGAATAAAACAGGTGTAAGGGGAGGAAAAGAGAGCGAGACATGCTAATCTTGAAAATTATCACTGTATTTTATTGAATGCTACCTAACCACAAAAAAAATTAATCTATGCTTTCATGGGAAAGAACACATTTTGCTCATAAAATCATAGATTGCACTTATAGAATGTCTTTTGCTATCTGAAGATGCAGCTAATTATTTGATAGGATTTACAAACCATCTAAATGTAGATTGAAACTTAAGAGCCAAAATTTGTGTAAATCACACAAATTTGAAAAATCTCTAGGAACCAAAGTATTTTGTTAGATCTGGTCTGGAATCTTTTCTAAAGTGCTTGTTTTGCTTAAAATCTGCTCCAGCACTCTTCATAATTTCTGTCATTTCAGAGGGAGAAAGTGCTGTTGTATGTGTCTGTGAAAATAGTGTCAAAATTGTGATTTTGACACTCTAGATTCCTCTAACTGGAAAAGTCAATGTCATCAGCTCCCTTCTAAGCTCTCTCTCCAGTGGAAGCTCTGAGCTGTGGAGAATCAGTGGAACAGCTCTCAGAGTCTCTCCCTTCCTGACTGAAATGTGTAATAAAGCAGGAATGCTCACACCACAGTAATAATAATAGTATTAATAATAAAAAGAACACACAAAAAGTTTTAACATGACAATAAAAAAAAAAAGAAAACAACAACAAAATAAGGTTCTTTTAAATTCTGACATTTATCGCACCATGGGATTTACTTTTACTGCAGTATTTAAAGGATTTCCTACTCTTAGACTTGGGAATACTGCAAATAGCACAGTAAATTTAACTACTATGAGCAGTAAATGTCAAGATTTTAATGGTGCCTACTGTATGCCAGTTGGTTGTACAGTCACCCATATGTTTTGACATGTAAGACCTGATTCTGGTGTCAGCTATGCCTTGTGTAAACCAGGAGTAAGTGCAATTAATTCAACCGAATTACCTTCACATGAAACCTATGTGAAATCAGAACCCATGTCTGTATCCAAAATCAAGTTTGGAAGAAAAATCATTGTTTTAAATATTGATTGCTTTCATCAATTCTTTCCAGAAAAAAAAAAAAAAATCATTGAAATCAAAGGACTGGGATGGGACATCAGGATCCAAAATTCATTTCCCCTTGCAGGGGTGCTAAGAGTATGGGCAGAGATTAGCCATCACTATTTTTGCAGTTATCTGTCTTATGGATCTTAAATTTATGAGGGTAGAACTGATTCTCCTTTTGTCAGAATAAGATTCCACCTCAATAGACCATCAGTTAGGCTATCACACAAAAATAAATTAACTTCTACTGTAGCTAGAAGACTTTTATTTCCCTCTCTAAGCTTGAGCCGTGTAATACCTCAAACAGCATTTTTGTGCTTTAGAGAAGCTCTTTAATCCACCTCACTCTTTCTCTTCATAAAGCAGCATAAAGCCATGAAGGATACTGCATTCGTGCATCCAGGTACCAGATAAGGTACTGAGGCTGCAGTTTGGCAAAAAGTGTACTTAAGTCTGCTTTGTACCCCAAAAACATTGAACAACTCTGTGAAGGCAAGGGGTCTTCTTTCATATGACAAGAGCTTTTATCAAAAACATCCTCTGAGGCCAACACCAAAGACAAGCCTCATGGAGTCAGCCCTTGCAGTGATGCCACACAAAGCCACCAGGCTCTATCTGCAACCCTCCTGGGATGTCAGATGTATTCTTGTAGCCAGCTGCATCCCAAACAAGTACTCAGCAGCATGCATTCCCTGAAAGGCTTTTGTGAGATGATTGACTGCAAAAAATGTCCAACCACACTTCAGGGAAGAAAGCAGAAAATTATTTTGAAGTATCTTAAACTTTTAAAACATGCCATGGTTTTCTCAGTGGTGGTTTTTTTTGTTGTTTGGTTTTTGTTTGGTTTTTTTTTTGACATTAAAAACTAGGTGTTAGATGCAATCTTGAAATTTGATTTTGAGTAAGACATTCCAAAATTTTGGTATAGCTAACCACATTTTCTGAGACATACCCCAGTTCTATTACCTAACAGAGGTTATTTCAGATCCTTCTATTTTCAGTCTGCCACACACTAAGTACTCATCATTTTATGACACATAGTTACATGGCCTAAGATAATGGTAATTATATCTCATACTTCAAAGCAATTACCCGGGGAGGTGAGGAAGGGCTTCTTCTTCCACATTCCACAATAGAGTATTTGCAGCATGGAGTTATTCACCTTTCTGAGATGCATTAGCTATTGGTCAGAGTCAGAAGCAAGATACCAGATTTAATGGATTAAAGGTCTGATCCATTATCACACATCTTATAATTATCCAGAAGCATAAGTCTTTACAGTAATTAATCAGTGAGAGATTAGTGAAAATTCCCAGTGGGAAGATACTAAGTCTGAGAAATAAGCGTAGTTTGGTGGTGTCCTTAATTAGATATTGACTCATTATCCAGAATGTCTGTGTTTTTGGACATGATGGTCACATCTAAATAAAAAAAATAAATTAAAATAAAAAGGTAATATTTGCTTGTAGTCCTTAAAGAATGTATGGTAATTTTTCCAGACATTTACATATGAAATCTATAAACTCTGTGCTAGGCAGTTCTGCTTTCAGAGTCTCTGTAAATATGACCGTACCTTTGTGGCTGCTATGGATGTAGTCACAAAACTGAGGGGGTGGTTGGTTGTGAGCAAGCAGCAGGTGTCAAAAGACACCCAGAACTCCAAATCAGAGAGAAGGGGTTCCCCAGCCCACTTACAGGCCCTGGACCAATCCCCCAATGCATGCCTAGCTGGGAAGCCTCACTTCCCATCCAAGGAAATCTGAAGGGATAGGGAAGAGATGAGGAACACATGCAAACAACAAAAAAGAATTCCCTCACATTTGGCTTCTGGCTGATAGGAGCATCCAGGGCTACCAGAAGACACTGGGGTTTGTGCTCCTAATTGCCCTAAGTTGGCCACTGTTAAACACTCCAGTTGTCAAGTTTTGAGCACAACAGGGCTGCAAACAGCAGAACTGGGAGGCCAGTGGGACCTTACTGGTCACTGAATGGAGGTGGGATTTCCTTTTCATTAGCTTCCTGTACTCTATCCTAATACAAAGACTACTGAGTTGTGCTAACTCAGTTTTGGTTTACCCACTCTCAGAGACTGAGAAGAGAGTCATCCCTGCCTGTGCACCAATTCAGAAAATCCTGTTTTTCACTCCAGCAGATAGTGTCCAGGAGATATTAGGTAGTTCCTGTCTTTTCCATAAAAAACAGAGGTGTTCAATCTTTTCTGTCAATATCCCTCTTAATATTGCTTTTATTTGGGATTTTCACACAAAGACTTCAAAGGCAAACGGGTTTCCATAAGATTTCACAGCCCCTAAGGAGACAGAGAGCTAGAAGTATGTCTCGAGCCTCCTCCACACCTTGTCTCACTCGCAAAGGGATGGGCCAACACTGTGATGAGGTCTGCTAAAGGCTCCCTCAGCTCTTTAGTCGCCTCCTCTCATTCCTGACATTGTGTCCCCTCCTGTGTGCAGCACCATCACACATTTCCTATACCCCAAATAACTTCTCACTCCTCCCTCAACTCCCTCCTTTGAGGAACCTTCCTTCCTTTTTTTCCTCACCAATCATCTCATCTCTCTCCCCCCTCCCCAGCAAGCTGTGAGCTTACTGGAACAGAGAATATGCCATATTTTCTAAGTACTCATAAACATGTTTAATAACAATATTTTTCAACCATTGATCTTTCCTGGATGAAACCCACTTAATCCTCACTGAGATTTTTATGAATGATTTTTCCTTACCGTTCGAGGCATCATCTTTCTGCTAATATTTTTATGTCAGCAACTAAGTGGGAGATAGACGGTGGCTGCTAAAAATAAAGAATAAAAGACAAAAAAACACTAATTACTCAGATCAAAACAAAATCTGGAGAAGTGAGTCATAACTCAAAAGAAAGGGAAGAATGTCTTGCTTTTCAATGGAAACAGAAAAAAAGCTACAGAAAATTAAATTCTGCTCCTCTTACACTTAGGTGATTATTGTCATCTTTAAGTTAACCAAACTACATCTTACTGCAACTCACACTTCTTGACTGCAAGTAAGAAATGAAAGATGTCACTAAACCACACATGAGTTGCAAGGCAAGAAAGCCAAACAGCTTGAGCTTCACAAATGAAAGAGATTAAATTGCCACAGTACTAAATAAAAGGATTTAATCAAAGCAGAGAACACAAACTACTTCTGACTATGCAAAGCTAGTAAGATAGTACAACTGGTAGAAAGCTGTCTGTTTGTACATTGTGCCAGTTACTGAAGCAGCATGCAACAAAATAATTTGTAAATATGTATTTCTTGCTTTGGATTCTTATTTTATGGAAAATGTCAGTAGCATGCAAACTATAAATAAATACTTCAGGATCCATCCTTGATGAAACTGCTCTGTATTATTTGGAACTAAGTCTTTTCTGTATTATTTAGCATTTCATCTGTGGAAAAATACTTTCATAATATAGAAACTTAGATGTCTGAGATAATGGTCGTGAGTCAAGTTCACAGATGATGTGAAGAATGATGCAAGATATAAGACTTGCCACAACTTACTTCTTCTGTAGTTTTTCTTAGTAGAAATCAACCCTTTCTAATTTACTGATCATTAAATTAACAGCCCTTTAAATGTGACTGCATGCATATGTGCATATTTTGCTGTTATCAAAGGCTTCATGTATGTCTTGTGTCCAAAGCTGGTAAAAGATGCCACTGGATGAATTACAAGTTCAGAAATTATTAAAATGTGTTCATCAAAATGTCACTCAAATAAATCTATAATTAAAAAATCATTTTTATCCATTATTTATTTAAAGATTTATGGAAAAATTAGAATTTCAGAGAGGTGGGCAATTCTTTGAGAGCATCTCCTCAAGAAAAATAGGCCCCCAGCTCATAGACTGCTGAAGAGGACAGTGACCACAGGTTAATCTCATTTAACACACGACATCTATGCCCAGCAGACCATAACATGGGCTACGTACACTTTCTTATCTATTTATACATGCTGCTACTAGACAGATATGTCTCTGACTTGTTGACACTTTGTCTGCCATGCACTCAGGTCTTTAACTGCTATCATTACAAAAGTTTACTCCTTCTCTAATATATTATCAAATTGCACCAATTTTCACAATAAAACCTCTGCCCCTGATATAGTTTGTTCCCGCAAATAAGAAAAAATAGGAAGAATTAGGTTGTTTTTAAAAGATATTATATACACTGGGGAAAATTGTGGGCATGATCAGTTTTAAAAAGAACATACTCCTGCCACCCAGCTTACACTTTTTGAAGCTAGAGTTTGTTGATTTCACTCTACAAGTATGCAATCTGTCTCTAACTTCAACAGTGCTTCCAAATAATTTATCTACCAGCTGCAAAAGACTCTCCCAGTGCTGAAAAAGAAGGCCTCAGTCCTGATGTCTCTTAAGCTCTAAGGAAGCTTTCTCCACAGTGAAGAACCTCTAATGCTGCTCCAGGGCACATGCTCCATTCCTGGTAACAGGATGGTCAAAGCCAAAGTTTGGAACTGCACTAAAGAGAGTCCAAAGGGAAGGAGCATAAAGATACAGTTTTCAGCTGTCTAAAAAGGCCAACCTTACAGGAGAATATTATTAATGATGATTTGAAAGAGGGGAAAGAATGAGAGTGAACACTGGGGTGGTCAGAAACATGCAAGGTAGCTGCATAGGATATACTTGTATGCATCAGTGAAACAACTGAACAGTTGTTTTATTAAACTATATTATGAACTCTCTGATCATAATAGCAGCTGCTATTTGTCTCCCAGTAGACTAATATGCTCTGTTTTCCCTATTAAGGCACGTCTGGGACAGTTTTGGCAGGGGGGAGGAGAAATTGCAGTGAGATGATATGCCAGGCTTCCACATTTTAAACAATATGTTACAAAATACTTTAAAACTAAAATTCTTTATTATTTTGTAGATATGTTCCATATTACAAACAACTCATACAAGATGGAGTAGCTTCCTCTCTATATTATGCAATAGATTTGCTCAGGAAAATCTTGATTTTTCAGAAAAAACGTGGGTGGGAGAGTTACTGATAAGTAAGTATCTACAGATGGGTGCCTAGCTTGCTTATTTACACATTCACAAGCACACCAGAGAGAAGAGGTACTTCCAAGAAAGTATAGACTTTGAGGAACTACTGCCTGTGAAAAAAAAAAAAAAGGAGATCATATCTGATATTTGCACCTGCCAAGTCATGTTCAGTTCTCATAATCTGGTAGAGAAATACTAATGTTGCAACACAAATCTCAGTTGTATTAGGTCCCTTAGGTTTCACTATCTATTTGTTCATGCCTGTATCTGTACATTTATGTGTCTAGCTGCAGTAGACGTGGATTCTGGATAATTATTAGTTTTGAGAGGGTTTTTAATTTTCGGAGATGCAGTAGCAAAAATATTGTCAGACTCATATTCCAATTTAAATATTAGAATGATGTTTCATTGTCTTTGAGTATAAAAAAATTAGAACAGATTATGATTTTTTTTAAAATGATGCTACTTTGATATGATATTGCGAAGAGAATAAAGCACTTTCCTTTAAACTGATTTTCAAAGCTATATCTGAGATCTATATCTGCTGTTTATGGATCACAACTAACTTTATAGTCATGTATAAACTGTACTTCTGAGTGCTGTAAGAGGTATCCCCTGTCTCACAATAAAAATATTATGGAACATTATATTTCCATATAGTAATGGCACTCTTATTTTACTAGTAGGAAAGGTATTGTACTAATTTAATTGACTAACATAAAAGTCTCACAAGCAAGATCAATATTTTATTTTCTCAACCATTTTTGTCAATGAAGATTTAATTTCCCATGCAGAGAAGGTGTCTGTATAGCTCACATATATAAGTGGGGTGTGGTCCTTTCTGTGGACCCCAAAGGCTTCAACTTTCCCCCTGTCCCAGTCCCCTGATAGCTGCAACACCAACACACAAGCCTAGATGTCATTAAATAGAGATTTTATTTGTGACCCTCTAATAAATTTATCCCTTGACGCAAAATTATAGAAATTCTGTATTTTTTCATTTATGCCTGAACTAATGACTTCTGATATCTTAGGTGTGTTGGTAGGGATGTGAAGATTAGAAAACATAAGCAAAATGGAAAAAAAGCATCATTTAACCTATTTCACAGGTCTGACATCTGAAGACAGAGGTTTCTGTAGAGGGGCAAAGATTATCCTAATCTCTGCTGTAAATCTAGATGGGTTTTTTTAATCTTTTTTTTTTTTTTTTTTTTTTTCATTGAACAAAGAAATACACACAAGTTAGCCTAAATACAGCATTGTTTCAAGACAATAAAAGTAGAAAGCTGCAAATCTGCAATTATAATGTGGAAACTCAGCACAATGGACAGATATGTGAACTTTCCCTGAATCTAAAACCAAGTGCTGTTGGGGAGAAATTTTAATCTGATCTGGGTCAACCGCTAATGTGTAGAAGCCATTGTCAGTTTGGAGAGTCAAGTTTCACATTGAACTTGTGCATTTGCTCAAAACTAAAACTCCCTGAAAATTCAGAGGTTCTAAATTAGAGACAGAACTTCATAAACCTCTAATCAGATCATAATCTGTCCACAGAACAGATTTATTTGCTCTGTTGTTAATCCCAACAGGCTCCTCATCTAAAAGAAAGAAAAATATCCTTCCTACCTGTACCCCCAGCCTGCTCCTGCAGTTACATCAAGCAGCCCAGGTTTTCCAGACTATACTTATGACAGGCAAAGAGAAATACTGAAACTCATCAAAAGGTTTTTAAAACAAAGTCAGTGAGATACTCATAACCTCGTTTCACAGAATGAATGGAGAAAATAGTGAGCTCTGAAGGAGTGAGATTTGGTGGAGTCCAATGGGAAACCTACAGCCCCTTTTTCCATTGCAGTGGGTTGGCTCCTAAGGGGAAGACACTCCCATCTGACAAATGATGGTAATAATAAATTTTTTTTAATTATATAACTAATTACTTCACACTTATAACCAATGCTAATAAAGCTGAAGCCTGAAAATAATATTAAAATCATTTTGCCATTTGCACCTAAGCAGCATATTCATTTATCATTCCTTTAAATTTTAGAACACACTTTATGACTCTGAAGGTACAGGCTTGAGAGAGGAGACAGAGCAGCAGCTGAAAAGCATCTGCTTCTGCTTTGCTGTACATAAAGGGAGCTGAGGAAGTCATAGGCCTGGCTGCAAACCTTTCAGAGGAGAACATTCGGAAAAGCTGATTCCTAGAGGGAAAATGAAAGATAATAGCAAGAACCAACGAAGACTCTTCAACCACCCATGGTGTGCTGAGGCTCTTGACCAGCATCACACATCTGGGGGCTCCATTCCAGCACAGCCCAGGGTCTGCCAAGCCACAGAGCCCCCTGAGCCTGACCCCCTCCACTGCCTGGCAGCCAAGACTTCCCTGGCCTGTCCCCTCAGCCTGCCAGATCTCTTAGAGCCCTGGCACCTCTGTGTAACTTTAACTTTCACATGTTGGAGGTGGGCAATGAGGGAATGGACTCGTTCCTTCCTAAACTTATTTTCTTTCCCTGCAAAGCACAAATCTTTAGAATAGGGTGCCTGGCGGTGCATTCAGGGCAAATATCTTAAATGCAGCATTGATTTAAGGATCTGTTGAGATATTCAGTGACTTGTAACATGAAGTCTACTTAAGTACACTCAACCAGCACCTCTACCAAAAAACACTGGTATACATTTTTTACTCATTTTGCATCCTGGCACACCATCCTCATATTTGTTCAGGCCAGACAGAAATGTCTTTAAACTACCTGTGAGCTCAGTATCAACACAGATTCTCAACCTGGCTCTTAAAAACTCTTTATACCTATCCTCAAAGTTGTATTTTTGTATCCCTGGACTTGATAAATAGCCTGTGTGGTGAGGTGGGAAAGGTGTTCATAATTTCCAGCTGAAGTATTGCCTGGTGAAGTGTCAGCTTGGGTTACATAACTCATATATAAACAGACTTTTTGTGACTGGTAGGAGAATAATTGATTCACTCGTCTATTCCCCTATCTCACACAGCTGCATTGGCCTTTTATTTCATTATTCAGTAAAGCATGCAATGGCCACCACATTCTTTACAAACCAGCATTCCTAACATTAAGAAAAATCTCATAGATTAAGATCTTGTCAGCATTGAAAACCTAACTTCTCAGGATGATACAAAGTATTTATTGAACTTCTACGTTATCCTAAGGTTGGACAAATCTGAGCCACTGTCATGGGAAAAAGGTTAGTGTGGAGCTGAGCCATTGGCCTGGGACTCAGAGAGACATTTTGCAGCTGCAAAGCTCCAGAGATCCCTCAGCCAGATGCTTTGAGTGGAATGGGATGACTTTGTGATTAAGCATGAGATGATAGCTGCCTCCAATTTCAGAGCTGAGTAGTCCAGCTCACGTAGAGAACCAGTGCAGAAAAGCTATACACTGAAAAAAAACATGCCATCACTTACTACACACTAGCCTTTCCAGGCTAATAAACAAAAATCTAAGGCATGTTGGGTACTACTGTAACAATAAATCACTATGAGGGAATGAAGTCAAGAGTGACTTGAACTATTGCTGGCACCCGCTGAAGGGCCTGAGTAGTAACGATCCAAGGAAAGGCCTTAAGGTTCTCCTATGAGCTTTTAATTGCATGAAAGTCTGCAATACCATTATTTGCTCATTGTTTCCCTCTTCCTGTCAGTACAGAAGATGGCAGCTGTCGTGTGGGGGGACAGCATTGTCACATGCAGCATATACCACCAATGTATCAGGTCAACCTGCAGTTGGTTGCAGTATGGTGCGACCACCATAATTTCAGGTCATTTTCTTAAACTTTCTGGGATAGGATGTGGAACAAGAGAGAAACAACTAACCCTATTATTGTGATCCCAGCTTATGATGAGCTACTTATGACTCTCCAGCTCTTCTTCCCAGCTGGAGAAACAGACACCTGCATAAAGAATATGCTGATGGACATACACTGCCTGACAGATACAACTGAGAATTACTGCCACAAGCAATCACATGATGATACTGCAAAGCAACGATACACTTCACAAACAGAACATTTTAGCACAAATCCTGCTGCTTCAATGTGTTCAAGTCTTCTACATTCTCCACACATTTATGTACCAGGCTCCTCTATACTCTCTCATTCTCCAGTTCATCTTTTGCCCATTACCTTCACCTCATCGACTTCTTTTTCCCAGTGAAAAGGATATTTCTTAGAGTCTATTCAGGCCTATTAAATTATATTTTTAAAAATTACTCTTGGATTTAATAAATATGCTACTAATTTCTTTGCACTGCTCACTTGGACTTTTACAGGTGTGTGATTTACAGATTTTTTCAATTTTCCAGATTATAAAATTAAGAAAATATTTTAATCCCATCCCCTTTTACCAGAGGTATGGAGGCTAATTAGGAAACATACAGAACATGATCTGGAGATGAGCAACACGAAACACATGGCTGATACTTTCCTAAAAGCAACTGCAGTATCAGTATCAGTACTGATTGCATGAGAAGGAACATGCTTATGTAAAGTGCACACATCTGTGAAAACCACTCTGTCTGCTCACTTCAAGTGGGGAGCCTTTCCAAAGGAGCAGAGGAGCATTTTTATGTCATTGAACCATCCCTCTATTGCCTCTCATTGTTCAAGACTTGTACTAAAATATACTGGCAAATCACTAGGAGACATCTTCTTCAAGGCTTTTGTAAATATGACTACCTATGTTACTTGAATTTAAATCACAGTCAATTTTCTTACACCCATATTTAAAAGAAAAAGGAGGTAGGAAAATGTTGTTAACCTTCAGCTTAAAGCTTAATTCTCTCATACATTTGAGAGAGCAAAATGAAACTGCACAAATATCCATGGAATAGGAAAGGTAGGATGTCTCTAAGGCCAAGAAAATGTGCTGAAAACACCAAAGTTTCCTGCATCATTTTCTTATGCTGAATTGCACATATAGTTTGTAATAGCAAGTTATTTACTCTTTCAGGTGTCCAATCAGAAGTTATGTTAAGTCCCCCCATCCCAATTCCCCAAATGCATCATAGAGAGAAATATAATAAGGCCCCATTGACAAAAATATTCCTTGATTGCAAGGATCTTCGAAATCCTGAAAATGAGTTTTCACAACACTAGAGGTGCACTTCAGCTCACTTTGCCAGGTGTTTGCATTGCAGTGATAATTTCCAGCACTGTGCTGGCTGCTGAGCATAGCCCAAAATTGGAATCACCTCCATAGGAGTATTCAGTTAGCACAGAAAAATCTGGGCAAAGAATGGACCAGGCTACCAACACAAGGAAAAGAACAGAGCATCCTGAACGCAAATTAAATCAGAGCAAGCACACAGGAATCATGCTTACAGCTTGATACTAGCAGAAGTTGCTACACTGATATTCAGGAAAGGCCAAGGAGAACATCAGAACCAAGTTTACCCTCCAATTCAGAGGTGGGACTTTAGAGGAAACTCAGATGCCCATGTTTGCACACACAGTGCCTTTTTCCTCTTCACTGAGGTATTTCCACAAATGCTTCCCTTAATCTGAATCGATTCATGTGAATGTGTTTGATAGTGACTTTCCATCATCCTAAGCAGTTGGTGAGTCCTTGTCTACAGTTTACTAATGAAGGAAAATTCCCTCCATTCCTCACCAACAGCACAGCCTAAACCACTTTAGTACTGGTGTTTTTCAAAGACTTTCTTTGCTCTTCCTATGTATGCAAAAGGACAGATAGAGAAATAGGTGGAGAGAAAGGCTTAGTTCACCAGGACACAAAGGAAGGCATGATTTGACCTCTCACAAAACAGCTGCCATGCACCAAAGCTACTTCCACTTCCCTCACTCTGCTCTTCATCTTAAGGTAATCATTGCCTCAAAACTGTCCACACTTTCAAAGGGGTGATGAGAGAAGGCATTGTCCTAAAGTTGGAGTGAAGCAGGGAAAAACCTGCTCCCAAATGTGCTTCACTTCAAGCACACCAACCAAACTGTTACTACATGTAATTACTTCAGTGAGCATAATGTGCCTCAAGTCAGAGCACCAGAGAAAATAGTACTACCTAAATGCAGGCTTGATACCAATTTGTGGACTGAAAGCTGAATCATCCTTTCTGTTGCCAATTATCTCTTATATAATTTTAAAAAATTCCTTTTGATATGTTCTTAATGGAGCAGTATCCCCTTCTCCAAAGCCACAATGTTTAAAAGCATCCAGTGATTTCAGACATCTTTCCTTCTAGCTACCTGATTTGAATGATGGGAAGCTTGATTTTCAGTAGCTACTGGTAAAAATTTCCAGAAAGTAACAACTTTCAAGCTGGGCAAACAGAAGTTGATGTTAAAATTAGGAGTTTCATTTGAAAATGTTGATCCTTGTATTACAAGCAAATAATGATCAATCTGTTAAAAAAAATGTAAATCTGATGGAGTCTCTTAAAAATGTTCATGATGCTAAAGATGACTTTATAATTGATCATTACCTATTTTAAGAGAGTTGGGTTTTTTCACTGATTTATTGTGATTACTCCAGTTTTGACAAAGGCTTACTCCTTAGTAAAGAGTAAGGAGACAGGTGCATTTGTGCAAACAGCACAAATCCAGACTCTGGCTCCCAGTCCCTAAGGTTCCCCTGCACCAGCTGCAGGAGCTCTAATGCTCAAATTGTCAGTGGAGCACAGACACCCCACAACTGTCCATCCCAAAAGCTCTGCATAGAGAAGTTTGAGCTGACTGGCTCTGCCAGTTGCTCTCTCTGTGCTCTGGAAGCCGTAGTCCATTGCATAATGAAGCAGCACCATATGTTTATGTATCTTCAAAACCTGGAAAAGTGAGCATTGTCCTTAATCACTGGTATTTATGATTCATAAAAAAATGGAAGAAATGTGGATAAGGAGTGTGTGATATGACCAAAAGATGTCTGCACCCACTGACGTTGTCAGTAGAATCATTCTTTTCTCTTACAGTCGCTGCCCTGCACAGGGACTGCAGGCCTGGCTTAATGCAGCCTGATTGCAGCTGTGTCTGCTTTGGTTTCCTGAAAGAACTTGCAAGTCTAGCATGGCAACTCGTCATCTGCAAGCCAGGAGTTTTATTCACAGTTTTCTTGAAGCCACATTAAATAGCAACATCAGTCTGGAGATCAGCTTCTACAGCAATGTTCTTATCCTTAAGCCTGTGCAGATGGGTGATTCCCTGTGTGCTTGCTTTAATGGCTGTGCTGCTGAAGACACTAATATTCTAAGACATATCTCTCCAGGGGACTCTTGGTATGAGAGTAAAACAAAATTTGTGTCCAGTTTGCCTGGGCCTCACCAGTGCCCTGACAGCAGGATGCTGTATTAGAAAGACACACTTCACAGGTGTACCTTCCACAGAAGGACTGTCAGAAAACCATGAGACATACACATTATTTAGCCAATCTCATAAATAGCAACTGCTCCAAAGAACTAGAAATATTTACTCTTCCTATTTTCTTGGAGCTCGGGAATCTGTGGCTTTGTTACCAGTGCTGCCTGTGAGGTTATTGAGAATTTAATTCTACTGTCAATGTGTATAGACAGAGGTTAGCTATAAACAAGAACCCAAATAATATGTATTTTGTCTTCTTTTCCTCCCTCCAAGCACTGTGCTAACAATATGACTCTACTATCAGTACAACTTGAGATTTTGTAGCGATAAGCAATCCACACTCAATATGCCATCCTATTAGGCAGCGTTAAGTTATTACAGGTCCTATTGCTGAGCCTAAATAAGACCTGACAGAAAAGCTTATTAAATCTGAAAAAAACCTCAAATTTAAAAAAAAATCCCCTTTTCCTTTTCTTTTTTTTTCCTTCTCCGCTAACTAGATTGAGGTATTTCGTTCAAAGCTCCCAATCACCTTTGTGAGAGCAGCCTCCTGTGGAGAGGGAGTCCCTCCCAGAAGCTGTATAATTCCTAGCATCAGATTAAAACTGGTTGCATAGGTTCTTTCCCTTAGTTGACCTTGCAGGGAGAGGGAGCTAATGTACTAATTACAATTTCAGACCCTTTGCTTTTTCAGGTCTTGTGAGCAGTTCTCACAGTTCCCAGAGCACAGATGACAGAGTTTCTCATTCTTGCTAAATATTCCACGTTCTTACTCTTTTTTTCCAGCAGACAAACACAACCTATAGTGGCTGCCCTTCTTGCTACATGCCCTACAGACCGTAGACCAAATGACAGACTCATACAGTGATGAAGTTGAAATGTCAGCTTATGTCACTCCTTGATTCATGGTTTGACCTACAGACAGGACTTCATCCTTCAACAAACTTACCCAGCTATCATGCTGAACGACATTATTAAAACATCTTGTCGTCTGGCTTGGATATTCACCCCTCCAATTATCTCCCCACAGCACTGGCCTAACTTTGATGTGCTGTTAGAAGGTAAAAAAAACCAAAACCAAACAAACAGGCAACCAGAACTATGGCTCATTCACACTGACATTACACAATAGTCTCAACCACAGAGATTTAAATATAAAATTAAACATCGGGACTTATGAATCGGTTGCATGATTCTTTTTCATTGGGTAAAACTTCCACTCAATTTAATTCAGTGTAGATATGGGCCACAATAGCTGCTGAAATAATGCTGCCCTTCGTGCAGCGTTTTGGTCTTCATTACAGAGTGTGAGGAGCTCTAGTGGTATGTCCAGTAATATGTTTTCGTCTTATAAAGTGCTTTAAGCTGCTAGTGAATGTTAAGCAACAAAGTAATCCGACTGAAGCCATCAGGATTAGCCAAATGCTTAAAGTTAAGCACAAATATGTTTTCCTGGATCAAGGCTCACGAGAATACAACATTGGTAACACATTCAAGTATACAGAATTTTTAAAAAGTCTGGATTTTTAAAATCCTTTTTGATCATTTGAAGAAAGTTTTTAACCTGACTTAGTGAAGTC